>JASWHV010000014.1:78124841-79332785 GCA_030760725.1 Neostapfia colusana | reverse complement strand
CTACGGTAGTACATATAGAATGTGTTTGCGAGAGACCGATTAAGTGCCACCGATATACGTATGCCGGGTATAATCTGGACTAGATTTTTTATTTTGAGAGGCAAGTAGTACCGACATGTTCATTTATAAATCATGAACCTCCCTACATGTATCATTACCATTATGTAAAAAAACAATAACATGCATATATTATCAATGGTATTAAAAATCGAGTCTTTTGCCAAATTGGGCCTAAACAACCAGTCCGAACCTCTAACCTTCTCATGACCTTGATACTAGAAAAAGTATTTACCCTCCTATATTTTTTTCTAAAAAGGGGACCACCTTGGTTGCCACTGTTTTATGCTTATGAAAATAGGGCAAACTTCGTTTTCATAACAGATTTTTAGTCCGATTTTAACAGAGCACAACTTCTAATACGTTTAACCAATAGGGGCGTGTTATACATTGTTGCCAAGGTATGGAAGTCCTTTTCAACTCTTATGTTGATGTCAAAAACAGAACTCCATCCCAAGTTGGTGGAAATGCCCCATTTCTACAGACTGTTCCAAAATCAGCACTAAGGAAAGTGCCTCTGGATATTCCTGTATTTTGGCCATATTTCCTTGTAGAAAACTAAATTGGGGTCATACCATACATCGACAGAAAGCATGTGAGATACTCTACAACTTTGTAGTTTTGAGTATTTATAGATTCTAATCAGAACTGTCTGGAAAATGACCGTGAAGTCAGGTACCTCAATGGATAACATACTGTTGGAAATTTTCAGATTAGCTGTCAAACTTGGAATTTCATAACTTCTGACCATTAAATGATCTTGGTGTGTATTATAAGTTATGTAAAATGTGTTTAAGTTGCCTTTAACTTTGATGTTCACCTCGAACTCATATAATTCTCTTAAGTCACCTTAAACTGATGATCTTTGACCCACGGTTCCGCGTACAGTAAAAGAGTCATCTGTTTTAACCTTGAGCTGTCGGGCTTGCTTGTGACTAACAATAGACTTCTTAAATTGTGATTATGTCACTTAAAAATATATATTTGTGGAAATTAAGTTTTGATGTCTTTTTCAAAATTCTTTCCACAGATGGCCAATGACATGGTGAGGTTCGACAATGGATGGTTCATGTCCGAACGACTCCATTGCCCCGGATTTCCCCTCATGTTTCGGAAGATCCTTCAAACATTTGGCTACATCGATCCAACCGCATATGTGGGGCAGGAGATCAATGAGCATGGGCAACCCTCGTACGCCATGAAAGTCTGCGTGGGTGAATGACCTTATCCTCCGGGATGGGCACCCTTCACGGTGGAGGTGGCTGCACCAAACTTGGAGATTGCCTACGAGTTAGCTGCTCAAAAGGCGATGACTATCTTTTGCGAGCTCCATGCGGTGGACGTGGAGGGCACCCCCTATGCTCTTATTCCCCTTCGCGACTCCTCAACCTTTGTGTGGATTCATCGCCGATTTATGGTGCAGGACTGGACGCACCCACACTACGACCCACGTGTCGAGTGTTAAGTAACTACGCCACCTGCATCTACTCCCTGTGTCAAGCCCAAGCAACACATAACCTCATGATGATGGAGTCGGTGAGGGCATCCTATATGCAGGGGAAGGATGATGAGGCTTTGATGGAGATGTTGGAGGATCAAAAGGATGGTTTAAGGCAGCGCCTACAGGCGTGCCAGGCCGCGTTGCTGCAAAAAGACGCGGTGATCCATCGAAAGAACATGGAAATTCAAGAGAAGGAGGTGGTAATTCATCAGAAGGATGAAATGATCTAAGAGCTCACCATTGAACGTGATAACAATCAGGTTAATGCTGAGTTCTTTAAGGGAGAGATGATAGCTGCCCAAGACGACTTGGCGGAGTTTCTAGCCAATCACCCGCAGTCGGGCGATGCGAACGATGCCATAGAGATACCCCTCATGCATTGGCAGCCAGCTACTACTCCCATCGCGTTGGCCCCGAAGGAGGGAGGACCGCCGAACAAGTAGACTTCATGTTCGAGTGTCATTGTGCATTTGTGTATGTCTGCCACGTAGTAGGACAACCACTTTTGTACAACGCGATGTATGCATAGCCGCGGTATTTTGTGGGCTATGTATGGGTGCTTTTGGAAACTAGTCATCGTGTTTGTAGTCATGAGAAATTTAGATGTGATGCTACCTGGTGCTAATATTTCTCATGTTAGTATGATGATGTGGCTATTAGTGTAATGGTGCTTTTGTAAGTGGTCATCGTGTGGTGTACCCTTGGGATGAAATGAGTTGTAATATCATCTTGTACCCAGGTTCATCATGCTAATGCAAAGTTGTTGATGCCCGTATAGGTGTGATGTGCTTACTATGACTATTAATTTTCAAGAGATGCTTATTATAGGACAAATCTTGGAAATTAACCATGTGTTCATCATTTCTTATACAGAATGCCTCGTATGTGTTCCGTGAACGAGCTCATTGGCACTAGCGGCAGCGATAATGACTCTTCGCAGCAGCCGCCGCCACATCAATCGCAACAGCCACAGTCCTCACAATAGCGACAGCAGTCGCATCAACCGCATGAACAGCAGCAACAGCAGCCACAAGGAGAGCAACAACAGCCCCAGCAGGAGCCACCACAACCGCCGCCACCACCCACCTTGGCGGAGGCGATTCTGGCTGTGTTGGGATCGCATCAAGAGAACACGGAACTCCTCCGTGCTCTTGTGCAGAACACTACTACCGGGCATCGTCATGAGGGTGCTCCTCGTCAACCTCAATGGAGCACCTATGCCGACTTTCTCGCAACTCACCTGCCCGTGTTCACCGAGGCAGCTGAACCACTTGAAGCGGACAACTGGTTGAGAACCATTGAGTCAAAGTTTGGTCTTCTCCAATGCTCCGAAGTCCAAAAGACACTCTTTGCAGCATAACAACTCCATGGTTCAGCAGGAGCTTGGTGGGTGAACTATATGGCCACGGTTCCCGCCGGTCATCAAGTGACTTGGGCTGAATTTCGTGAAGCTTTCCGTGCCCATCACATCCATATGGGTGTTATGCAAAAGAAGCTTCAAGAATTTCTCGAGCTAAAGCAAGGGAGCAAGAGTGCACTTGAATACTCAAAGGCGTTTAACCACTTGGACCAATATGCACCGGAGTACATGAATATTGACGCCAAGAAAAGAGAATGCTTCTTCCGTGGTCTCAACACCAAGTTGAGGGATAAGCTTACCTTACACCATGGTGGGTTTTTCCTTGACCTTGTGAATGCAGCGATCATTCAAGAAGAGGCACACCACACTCATCAAGCTGAAAAGAAAAAGAGGAGTATTGCTCAGAGTGGATTCGGTGGTGGCAGCTCTAGTGGACCACCACCAATATACCGGTTGGTTTATCGCTCTCTGACCTGGTAGAAATTCAAGGCAATGCCAAGCCCACAACAGGGCCGATTTTTTCGGCCAAACTACTCCTCAATTCAGCCCCAACAACAATACTTGCCACAACAACACCAGCAGCCTGGCCATATGATTCCTACTGCTCACCCGCAGCAGCAAGGCACCAAGGGAAATCGTCTACCTCAGGGCGCCAGAAGCCAGAGCCCGCAGTGCTATACTTGTGGGCAGCCATGCCATTTCTTACGTGATTGCAGGCAGGCAAAACGTCCTGTTGCGGCCACTCAATCCGCTCAGGGATCTAACTCGTCTGGTGCTGCACAAAGGAAAGTCACCTCAAAATCAGGACGAGTAAATTATGTTGAAGCCGAGGAAATTCCTGAGGGAGAACCGGTACTTGCAGGTATGTTCTCGGTATTTGGTCACCCCACCCTCATTCTTTTCGGTTCTGGAGCAACTTATAGTTTCATTAGTAAATCTTACACTCAAAGGCATCAATTGCCAACAATCATAGTGGGCTCTTCCTTTATTATTCACTCTCCTGGTGGTACAATTTCAGCAAACCATATGGTCCCAAGATGATAAAGTCTATCCTACTAATCTTTTGGTCTTGGAAGGTCAAGGGATAGATATCATACTCGGTATGTCTTGGATGACTCAACACAAGGTTGTTTTGAATGTTGGGTCGCACACTCTCCGATTAAATTCTCCCGAACATGGCCTTCAATTCATATCTCTTCCAGAAACTTCTCATAAAGTTTCAGCGGCCTATCACATCGAAGGAGCTCGACTTGAAGACATCCCGGTTGTATGTGAATATCTCGATGTCTTCCCCGATGACCTTCCGGGTATGCCACCTGATCGAGAGGTCGAGTTCAAGATCGAGTTGGTACCAGGAACTACCCCTATCTCACGGAGACCTTATAAAATGGCACCTAATGAGTTGGACGAATTGAAGAAGCAACTCAAAGGGCTCATGGAGAAGGGATTTATCCGTCCAAGCTATTCTCCTTGGGGCTGTCCAGCTTTATTTGTCAAGAAGAAAGATGAGTCATTACAGATATGTGTGGATTACCGCCCGCCGTCACCATCAAGAAAGACTATCCTCTACCTCGCATCGACATTCTCTTCTATCAACTCATTGGTGCGAAGGTATTCTCCAAAATTGATCTCGGATCCGGCTATCAACAAATCAAAATTCGTCCCGAAGATGTTCCAAAAACGGCTTTCTCAACTAGGTATGTCCTATACGAATATCTGGTGATGTCATTTGGACTTACTAATGCAGTGGCTTGTTTCATGTATCTCATGAATTCGGTTTTTATGCCGGAGTTGCATAAGTTTGTTGTGGTCTTCATTGACAACATTCTTGTGTATTCTAAATCGGAGGAGGAACATTTTCAACATCTTCGCATTGTTTTCCAACGCCTTCGTGATCATAAGCTTTATGCCAAATTTAGCAAATGTGAGTTTTGGCTCACATCAGTTCCATTTCTTGGACATATCATTTTCGTCGAAGGGATTTTCGTAGATCCTAGTAAAGTGAGAGATTTTCTCAAGTGGAAGTCTCCCACCGCAGTCCATGAAATCCGAAGTTTCTTGGGATTAGCCGGATATTACAGAAGGTTAATTCCCAACTTCTCAAAAATCTCCAAACCTATGACTGAGCTATTGAAGAAGGGTGTGAAATATTCTTGGAGTGATGAGTGTGAGCATGCATTTCAAACTCTCAAAAAGCATCTCACCACCTCGCTAGTTCTAGCTCAACCGAACATCTCTAAACCCTTTGATGTATATTGTGATGCATCGGGCACGGGACTAGGTTGCGTGCTCATGCAAAATGGAAGGGTGATCGCCTATGCCTCTCGTCAACTTCGAAGGCACGAGCAACATTATCCCACTCATGATCTTGAGCTTGCCGCCGTAGTTCTTGCTCTTAAGATATGGCGTCATTATCTTCTCGGGAACCTCGTTCATGTGTACTCTGATCACAAAAGTCTCAAATACTTCTTCACTCAAAAGTACCTCAACATGAGACAACGACGATGGTTGGAACTTATCAAAGATTATGAATTAGAAATCCATTATCATCCGGGAAAGGCCAATGGTGTAGTCGATGCTCTAAGCCGTAAGTCTCATGTTCAACGCCTCTCTATCACTTCCGATGCAAATTCGGAACCTAGTATTCGTGTACTTCCTCATGGAGCTCTATACAACCTTGCTCTTGTATCAACCATAAGAGAAGAAATTGTGGCAGCTCAGAGGAATGACAAGGGCATCTCTCATATTCGAAGACAAATAAAGGAAGGTGAAGCCAAATGCTTCCGGGAGGATGAGGAAGGTGCCATATGGTTCAATGACCGACTTGTGGTGCCAAAGAATATGGATTTGAGAAAGAAAATCCTAGATGAGGCTCATATATCCACATACTCTATTCACCCGGGGAGTAATAAAATGTACCAAGACTTGAAAAGAAGGTTTTGGTGGACCCGTAGGAAAAGAGAAATTGCAAGATACGTGGCTGAGTGTGATGTGTGTTGACGGGTGAAGGCCGACCACATCAAGAAGGCCGGGTTATTGCAACCACTAAGTGTACCGTAGTGGAAGTGGGATGATATTAGTATGGATTTCATCGTCGGACTACCTCTCGCCTTCCGCAAACATGATTACATATGGGTGATTGTAGACCGTCTCACAAAGTCAACTCATTTCATTCTAGTCAATACACGATATAGAGTAAAGCAATATGCGGAATTGTACATATCAAATTGTATGCCTCCATGGAATTCCCCGAACCATTATGTCCGATAGAGGGGAGCCTTTCGTATCTCAGTTCTGGGAACAGTGCAAGAATCACTTGGTACTAAGCTCATTCAAGGATCCGCATACCACCCTCAAATGGATGGCCAAACCGAGAGGGTTAATCAAATCTTAGAAGATATGCTTCGATCTTGTGCTCTCGTTCATGGTAAGAATTGGGATGATCACTTACCATTAGCAGAGCTCTCATATAACAATAGTTATCAAGAAAGTATCACGATGACCCCTTATGAAGCTCTCTATGGCCACAAGTGTCGGACTCCATTAAATTGGTGTGAGTCTGGCGAAAGAGTTATATTTAGAGTTGATCTCGTGAAGGAGGCTGGAGAACAAGTAAGAATCATCTAAGCCAATCTCCGCGCTGCAAAGGCAAGACAAAAGAGCTATGCGGACAAGCGTCGCCGACCGCTTGAATTTGAGGTCGGGGACAACGTATACTACGTGTTTCTCCTATGAAAGGGGTGCATCGTTTTGGGGTCAAAGGAAAGTTAGTTCCGTGTTTCATCGGCCCCTTTCCCATCATCGAAAAATGTGGACCTGTTGCGTATCGTTTGCAACTGCCTACATCATTATCCGGAGTGCACAATATCTTTCACATCTCCCAGCTGCGAAAGTGTCTCAGGACACCGTCAGAAGTTCGCATGGAGGACATAGAAGCTCTTCAGCCCGATCTCACCTATACAGAGCGTCCCATCAGAATTGTTGATAAAAAAGCTCGAGTCACACGAAATCAAACTATGAGATTTTATAAAGTGCAATGGACTAATCATTCCATTGAGAAGGCAACTAGGGAGCAAGAAGATTATCTCCAGTCGCATTATCCACAGCTATTAGCATCATATCTACGGTAAACATCTATCTTCTCTTCGAAAATACGTTTTCATCTTAATCTCAGGACGAGATTTCTTTAAGGGAGGCTGTAACAATCCGAAACTTTAAAGCTGCAGTTTATAATTTTTTTTTAGAGCAGTGGGCCCCGTGTGTCATCCTCTCCTTTCCTCTGTTGCCTGCCACCTTGAAGCTGCGGTCGGCGCATGGGCGCCGTGACGATGGCGTGCGAGGTGCAACCGGCCTGCAGCGGCGTTAAGGCCCCAACACCCCCCCCTCTCGAGCAGTTCGCCCCCTCCACTGTCTTCTTCCCCCACTATGCACCGTGCCTCCATTGTTGCCAAGCGAAGCTCGCTTCTCCACCATCTCCCCAGACCGTCCCAGCTCGCCGGGCGAAACCGAGTGCACCACCGGCTGCACCAGCTCGTCCTCCACCTCCCTAGCTCACTGGTTCGCCTCCGTTCGCTGGGAATCTAGTGGATTTCGCCGCCCTTTGCAAGGAACGGCCGCCGGACCTTTGCAGCTTCGTCGGAAAAATTTGTCGTACACGGTGAGTCTCACCTCGATTCCTTTCACTCCGAGCTAGCCGACTTACGGACTCATCTCTCTGACCAGTTTTCCCCAGTTTTCCGTGGTCGAGGAGGTAGAAAATCAGCGCCTTCCCCGCCACCGGCCCTCACCTGTGCCCACCTCAACGTGGACCTCCATCTTCCACTCATCTCCTCCGCAATTTGGGTTCACGCCGGCCTTCCTTACCTCGAGGTGAAGCTCCCCGTGTCGTTTCCCGCATCTTTCTCCCCAAGGAATGAGCGAAAGCCACTGCCGAAGCTCGACGCCATGGAGGGCTCATCGCCAGCGTGCTGCAGCCTGCCCTGGCGCTGCTGCTACCCAGTGGAGAGGTGCCCTAGGCGTTGTGGTTCGGCTGGGCTCCTCCCCACTGCTGAGCGCTGCTCCAGCGAGGCTCCGGCCAACCTCCGGCGAGGAGCAGCCACGCCATACATGGCTGGTGGAGCTCCAGCTGGGATCTGGTGTGGCCAGCGCCAGATCCCGTGCGCCAGGCCACCCTGTAGCTCTGTGTGGCAGGCTCAGCCACTTTAAAATTCCAGGAAATTTTCCCCACTTCCAAAATTCATAGAAAATTGTAGGAAACTCCAAAAATGATGAAACTAATATTGTTGAGTCCATAAAAACCTCCTCTACACGACTGTGTCCTTGCCTTGTCATGAAAGCCTGTTTAATTTTCTGGGTGATTTAATTTCTATAAACACCATTATCCCAATTGTGGGCCCTCTAATGCTTTGATTGAGCCCAGAATTTTGCCAGAATGCCCCACCTATATATTATAGACCACCATAAAAATTTCAGCTTCACTGCTCTTTCAGAAATTTACTAATTGCAACAATGACATAATAAGACATATTTTCTTATTATTTTTACTGTGGGTCCACACTTAAGTGGTTTGACCTAAAAGTTTGCAAGAACCCTTGCCATAATACAAGAAGCTTGTCATAAAAATTTCAGCTCCATTCAAATATAAAACTATTTTTAGTTCTAGGATTTACAAAAGGGGCACATAAACACTAAAGTGAGAAAATATATGCATGTTATTTCTTAAACTTTATTACCAGCTGCTAAAGTTGATCATCATATTGCTAAAAACTCTCGATCCACACTAAGTTAATTCTTAGATTCATTTTAACCACAATTACACCTTATGCACCTATTAGCGGTTCTCTTTTTGCATGCATGGCATAAATTAATTAGGAACCGAGAAGCTCGAGGAGGTACAACAAGAGGAGGAGGAAGCTCAGCTGAACCTTAAGTTAAGCACTAACATAGAGCAAGGCAGGCCCCGATTTTACTCATAATCCTTGGATTGAATCCTTTTATATAATCTCATGAGTTCGGTTGTTTTATTTGTTTTATGTGCATTACGTTTAAGTGTTGTATGAAACCTACTTGCATGACCATAAAGCTTTGGGTCTGAATAGGATTTAGAACTTACCCATGCTGCGCTAATCACTAGATTCTACCACTAGGAATGAGTAAGTGGGGACTACTCATGGGGGCGTGGCATCCACATGAGGGTTTATGTGGATTAATTACCCTTTAATGAAGTTTGAGACTGAGCGAGCATGTAGGGCAGGGATACATGGGTGTCGTATGCATAGGCTTGCTCGTGTCGATTGAGGACCGTGTCGTAGTCGGCCCCTTGAACAAGTATTGATTTTGTATCGGAAGGATGCTAGTATTATGGGAACTAGTAAACCGACGTACCATGGAACCTCGTGTTGAACAATCCTGCGACCGACCTTGATCAGTCGTTGAGAGGACAATAGGTAATCCTGCACGGGGTATGTCTCGGACATCACGTGAGGAACCCTTTGTCCGGGCCGGTCACCTTTTTTCGGCATTGGGCGAAGCGGAAAGGTTGCCACATACGACTTGAGTGAGCACGTCGTGCGTCTTCAAAAGTGCGTATGTGTCGTTTTTCCGAGTTATGTTTTACAGAATAAAAACCATGAGTTTGAATCACCATTCACTCGCGGTAAAAATGAGTTCGCTTGTTTAAGTCGTCGTCGCGTAGTAACAACTGGCATAATATTGAGATTTGATGATTGCGTGATTAATAATTCCAAATTTGCTTGCACCCTTGTATGTTTAGTTATAGTTGCTAATTAAATTTACACTTCTATTAATTGTTAACTTGAGGCTAAAATATGACCACCCTCCTAATGTTAGTGCTTTTAAGCTATCCACTACCCTTTGAAACAAGCACTTGTGTGATATTCTGACTCCCGGCTTAATAGGATTGATAGAGTACTCATATCACCAAGGTATACCTTCTTTTCCGGAAGTCCATCTGTAAAGGACTCCGGGGTTAAGCGTGCTTGGCCCGGAGGAATTTTGGGATGGGTGACCGACTCGGAAGTTTTCCCGGGTGCGCACGAGTGAGGACAAAGTGCGCAGAAAAGACGAGTGGTGGTATGTGGGGACAGTCTATGATTCTAGAGAGCCATCACAAATGATATCAGAGCCGACCCTCGCAGTTTCACGGGTGCGTACGGGTCAGTGAGAAGGATACGGTAGCGTACGGGTCAGGGACGTGGGTACGTATGCATGACGCGTGGGTCCTCTGTGTGTGACACGGTATGGTACGTATGCTGCTAACCGGACGTAGGGTATGCGTATGCCAGCACTGAACGTATGAACGTGGCTAAGAGGGGACGTTCCTGTCTTGGCGTTGACCGATGAGGACGTCGGTCTTCTAAGGGGGGTGAATTGTGTGATATCCTGACTATCGGATTAATAGGATTGATAGAGTACTCATATGACCAAGGTATACCTTCTTTTCCGGAAGCCCATCTACAAAGGACTCCGGGGTTAAGCGTGCCTGGCCCGGAGGAATTTTGGGATGGGTGACCGACTGAGAAGTTTTCTCGGGTGCGCACGAGTGAGGACAAAATGCGCAGAAAAGACAAGTGGTGGTATGTGGGGACAGTCTATGATCCTAGAGAGCCATCACAACTTGAGCCTTGCATACTAGTATGGTCTAGAAATTATTTTCATCTGGTAAGTCTTGCTAAGCTTAGTAGCTTACCGGTTTGTTGATCCTATTTTTCAGGTGAGTCTCTCCTTTATGAGCATGATGCATATCACTACAGGAAACCCGATCATTTGCGACGGCTAGAATTATTTGTGACAGGACGCCGTCGCAAATAACATAAATTGCGACGGCTAACCCTAGGCCGTCGTAAATACATGGGCCGTTGCAAATAGTACCCTATTTGTGACGGCTACGACTGTAGCCGTCACAAATAGCATTAATTTGCGATGGCCAGACCTGTGGCCGTCGTAAATTAAGCAACCGTCGCAATTAAAAGCTTGTTTGCGACGGCCGAAGGAAATGACCCCGATATAGTCAACCGGGCACCTCCCGGTTCACAATTGTCGCCGCCGCCGCACTGTGCCGCGCCGCCGCCTCCTGCGCCCGTGCCGCGCCGCCACCTCCCGCGCCTCCGCGCACGCCGCACATCGCTCCATCGGCCACTCGCCGCCAGCGCGCCTCAATCGGCCGCCCGCCGCCCCCGCTCGGCTCCCTCGGCCGCCGGCCGCGCCCCAACACGCCACCGCCCGTCGGCCGCCGCCCGGCTCTCGCCGCCCGCGTCCGGCCGGCCTCGCCTCCAATTTCCGGCCCGCAGCCCGCTGTCGCACCCCGCCGCTCCCGCCGCCTCTCGCTGCCGCGCCGCGCACGCCGCCTCCCGCAGCCTCCCGCCGCGCCCGCCGTCGTCGTCGCCTCCCTGCTCCGGCTCCGGTGCCCGGCCACCCGCCGCCTCCCTGCTCCGACGCCCGGCCGCCACCTGCCTCCCGGCTCCTGCGCCCGGCCACCCCCGCCTCCCGCCTCCGGCGCCCGGCGCCTCTCGGTAACCTATGTTCATGCATTTTTTAATTTTTTTTCTTGTTGTTAGTTAAATTTATTTAGAGTAGAGTTAATTGAATATTATTTAGAGTAATTTGTAATTAATTTGGCAATTAAATTGTTTTTTGTAGTTAGTTTATAGTTTTGTAGTTGTAGTTTAAGTTGACAATTAACTAGGGTGTTTATAGTTTAAGTTGGTAATTTGATTTGCAGCAAAAGGCGGCGCGGCGGTGCGCGGCGGGCCGGTCATCCCTAGTTAATTGCGACGACCAGCCCACCGCGCCGCCTTCCGCCGCTCGCGCCTCCCGCCACACGCGCCTCCTCGCCTCCTCCCTCCCGACGCCCCCGCCTCCCGCCGTTGCGCCCCACCGCCCCCGCCTCCCGCCACCGCGCCCCGCCTCCTGCCGCTGCGCCCCGCCGTGCCCGCCTCCCGCCACCGCTGCGCGCGCCTCCCGCCACACGCGCCTCACGCCTCTCGCCTCCTCCCTCCCGCCGCCCCCGCCTCCCACCTCCCGCCGCCACACCCCGCCGCCCCTGCCTCCTGCCACCACGCCCTGCCTTCTGCCTCCCGCCACTGTGCCTCGCTGCGCCCGCCGCCATCGCCGCCTCTCGATAATCTCCTCCATGTACATGCATTTGGTAATTAGATAGTTTTTTATAGTTAGTTAGGTAATTAGGGTGCTTATAGTTTAATTTGGTAATTAGATTGATTTGCGATGACCAGACTTAGGGCCGTCATAAATTAAATAATCATCGAAATAAAGTCCTATTTGCGACGGTTAAGAAAAAAGTTGTCGCAAGTAAAATAGATTGTGATGGCTAAAGAAAAAGTCGCAAGTAAAATAAATTGCGACGGCCAACACTAAACGGGATATACCCTGCCCCGACTCACACACCCCGAGGCCGCTCACGACTACGCGGCGGTGGCCCCGGTGAGCGGTAACCGTCGCAAATAAAGTTTTCAAGCCATAATTGGCGACGGTAACCGTCGTTCGTCCCCAATATGTCATTATTTACGACAAGCTACTGCGCATGGATGGCGGGCCCCGACGGGTGGTTTTCTCCCGTTCATTCCTCCTCTTTCGTTATTTCCTCGCCTCCTCCCGTTCATTCCTCCTCCCTTGTTGGTGGACAATTCACCCCAAAGCTTGAAGAACTGCACCATTTTTGGGGGTGCAGTGTAAAACAAGCGAGGTTATGCTGCCAAAATTTTGTTAGGCTTTAGGTATTGTGTCTCGTCAGAAGCAGGATAAATCTTGCATATATTAACGATAATTTCTTCGGCTTTAAACTGCAGAGTCAAACATGGGTGAAGACCGCAGATGGATGTATACTGGCTGGAAGAGCAAAACTGGTGTCACTCAGATGAGTGGTACATCAAGTTAGATAAATTCTTGGATCGAGCATTTTCATTGTCAACTGATGATAAGGTGCGGTGCCCATGTACGAAATGCCGGAACACCAAGTTTTTGAGCAGATTGGAACTATCGTTTCACTTATGCCGAAACGGTTTCACGCCAAGTTATGAGGTGTGGACCTTCCACGGTGAGACTAAACCTCGAGACATAGTAGAAGTGGATAAGGATGATGATATAACGGGGGTTGATAGGATGGATGAGATGCTAGAAGCTCTGGAAGTGGAGGATCCTCTTACAAAGGAGGCAGATGATTTCTTCAAGGAGCTCAAGAAATCACAACAGCCGTTGCATGAACACACGGATGTGACCGTCCTTGCTTTTTTGACCAGATTTATGGCAATTAAGTCTAAGTATTTTTTTTCTATCAACTGCTACAATGATATCATGAAAATGATATGTGATATCCTTCCACAACCTCACAAAGTGCCTACAGATATGTATCAGTCGAAGATCCGGATATCTGGTCTTGGTATGAATTATGAGAAAATCGATGTGTGCCCAGACAACTGCATGCTATTCTGGAAAGAGCACGCCAACGAGAACATGTGCTTGAAATATGGTAAACCGAGGTATGTCGAAGTTGTTAATGACGATGGCGATAATGTGATGACAGATGTCGCACATAAGCAGCTTTGTTACATACCAGTGACACCTCGGTTGAAGCGGTTGTTTCTTTCAAAAAGAACTGCTAGACACACGAGATGGCACAAAGAAGGTAAATGTGAGAACAAAGAATTCTTGACGCATCCGTTCGACGGTGATGCATGGAAGGCGCTAGACCGTTTTGATCCAGAATTTTCTCATGATGCAAGAAATGTTCGCATCGGGTTAGCGACAGATGGATTCTCACCGTTCAGTATAAATGCCACACCATACTCCTGTTGGCCCGTCTTTGTCATTCCCTACAACCTGCCACTAGCTCTATGTATGAAGAACGAGTTCATGTTCCTCAGCCTCATTGTACATGGACCTGATCATCCTGGGTCACGTCTCAACGTGATGTTGAAACCGCTGATCGAAGAATTGAAAGAGTTGTGGACAAAAGTCGAAGCGTACGACAGTTACAAAAAGCATAAATATAACCTTCAAGCTGCTTATTTATGGTCCATCCATGATTTGCCGGCATACGGCATGTTTTCCGGATGGAGCACTCACGGTCGTTTGACGTGTCCAATATGTGCTTCGGACACGGATTGCTTTCGACTAACTCATGGAGGCAAGATATCTTACTTCGATTGTCACATACGTTGGTTGCCTTCGAATCACATATTTAGGCAACAGAGCCATGTCTTTAGAAAGAACACCGTTGTCACTAAAGGACCACCGAAACGTCTCAACGGGTCAGAAATTTCTAATATGTTGGACAAATTGGTGCTAGATAAAGGTCATTCTGGATATTTCATAGGTTATGGTGTGGAACACAATTGGACTCACATATGTGGACTTTGGGAGCTACCGTATGTGAAGTCATTGATTTTAATACACAACATTGATGTGATGCATCAGGAGCGTAACATGAGCGAAAGTATCATAAGCACATGCATGGATATGTCTGGTAAAACGAAAGACAATATAAAAGCTAGACTAGATTTGGCATACATTTGTCACCGTCCAACTCTTGAAATATCTGAAATTGGTGGCAAGCCACGTGCTTCTTTCTGTCTTCGATCTAAAGAAAAGAAGAAGTCATGAAATGGTTGAAAACTTTGAAATTTCCAGATGGTTACGCAGCTAGCCTGAAACGAGCCGTGAATGTGAACACATGAAACCTCACTGGGTTAAAGAGTCATGATTATCACATTATCATGGAAAGACTCTTACATGTTATGTTTCGTGGCTATCTAGATGATGCAGTGTGGAAGGTTTTAGCCGAGCTCAGCTATTTCTATAGACAGCTTTGTGCTAAAGAAATCAAGACACGGGTGATGGATAAGTTAGAGAAGGAGATACCCGTACTTTTATGTAAAATGGAAAAAAAATTTCCATCGGGTTTCTTCAATCTAATGCAACATCTAATTATCCATCTTCCATTCGAAGCTAAAGTCGGCGGTCCTTTGCAATATAGGTGGATGTATCACATTGAAAGAGCACTATGATATCTGAAACCAATGGTTGGCAACAGGGCAAGAGTGGAAGGGTGCATCGCTGATGCATATGCTCTTAAGGAAGTAGGATACTTTTCAAGTGTCTACTTTGCTGATGAACACAATGTCAATATTTTGGCTATGCGGTACAATGTGGACGAAGCCCCCCTTTAAGTGACCTCTCTATTTTTCAAACGAGAGGCACTACCGTTGGTAGCTACACGACCTACGTACTACCCGAACGTGACAACATTGTTGCTTTACTTTACATGTACGCAAATATAGAAGGCATGCAGAAATACTTCGAGTAAGTGTTTCTCCTACATTTATGCTAATCGACATATTTTGCTACACATGTATTCTAAAAACTATTTTCTCACATTCAGCGAGTTCCACAGACAATGTTGTCCACATAGGCATCAACCTACGGTCAAACAAGTTGAAGGAATACGACAAGAAGGAATAAATGGAGGGTCGGGTTTCCTATATTGGTTTCGAGATTATGTAATACTTTCTCGTCTTCTATATATTATAAGTTACTATTATTAAGAAATTATTATTTTAACTTACGATCATGTTTGACAGTGCCACACTCACAATGTCCATAAAGATTTGCGGCAGCTATCTTATGGATTGGTGATGTTTGAAGCTATGGTCGATATGACATAAATGGTTTTCGATTCCGTACAACTCATTTTGAAGCTCTTCGTCCTCTCGCGGCAACATCAAATTCCGGTGTTGTGACGAGAGCAATTGACAGTCAAGGCAATGTAACTGATTATTATGGGATCATTAACAAAATCCTTGAATTTACTTTTACCGGAAATAAGACACTTCGAGTTGTCTTATTTGACTGTGACTGGTTTGATAGCACTCATGGAACTCGAGAAAACTAATTTGGAATGACGGAAGTCAAACATAAGGACCGACTATGAGGTTACGATACATTTGTTCTTGCACACCAAGTGGAGCAAGTGTATTATCTACCTTATCCATGCACAAAGCTCAGTGCTTGGTGGGTGGTATATAAGGTGAATCCTCGTGAGCGGTTATATACTCCTGGGGATGATGGTTACCATGATAGTGAAGACGTTGAAGAAGTGTACCAGGAAGAAGAGTTGCCAGCCACATTTATCGGCGAGCCTGGGGAAGGACTCGATCAATTAGTAGGAGATATTGAAGATGTAGAGACAGATGATATTCGAAAACGAAAATTAAAACAGGGCACGATGGAAGATCGTTGGGCTGGTTTAAGAGTAGGGCACATGATAATGATGTTGATGAATTTTGAAAGTGATTACAAGTAACATTTTGTTTTAGATAGTAACATGAATTATGTATATCTTTTAGATGTTTAAGGAGCAGGACACTGATTATCTATTAAAACAGTATGGCGTCAAAGAAGAGTAAGAAGATGGAGGCGATGAGGGGGTTCTTCCCCTCTAGACCTGAGGACGCTTTCGCTGGTGCCTCGTCGACCGGGAGCAGACGCTCTCAGCTGCTGGGGTACGTTCGGAGCAGCTCTAGGGCTTCGTCACAGCAATCCACACAGGTAAATTTCAGTATTCTTTGACGAATTCTTCAAATTCAATTTCCAATTAAACTTACTTATGAATCATTTGAATGTTGTAGTCCTCACCGACTGACTCAGTGGCTATGGCGCCAGTTGAGCTTGGCTACCCTTCGGTGAGCCAGCCCTCGGCCAGCCAGCCCTTGGTGACGAGTCTTCTGTTCCAGAGACGTCTGTTCCTCAACCTTCTGTTCCTGAGCCTTCTGGGTCACGAGACGTGGTGCCCCAGCAGACGCGGAGGACGAGGAGGACTCACTTTGTCAGTCCTCACGCGGTCCCTTCACAGAGGATTGTGATTCGTCCGGTCGGAAACAGGTAATAAAATTGTAGTGTTAAATTCTGGTTTCTTCTTGTTACTTAAGTAATGAATTAATAAATGTCTTGCAACGCTTGGTACGACGCGTCTTTTACCGGTGAGAGACACCATAGACCGGTGAACGGTGTCCTTGGGTCCTTACTGTGTTTGCACTATCCCGGGGTCATCGACGGGGTGCCTGCTACTTCCTGGGAGGATTACGCACGCGCCCATCACCAGGAGCACGACAACGTTCAGGAGACTGTATGGGCTGATTTTATGGTAAGTATGTTAAATAAAGTTCCTAAGTTTTAACTCTGAAACTCTTTTAATGTACATCTCTTTCAATATTTATCACAGGAAAGGTATATTTTAGAGGACCCGGACGACCCTCGCATGTTGGAGGATGCGAGGAAAGTGTTTCACGTCAACGCTGCGAAGACGGTTCGGCAAGCTTTGTCGAACGCTCGTATTCTAGTTATCAACGAGCACTTGAAGACAAACCAGCACCACGTGCTACACTTCCGGCAGGAGAGCGAGAGGCACGTGACGGAGGAAGAGTACGCGCATGTACGTGGGGTGTAGTAAATATTTTTTTTGAGCATGGAGCAAATACATCAATGATATTTTTAACAACCTACAACTATGTGCAGGGCCACATGAGCTGGTTGCAGGGTCGGTCGGATGCATACTGGGCCCTTTGTCGGTACTGGGCTAACGATGAGTTCAAGGCTAAGTCCCAGAGGGCTCGAGGGTGCAGAGGGGTCGAGGGGAAGCACAAACACGGTCAAGATAACCACTTGCATTTAGCTAAACGCATGGTAAGTGTATCTAACTTATGTTTATGTATTCATAATATATTGTTCGTACTAACACGTATTGACAGGAGCGCGAGACGGGGGTGCCGCCGACTCCTGCAGAGATCTAGAAGAGAGGTCACAGGGACCTTTCTCAGCCCCAGGGGTGCAGTCAGGCCGCAGCCGAGCGGTTCGTAAGTATAGAAATCATTCATAGTAAATATAACTATATGCATTGATGAACTTACACGGTTTTCTTGTTTTTCAGTCTAGGTACAGGGAGGATGCTAGGAGGATACACGACACAGATCTCGATTGGGAACATGAACCAATCGATCCTCAAGACGCGTATGCAACCGGACGTGGAAAAGACCACGGAAGGTGAGTTCATAAGTCATTTTATCATTTTCAATTCAAAATATTAAAGATATTTTAATTCCATATTACTGATTCTGTTTTTATAGGATCGCCATATTTGACGGAGTTGTCGACTCGAGGGCCGCGAGACCTGCGAGAGGCAGCTCCACACAGTCTTCGTCGGCAGGCCCGAGTCGTCGTGTCTCGCAGGTGGAGACTCTCGCCCGTCAGGTCCAGAAGAGTCGCGAGCAGTTTCAGTCGGACCTGGAGGCGCAGAGGGCGGCGATGGAGGCCACCATCTCCTACCAGCGAGCCTGCATGGAGCAGATGCGACGGACGATGGAGATGCAGCGACAGGCGATGACGGTAAGCTAACATAATTTAAATTTAGCGCATTCTTAATAATATATAATAACCTGCAACTTTTGCAACCACAGAGTTTCTTTCAAGGCTGCGATGTCCAGAGGTTGCACCTCCAGCTTCCTCCACTGCCACCGCCGATTCCACCGCCGGAACTGGAGCTACCGCCGCCGGTGCACGTTTCTCCAAGTGTTCAGATAAAAAAAACGTTCTTACTTAGTCTTAATTCATAAAATTTAGTCTTACTTTCATGCCAAACAAATTGTAGTCTTACTTAGGTATTGTAGTCTTACTTAGTCTTATATAATCAAACAGATGGTAAATCTAACTCAAATTAAATAAACTAAGTTCAATATGATCAATTCTACCTTGTTTAATCAATTCTAGTCAAAAACGAAGTTCTAAACAAATTAATATGTCCAACAACTTCTATGTGTTGCAGGATCGGCAACGGAGGCTCAAACTCCGTCGCCGTCTATACCGGCGCCTGGACTGACGTGCGGCGAGGATGTTGGCGGCTCTGGAGGAAGTGGACGCTAGCGGAGAACCTCTCTTCCTTATTTTTCTATTCTTGTGATGAGATGTGAGACTTTTGTGTTGTGGTCGATGGAGATGTTGTATGTCTATTGTTACTGCTGTTGTTATGTCTATTGTTCTATGTCTTGTGTTTCTGGCCATCGAGACGTGCAGAATGTTTAGTTTTTTTAAAAAAATAAAAAACCTTATTTACGACGGCTTCTTATACAGTACCGTCGCAAATAAGTGTCCAGTTGTCGCAAATTAACCTACGTAATTTGCAACAGCACCGCCGGCCGTCGCAAATTAAGTACTTACTTGCGACGGCCACGGCTGGCCGTCGCAAATTATCGAGTCGGGCCCATCGGCTGGGCCCGGGCTCTTGTTTGCGACGGCCGGTCTAAGCCGTCGCAAATAAGTTTATTTGCGATGGCGGCCCTTGCAAATAAAGTTAATTGTGATGAAAAACAAGCGACAGCCGGTAACCGTCGCAAATAAGTAAAACCGTCGCAATTTGATTATTTGTGACGGTTTTACACTTATTTACGACGGCCCTGGCCGTCGCAAATCGTCGGGATTCCTGTAGTGTATGAGGGCTTCCCTAAGATTACACCACCGCCCGAGGGATGGGTGGCACAATGGGAGCCCGAGTCGCCGTCGGCTTGATTTATGTGTTGCTAGTACGGCGTGCCATTGGGCTATGGCGCGCTGTTTTGCTAAATATTGTTATGAGAGAATAGTCCGTTACTACTCGTATTTTACTACTCTCATGTATTTTGCAACGTTTAACCTATGTACGACACACTAAAACTTTATGTATGTTGTTTTTAAATTATGTCGCTTGTATATGCAATTGGCGGTGATGCATCGCGTGTCACCATCCCGTGCAAAGATCCTGTGGCGTGATTGTGTCGGTTGCTTTTGGGCGACGGCCGTCACAGGAAATATGTTAGTGGGTGTGTAGCATAATCAGAGGAACATCTCAAATCACGGAAATTTCGACACATAGACCATTCTTTTGGATCAGTAATATAGCAAAAAGAATATTTCAAGCATAAAAAAGTGATAAAAAGTTGATCCCCAAGGCACTTATCATGAGAAAGATAGAAAGCTTTTTGCTTGTTCTGACACTGAACTCGGCATATATCTTTATTCTGAGTGCTAGATCCATCCTCAACCTACGAACCACATGTGCCATAGATTTATCCTCTCCCCCCCCCCCCCAAAAAATAATGAACATCCTGAGTATATTATTGTACACAGTCTTGCAATAAAATTTGTAGGAATTGACACCATAGGATTCGAATCTTGTATCCACGCGCTTGCCACGTAGAGGTGGTTGCCCAAACCATATGTGGCACATGACATGCATGTTGCCACTGCATCTCTCGTTGGTCCGAGCTAGTCTGACGAACCCCATGCATCTCTGATTCTCTTCGAGGAGACATAAGTCTATAGTCGTCTACCTCCGGCTTCCGACTAAAGCTCTCTCTGTATTACATGCATGCCTGACCTGCAGTTAAAACCAAGTCATGAGTCGAGTCACCATCACCAACTGCATATCGATGGATGCATCACCGGAATGAAGAGGGTCAGCTAGCTAGCTGCGGTAGATAGAGGTGATGACAGAAGCATAGAGAGCACAAAGGAACCGAGGTGCCGCCCTCTGCATACACCTCGCCGTCTGTGCTCTCTATCTTCTGTCAACAACCTTCTCCCTCCCAATTTTGAAGCCATGCATGTCATCCCGTGCACAATAATTTGTACTACTGAAAAGAGAGCAAATTATGAATAGACACCAGATTGAAGAGATAATGAATGGAGGCATGTATATGTACTGAATCAAACTATTGGTGAGATGACCAATAGGATCGACTACTAGCTGTAGCACTAGACTACGTATATCGATCAGCTGCTGCCGATCTAGCTACTCCAGTTCAGTGGCCAGTGGGTGCGTGGTAGCTAGCTAGCTAGATCTCTATTGCAGCTAGAGCTAATAAGCTCATGCCCTGGAGATGTTGTTGCTGCGGACGATGGAGTTTGTTCTCCACTGCCTCCGCTTTTATAGAAGGGAAGGGAAAGTGTGTGTGGTTGGGGCGTGCCATGTGCATGCGTGAGAGTGCGTCACGGACGACGGCTCGATCCGGAAAGGCGCATCAGCTCGCGTAGCCCCTACGCAGGGACAGGTCCAATTCTGGAAACATGGCGGTTTTGCAGCGCGAAAGCCAAACTTTTTCTCTCCCGGCCGGCCTGCAGCCGGACGACCTTCTGTACTGTTGTAACGTACATATCATGCATCGATCCGATAAGGTCGGCGTGCGCTTCGAGATGAGGTGATAGCTATATAGTGGTCCTAAGGCCATCATATTGATCATCCATGTCCATATTCTGTTTTCTTTTTCTTTTCCCTGGACGATATGCTTCCATAATCGTGGAGCGAGCTCAGGAGGAAGGAGCGCGTGAAGACTGACGAGGACATATGGGTATATTCCGATCGGGCTGTATCTGGCTGCGAGTTGATGAACAAGTTTGGCGTGGTTCAACTACTCATCCATGGCGTCGCCTACACCTCATGCTAGGCAGCTAGGGCAGAGCAGCCAGGCCCTGTTAGAGATAAAAAAAGAAAAGCATCCGAGCTTGAGAAACAGATAAGAGCTACATAAAATAACAGCTTCGGATCAAGGTTGAAGATAGAGGTTCTAGAAACAAGAAGATTATATACACGTACGGGAGAAGATTCGTAGCTAGGAGATAGATTGTAATCTAAACAATATTGTAAAATTATCTTTCATAGATTGTTTCTAGAAGATTAGGTTGTTGTGGTTAAATCACAACAGAGGTAATCGGTCACACCAAAAGAAATCTCATGTAACCGGTCACTCCTTTGTATTTTTCCTATAAATATCAACACGGAAGCTGTGTGGCTAGGCCAACAAGCACAGTTTTATCTACTTTAACATGGTAACCAGAGCCGTATATCCTCCAACGAGAGCATGAGTTCGTCCTCCATGAGTGCATCTCCCTCGACAGGGTTCAACACCCTATCTCATCACGTCGAGAAGCTTACACGCGACAACTTCCTTCTATGGAAGGCGCAAGTCTTGCCAACAATACGAGGGGCACAATTGTATAGCCTTCTCGATGGATCTAAGCCAAAAATGGTAGAAGAGATTGAAGACGCAACCGGAAGAAAGGTACCGAATCCCGAGTTCTCGGTATGGATAGTTCAAGACCAACAATTGTTGAGTTATTTGAACTCTACACTTTCGAAAGAGGTGCTTGCGCAAGTGGCCACGTTTTCCACGTCAGCGGAGGTTTGGAGAGTAATCCAAGAGAGTTTTGCCTCTCAATCAAGATCAAGAATCATGCATCTATGAGCAAATATTTCAAGCACAAGGAAGGGAGATATGTCAGTGGCAGTTTACTTCTCCAAGATAAAAGAATACGTCGATGAGGTGGCGACAGCAGGCAAGAAACTTGAAGATGATGACATTGTGGCATAATACTAGCCGGGTTGGACTCGGAGTACAATTCACTGGTGGAAAATGTAAGTACTCGAGTTGATTCAGTTTCTCTTCCCTGATTTGTTTGCTCAGTTATTGGCCACAGAAGCACTTGAAAGGCAAAACCATAATCAGTATCAAGTTAATTCAGCTACCTGAGAAGGGGGCTATCGAGGAAGAAGAGAACGTACACATAGAGGAGGTCCTGGGCGTGGTTGGCAAGGTAGAGGACAAGGCAGGGGCTCGGTAGAAGGGAAACCAGTGTGCCACCTTTGTGATAAAATTGGACACACAGTTGTGAGGTGCTGAAAAAGATTTGATAGAGAATTCAAGCCAGAGGTAAAATCAGCAAATAATGCGATGACATCCTACGGCATGGACACCAATTGGTACATGGACACAGGAGCAACTGACCACATAACCGATGAACTTGATAAGCTGTCCACCAAAGAGAAGTATACCGGTCAAGAAAGAGTCCACACTGCAAGTGGACCAGGTATGAAAATATGTTCTGTTGGAAACTTTACTTTGCAAGTCCCTGCACGATCTATTCATCTTAAAAGCATTCTCCTTGTTCCTACCACCTCAAAATAACCTTCTCTCAGTTCATCGTTTAACCAATGATAATCCTATTTTCTTCGAATTTCACTCTCACTATTTCTTGGTAAAGGATCGAGTTTCGAAGAAGGTCCTTCTTCAAGGCAGGTGTAAAGAAGGACTCTACCCTTGGCCATCTGCAGAAAACTCGTCTACAAAATGTGCATTCTTGGTGTCAAAACCATCTACAAAAAATGGCATGATAGGTTGGGTCATCCATCCATGGTAATAGTCAATAAACTAGTAGAAAGTAATAAATTTCCATGTGCTGCTGAGCCCACTATAGCCCGTATATGTGGTGCTTGTCAACAAGGGAAGAGTCATCAATTACCCTTTCCAAAATCAAGTAGTGTATCTCAAGCTCCAAGACAATTAGTGTTTTCTGATGTTTGGGGTCTAGCTCCCACTTCTGTTGGAAGAAACAAGTATTATGTGAGATTCATCGATGATTTTAGCAAGTTTACGTGGATCTGTTTCATACAACAAAAATCAGATGTGTTTAAGAAATTTCATGAGTTTCGGCTGATGGTTGAACGTATGTTTGACAGAAAAATAGTCGCTATGCAAACAGACTGGGGTGGAGAATATATCAAGCTGAACTCCTTCTTTTCAAAGATAGGAATTACACACTTGGTATCTTGCCCGAACACGCATCAGCAAAACAGGTCCGCAGAGCGCAAGCATAGGCATATAATAGAAGTTGGACTCACCCTCTTGGCCCGTGCCTATATGCCTCTAAAATACTAGGATGAAGCTTTATCTACCGCTGTTTATCTCATCAACAGAACTCCATACAAAGTTATATCCTACCAAACACCCCTAGAAAAGCTCTTCCACACAAAACCAAATTAACTTTGGTTCAAAATTTTTGGGTGTGCATGCTGGCCCAACCTAAGACCATACAACACCCACAAACGAGCCTTTAGATCAAAACAATGTGTTTTCCTAGGATATAGCTTGCTCCATAAAGGCTACAAGTGCCTGGAAATTTCAAGTGGTCGAATTTACATCTCAAGGGATGCTATCTTCAATGAAACCGTCTTTCCATTCAAAAACTTCATCCTAATGCAAGAGCATTGTTAAGATCGAAAATCAGCCTCCTTCATCCAACTTTAATTCCCCATGCAGGACAGCAAACAGTTCCACAGAACAATTTTCATCCTGAAAATAGTGTTGAAACTGCAGATTTATCTAACCATTTTATGTGAAAATAGCAGTGAGTTTTTGCGGAAGACAGAAAGTTCAGCAGCTGGCGATGGCATAGAAAATCCGGGCTCCAATTCCGAAGAAGATGGACTTCTGCCATAACCTGACTCGTCAGCACAATCCTCCTCGGATCAGGCGCGGCGTCAGCTGTCTGATGCAGACACATCCACCTCGGGCTTCGTCGCGCCAGAGATCGCAAGCCGACCAGGATCTGTCCCGCGCAGATCACACATACGAGGATCTTCTACGGCTTCGACGACCGTGGCAACAGTGAAGAAATGTCATCAAATGCCACAGAAGATCAGCTAACAGTAGCTGCTGATAGTGGATCTAGTGCGACAAATAGATCCGAAGGCCTGCAAACAAGATGACTACAATGCCTAGAACCAGGTTACAAAATAGAATTGTTAAACCCAAGAACTTTGGCCCTGATTTTATTTGTTTAACTGCCACAACGAAAGAACCATCTAACTTGCAGCAAGCATTATGTGATAGAAACTGGAAACAAGCCATGGATGCAGAATTTCAAGCCCTGAAGAACAACAAGATGTGGCATCTTGTACCAAGAAAAGGAGTCGGAAATGTGATCGACTCCAAATGGGTCTTCAAGATTAAAGGAAATGTGGATGGCACTATTGACAGGTACAAGGCTCGGCTAGTTGCAAAGGGTTCAAGCAAAGGTATGGGATATATAGATTATGAGGATACATTTAGCCCGGTTGTAGAAGCAGCTACAATTAGAATTGTTCTTTCCATTGCGGTTACTAACAATTGGTGTTTGAAACAACTTGATGTCCAAAATGTCTTTTTACATGGTGACTTAGAGGAAGAAGTATATATGAGGCAGCTACTGAGATATGAAGACATGGCACATCCTGATTATGTATGTAGATTGGACAATGCACTTTATGGACTAAAACAAGCACCAAGGGCATGATACTCAAAGTCAAGTTCCAAACTTGTGCAACTAGGCTTTGTTTCATCAAAAGGAGACACCTCTCTATTTATCTACAATAAAAGCAAGACCACAATCTATTTGCTTATATATGTCGATGATATTATTGCTGTTGGCTCATCACAAGACGCAATAGAAGCTCTGTTAATTGATATCACGAAAGATTTCGCCTTCAAAGATCTAGGAGATTTGCATTACTTTCTGAGAATAGAAGTCTCCAAGATTAAAGATGGAATATTGTTAAATCAAAGAAAATATGCTACAAAAGTTATTAAAAAGGGCAGGTATAGAAAAATGTAAGGCAGTTACTACTCCAATCTCTACTACTGAAAAGTATTCGGCATTCGACGGAAAATTGCTTAAAGAAGATCAAATAACAAGGTATAGGAGTATAGTTGGAGCCTTACAATATTTTACCTTGACTAGACCTGATTTAGCTTATTCAGTTAATAAAGCGTGTCAGTTTTTACATAGACTCACCATGACACACTTAACCATAGTTCACTACAAGAAAAAGATAAATTAACGACGGTCAATTTTATTAACGACGGTACCGCTGCTAATAAAATTGTTTACGACGGTTGAAAGCAGCCTTCGTGAATAATGGTCTTATTCATGACGTCTGGCCTAGACCGTTGTAAATAAGAGTTTTATTTACGACGGAACCTCTCCCCGTCGTGAATAAGGCCATTATTCACGACGGTTGAGCTGCACCATCACGAATAATGGCCCTAGTTATCTGTCGCGCGGCCACCCGCCCGCCCCACTCACGCGCCCGACTCGACGCCGTCACTGCTACACGCCCCGCCGCCGAGACACCGCCCCGCCCCGGTCCAACCGTCGCCGACGTCACGGCGCCTCGCACAGGCCCGGCCGCCGCCGCCACCGCACTGCCCCTCGCGGTGCAGCCCCGCCCCGGCCGCCGTCGTCGCCGTGCCCGTCGGCCATCCTGGTGCCCCGCCCCGTCCGCCCCCCGGCGCCCCAGCGCCCCGCCCCGGCCGCCTAGCGCCGCCCCGTCCGACCCTCGCCACTGCCCCGGCCGGCCACCCGCCGCTGGCCCCGATGGCCCTGACCCGTCCCGGCGCCACCCCGACCGCCCCGCCGCACACCCGACGCCGCCCCGACCCGGCGCCGCCTCGCCCCGGCCCATTGAGGTTTTTTAATTAATTTTAATTAATTAGCTTAGTTTAGTTTAGTTTACTTTAAATATATAGTTGTAATTAGGTTATTTTATTTGTTTAGTTGATTTTATATTTAGTTTAGTTTGTAATTATGTTTTAATTAGTTCAATTTAGTTTAATTACTTTAAATTAGTTTAGTTTAGTTTAGCTTATTTAACCTGCCCGGGTCGGGGTCGGGGTCGGTGCGGGCATTCATGCCCGCGCCGCCCCCGATCAGTTCCGCCGCCGCCGCCCACCCCGGCCTCCCTACGCGCCGCCGCCCACCCAGCCTACCCCGCGCACCACCGCCGCCACCCACTCCGGCCTCCCCGCGCGCCTTTGCCGCCACCCACTCCGGCCTCCCCGCGAGCCTTTGCTGCCGCTGACCCGGTCGGCCCCGACCACCCCGCCGCAGACCCGGCCACGCCTCGACCCGGCGCCGCTCCGCCCCGGCCCGACCCATTGAGGTTTTTTAATTAGTTTTAATTAATTAGCTTATTTTAGTTTAGTTTAGTTTAATTTAAATATATAGTTATAATTAGGTTATTTTAATTAGTTTATTTTATTTTATAATTAGTTTAGTTTTGTTTGTAATTATGTTTTTATTAGTTTAGTTTAGCTTAATTACTTTAAATTAGTTTAGTTTAGCTTATTCAACCCGCCCGGGTCGGGGTCGGTGTTGGCATTCACGCCCGCGCCGTCCCCGACCGGTTCCGCCGTCATCGCCGCCACCTCGGCCTCCACGCCCGCCGCAGCCGGCTCCCTGCCTGCCATCACCGGCTCACGCCCCGGCCCAGCCCGCTGCCGCAGGCTCCCGCCCCGGCCCAGCCCGCCGCCGCCGGCTCCCGGCCCCGGTCCCGCCCACCGCCGCTCGCTCCCTACCCGCCATGCCCGCCGGGTCCCTGTCTTGCCTGCCCCGCCCGCCAGGTCCTTGCCCTACCCGCCCCGCTCACCGGCTCTGCCCGCCCCGCCCGCCAGCTTACTATTGTTTAAATTATTTAATTGTTTATTTTGTTTTGAATTGTTCAATTAGATTATAATAAGTTAATTGATTGATTATGAGTGTGTACTATTTATACGTATATTAACGGGTTTGGAGCCGGTCGGACCCGACACGGCCCAATCCGGGTCGACCCGGCACGGCCCAACCCGACCCGACACGGCAAGGCCCAATTCGACCCGACACGGCATGACCCAATCCGGCCCGACCCGACATGGCCCAACTCGGCTTGACCCGACAAGGCCCAATTCGGCCCGACCCGACACGGCCCAATCTCGCCCCGACACGGCACGACCCAACCCGGCCCGACCCGACAAGGCCCAATTTGGCCCGACCCGACCCGACACGGCCCCAATGGTTTTAGTTGCAACTTATGTGTCGAGACGAGCATGAAGGAGAACGATAACAATGACTTGTAACTTTCAACGGTGATGCATCGCCCCTTTGAATTCTCAATTCTGACCAACTTACCCCCTCTTTCTCATTCTTTCCTATCTTGTAAATAACTGAAAAATGAAAATGAGTAACATAACCTGTAGAAATTTATTACCCATTTCGAATCTGTATGTCTCACGTGCGATACGATGTCAATGGTTTTTGATTCCGTTCAACTGAATTTGAAGCACTTTGTCCTCTTGCGGCAACTTGTAATATCGGTGTTGTGACTACGGCTGTTGACGCCGAAGGACGGGAAACTAATTATTATGGAATCATTACAAATATCCTTGAATTCAGTTTTGCGTGGAATAAGGAGCTTAAAGTAGTCTTCTTTGACTGCGAATGGTTCGACAACAATAACAGAACTCGGCATAACCAATTTGGCATGATAGAAGTCAAACACAATGAACATCTATGAGGCCACGACACCTTCGTCCTTGCATGTCAAGTCCAGCAGGTGTATTATTTACATTATCTATGTAAAAATTTACATGCTTGGTGGGTTGTACACAAGGTGAATCCTCGTGAGCAGTTATATGCGCCAGATGATGCTGGATACCAAGATTATTTGTTGAACATTGAGATGGATGATGTTTACCAAGAACAAGAGTTATCAGACTCTTTTATCATTGAACCTGGTCTAGATCTCGATGAATTAGTTGGAGATGCTCAAGATTTAGATACTCGTGAAATGAGAAAACGAAACCAAAAAACAATCTTGCAACCGGAGGTGGGAAATCTCATGGACGGTAAGTTCTCTTTTTAGATTTAATATTAATTAATTTGAGATTCAAAAATTTAATAATCTTTCTTCTTTTGTAGGTTCGTCATCTTCGATGGAGTTGTCAACTCGAGGGAGGCACGACCTTCCTCGAGTGGCTCTTCATCGCGGCAGGCGGGATCGAGGCAGCCTAGCTCTCTAGAGCTCCATAGTGTCCAGGACGAGCTCCGCTGGACACAGGAGGAGGTCCGGCTAGAAAGAGAGCAGCTCCGGCTAGAAAGGGAGCATCAAGCCGCGGCAAGCAGGGCTCGGGATGAGTATCAAGTCTCATTCATGCTATAGATGCAAACGGCAATGCAGGTATGTAACGGTCATTTTAATTAATATTTCTAACATATGAATAATGGTTGTATGATAATGTTTTCTATTCACAGGCTATGACGGCAGGGCAGACGATCATCTTTCCACAGTGGCAGCCCCCACAGGATCCACAGGTCCCGTTTACAGGAGCAGAGGTACAAATTTACTCAAACTTTCATAACATAGCCATATTTGATGAAATTCAGCCAAATTTATTAGAATATCACCAAACTTAGTCAAACATAGCCAAAACTAGTTTAAATTGATCAATTCTAGGTTATAATAAGCTCACTTAGGCAAATATGCATTTTAAAACTTATAACTTGTCTAACTACACTTATACATAATAGGGCTTCGCGACCGAGTCTCACACGCCATCGCCGCAGCTACCGGGAGGACGAAAGCTGGAGGACGAGTTTCCGGGTTTTGGAGGTAGCGCACGTGGTAGTGTGGTGTGTGTGCCTAGCTAGTGTAGATGTTTGTCATGTTTTCACTACATATTGTTATTGTTGTTGTTGATTGCCTTTGTGAGGTGGCCATCGAGCCAGGGCTAGCCTAAAAGTTAGGGTAATATTTTCTAATTTTGAAAAAATTACCAAACTTATTTACGACGGTTTCCTAGTGCTGGCCATCGTAAATAAGCTATTAGTATTTACGACGGCCAAGACCAGCCGTCGTAAATAAGACACTAGTATTAACGACGGTTGTAGTCGGCCGTCGTAAATAATGGATCTATTCACGACGGTCCGTCATGAATAAATTCCCCCAGTCACGTAGCAGTCGAGGGAACTTATTCAGGACGAGATTTTTTAGCCATCGCGAATAAACTTATTTAAGACGGGAGCCGTCGTTAACAACCTTATTTATGACTAATTATCGGTGACGGCAGTAAACTGTTCATATTTCTGTAGTGGTTAAAGAGATTTTAAGACATGTGCAGGGGACTATAAGTCTTGGTATACGATTTTTTAAGAACAGTTCTTTGCAGTTAGGAGCATATTTTGATGCAGACTGGGCAGCTTGTTCTGATGACAGGAGATCTACTAGTGGCTTTGCCATTTATTTGGAAGATAATCTGGTGTCATGGAGTGCTAAGAAACATCCAACAGTGTCAGCACTACAGAAAACATAGCAATTAACGAGGATGAAAAACCGTCGTAAATAAGCACATTACCCTCGTAAATAAGCTATTTACGACGGTATTTACTTATTTACGAGGGTTTTTAGCCGTCAAAAATAAGTCAACATAAATAAGTATATTTACGACGGTAACCGTCGTAAATAAATTTATTTACGGCGGCTAATTTTAGCCATTGTGAATAAGTCCACGCGCCACGTGGAACAACGGGAAACTTATTTACGACGGGGTGGCTGTACCGTCGTAAATAACAGAGTCATTATTTACGACGGTACAACCACCCCGTCGTAAATAACATCGCACTATTTACGACGGTACAACCACCTCGTCGTAAATAACAGAAACATTATTTACGACGGTATTGTATACAAAACCGTCGTAAATAAGTGTTTTTGTTTTTCTTAAAAAACAGAAAATATTGACCGCTGGCTCTATGGTCAGTCCACTGGCTCGATGGCCAGCAACACAAATAGTCAGAAATCCATATATAAAGTATAATATAGCACGATCACAATTATAGAAAGTATATTACAAATCTATCACAAGCAATCAAATAACACGATACAAACAAAGCTACACATTACTACCACGGCCGCTACCTCCGGAGCCCGCAAAATCATCCTTAAGCCGTCTGCTCATTCCTGGCACGTGCGGCGATGGAGTGCGAGCCTCCGTCCCTGATGCCTGTCATGTTTTAGCACATACTATTAGAATTTAGCAAGTTGAACTAGTTTTGACTTCATTTTAGCAAGTTTAGTTATATAAGACTATATTTGAGCAAGTTCAAAGTGTTTTGGTTATATTTGATAAAGTTTAACTATGTTTATCTATAATAGAGTAATGTTAACTAAGTTTAGTTGTATTTGAGTAAATTTAGTTATAATTGACCAAGTATGTCTAAATAAATTCAAGAGAGGTTCATTTTTACCTGAGCTCCTGTAGTTGGCACCTGTGGCTGCTCTGGCTCGATCATCGGTGGTGGCTCCCACCGTGGAAGCTCAACCTGCTTTCCAGCCGTCATAGCCTGCGAATACAAACTATTAGCATATTTTTGCATTCATAATGTTGAAACATATACATATTTGAACGACAAGTACTTACCGCCATTGCCGCTTGAAACTGTAGCATGTGCGAGTTGAGATACTCGTCTCTGGCCCTATTGGCTGCGGTCTGTCGCTCTCGCTCTAGTCGGAGCTCGTCCTGAGTCCTCTCTCTCTCTCTCTCTCTCTCTCTCTCTTTCTCTCTCTCTCTCTCTCTCTCTCTCTCTTTCTCTCTCTCTCCGGAGCTCCTCCTATGTCCGACGGAGCTCGTCCTGGACACTCTAGAGCTCCAACAAGCTAGACCGGCTGGAAGAGCTAGCCTGCAGAGAGGAAGAGGACCTGGAGGGTCGTGCCTGCCTGGAGTCGATCACTCCTTGGAAGATGCCGAACCTACATAAAGAAGAAAGTTTATTATATTTTCATCGACCATTCCAACAAAGTCGTACATAGTAATTGTAGAAGATGAAAACTCACCGGCCGTGAGGTTTTCCGCGACCACTTGCGTAAGCGGCTTCTAGGATGATTGTTGGCGAGTTCTGCCAATCATACTCCTCGCCGCAAAGCCTCCGTGCCTCCTGCCCATACCTGGTCTATAAATAAGAAAATAAAAGAATATTAGCTAGTTTGGTTAAGAGAATTCAATACATGTGATGAGACAACTCACCAGTGTCTCTGTCACCGACTGAGAGCAGAGCTGGTCGGGCTGTGACGGATCAGTTCCTTTGTGACCTCTCTTCCACACCTTAATCAGTGGAGGCTCCTGACCACTTGCGTGCTCCTATAGATGCACGTGTCAGCACAATGAAAATATGAAACATAAACAAACATTATACTTGGTAAGTTACACTTACAAGACGTTTTTTGGACCGCAAATACCCGTCAGCACCAAAAAAGTGAGACGGGTCCGTCCCTCTGCTTTCTCGACGACTGCGGGAGATGGCCTCGAAATCCTCACTCCCCCAGCGTAAGCAAAGGGCCTCGTACACCTCCGGCCTGCCTTCTAGCCACTGGACTCATCCACGACCCTACACAAATGAGTTATTAGTTGAAAGCACTTTAAATAGAATGAGATAATTGAACAAAATAAAATTCACAATTTACCTCCATGTATTGCTCCGTAGTCAGGTAAGTGGAAGACGCCGCACTAAAGTGGCCCAACTCTTGCTCGCCCGGATGTAGCTTGAAATATTTGTTGGTAGCTTGAATCTGGGCGCTCGAAAGGGCCTGAGTCACGAGCTTCCTGGCGTTGTGGTGGAAGACTAACCGCGCGTGGTCCACCGCGCCCTCGTCCTCCAAACAGTATCGTGCCTTGCATAACAAATTTATAAGTAATTGTATTTAACGTATTATAGACTACATTTGATATGCTTACCATGAAGTCAGACCATACAGCCTCCTGGTGGTTGCCATGAGTCACGTCCTGTGCGGTCGCGTAATCGTCCCACGACGTGGCGGCGACACCATTCACTACACCTAGTAGTGCAAACGGATCAGACCACCGAGGACACGGTTCACCTGCTTGTGTCGTCCTTGACCCGAGAAGGAGTCATCGTACCAACCCCTAATACAGAAATTTGAATCATTATATATATATATATAAGCTTAGAAAAATTTAAATTAAAGTGTAAGATATTTAGTTACATATCGCCAACCGGGTGGATAACTATCCGATCCAATGGGTTTGCTGGAGCAGGAGGAAGACTCACAAAGTGCCCGCTCCTAGTCTGGCGCACCCGACGAGGCTCCACATCAAGTGACCCAGAAGAGTGGTCAGCTGACGAACCTCCTGCCTGAGAACCACCGGACCCAGAAGCCGGCTGCAAAGGGTGGTCAGCCACTAGTGGCTGCTGTGGACCGCACTCCTCGGAGTACTCGGACGAAGAGTCGTCCTAGAAATTGTATATATATGAATGTAGTACTTATACAATTTAAGAACTTAAGGAAATTGAAGAATATGCTATTTACCTCTGAAGACCGTATGACGACCACATTTCTTCCTTGCAGATCTGGTAGCTGGCTCAACAACGCAGCCCTCCTACTAGCGCTGAGCTGGCTACCCCGAAAGGCCTCGCTAGAGGCGGTGGGCAGAAAACCCCTCACCGGTGGCATGTCCCCCTTGCTCTTTCCCTTTCTCCTACTCGACGACATCCTATTAAATGAACAATTATTATTTATTGAATTCAATTAACAATAAGGAAGATAATAGAAAAGAAGATAATAGAATTCAACCGTGACTGCTTTTTGTTTTCGTGTCTCACGAGTCTCTATATCTTGAACATCTCCAACTAACTCATCAAGTTCTAGACCTAGCTCGATGACAAATTGATCCAGTAACTCATCTTCTTGGTAAAACTCATCAATCTCACCATTTAACGACAACAAAATATCATTATATTCATCATCATTTGGTGTAGATAACTTTTCACGAGGATTGACCTTTTGTACAACCCACCAAGCACGTAGCTTTTCGTAAGGATAATTTAAATAATACACTTGCTCGACTTGGTTTGCAAGGACGAATGTGTCACATCCCCGTAGTCGTTCATTGTGTTTCACTTCTACCATGCCAAATTGGTATTGTCGAGTGCCTGTATTATTATCAAACCAACCACAGTAAAAAAAAGACTACATTTAGCTCTTTATTTCCGGCAAAACTGAATTCAAGGATTCTTTTCGAAAGAAACAAACGCTTCAACCGAGGTGTAATAGGCAAGTAACGAAGCTGCTTATGTGCTATTTGAGTCTGTCCATGCTCGCCTTCGTCATTATCAACTTCAACGAACCTAAACTTACCACATTATAAGCACTTCTTCTCGTCGGCATACTCTTTCCAAAAAAGCATGCAGTTGTCTGGGCACACATCAATCTTCTCATATTTCATACCAAGACCAGATAACAATTTCTTAGTCTGGTACATATCTTTCGGCACTTTATGAGGTCGTAGCAGGATATCGCAGATCAATTTGATGAGATCGTTGTAACAGTTAATTGCCATAAGTCGGGTCAAGAAACTAAGAAAAGTCACTTTTGTTTTATTCGTGCAGAGGCTCTTATGATGCTTTGAGGAGCTTGAAGAACGTTTTAACTTCCGTTGTAGGAGCATCCTCCGTCAACTTAGGATCTATGGCTTCAAGCATCTCATCCATCATATCAACCCCCGTGTTATCAGATACCACTTCTTCTTCAGTAGCTCGAGAATGTGTCTTACCGTGAAAGTACCAGACCGCATAATTTTGCATGAAATAGTTTTGACACACGTGAAACGTCAAAGTCACTTTGTCGAAAAACTTTGCATTCTGACATTTCATACATGGGCACCGCACCTTACTGTTGTTGGACAACGAAAAAGCTTGTTGTATAAAAGCATCAATCTTGATGAACCACTCATCTGAGTGTTGCCCATTCTTTTTCCAACCCGAGTACATCCATGTGTGGTCTTCATCCATGATTCTGGTTATACCTTCAAAGCAGACACATCATTATAAGTTCATTTTTTATTTAATGTCACGACCCCTATACCTAGGCTGATAGGTCCTAAACCCACCCAAGAGTGATCGAGGCAACGTGCTTATGACGAGACACGGAGGCTGAATCCGAAAGAAATTTTGGTAGCATAACCCCGTTGTTCTCCACTGCACGCCCAAAAATGGTGCAGCAGAGAACAATAGGGTTATGCTGTCAAAATCTCATCCGGACCCAAACCCCGTACCTAGCTCGTCATAAGCACGTCCTCGATCACTCTCAGTCTGTCCAAAAAGGGACAATTTCGAACCTGCACGCTTCACATGCCTATCGCATGTGAAACGTATAGATTCGAAACGGGTAATCAATTACTATAGGTTACGTTAAACATTTCCATCTTCCAATCGTTTAAGATAGAGGAAAGAACAAGAAAGAGGAGGAAAGTTGGTCAGAGTTGAAAGTTCAAAGGGCCTATGCCGGGTCGGACCGTGTCGTGTCGTGCCGGGTCAGGCCGGGTCTTGCCGGGTCGGGCCGCGGGTCGGGCCGTGCCGGGTCGGGGCGTGTCGTGTCGTGCCGGGTTGGGTCGTGCAGGGTCGAGTCGTGTCGGGTCGTCGGGCCATGTCGTGCTAGGGGTTGGGCCGTGTGCCGGGTCGGGCCATGCCGTGCTGCCGGATTGGGCCATGTCGGGTTGCGTCGTGCAGGGTCGGACCGTGCCGTGCCTGGTTAGGCTGTGCCGGGTTGGGCTATGACGGGTCAGGCCGTGCCATGCTGGGGGTTGGGCCATGTGACGGGTCGGGCCCTGCCGTGCTGTCGGGTTTGGCTGTGCCGGGTCGGGTTGTGCCGTGCCGAGTTGGGCCGTGCTATGGCGGGTCGGGCCATGTCGGGTCGACCCGAAACCCGTTAATATACGTATAATGAGTAAACACTCACAATCAATTAATTAATTAATTCAAAACTAATTGAACATTTTAAAACTAAATCAACAATTAAATACTTCAAACTAATAAACTTATGAGACTAATTGAACAATAAAAAATAATTAAACAATTATATAATAGTTAAACAAACTAATTACATACTAAACTAAATAACTAATTAAACAATTTAAACTAATTAAATAACCTAATTAAACAATTACAATCTAAGTAAACAATTACAAACTATTTAAAAAATCTTATCTAATTCAACAAACTCATTACAATCTAATTACTACACAATTACTGACACGACCCCAAGGTCCTGTCGAGCCAGGATCACGCTGAGGGGTGCTGCGTTGCACAGCACCGGATAACACACGTCAAAGGTACAAAGCGGAAGCGGAAATTTTATTACATAAACAAGTTTATGAACATGTTTACATCAAAATAAGTTCAGTCTACACTCGCGGGCGTAGACTAAGCATCAAGTGTACGTTCAGCCCTCGAACGTGTCCTTGCTAGCACACACGCACACTAACTCGGCGGCGTGCACGACTCCCACTCGACGGGGTTCCCCTCCTGGGGTTTCGTCTCCTCTTCGGGAGTCCCTTCCTCATAGAACCCTGCAAAAGCTTCAAACACAAGCAGTAGCACGAAGGCTCAGCAAGTCTGACCCATCTCACCTAAACATGGAACTTCTACATGAGGGTAATGGGTTACATGAGGTAAAAATCATTTGCAAGGACTCGCCTAATTAGTAGAACCTTACTTTCAAGTTTTAGCAGCAGGTTGTGGAGAACCTTACGCTAAGGCACATGAGAGAGCCGCAATCAAACAAGAAACACATTTCTCTCATGTACTTTGCTCAAAGTTGACAAGAACTTTAGTTAGCTCTAGACTACAGCATATCATTAACAATCAATGTCCATCTTTCAATCAGCAGCATTTTAACATGTGTCTAGCCTGTTCTTTCTACGTCACGGTACAGTGAACAAGTGGTACTCACTGACCACGAGGGACGGTGATTATAATCGATTTACACCTGCAGGGTTACCCGAACAACCCGTCACGTACGCCCGTACTCGATGTTGCCTACAACAACCATCACGGACGCCGTACGCGACTACCTTTCACCCGTTAGCCAAATGTTGAACCGGTCCATCGTCCCGAGCAAGAGGTCTCTGCACGCGCATCTCAGTGCCGCCAGCCGATTTACACCTCGAACTCTCAACCTACCCTCTGAACGACCAGCTATGCCTCAACACCCAGCTACCCGAGTTACATCAGTTTCCCGGTTCCCATATAGCCGGTAGGTCTTCGGTACTGTTCTAGCTTGTTCAACAGGCCCGCACACGGCTCGGTCCTCAATCGACACAAGCGGAGCTATAGCACACAGACCCCAAAATCCTGCTGCCCTTACCCTCCGCTTGGTCTCATTTTCTTGCCATGTGTTTCATTTGCTATCACTACCCGAGTCGAGTGCCTCTAGCCTATGCTCGCGAGTAGTTCCAACTACTCGACTTGTACCGAATCCTACTCTATCCTAGCTATGCAGTAGCTAGCGGGGTTTGCAATCCTAAACCCAACCCATGGTTTTCTTGGCTATGCAGTTGGATTTCCATACAAGACTCTAATGCAAAGGATAATAATACTCAAGCAAGTGCTCAAAACAATAAAAAATTTTATAAGAAGGTTAATGCAAACCGGAGCTTGCCTTGCTGCTCTTGGTCGTAGGCTAGCTGTTCCTCCGGAGTAACGAAGTCTAGGACTTCGGGTTCCTCCTCGACCTTAGTGATTACATGATATAAGAAACATATGTATGCATTTATATTAACTTTGAAGTTGTGAAGTCTATAACCCTTGCTAGACAGACCTAATGACTGTGAAACTTTTACTGTGGCTTGGTTACAACCTAAACAGAGATTTGGTCAAGTTTTAGTTGCAGCAAATCTCATTTGAGCCCTCCACAATGAAGCAAACTATGACTTTCTGAAAACTAGATTTTCAGAGGGTTCTAATGGAGTTGGTCTCACTTAATTTGAAGGTTCCTAGCTAAAGTTATGACCTAAATAATTTCAGATAAAATTCTGAAAATGTTTCTGAACATTTTCTATTTTCTCTGGAACAGTTTCACTAATCACACCATTAGGTGGATCAAATGAGCTCCAATGGGTCTGAAATTTTTATGGTAGTTCAGGGATACTTTGGTGAACATCCCAGCAAAATTTCAGGATTTTCCTCCAAAGGACTCTCCAGTTAAAATTCCTAACAGTTTAAACTTTGAGGATTTAATTCTGAAGAATTAAGGAATTTCATGAAGTGAAACTTTATTTGCTGGAAAGTGTTCAGAGAGCTGAATCCAGCAAAATTTGGTTCACTCAATTTGGAGCTTTCTAGCTAAAGTTATAAGGATTTGAAGTTTGAACTGAAACTGGAATTTGGGAAAAAGTTTAAACTCTGGCTTGTGGGCCCCGCGCACAGTGCGTCGTCTCCCTCCTCGCGCCAACTGCGCGGCGGCGGCGATCTCCGGCGACCTTCGCCGGAACTGAGTCCCTGTCCACCCTCCGGCCCGAAACTCGCCGCCTGCCCCTTAACTGATCCCCTGGACTCGATGGTGGGGTCGCCGGACGCCGGCGATGACCGGAAACCCGTGCGCACCGGTGACAGCACCTGCTAGGGTTCCGGTGAGGTCGGTCCCGCTCTCCCGTGCACCAAATCGACCGGGAATCAGTCGGAGAGCATCAGTAGAGCGTGGGAAACACGAACCAGGGCTGGGTGGAAGCTAGAAATATCGGCAACTAGGCTCTCGACGGTGAGCCGAGGTGTTCAGCCATGGCGGCAGGGAAAACGGCCATATGATGGCCGATTCTCGACGGTTTCCTCTGATTCCAGTTCGGGCATGGGCGCTATCGTGCGTAGAAGCTACTAGGGAACGAGCTTGCCCAACCCTCGTGTATAGAGCACGAATTTCACCCGTAGGTGAGCTCGGTCCTTATGAACTGATCACGAGTAAACTTGGAAATTCTCGGCCGAGGTTTGATCAATCGCCAAACGGCTTTCGGCTACTCCATCTACATACAATCACACACCTTTCTAGTGTAGAGAAGAGGATGTGACAGCGGCTGGGTTGTGCTGTCCACGAGAGCCCGATCGGAGGTGATGCTCGGCTCGCCGGAGAAACGGCTCGTACAGCTCGAGGACGCTTGCTCACTGGACAACACGGGGTCTAGGAGGTTACTCACGATCTCTTGGTGCCGTTTTGCCGTGGAGGAGGCTGTGCTCGCGAGCGATCGGGCTTGATCAAGCGTGAGCTCGGGCGGCAGCGATGGCAGTGGAATAACAGGTCGCGCACGTCGGCAGCTCGGGGAATGGGTGACCGAAGCACGCCGGGGAGGGAATAAGTAGCCCGGCGACTGGTCTCCGGCTTGGGGCGCGCAGCAGGAGCTGGCACCGGCTGCCCCCCCTCGGTGGCGCGCGCACACTGCACCCGGGAACCGATTGAGCTGTGTTTCAGTCGGTTTGTGTTGAAGTAGAGGCTGACATGTGGGTCCCACCCCCCCATTTTAACCTCTGAAATTTAATCCTAATCACTGTTGTAAACAGTGAACCCCATACTACCCTTGGCAATTCAAATTATTCACCCATGAGCCATTTGAATTGATCAAGGTTCAAATGAGGTTTGGTTTGAATGAATTTCAGCACAAGTTCAGTTTGAAATTCAAATAAAGTTTGAATTTCTCCCACTTAGCTCATGTCAAGATCAACTCCAAATGGAGTGAAAATTGGTGTGTGAGCTCACAAAAATGTGCTGAGTAAGAATATGCCCCCCACTTTTAAATTCATTGGATAAACACAATTTGAATATGATCTCAAACTGCCCTCTTCTTAACTATACCCAAAATGACCTCAAAAAGGTTTTGAATTTGGGTGAAACTTGGCATGGACATCCTTAGTAAAGTGTAGGAGTTTTCATATGTCCAGCCCATCTATATCACATGTGGGAAATACCACTTTTGCAATGTGTGAGTTTGTTCTCTAATGAGCATGTTGATAATTGTTACTTGCTCTTCATTTGTGTTCATCATCCTTCCTCAAATGAGGTGTGTGGTGTGGTGATGAACACTGCAAATGTGTGTCAAAACTGAGGCCCTTACAATTACAAACTAGAATAAACTATTAAATTTAAACTTTTTACAAACAAAACTAAATACCTAATTAAACCAAAACTAATGACAAACTAACCTTACTATATAGGCAGGGGCCGGGCGGCGGTGGAGGGCCGACCGGGGGCGGCAAGGGGCGGCAGGGGGTAGCCGGTGGCGGCCGAGGGGTGGCCAGTGGCGGCAGGGGGCGGTCAGGAGCGGCTGGGGTGGTCGGGGGCGGCAGGGGGCGGCCGGCGGCGCGGCGTCGGGGGCGGAGGCGGCGGTCGCGCGGGGGAGGGGAGCGAACCGCTCCCCTCCCCCGCGCGCGGCTGTATATTTATAAGCTTATTTACGAGGGTTCCCGGTACCGTCGTAAATAAGATACTTATTTACGATGGTTTGGTCAACCGTCGTTAATAAGGCATTTATTAACGACGGTGCCCATTAACCGTCGTAAATAAGTAGCTTATTTACGTCGGTTATTTCAACCGTCGTAAATAATGGCCTTATTAACAACGATGTCTTTTCACCGTCGTTAATATACTTATTAACAACGGCACCATCGTAAATAATTACCCCCCTCGTTAATTTACTAGTTTCCTGTAGTGCACCTCTAGTACTGAAGCTGAATATAAATCGTTGGCTAATGCTAGTGCGGAAATTATTTGGGCCCAAACTATTTTGAAAGAATTAGGAGTAAAAGAGTAAGGTTTGGCTACCATATGGTGTGATAATCTTGGAGCTATCTTTACGACAGCAAACCGGGTATTCCATGCACGCACCAAATATATAGAAATAGACTATCATTTTGTTACAGAGAGTAGCAAATAAATTGTTGCAAGTAAAGTTTGTTTCAACACGAGATCAAGTAGCCGATGGCTTTACTAAATCGCTCCCAGCCAACAGGATGCGAGAGTTTCAATATAATCTCAATATGGTAGGTTGAGATTAAGGGGAGGTGTTAGAGATAAAAGAAGAAAAGCATCTGGGCTTGAGAAACAGATAAGTGCTACATAAAATAACAGCTTCAGATCAAGGTTGAAGATAGAGGTTCTAGAAATAAGAAGATTATCTACACGGGAGCTAGGAGATAGATTGTAATCTAATCAACATTGTAAGTTTATCTTTCATAGATTATTTCTAGAAGATTAGGTTGTTGTGATCAAATCACAACAGAGGTAATCGGCCGCACCAAAATCGATCTCATGTAACCGGCCGCTCTTTTGTATTTTTCCTATAAATATCAATACGGAGACTGTGTGGCTAGGCCACAGGCCCTAGCAGTATTGTGACGTTTAAGTTGACAGCCGATATGATGATATGTCGACCATCCAACAGCTGCGACTTTTAAGTTGGTTTTCGCATGATACGTGATGCACTCCTTTTATTTTGTTTAACATTGGTTAGTTTATTTTTAAATTTTAACCGGCGTAATAGAAAGTAATACTTGTTGAATTCTTGTGTGATCGACACATGGCACTGGGCAGAAGACACACGAATCAAGCCGCCGTCGCCGTATTCTTGCATCGTCATGGGGATCGAGCTGCCGGGGATCCGGTTCTGTTCACACGTACGCCATGATCCGATCCAGAGTTCCAGACAAATGTAAAGCTGGAACGGACAATGGTTGGTCAAGTCAAATCCACGAAGAACCAAATTCCTGCCGGAGATTTCAACCTGCCAGCAGAACGTACCCAAATCGTGGACAAGACGATCGACCGAAGGAACATTCTTCAGCAGCCGAGCCGGGGTGGATGAACCTTAGCTTGTCCACGATACGGATCGACTTCGCATCAGTCAAGGGCGGCTGCCGTTGTCGACAAGTGATTGATCGCTTTTCTTCCGGGCTACGTGGGGGAGAATCGAATAATTAAGCAGCGAGAGAGAGAGAGAGAGAGAGAGAGAGAGAGAGAGACTGTCGTGCGACGACGGTTGCGGCCGCGCCGTAGAATAGACGACACGATATCAGTTCGAGGCTAGCTAGAAGGGTTCCCGGCCGCACCGAATCTTGTGCTTCTTGTGTTACATGCATACTAGTATAATCCTTTTAATTGCTTCCCTTTTCCTTAATCTACTTTGCTTTCAAAAGTGAATGCACTTGATTATAAGCGCCAAGCTCGTAATCTTACTTTGTAGCCCTTTTAAAAGAAGCACATACCCCACAAATATAACCATATTTTCCTACCAGCTAAACCATGATACCATAAAAAAATCTTCCAACAAGCAAATAATTTAAAAAGACTTTCGCCAATTAATAATGGTTTGCTGAACCATAGCTAAATTGTGATTATTGTTATAATTATATGAATGTGACCATATAATTGTAATCATATAACGCTTGTTGTACCCTCTCCGTTACAAATTATTTAAAAATAGCTAGTTTAATTTTGAACTAACCAGCGTCAAATAATCTGAAAGATGTGAGTAATCGATTAATATAATGAAATTATAGAAAGCCTCCGCCCCTACCGATTTCTTTTTTTTTTGTCAATGGGCGGCTACTTCTTTTCCGATATGCATATTAATTGAAGAATTTTTGTTTTGTGCGGCGGCGGCAGCAGCAGTCTACAACACTCGCGGCGTAAGCTATTAATTCAGATTCCTGATCAGCTAATTTTACACTGGAAAATTGATGTATGCCATTATAGACACAATCACGGTCCATGAGTGCGTCATGATCGATTATTGCTCTCCTTTATTGGTTGATCAGTTAGGGTTTCCCCCCTCGATCTTCTTCTACTCGGATTTCTTAATTTCTCGTTTACAATTACGTTAATAGTCACAGAAGCTAAGCGGAGCCACAACAACTGGAGGCCGTACGTAACGTAGTAGTCAAGAAAGAAAATAAAGCATCCAACTACCCTTCCAGAACACTTATAATCAATTTGAGACTGCATGAGATGAGACACGTGTCGCATGCTCGATGCCTCTGCAGATGATGAGAAGCAATCAATATCAGTTGGATATGGTGATAAAACTATATCAAGTCATACGAAGGACGGGGGGGGGGGGGGGTAGCTAACACTGCTTAATAGCAACGATACGTTGTTGTTTTATCAAATAGAGAATACTGATGACCGGTTTAATTTGCGTGTCAAACTACTACTGCCAGTCACTGTCATGCCAAAATATAGTACACCGGTTTCTACACTTGATGCAGTTTATTTAATTTTTAAACTAATCAACGTCAAAATAATATAAAAAGGATAAACTTAAATATTTCATTTCGCCCGTAGAAAAAGAAAAAAGAAAAAGAAAAAAAAAGTGATTGTCAGGTACAGTATGGGCCGGAGCACTCTGGGAATGGAGTGTTCAGGCAACACCCACGGCGTAGGCGTCCAAGAGATTGATGCGCCCTTGAACAGATTCCGCCACCATTTCAGCCCGGAAGCCCAAACCCAAGTCGCAGTCGCAAACCCTAACCTCAGTGCCTTCGAGAAGAGCTCCGAGGCCTCTCAGAAACAAGTCGAAAAGCCCCTCCCTCCCGAACCCCCCGTCCCGATCCAGCAGCACCGCCACCATCACCAGATTTCCGCCATGGCCGCCGCCGCCGCAGCAGCAGCCGCCCCCGCGCCGTCCCGCAAGACGGAGACCTACACCGACACCAAGCGCCGCGACGACGTCCGCGGCGCCAACATCGCCGCCGCGCGCGCCGTCGCCGACGCCGTGCGCACCTCGCTGGGCCCGCGCGGCATGGACAAGATGATCGTCTCGGGGGAGCAGGCGCGCGAGGTCATCATCACCAACGACGGCGCCACCATCCTCTCCCGCATGTCGCTCGTCCAGCCCGCCGCGCGCATGCTCGCCGAGCTCTCCCGCTCCCAGGACGCCGCCGCCGGGGACGGCACCACCACCGTCGTAGTACTCGCCGGATCCCTCCTCCGCCGCGCCCAGACCCTCCTCTCCGCCGGGGCCCACCCCACCGCCGCCGCCGACGCGCTCCACCGTCTCGCCTCGCGCGCCGTCGAGGTCCTACACGACATGGCCATCCCCGTCGAGCTCTCCGACCGGGAGTCCCTCGTCAAGTCCGCCTCTACCGCCCTCAACTCCAAGGTCGTCTCCCAGTACTCCTCCCTACTCTCGCCCCTCGCCGTCGACGCCGCCCTATCTGTGGTGGATCCCGCTCACCCGGACCTCCTTGATCTCCGTGACATCCGCATCGTCAAGAAGCTTGGCGGCACTGTGGACGACACTGAGCTCGTCCGTGGCCTCATCTTCGACAAGAAGGCCAGCCATGCTGCTGGGGGCCCAACGCGGGTCGAGAACGCCAAGATCGCTGTCATACAGTTCCAAGTCTCGCCACCCAAGACAGACATTGAGCAGAGCGTCATTGTGTCCGACTATGCGCAGATGGACCGGATCCTCCGTGAGGAGCGCAATTACATCCTTGGTATGGTAAAGAAGATTAAGGCGGCTGGATGCAATGTCTTGCTCATTCAGAAAAGCATCCTAAGGGATGCGGTGACTGAATTGTCACTGCACTATCTTGCTAAGGCGAAAATTCTGGTGGTGAAGGATGTGGAGAGGGACGAGATTGAGTTTGTCACCAAGACCCTCAACTGCCTGCCCATTGCTAACATTGAGCATTTCCGTGCTGATAAGCTTGGGCACGCAGATCTTGTTGAGGAAGTCTCTGTTGGGGAGGGCAAGGTCGTGAAGATCACTGGCATCAGGGACATGGGGAGGACTGCAACTGTTCTCGTGAGGGGCTCCAACCAGTTGGTTATTGATGAAGCTGACCGCAGTCTCCATGATGCCCTTTGTGTCATCAGGTAAATAAATCCCCCTCCTTTAACCTTAACGCCATTTAAGCTTTTACATCGTAAGTCTAACTTGTCAAGCCCTTTCTTAAGATTCAAGCCAAATTTTGTTGTTGCATGTTGACTAAAATCACTCCCAAAACTCCAGGTGTGTAGGATCAGGATTTGAAAATGTTCCCAAACTCCAAATATAAACAGACATTGCAGTTATGTCTTAAGCTATTAATATTGTACTATGATTTTTCTATGGTTTGTTCAATGGTACTAAATTGTCTCTTATTTCCTAATCTGATATTCCTGTGACATGAGTGAACTGGTGGCAACAAATTTTCTCCATAGTCTTAACTAGAGCAAAAGAATACATGATCCTTATATACTCTGTTTAGATATTTCGCCACTGCTTTTATGTCAATAGATACAGATACTTAAAATATGCTTCTAGCTATGAAAAAACACCTGTTTTGAGGAGCCACAGCAATACCAAATGGAACCTTTGTATGTTGTGTTTGGACCTATTCTATATTGTTTGATTTGCTGCAGTGCTACAATAGTTCTCTCCACAGGTGTTACTCATGTGAGTTGCAGTTTCCTTTTTCTGTATAACGTAGCGATATCGTCATTCTAGGATGTGACAGTATATGGGCTCTGCATTTGAATGTTTTTGTCTTCTGTTATATATGCATGAAAACACCAGGTGATGATGTGTTGCACGCCTGTTGGAATTGTGGACACAGGAAAAAGGCTAACTGTAGGGTTCTTTTATTTCTCCAAATACCTGGGCTATTTATAGCCTGTTACAGATATATTGTTTCCTTTTTAAACCCCATTTAGATAGGATTATATCTCTACTAGATGGAACCTAAACTCTATCTATACTTTCAAATTTTGTTGTGATCTCAACAGAACTGAATCCTACACCTGATCTATTCCAAAACTGAACAGTTCTGATCCGACTCCAGCTCTCCCCTTTCCCTAGCGCACCCCCTCTCTGGTCTGACCTGGACCTGGGCTAAGCCGGCCTAGGCGCAGGAGAGAGCATTCAACACCCCCCCCCCCCCATGATCTCAACACTTGCGCTTGTCTCATCCTTGGTGTAGCCTGCTGTGTCCGCTGAGTCCTTGCGGCATGGAGTCATTACAACCTCGTTGTTGCTCCCCCGTTTACTGAGCCTACTGCGCACTGAGCCTTCCGCGCGTTCAAGCCGCTGTAGGAGAAAGTTCCTGGGTCCTGCTGTGTCGCTCCAGTTCCTCTTGATCTGAGCTGCCACCCTTCAACAACGCCAGATCATATCAGTCTTAAACAAAATATTAGGATGGGAGGAATTATTTCTTTGCACTCATTCTGCTTTACCTTTTGACTTTTTTATATGAATGGCTTGCTTCTCGATTTTAATGAAGAGAAGCGTCGGGAATACCTTTAATAAGCTAGGCTTATTATAAGAAGTGTGTGCAGGATTTGCTGGTTTACATTATTTTGGTCTAATTGTCAGGAGGCTGGAGCATGATTTTAATGCAAAGTGTAGGATGGGATTAAATTGAAGCCATGCCTATAAACTGATGCCAAGTTGCTTAGTAGCCTTGAAACCCTTTAAAGTCTGCACCAAATAAACTTAGCTATTTATAAAGCTCAGTGGCTCTTGAAAGTTGTCTGTGACAGGATTGTGATTACATATTTCTTCCTATGTTATCTGCTAACAAGCAATTTACTGGGTATAGAAGTAATCTCCCCTATGATCAGGGCAAGCTAGGTCATGGAATTGTATGGTATTCATTCCCTTTTACATATGTGTCTGCACTCTGCTTTGATGTCTGGTTGTGCTTGCATAATGCAAAAACTGTATGTTGCTTGCCCATTTTTCTACATGGCCTTTGTACAATGGAGATGCAAGGGAGAGGAAATAATTATGATCATGTGCCGCTAATTTATTCCCTGATGAATAGCTAAGAAAAATTTAGGTTTTAATAGATACAGCGCTAAGCTTCATTGATCATAGCAGTATCCGTTAGTGGACCTAATGACACTGTTCTCTTAAAATGGTCCGAGTAAGTGACATGCTTTGGACTTCTGTGCCATTTTGCATTAATGATGCTATGGGGTAATGCACTTTGCAAATAAGAAATTTAAGTTACAAATCATTAATAATTTGAAGTGTTCTGACTTCACTAATACCTTTTGTGTTTGATGCTTTAGATGCTTGGTCAACAAGAGGTTTATGATTGCTGGTGGTGGTGCTCCAGAAATTGAGATGTCAATGCAGCTGGCTGCTTGGGCAAAGGAGCTCCAAGGGATGGAGAGTTACTGCATCAAGGAGTTTGCTGATGCCCTTGAGGTCATCCCTTACACGTTGGCGGAAAATGCAGGTCTCAATCCAATCTCTATTGTCACCGAGCTGAGGAACCGTCATGCCAGAGGTGAGAAGAATGCTGGCATCAACGTGAGGAAAGGCCAGATTACAAACATTCTGGAGGAGAATGTCGTGCAGCCCTTGCTTGTGAGCACAAGCGCCATCACCTTAGCTTGCGAGTGTGTTAGAATGATCCTGAAGATTGATGATATAGTCACTGTGCGGTGAAGGCATAAGGTGGACAATCATGTCAGTCAGTCCTGTTGTGCTTGGCTTGATATTAAGTAGGTGTACTACTATTAGAACTTTATTTGTCGGTGGACTTCTCCACTTGGGTTGTTATAAACTTGGCTTTGATATCTGTAGAGTAATATTTTGTTAAAGTAATGTTTGCTCTACTTTGGATGGAACTGAAATGTGGTGCACCCACCCGTTTACAAAGTCTGCAGTGAGGCCTTTCTGGTCTGTTCGTCTGTTACTTGCACTTGTACCATTCTGTACTGCATATACTTGCTGAGATTTATTTTCGCAGTTGTAACCAGTGGCTCTTGTTTCTGAATGGGGATTTGGGTGGATGTATGTAGCTGCTTTTGGACCAGCCTTTTCATAAAAATAACCTGGAGGTGTGTTGTAGCTTCTAGGTGTGTTGTAGCTTTTCTTTTTAGTTTAGTTGTTTTTCAGAATGAACTAAAAGTAGGATATAAGTTTAAGCTGCTGTTCACCATTTTTTAGATAAGCTGCTTTTGTGTCAAACAGGGCCTGAGAGTTGAGCCGTGCTTATAGTGCGATTGACAAAAAGACACTCAATACGATAGTAAGAATCTGGAGTGGTGATGAAGCAATCAACTTTGTGCTCTACCCAAAATTGATGTGTCAGAAGCAATACCAAGGTCCTCTCCACCAAGCAGTTCAATCCTAGGCTTCACTACTCTACAGATCTGAGAAAATTTGCAAGCATGATTTGTTTTAAGAAAACATGCAATTAGATCGTATTTCAAAGTACTTTCACGATATACGCTTTCCAGCTATAAATGACATTATTTAATATAACACGGTCAAAGCTCAGTTTTGAGACGCAGCCAAAATAAAAACACTCCTTGTGTTCATAAACGGAGACTACTCCGAGAGATCCTAACCAAATCAGGTTACAACTGCCAACCTCCTAGACTTCCACATTTCCGGTTTATGAAATGAACGAGGCATTGATTGGCCAATGATCATAATGTGTATTATAATGTTAATAGTAAAGAAAAAACAAACAAGTGAATCTCTTGTTGGATGTTGTTCCCTTAGTACATCTCCTTCCAGGTCATCCAAGTGGAGGTTGAATCATCACAAAGATTAGTGTTACTCTTCGGTTTGTTAGGTTTGCTCCATGTTGATGGTTAGGAAAGGAACAACAAGATGGGAGAGAATCAAAAGCCATGTGACCTTACCTCATTATTCTGGCCAATTTGACCATTTTTTCTTCAATGTTGATGCACATGATTAGCCTGATGGCCTTTTTTCTTGTGAGATGCATTCCCTACGTCTGCTTGCAAAAAGATCATGCATATGCTTGAATAAGGTGCATGTGTAACTGATACCTGCTGGAGAATATACCTGACAGACAATTATACAAATGCTGATGAAATCGACATGACGAAGATCACAATTATGCATCGTATTTCTCCCATGAAGTGAATCAAAATGAAAATTTGACATAGTATATGTGATTCGGTCACTTGAAGTTAGCTATGTAACATGTAGATAAAAATATTTGGGTTTTAGAATCCCATATTTGGGTCTGTCCCTTGTGTTGCGAAAATGCCATATTTATCTGTTCTTCTGCTATTTTCATTTAGCCAATTTGGGTTCTCTACCATGTCTGACTACGACACATTCTTTTGGACACATCCTCCATTATTTCCAAGGCCGCTACATGATTCTAGACTGATTTACAAAGAAGCTTGGATATACTCTCTTTGCACTTTCCATATAGATGTAGACTCTATTACATGGTGTCTTTTTACAGAAAAAACATCTTGTATCGTAAAGATGTTATGTTGATAGTAACAGATATATGGATTATTTAGTGTATCATAGAACATCATCAATATTGTGTTTGTTATGATTGAAAATATGTATCAAAGTACGGAGTTAATATCAGAGTATATATACAACTGTCATTGTAGTCACCAATGTGATATTCTTTGTTGGCAGATATATGTAGTCACCAATACATTATAAAAAAATGTAGTCACCAATAATATATTAACAATATATCTAGTGTAAATGATCTTTATGGTGCTAACATGTAAAAAACATATGTGACCATATGATCCATTACAAGAGGTCACAATTAGGAGTTATGAAAGATCCACATATCACTTTAAATGTTTTAGGAGACTTTCATTTAAATGGCATGTGAGTCTTTCACCACAATTGTAGCCTCTCGTGATGGATCAGATGATATCGGATAGTTGTTAACATGTAAACATCATAAAAACTATTTACACTACTTGTGTCTAAACAGTTTTAGTGACTATTGTTTGCTTCATGATTATAACCATTTACTAACCAAGGTTCTTAGTTGGTATCAATTCAAGGACCGACGTTTTGCTTGGTTGTTGCACTTCTGTAGCCGCCAATTTGTGCTTGGTAACTAAAGCTATTTGCTTATTGTGATCAAGGAACGGCTGGTTACTACTGATGGGTGCTTTAATCATCAAGATTCAGGTGTGGATTCAACAGGGCAAGCAGGGGTCTCGACCCTCCCCTACTGGCCACCACGCCATGGAGCCCCTCTTAAAATTTTTACGAGACAAAGAAGAGAAGTGAGGGAAGGTGGAGGAAGAGGGAGAAGAACAAAGAGAAAGAAGAAGACCATCTCCTCAAGTTATCTGGATCTGCCACTGCCAAGATTTATACATGTTGGTCACTAAAAACTTACAGCGATAGGGCTATTGCCAACAAAATGCGGCCAAGGTTGATGGTGGCTAAACCCTACTAGTAACTAACATGTAGCTTTTAGTGACGAGGATCCTTGGTGGCTCCGGTTTAAAAAAAAAAAAGAGGATCCTTGGTGGCTAAAAATTATTTTTCTTGTAGTGAATCATTTGTTCTACCAAAATATTAAATATCGACGATACAACAAATCGTGTTCAATGAAAGCGCGACCGAAAATCGTGGTGAGATCATGTAATAATGTAAATAATCCAAGATGTATAGAGCCGTATGTGAATGCAGGTATCTTTGCTTCCTGTGCTTGCATGTTCCCTGCCGGGGCTGCATCAACTGCAACTGGGCCTGCACAGGCTTTGACCAATCGGAAGCACATCTGCAACAGCATCGCACATGGTGACATGTATGGGTTGACGAAGATTTCTCTGATCAGCACAGCATGTATTGTTGCTAATGCATGTGGTTAGTGCTAGACATACCTTGCCAAGTGGGTGGTGAAAAATGGCATGCTACTACATGATGTGACAGCTCCAATATTGGTATCATGCATGGCTTCTGGTGTTCCCTGCAACTTGCCCTTGCATTGCATTCATAATACCCGGATCAACTTGGATTTGTGGTGCTAGTAGCTCAGGAAGCCAGAATCATGCATATTCTTGTGTGTTTTTTGTGTATGCATGCATTGCCTCTAGCTTTTCTTTTTTATCTCCTGTTTTTCATTTGGCATTAGCTTAACTGATCAATCTAACTGAATCTATAATTTAAAGCAGCACAGGTATGGCTCTTCCTATATATAAGGGGTCTAACGTACACCAAGCACAGAGGTATCATATCAACACAAAAGACTCGCATCTTATTAGCTAGACTAAAGAGGAGAAATTAGAAGGAACTAGCCACGAAAATCAAGGAGGAGGTAATCATGGGGATGGAGAACACATCTGAGAAGGCGAAGCTGCTAATAGGGGTGCTTGCTCTGCAATGCTGCCTAGCAGGGTTCCATGTAGTGACCAGGGCAGCCCTCAACATGGGCATCAGCAAGATCGTCTTCACCGTCTACCGCAACTGCATCGCCTTGGCTTTGCTCACCCCTTTTGCCTACTTCCTCGAGAAGTGAGCTCACATATACTATTTATCTTGTCATTTACAGAACATTTGTGTGCTGCTCTGTTGTGACTTGAGCTGATCTTCTGGTTGTCTTGCATTTGTAGGAAGAATAGACCACCCCTCACCTTCTCTTTGCTGGTGCAGTTCTTCCTTCTTGCCTTCGTGGGGTAAGCTAAATGCAGATATGACTGACTCCTTGTTTATAAGTTGCTTATGTATTGTTTCACCATTATCTAAAGAAATGTATTGTTTCACATCTTGGCTTTTCAGGATTACCTGCAACCAGGGATTTTATCTTCTGGGTTTGCACTACTTGTCGCCAACTTATGCTTCTGCTATCCAAAATACCGTCCCTGCTATCACCTTTATCCTGGCTGCTTGCCTAAGGTAATTCAGAAATGACATTATTGCATAGTTTTTTCGTCATAAACTTGTTGGTTGTGTTATCTCGGGGGAAAATGGATTAACTATCACTTGAAGGATTTATTTGTCATATTATCTGTCTTGTTCTGATCCCTTTTGCTGTAACTAATCAGGCTAGAGCAAGTAAATATCAACAAAAGGTATGGGATGGCGAAAGTGATTGGCACAGTGGTAAGCATCGGAGGAGCCACGATCATCATCCTCTACAAAGGGATGCCACTGATGAACCTATTGAAGTCATCTCATGTTCTGGGAGACAACATAGTATCGGCAAACCTCGTGTGGAACTGGACAGTAGGCTGTCTTTTCCTCCTTGGCAATTGCTTTGCCTGGTCTGGATGGATGGTACTTCAGGTGTCTACTCCAACCCTCAACCCAGCATACGCAACTATCTTAAGCTACACCATTTTTTCTATCATAATATTCGATTGAAGTGCACAACGTTCAACAAATATACTCAATCTGACGCTTAAACAGAAGTTACTAACACAATTTGACAAACAATAGAGGTTAGGCGTGTTTCTCAAAAGAATGAAAAATCTACGGTTTTTCTAATAAAATTAGCATATACTCCAAAGAATTCAGTCGTAGTGATTTTTTTTTATTCTCAAACACCTCAGTTGTAGTGAATGTGAAGTTTCTGTTCTTAAGTTATTAGCTCTCTAATAGTTGCAGATAAAACACTAGACGATCTGGTTACTAAACTTCAGAAAAGAATATATAAATTGAGGAATTTGTTATGCTGACCTTCCAATAAAATATCAGTACACTGAAATATTATTGCTAATTTCCACAACCTTTTGACTTATTACTTGTCAGACTAGTGATATATATGACATTTAAAATTCATCTAGATCCAAAATTGTTCTGTGGGTATGCATTTCTTCCTGATTAAATATTTGTATGTAGGTCCCAGTGCTGAAGAAATACCCAGCCAGGTTGTCAGTGCTTGCTCTCACACTAGTCTTTGGGCTTGTCCAACTCTTGGCCATAGCAGCATTCAGTGAGAATGACAGTGAGAAATGGAAGCTTCACTCCGGAGGAGAGCTCTTCAGCATCCTCTACGCTGTAATTTTCTCCTCTAACTTATCACTGCATTTATGTATTTTACCTTAGTAAGTAATTCTGAGAAAAGGTAATACGATATCAAGGAGCAGTTCTAGAAAGACAAACTAGTGGATAAAGTAAGCTACTACATTCTAGCGAGATAACACAAGATATGTCTTTACAATTTGGAACTTTCTTTTCTGCAGGGTCTTGTGGCATCTGGGGTCTCCTTGTCTCTGCAGATCTGGTGCATTGACAGGGGTGGTGCTCTGTTCACGGCTATCTTCCAGCCAGTTCAAACTGTCATGGTTGCCATCATGGCCGCTGTTATTCTTGGCGATGAACTATATACAGGAGGGTAAGCAGAAAATTCGACAAAATATCAATAGTGATTATCCTAAAAATAAGTTTTTTTCATAACCCAATCATTTCAAAAACTGAAACTAAACATTGTTCTCATCCGCGATATTTTCAGGATCATAGGAGCTGTCCTTATAGTTATTGGCCTCTACTTTGTCTTGTGGGGGAAAAGCGAGGAGAAGAAGAGAAGTAATAGCCGAGCAGATGAGCCAGATTTGACAAGGCATCTCCTTGGTGAAGATTCCTCGGGAGAAACCAAGTCTGTGACAAATGATATTCCATAAGAGCGGCAAACGCCAAAGTTATTGTATAAGTACGTTTGTACCAGTATGTAAGACGCGTCTTAAGAAAGAAACAAAGGTGCAAAGTCATGCAACTGTGTATAGGTAGCGGTTCTAGTTTAGAAAATTTGTATTTCTTTAGTTCTTATCCCTGATTTTGCTCTTGAGAAGTATAACATCACAGAAGCAATTCAGTTCCATCCATAATCAGTATAGACTGATGGGGTGATCAATACCAAGCATCATTTACTTTGTAAACAAATTGAAGAATATAATTATTTTGCTTGTGTTATTGTGTGACAGTACTGACCTTCTTCTAGTTGCATGTCCAATTTTCCTCTCTGGCATATTCTTCAGGTTCTTGTAGCCTCCCATTTTTCTATCAAAAGTACAGAGATAAGATTATATTAGTTCATATGCAACTGTTGCATCAATCTGTCAGCTACATGCAGCCAGTGAGTCAGGTTCCACCATGTTGACTGTTCATGGCCATCTCGTGGGTGTGTTCACTGTCCAAGAAGCCCATTAGAGAAGTGGCATTCGACGGCCCAATCCAGGATAAGCATCGCAGCACTGGGAAAAGGCCCAACGTAGACCAGCCCACCAACTCTCGCCGCCTCCGCGCCGCAAAACTCAACCTCCAAAACCCTAACCCCCCTCTCCCTGCAGGGCCCGGCTGCCGCCTCCCCCTCCTTCCCTCCCTTTCTCCGGCCAGGGCTCGCCGCAAACCTCCGCGCCCACGCCGCCGCCACCCTCTGCCCACTCCTCATTGTAGCAAGGGTTGAGAGCCATCAGAACCAATCAGTTGAGAGCCGGCCCACACCGAAGGCAACGGTCGTGCGGCGAGGTGGCCAGGTCACGCTCTCCTGCTGCTTCCAGTTGCAAGCGGAATCGATTGATTTGAGGTACTATCCCTGCTCTTCGTTCCGACCGCCGGCGACCGAGCAGCAGCAGGCGGGGGAGGGGAGCCCGAGCAGAGGCATCGAAAATGAGCGACGACGTGATATGGCACTGCATCCGCCACAACCACTGCAGCTTCATGGCCAAGTGTGTTCTTGTTTCTGGCGTATCAGATTTTTGTGGTGTTTCCGATGATAAATCTGTGCTGACGGCGGCGTGCTTCGCAGGATCACGACAGGGATTTTCTGCCGGAATCCGTACAACGTGACGGGCATCTGCAACCGGAGCTCCTGCCCGCTGGCCAACAGTCGCTACGCCACCATTAGGGATCACGATGGTCATTACTGCAAACCCTTTGCTCTTCTGTCTGCAATCTTTTTAAGTACTACCTTTTTCTTAGTTGAACTGCATTGTTCGGTTGTTGTGGCAGCTATCCATTAGCATCAGCGGTCCTGTGACACCCATGAGGTGTATGTCATTTACCCAACTAGTATAGAGTTGTTCGCGTCTTGGACAGAGAAAGCTGCATTAACTGATCGCTTGTAGTTGAGACTATTTTTTCAGCACTAGAAGCCAGTACAGTGCACATATCACCATGATTCAGAACCCTCATGTTAAGGCGATTCCTTTATTGTTCTTGATAATTTGATCGTGGGTGCTTATTAGTAATCAACAGTAGAGTTAAGAAGAATATTAGAGTACTCCACCATGTGATTGTCATTTGAAGATAACATATGTCTGTTGATCATCCAAAACTTTTGCTTAACTATTCTGTTATTTTCCTTATGTAACTGGTTATGCAGGTATTTTCTACCTATACATGAAAACTGCTGAAAGAGCTCATCTGCCAAAAAAATTATGGGAGAGAGTCAAACTGCCCAGGAATTATGAAAAAGCAATGGAAGTCATCAGCAAGCATCTTGTATGCATCTATAGCTGGCAAAAATTATCACTCCATGTTAGATATTTAGTCTCGCATGTTGACACCTTCTGTTTTGAAGGAATTTTGGCCCAAGTTACTTGTGCACAAGATCAAGCAGCGGCTGACAAAAATGACTCAGTATCGTATAAGAATGAGGAAACTTCAACTGAAAGTGAGGTAACCATTTCATGTATTGACTTCCACAGGATGTAATGTTGCTCCTTGACAATAAAGTTTTGCTCCCTGCATTTTTTAATTGATGTCTCTAGCCTCTAGGACAACTTTCTAACTTGTAAGCTCAAAATGAACTATGAAAGTTTTCCAAACACCATCAATTAAAAACCAACGGAAGTTTTTTTATGGTCTTGAGTGGGAACTTATAGTGGGAAGGAAATAAGTTTCTAAATGTCATTGCATAATTCGGTGTGATTAATCAGGTATCTTATGTGCACTTCTAATCATTTTTAATGGTGGCTATAACACTTTCAGCAACATTCAACAATACTACCTCCTTTTTGTGTTATTTTAGGACCTGTATTGTCAAATTTTCAACAGCTTGATCACTAGTATGTTCAGAGCATAGTTATTGAAACGTGAAATATGAATATTATATCGACAGAGTTGACAAACAAATACATTGATAGAAGTACAATTTTGTTAGTATATCATTGTAGAAAGTTTAAAATGTACCAGTAGTCAAAATTACATTTCAAAGATCACAAAAAGTAAACAAGGACAAATAAAAGGATGATGGTAGAATTAATTTAAGCAGAGAATTGCAATATTCCCATTGGAACATTGAAGTGGTTGTGTTTGGTTCACAAACTTACATTGCTTGTGGGAAAGGATTATTGCAATATGCTAGTGTAGTTGATCATTTTGTGTTATAACAACAACAACAATAACCTCTTCTGATGAGTGTTTCTTGCTCTGGTTATTATGGCGTTTGTTTGCATTAAAAAATGATTCCTCTTCTAATGTATTGTTATTTTCTATGGCACTTGAAAAGTTACTTAACATATGTCTTTACTCTGTTAGAGAGAAGATAGTAACAGTGCCCAGGAAGAATGAAAAGCGCCATCTCAGGAGAATGGAGAAAGCTGAAAAGGCTGCTCAATTAGAAAAGGTTATTGTTCTGATAGTTTTTATTATTGAGTCTCATACTCGCATTATCCATTGCCACATTATAACATATACATGTTATTATGCAGAACATTGAAAATGAATTAAAGGAACGTCTGAAGAAAGGTGTTTATGGTGACATCTATAACATTGACTTCAAGAAGTTTGAAGATATTCTTGAGATGGAAAGAGATGAAGATGTTGCTGAAGAAGAGGAAGAGGTAAGCATTATACTGAGATTTGACAAGCCTGTTTTTTTTTGTTTTGAATGTTCATAAGCTGTCGTTTTTTGGTTCACTTATAAAATAGGAAGGTGAGGTGGAGTATGTCGAAGGTGATGACATGGAAGAGATGGATGACATGGAGGATATGGAAGACTATGAAGGCCTCAGTGACGGTAAAAACGATCTGTCAAAATTCTCCGTGTCATGTTTTGTGTACCCTTGTGTACTTCAATTTAAACTGTTTTGGCCTGCTTATGTGCGACAGCTAACAGAATTTTCCTTTCCATGCAAATGATTATATTGATGATGTAATCCCATTAAAAAATGAAAATGGATGCAGGTGGCTCCGATGAAGATCTTTTGGATGACCCAGTAGCAAACAAACTTAAGGGATCAGGGTCTGATTCGAAACGAAATGTTGGGAAAAGGTCTAGGAAGGTTATCACCGAGGTAAGGATGCAGTACCAATTTAATATAGTATTTTCTTGTCCCAGTAGTTAAGTATTTTGGTCATCACTAAATGCCACAGCCCCTTGTTTTTTGTTACATCTCCATATATTAGTATAATCAAATGAGTTGCATCTTGCTAAGAAGCTGCCCTTCACTTTCCAAAGTTGGATGAATTCGTCTGTGAAGAAATTTATCGAAAGCACGCACTTGTCTATGCTTACCTTTCTTGCTGGTGTGGTTTCCCCATATTGTTAGAGTTAGCTTGGATTAGCCCAATTCTTGTTTCATTCTGATTTATTTCTTGCCTATCCACAGGTGGAACAAGATGGAGAGACAAATACTAGGCAAAGGATGGGGATGTGAATTCGTCAAATGTGACTGCAGTTATGTGCCAGATGTTGGTGGCCAGTTTTGTTGTCTGCTAGATGATTTTCTTTACTTATTCCCTCGTTATAATGTGAAAAAGTTGCACGTACTCCCTGCTAAGAACTTGTCAATCAATATGACATTTCCAACGTTATATCACAGAGCAACAGCATTTTCCAACAACTTGGTTCCTGCGCAAAACCAGCAGTACATTATGAAGTGTAATTCAATGTGTTGGGCTTCTATCGCAAGTGAACTAACTGGGCAACGGCGGGGCCGTTCGTTGTGCCGATGAACATGAGGTGTTCACATAGTTTAAAGCATCGATTTCCTACACCGTACAGCAGCACGATGGATTCGTCCCAAAGTGGCATGGTATCCTTGGAACCGAAAGGTCTTAACGCTAGAATTGGTATAGCACTTTCTACTTCCGTAGCAGCACCATAGTTGTACAGAACCAGTAGGTGAAAGGACATGTCCTAATGCCATGCCGCATGTGCCAGGTTCCATAGTTGTACAGACAAATCCTGTTGTTTTGCGGGGGACGCCACGTGCCAGGTTTCATAGTCCAGACAAGTTCACTTGGTTGGGACGCTGCGATCCCAGTAGAGCAAACCAAACCTTCGCATCTTGAGGATCTGGGTACGTGGCGGTGACGTGTCGCCCCCTTTTCGCCTGACCAGGAACGCACGTCACCGCGAGCACAGGGGGGCTCCCCATTTCCCCTAGCCGCGCCACGACAAAAACACCGCCCTGCGCCGGGCGGAGAGAGCGTCCCCGCGGCGCGCTACCGCCGCGGAAAAAAAGGTGCCGTGTCCCTTCTCCTTCCGCGCTGGCGCTGCGTGGCAAGCCCCGTGGGAGGCGGCGCTCGCGTACCGCGGTCCAGCTTGCATCGCAGCAGCCGTGCGGTGCCCAGCTCACGCCTGCAATTTTGACCTGCTCCGTTCGGCCATGGCAACACCTACACTGATGGCGCCGCGACGCGCGGCCGGGCTCGGGAGCTTTCCGAGTTCAGACGACAAGAGGTCGATCGAGTGGCGGCGTTGGCCACCACCACCACCACGGCCTGCCTCTCCACGAACACGCGGAATCCTTGTGGCGACCAGTACACGTCGTTCGTCACCGTGGCCTACTCTTCAAACACCACACCAGTCGCCATGGGTTTCAGTGATGGATGACGCAAAATCAGAGACAGACAGATGCCGTACGTGGCACGCAACGACATGCCATCTACTGTTGGAGCATGTCAATGGAGAAAGTGACTGCTTATAATATAAACATTACACCTGGAGCTCGTCCATTCTTCACTGACGACGCCCATGCGATCCGTCTCGTCTGCTGCTACATTCCGTAGTAGCAGAGCCGCGCGGAAATAAACCACGTACATGCATCTTTACAGTGAAGAGTGAGCGAGCGAGCGAGCATCTACGAACAAGCTCAGCTGTCAGAACACGCTCAGGTCAATCTCAGGCTGGAATCAGTTGTTGCCGTGTCCGTGGGGCAGCAGCCTGAGCGCCTCCATGAACGTGTTCTTGAGCCTGCCGAGGTGCGGCTTCACGTTCTGCTTGTCCAGGTACACGGCCTTGAGCGCGTTCCAGCCCTGCCTGTGGATGGCAGCGGGGTCCCTCAGCACCGGGTCGCCCTTGGGGTACTGCTCGCTCAGCGTGGTCTCGTCCAGCGCGATCGCGTACTCGATGTAGTGCAGCTGCATGTCCGCCGACGGCTCCCGGAACGTGCCCCGCGCCAGCCACTCGAGCCCGCCGTACGGCACCACCTGGACCACCACCGCCCCCGCGGGGAGGAACACCATGTTGGTCAGCCCGGCGCCATGCACGCCCACCATCACGTCCGCCGAGTTCACCAGCCGCGCGAACTTGGACACGTCCGTGCTCGCCTCCGGGTCGCCCACGCGCACGTCGAACCCCAGGCTCATGGCCATGTCCGCCATCCCGCGCTCGTTCAGGAACCGCCGCGTGCTCCGCCGCGAGATGATCAGCAGGCGCGGCCGCCGCCGGATGTCCCACCGGTCGCCGCTCGGCGCCGCCGCCGCGCGCTCCAGCCCGAACGCGGCGCGGAGCATCGCGCGGAAGTCCGGCATGGAGTACCGGCCCCCCGGCGTCCGCGACGCGTCCACGCCAAGCTCCCTGTGGAACCGCGGGCCCACCACCACGCTGCGGTAGCACCGCACCTCGTCGTCGGCGTCGACGTCCACCACCTCGTGCCGGCTCAGCTGCTGGAAGATCTGGACGTACCGGTTGGTCCACCACGGCTTGAAGCTGCTCACCAGGAACTGCACCTCCCCGGCGTACCGCCGCGCGGTGATGAACGCCGGGATCAGCACGTCCGTGTAGTCGTGGAACAGGTTGCCCGTGAACCCGCCGGTGGAGAGGACGAACGCCGTGACCGAGCTGTTCACCGTGCACCGCGGCGCCGCCGAGGCGGCGCCCAGCGGACGCAGCGACCACTCCTTCACGTGGGACAGCGCGAACGCGTCGCTCTTCCGGCAGTAGGGCTTCACCTTCCACTCCCGGTCCAGCGGGCTGATGTGGATGGTCTGGGACCGCCCCTGCACGCGGACGTCGCCGGCGGCCTCGCACGTGTCCGACCGCCGGCTCGTCTCGAAGCACACCGGCTTGCTCAGCGTCAGGAGGTCACCGGCGGCTGCGGCGGCATCCCCCGCCGCAACGGACGAGCTGCTCACGACGCCGTGGCTCCCCGAGGTGTCGGTGGGCTTGACGACCTGAGGAGTCTCCTCTTCCTCCTCCTCTGCCGCAGACGAAAAAGTCAGCTCAAACTGATTAGATGTTCTTTCTTCCGCGATGCTAACGACTTTGCCTCGCACCTACGCATTCCTGTGCCCAGATTTCAAGAAACTGACTAGAGAATCTTGGGAAACGAAGCAAATTCACTCGCTCGCTTTCAGACAGTTGTAAAACAGAATCTCGGACCACATCAAGGAAGAGTAATCGGAACCGGGACATTACCAGCTGAAGCCGCGGCCTCCATCTTGCCGCCCTCCTTCCCCGCCGCCAGCCGCTCCTCCGCTCTGACGGCCTCCCCCGTCTTGCCTGCACACGAGAAGCTCGAATCAGCGGATCACCTCCCACGAAACGACCAAAATCACAGATTAGAGCTTACCGATCGGGGAGAACCTGGCCCTGACAAGGGAGAGCAGCAGGAGGGAGCCGAGCATGAAGGCTACGAGTGCGACATTCCCCAGCCTCCTGCCCTCCCCCCTCGACAGGCTCCGGTTCGACTTCATGGCCCCCGGTTATGACCACCGGGACTCCCCCTCCCTCTCTCGCGGTTGGACGGTTCTTTGTTCTCGCGGGAGAATCAGCTTGACGAGAAGACCCTATACACCGGTAGGAAAAGGGAGATGGAGGAAGCGTGCGGGAGCACTAGCTGCTCGTCGCTGTTGCAGAACAAGGCAAAATAACAGAGGAGGGCGGGCGCCTGTTGTTGAAACGGTAGTGCGGTTGACCGTGTGGTGACGACTGACGAGAAGGAAGAAGAAGAAGAAGAAGCGAACCGAGCCCGAGGCAAAGCGAGAGCCGCGGTCCGAGTGCTTGCCCTGTCTGAGGGTGGCCCACCTGTCCGTCTCACCGACACCGTGTCCGCTGTCCTAACACTAACAGGCTAGGAGGCTACTACTGAGTCGCGCGGTCTAGGGTTTCCGGATTAGGGAGGAGCTTATTAGCACCTCAAGGGAGACGCGCCAGCCACAGCGGAAAAGAAGAAGAAAAGCATCAAACGCCACAGCTGTGATATCGACTCCTTTACGCCCGTCTGAGGGTGGCCCACCTGTCGGTTCGTTGGGCCGGTTATTAAAGAAGGGCACTCGCAGCCATTGAAGCCGTCCGGAAGTTCTGTCAGCATCCTGTCCTGGGAGCGGGTCCGATTAGCGAGCCGGAGACACGGGAACGTGTCAACTCGTAGCCGCCTGCGCCCACGCGAGCAAGCATTCTGATCTTTGGCCTGATCAAACCCGCGTCGCGTTAGCGGCAACTATGAACGTGACTGATCCCGTGCGTGCTCTCGCATGCAGGCCTGGCCTACTTGCAGCGTTGGATCTGCGGAATCCTGCACGCGTGCATGCGGTGCCCGGACGTGCGTGGAACGCGATCGAACCGGCGTGGAGCGCGTCCGGTTCGCGCTCGCCGTGGCCCGTGGGAATCCGGAGCAGGAGGCTTGCCGTGAGCCCGTGGTTCACAGGAACCGGACTGGGTTGAGCTGCCCCTCCTTCCTGTCCTGTACCATCACGTGACCTGATGGCTTTTCGGATGCTTGGGTAACGGAACGGTACATGTCTTAACGGAACGGTACAAGGCCTGATTTAACGGTTTTATGCCCGCGGCTGGGCCTAAAAAGCCTCGCCATCAGAGCACCAAAGCTACTTCGGTTACGCGTCTTCGAGGGGTCGCGTCGGTAACTTCGGTTGACGTAACGGTCGTCGTAACACGTGACGAAGAATAGACGAAGCAGTCACTTACACGTCGAGTTTTTTCTTTTTGACGTGGCGAGTTGCAGTAGCGGTCCAGCCGGTCCGTCCGGGTCCTCCGGGCTCCGCCAACGCCACACCCCTAGCCCTAGCAGGCAGGGCTTCGACGAGCAGATTTTTTTTCTTCCGATATTTCCGGGCGATTTCTTCATCGACCGACGCGCGCGGGCGTCGGAGCACGCGGGTCACTGACGAGTTGGCCGGGCAGGCAGGCCCTTCATGTGCTCCGCATGTGGCCCTGCCTCCTGCAAGTGCAATCGATCCATATCCGTCCATGGTCTTTCGCGGGACAGGTCGCGCTGTTGGAGCACATTCCTTGCCTTCCTTTTTTCCTGAATCCAAACTGTGTGTTTTTCTAGATGCAATCGAGTGAGGCGTGCTGCTGCTGCTGCCGCGCGCGGCAGGGATCCATGATGGCCTGCCTATGCAGCGTGTGTGCACATGATCCTCGATTTGTTAAAGTGCCATTATTTAAAACTAACCGAGGATAACACACAGCGCGTCCGGTTAAAAAATGACGGTTTAACGAATCTATCTCTACCAAAAGGCGAGCTCTGCCAACTCTTTTGTTAAGGTAAAAACGAGCTCTGTCCTTGATTTCTCGCGTCGGAGCAAGTGATGATGTCTACTCTTTCACGGGAAACGGATCTCTTTACCAGCAGCCAGAGTGCAGTCCCTACTGTACTGTACTGGTTCGTGCGCCGCAGGTTAGAAATGCTGATCGGCCAACCCTTCCAACTTCACACCTGACACCTACGTATAACAACCCTCTTCTTCTCGTTCAACAGAATCAACAAAAAAGGATCACAACGAATCACGCACCACGGAAATGGTGCTCTCCTCAAAGTTGAAAGTCCTGTGCCACTGGCGGTCCGGTTGATGTCCACGCTGCCCGACCTGGAACACTCTACTTGCCACTGCCACTTAGTACCAGCTTATCAATACACTGATACTTACCGGACCAACAATATGACTGTTAGACGTAACACTCACCAAAGAAAAAAAAAAGAAGACATCCTCTTCTATATCCAACAAAGTAATGAAACTGAAAAAAAAGGTCATGGATGCTTGAATTTTCGATCCTTGCGGCGCGACCAACACCACCTACAACTACACACATGATTATTTTTTTTTCTCTCGCTCACGTACTTAGAGGATGACCAAGAATCTTTTATACAATGACAAGAATGATTAATCCAAAATCTGTAAACACAGACATCTAGTACAGTGCTTCCAGCAGAGTAAAAAAAATCAGTGGTCCTTATTATTGGTTCAGCTGATCCAGGGCCTCCAGGAGTACATGCCGGAATCTGGTGCAGTCGAGCCTCACATTCTGTTTGTCCATGAAGGTCTGCCTGACAAACTCGAACCCCTTCCCGTGGAACGATAGCGGGTTCTTGAAGATCTCGTGATCCAGGGGGTATTGCTCCCTGAGGCTGCTCTCGTGCACGCCGATGCTGTAATGCTTGTAACGCAGGCCCATTTGCTCGGATGGGTTGCCGAAATCGACTCGGCATATACCGTCTATGGCACCCCAGGGTACTATTTGAATCAGTATGGCATTGTGTGGAAGGAACACGCAGTTTGTGAGCCCAGCACCATGGACACCCATCATCACATCGACGGAATTCACCACCCTGGCAAAATGGGCAACGTTAGAGTTCACATTGGCCTCTTCGACCACCACCTCGTAACCTATCTCCTCGGCCATTGCCACGATCTCGTTCAGATTGAGGAACATCCTTGTCTTCTGTCTGGATATAATGAGCAGTCTCGGCTTGGCCTTGGGGATCTCACCGAGTGCACTCACTACATCCCGAGGCAGTGAGTAGGTCCTGCGCATGAACCTGTTGAAGTCCACCATCGTGTAATTGTGTGGAGCCTTTAACGGGTCAATTGTGAACTCCATGTAAGCATGAAGGCCGACAATGGCATGCTTGAAGCAATGTACTTGGTCGTCCTTGTTGAAATCAATCAAGGGGTACTTGGTTAGCTTCTCAAACACCACAGCATACTTCCTCGTCCACCAAACAGCCATGTCAGTGATTAGGAACTGAACCTCACCATTGAACTCACTTGCAGTCGTGAAAAGAGGCACAAGCACATCGGTGAAATCATGGAATAGATTTCCGGTGTATCCAGTCAGTGCAAAGATCACGGCAGGTACGTCATGGTACTTGGTACACTCAGGTGCCACTCTGCTGGACTTCACCGTCAGCTCTGTAAGTTTGCCAAGGCACAATTCATCACCTTTGCGAGGGTAAGGCTTAATTTTCCACTGCTCATTTCTCTTTGAACCAGCAGGTTCCATGTACATGATTGAGCTAGCATTCGGGTGTATCCTAATGTTGCCTCGCATCTCACAGACATTTGTTCTGAAATTTGAGAAATCACACAGCGGTTTGTCCTGCTCTACAGTATCGACAGCTGCACATATGAATAGTTACCATAGGATCAGAAGATATCAAAGAAGATTATCTCATTGCGAATTTGCAAAACAATATTGAATCAAACTGATCTTAAGGTTCCGGATTGTCAGTACAAAGTGATTCTACAAACTGTGCAATTATATGTTAAGAAATGGTATATCGGTCTCCTGTCAAAACAATTTTTTAATCTAAAAATTAGAGTCCTAACCTGATTGCTGAGATCCCTCCACAGCATCGTTATGCTCAGCGTCCGTTTTGCCATCTGCAACAACACCATCAGGACCACAAGACGAACAAGGAAAGTAAGTAACAGCACTGCTTAGTGTTAATAAGACCAAAACGGTTACAACAATCTTCTAGATTAAGAAACATAACGAGGCATCTCAAAGATGCAATAAATAGAAACATCTATCGTCGTCTCCTACCTTCTTGTTTTCCGTTGTCATTGTCCTCGGTGGCATCGTGGATGGTATAATTGGAAACAGTTGGGAGGGTCACCTTGTGCTGATGCTCTTGGTGCCCCTCTTCTGCTTTCCTCTCTTCGCCTCCCCCACCTACAAAGCACAAGATGCCACCGCCAAAGGTTCTTAGGTAAAGCAGGCATCAATCTCACTGAAAGCGCACAAATGTCTGATCTCTGGCCCGTGATTCGAATCCGAAATGAACGAGCTGGGCAGGCATCCAAGGCCGGAGCTGAACAAAGAAATTAACGACGAATCGAAAGGCGACGGCTCACCTAACAGCTCAGATGCGGTGGCCTCCTCCCGCTTGCCCTGCTCGGGCTCGCTAGTGGGCACCCGCTTCTCCTCCTCCGCACTGGTCCCTGCCGTAAAGAGATGGGTCAATAAGATGACATCTCAATCGAAGAATTCCAAGATTAGCAAGTGCCCTATTTAACAAGATCTGCTGACTTGGAGAAGGAGCTAATTAAGTAATTAACAAAAAGCTTTCACCTTTGGGGTTGGCGCTGGCTTCCTCGCCGCTGACGCCTTCATCATCCACCACCTTGGGATTCTTGGCCGCCGCGGCGGCGAGAGTGTCGGCGGATCTCCGGGACGCGGCGTCGTCGGCGTCGACCCGCTGGTGGATCAGGAGCGACCGCGGCGCCTGGTCCACCGACAGCCTACCGTTCACTGCAACGAGACAGCGCACGCCGCTCTGGTCAGCACCGCCGTCCAACGGATCCCAACAGGGGAGAAAGAAGGCAAGAAGAAAGAAGAGCAAGTGGTGTCGGTGCGCGTACGGTTGAAGAAGAGCGCGTCGGGCTTGGAGACGACGACGAAGGTGAGGGTGACGAGGAAGAAGCCGATGACGAGGACGAGCAGGCGCAGGCGCCGCGACTCCTGCCGCAGGCTCCGCACCAGCTTGGCGCGCTCCACCGCCTTCATCTCCTCCTCATTCCCGCAGGCAACCAAGCCGCTGCTTCTACCTAGCCAGTACGCTGGCGCGGACCAGAAGGATCAGTGTGGATGCGAGAGCAGCAGCCGAGGGAGCATCCGGGTGCTGTTGTATTTGACTACGGATGCGGCGAGGTAGGTAAGGGCGGAGTTTCAGGCGGCCGCTCGCTCAATGCACTGGACGCGGTGCCACCGCCACCGCTCTCTGCCGTCGGCTTCCCTTGCCGCCCCGGTAGTCCAGACTCCAGAGTGCGTCTTTTGATGGGTGGCATTGGCATGAAGAGAGGTTGGACCTACAGTTTCCCGTGATAACCGTGGCTTTTAGCTGGGTGAGACTGCTCGCATTTATCGTATTTTAAATTGTTGCTGTAAAAAATCTCTATATTTTTAAGTACAATTTAAAAGATATATCTTGTACTGTTCTCTGTATTTATTATACTCTATATTCTATTTTGTAGTATTAAAATAGGATATGTACAAGAAACTATCAACCAACGTGAGAGTGTTTTAGAGAATACGCAGTGACACTCTAAATTTATAATATCAATAAGGTAAAAATTTATTTTATAATATTTTTAGAATCTGGTAGTTGAATCTGTGCTCTAGTTTAAATATATAAGAGAGTATAATTTAGAGTATGCTTTAATGGTAAAAAATCACAAGTAAAACATGACCAATTAGGCAGCAGAGTAAATCGAGAATGGATCTCGAGATAATGATTAGTAGTATGATTTTGGAGAGATTCGTGATTGACAGTTTGGTTGAAAGGATGGACCCAAGCGAACAACTTGCTTTATTAAATTAAAAACGTATAACTCGTTGAACACCCTCGAATATGTGGTGTGTGAGATCACGGTAATGATCATCATTAATTTAATGATATCCGGTTTCTGTGGACCTTGTATGTTCGTAGTGCACTTAAAGTGGTCCCAAAATAGTATGTATTGGTCCATATTATTATATAGTAGAACTTACTATTTACAGTTACGGATAAAATTCTCTGCGTTTCATAAGCTATTGGGACTCTACATAGACTATATAGTAGAATTAAGATAAAATAGCAGTGATACTGTATTAAACTAGAGCTAATAATTAGCTGCTAAAATTAGGTTTTAAAATTTAGAACGGGACCAAATTTACGATGGTTAATTTAAAATGATTAATCAACTTGTATGCAGAAGAATATTCCTTCGCCATAACCATGCTGCATAAACAGTCGAACACATGGATGCCACCGACAACTTTCTCCCTGTCCATGTTATCTTTTGGACTCCGCCCGCATATATCCTTGTTCCCCGTACTATTTATTTAGTTACTTTTGTTACTTCAGCTTGCTGGATCTGTGCGACAGCTGTCCACGGCCGACACATCAAAGCATATATTAATACTAGTTATTCTAAAATATATGATATTTAAAACAGCTAGTTTAATTTAAATGAAACTATATTTTTTTGTCTCTAAACATCATATATATATAATACTAGGTATATATGCCCGCGTAAGTTGGTAGCGTGGTGTCACAACAAGAGGGGTACAGTACGGTACAGATCTAAATTAATGACCATGGTCGATCTACCGGACCAGGCATACCGAGCTACTTGTAGGTCACACCAGTAATGTAGTCCAACTGTCGAAGGTACAATGATTACCGGACCGAACAAAACTGTATTTATTTTGCATATTATCGAAATGCAGAGCTTGTCGGTGTGTTCCTGCTACCACCGAGCACCCAAAAGATGCTGCAGATTTGATGGACATGGGAAAAAAAGAGGGATGGAAAACGACGGCAGCGGAAACTACCAAAAATCTGTTTGGCTATTTCTTTTTTCTCTTTGTTACGAGTTGCTTTCAAATCTTTTTTATTTTTTATTATTTGAAGTTGTCGCTTTCGATTCTTGACGCGTCGTACGTCACCTCTCCGGTCCGATTTTTGGACGATCCGACACAGTGTCCTTCCTAGGCTGGCCGTTTCCTGTTCAGTCTGAAGCCCTGAATCAAGAATCATATCAGTGTGAAAATGAAAATGAACACGTTACGTGATGAGATAGATACATGTGGCCGGAGCGCGTTGACGGTCCGGCCTCGCAACCAATAATTCCTTTTTATGCTTTTTTTCACTTTGATGGGCTGCCATGTGGCCTCGCTTCGAGCGGCCCGGCCTCTTTTGCCTTTCCCCCCCACGACCGATGGCTCCACTATACAGTGGGTCTCTTCTTGCGGACTGGCCCGTAATACTGTTGAATCTAGGCTTCTGCCTAAGGAATCCGACCGATTTCGATTTACGCGAACTCGTTGCAGACAACTTCTCCGTGTGCTATGACAGGAGGCGCATGGGCACGACGGCCGCCACGCACCTCCTTGTCTCTTCTCTTAGTTCCATTTCATGCTATTCTAACGATCACAAGACAGGATCTAATTCACACAAAATTATATTGTTTTATTTTATATATATTTATATATGTGTGTGTGTGTTTTGATAGATTTTTTTATATCGTCTGCCAATTAACTAACTGGGTTGTTTGACATTTTCTTTTTGCGTCAGGTTAATTACGAACGGGACAAACGACCGAGTTTTACAGTCCGAGCTCTAGTAAGGAACTTCGCTTTTCAACAGCACGAGTAGCTAGCAGCTACAGTAGAAATGTCAACTCTATGCATTAATAGTACTACCTCCATATTTGACGCTGACTAGCTTAAATTGAAATAGGCAGTGTCAAAATATTTGGAAACGGAGGAAGTAATACTTTAGGTCCACCGAAGTAGGCGTCACCGTGAGAAATAAACAACGGAGACGGCTTTTTGTTTTAGCAAACTCGAACACCCACACGCCTCTGATTTCTCAGGGCTTCTTCTCTGAAGCTGGGAGCTGTTCAGGTTTTCCCTGAAAGCGACACAAGAGCAGACAGACAGACACACACACTGCTTGCTGTTGGTCGACGGGAACTGCGAAACGCCGTGTCAGATTAGCAGCGTCAACCAGAATCAATCAATCGATCGATCTCGTACCTCTGCCTACTTTGGTAGTATTTCATACTACTACAGTACTTACGTAGTAGCTAGACACATGGAAACAGGCCTAAAATCGTCACTGACATTGACTTTTTTCGTACTTAGCTGGAAGCAAAAGCAGGCCATGTCATCGTCTGCGACCTGACGGTAGTTACGTAACCTTTTGCAGTTGCAGGTAGGTGTGTGTGTGAATTGCAAGAAAAGGAAGAAAGGCACCCTGCAACCTCTTGCAGGTAGTAGTAGTAGTAGGTCCATGCATGACCGATCACGTTCTCTCTCTCGCTCAGCTTTCTTGCCCAGTTAGCTGTCCCTGTTCTCACTATTGTCAGTGTGGCCTTTAAGGCAAACAAAGCATCGGTACAGTCAAAGCCTCGAGTTAGCAGCACCCGAGAACCTTCCCCAAATTGGGGTGCTTTGGAGTTCTAACCTTGGAATGTACTACTACTAGTCCTGGCTCTCACTCCTCAGTGAACAAGGACCAGATTTAGGCTCGATTAACTTATGCACAATATGATCGTCATTACATATGTCAACCAAAAAAGAAAATAGTTCCACAGAATGCCAAGTGTGAAGTAGTGAAAGAAGAGAAAAATCTTCGTGTGTGGTGTAGTAGTGCACTATCCAAATTTGTTACAAAACCAAAAAGACAACAGTTACCAGTTCTAGGAGCCGCTGATCCACTTCCCGTCCCTTTGGTTCTAGCTACTTGTAGCAACCGCAGATGTAAACTCTTCTTGCCCCAAGCGCCGAGTTGCATGACTGGATTACAAACCCACTTATGCAAGGACATGAAGAGGAAGTTCCTCATCCTACTCCTGTAGCTTGTCGAGCGCTTGCAGCAGGAATGGCCGGAACCTGGTGAGGTTGACGCTCACGTCCTGCTTCATGATGGTCTCGGCGAGCGCCTGCCACCCTTGCTTGTGGAGGGCGTCGGGGTCCCTGAACACCAGGTGCTCACGCGGGTACTTGTCCTTGAGGCTCGTCTCCTCCTCGCCGACGTAGTACTCCACGTACCGGAGCTTCATGTCGCGCGCCGGCTGCCCGTAGAAGTTGGTGGCCATCCAGTCCATCTTGCCCCACGGCACGATCTGCACCACCACCGCGCTGGTGGGGAGGAAGATCTGGTTCGTCAGCCCCGCGCCGTGCACCGCCAGCAGCACGTCGGCGGAGTTCACCAGCGCCGCGAACGCCGGGACGTCCGCGCCGGCCTCCGCCACCGTCACGTTGAACCCGAGCTCCGCCGCAGCCGCGGCCACGTCGTCCAGGTTCAGCAGCCGGCGCGTCCCGGCGCGGGAGATGATCAGCATCCGGGGCTGCATGCCGGGCTCCTCGCCGAGGACGGCGGGCCGGTCCCGCGGCAGCGCGAGCGCCTGCCGCAAGAAGCGGTTGAAGTCCACCATGGTGAGGTTGCGCGGGTTGCGGGTCGCGTGCGGGGACAGGATGAGGTCGCGGTCGCGGTACAGCCCCACGAACCCCGCCGTGAAGCAGTGCACGCCGGCGTCCTCGTCGAAGTTGATCACGTCGTAGTTGGACAACTTGCGCAGCAGCGGCGTGTACTTCTGCACCCACCACGGCTTGTAGTTAGTGATCAGCAGCTGCACCTCGCCCTTGAGGTGCGACGCCGTCAGGAACAGCGGGATCATCGCGTCCGTCATGTCGTGGAAGAAGTTGTCCGTGTACCCGGCCACCGAGAACACTACCGCCGGCACGCGGTGCTGCTTCGTGCACTTGGGGGGCGCCGGCGGCGCGAACTTGACGGTGACCTCCACCACGCCGGGGAGGAGGAAGTCGTCCTTGCGGGCGTAGGGCCGGATCCGCTTCTCGCCGATGCCGCCGGCGCCGTTCACGAGGTACACGGTCTTCTGCTTGGGGCTGATCCGGATGTCGCCAGAAAGCTCGCACACGGTCGGCCGCGCGTACGGGAAGCCCTCGTCGACGTCATTCTCGTCGCAGGTCATCTTGCCTGCCGCAGCGGTGCCGCCATTGCTCTGCTTCTTCTCCGCCTCCTTAGCAGCTGAGTTTAATCATTGAAATGCAATCAGATCTAGCGCACCTCCTACCAAATCAATAGTTTCAACAAGTGGACATCGTTGTGGGCGCGCCAATTTTGCCAAGATTGACAAGTACAAAGCTTTAAAATTCTATGAGGAGAATGCAGTAAAAGAAGAGCGCGCACGGGGCCCTGGTTGGTTCGCTCTGTTTTCCATTTAAAGTTGTTGCTCAAGGAAAGAAAAAAGAAAAGAGAGAAGGAAATGAGATCCCTTACATGGCTTGGGCTCCGAAGCCGCCGCCGCAGCATCGTCCTTTCTGGTGAGCGCCTCCGGCAAGCCAGGCTCCTCATCCCCCACCGCCACCGCAGCCGCAACCTCCTTTCTTGTGGCAGCTTCCGGCAACCCGGGCTCTTCGGAACCCGCCGCCTCCGGCAGATCCCCGCTCTTGGCGCCGCCAGCCAGCGTCTCCTGCGGCGGGATGGCCTCCGTCTCCGGCACGGACGGCTTGGACGAAGACGGCGGCGAGTTCTTCAACAGCGCGGACGTGTTGGCCGTGCTGGCTGCGGACGAATCGAAACAGCTCCGGCTGGTCAGATTAGCGAAATGGAAGAAAGGAAAAAAAATCCTCCGGCTATACAGAGACCGAGTACGAAGTGGAAGAAACCAGCGCGCACCGAAGACGGGGGAGTAGATGGCGAAGAGCTTGGCGAGGGAGACGTATGTGAGGAGCGCGAGGCAGCACCCGGCGATGAGGCCGACGCCGAGCTTCTTGGGCTCGATCTTGGACGCGAGCCCCCTGATGAGCCGCGGCCTCCGCTCCCCGCCGCCGCCGCCGCCCGGCAGCTTCGACGGCCGCGAGTACGCCGTGGACGTCATGTCAGATCCTCGCACGGCCGCGGCTCAAGGGAGAGGATCCACCGACACAATGCTCCTGTCTCCAATCCAACCACTCGCGCGGTCCCGACACGAGGAAGGGACGGTGAGGAGAGGAGAGGAGAGAAGGAGGGAGCAGGGGAGGAGGAAGACGAGGGAAGAGCCCGAGCAGCAGCAGCAGCAGCAGCCAAGAGAGAGGCCCAAGCAGGTAGCTCCGCCAAGAGAGGCCCAAGCATTTGTAGCAGAAACGCTGCGGTGGAGCGGCTAATGTGATGGTTTGTTGGGAGAAAAGAAAAACTTTTTTTGTTACTATTATACACCCGGAGCTTCTTCTTGCTCGACGCGAGGCGAGGCGATTCCCGCGCGTGTGGTGTGTTCGTGTGCGGCGTGGCGTGGCCGTCTTGGTAGGCTGCGGCTTTCACGAGCCGAGACTGCAACAACGCCCACCTAATTCCTTTCTAATTCCTTTCCTCTCCCCCCCGTGCCGTGCCCACCGAATTCCTTCCCTTGTCGAGAGCGTTTTCCATGTTGCGGTTTTTCGTGTATTCGTTTCTTTTGGTGTGGGGGGAAAGGCCCCGCTGGGAACCAAACCAACCCATATGATGGACAACAGGGCAGGGGCAATTTGGGGAAAACGAAAAACAAATGATGGGTTCCTTGCTTTTTTTTTCTAAAAATATTCAGTGATAAACTGATGGGGTTGTAATTCATCAAAATAGTTTATATACAATCAAAATGTAAGCCCACCATCATGAGGAGGAGGTAACCATAATTCAATTTTCTCGCCCTCATCCATCTATCCATCCATCCAAATGATCCTACTCTCACTTTGACCTTAAATCAAAATGTACCTTAAGTGGTGGATGAGGTGAGGTTGTTTGTTGGCGTCGGATGGGGTCACATGCATCACCAGAATGCATGACGACTTGGCTTTCGTTCCTATACTCTTTTTTTTTCCCTTCCAGCGTCACTTTCTAGCGGTTGCCATGTTGGAGGTGCGCACCTTGCTCTAATGCTCTTCCTTGTAAAACACGTGAAGTGCATCCCAAGATTTTGAGACTGGAGAAGAGGCGAAGGGTCTGGCTGTGTTCATTTTTAAAAATGTGTATGAAACTGAAGAAGAAGAAGCTGATTATAGTGGACTGTGATTGCTTCTAGTTGTCTGTCCAAAAAAAAAAACTTACCATCATTCTGTAGTATTTTGTTTTCAAATCTCAGTTATTATTTAAATCTCAATTGTTTCAATAAGAATAACGTTAATTTTGTAGATTCAAATCTCAGGTACTATCTACTTCAATCAAAATGACTGCACAGTCCAACCTGCGTTTGGCCCAGCAAACCAGCACAGAATGTAGAGCACAGCTGGTTTGTTGGGCCAAAGCGGGGTGATATATAGCGGGCCATAGAGGATGTGCATGGGCCAGTCCAATGCAGATAGAAGGTGGGCTGGGACAAAAATAATATTGTTAATCTCGAATCAATTTAGACTCGGGGAGTTTATATATTTTAATTATGGATTTAAATATTACAGTTAAACTTATGAGGTGGTCGTTGAAAATGCCACAAAATTCAAATTTTCTTTAGTTGATATGCCTGTTCAGTAGCCAAATAATGACACGAGAGTCCTAAAAGGGAACGAGTGAACGACCAAGAAGTTAGTGCAACAAGGGGTGAACTGGTAATTGAACATTAGCAGACAAAACAAACTTGTAATCATCCTTTCTGTAACATTCACAGTCGTGGTCAATCAGATCCTACATTCTCAATCCTATACAAAAGCAGCACGAGAAGAATAAAGGAACACTATGAGAAAATGAAAGGAGTGTACATTTGCTTCCTTTTGCAACGGAAATTGTCAAAACTGTCGTAGCTAAGAAAAATCTCATCTATGGCACCTACGCTGTGTGAAACTACATGATGAACTCTATTGCCTTCAACAAGCTAGGCCCAAACCTTGTCATGTTGAGCAGAACGTTCTGTTGGAACATATATAGTTCCCCCAGCTTCTCCCATCCACTCTTCCTGATGGCTTCTGGATCTTTGATTACTGTATGGTTCCAACCATACTTCTTCAGTAATGTGCTCTCATGAGGACTGATGCTGTACTGCACGTGTTTGAGCCCCATGTCCCTTGCAGGTGCACCGAACGACCCGTCAGCCATGAACTCAATTCCGTATGGCACAATGTGCACTAACACTGCACCTGACCGCAGGAAAACCATGTTGGTCAAGCCCGCTCCATGGACGCCCATGATTGCATCACATGAGTCAACAAGGCGGACAAGTTCATCAAGTTTAGAGTCAATCCTCAGATCTGCCTTGACCACCTCGAAACCAAACCAATCAAGTCCTCTCAAAACATCTGGCAAATTCATGAACCTCCGTGTTTTGGCCCGGTCGATGAGCAGTATCCGGGGCTTCTTGTCAGGGTCGTCTTTGTCAGACCTGTAGGGTATATCCACATCAGGTGCAGGCAAACCATAGGCTTCCCGGACAAATAACCGGAAATCCATCAATGTATAGTTCTGAGGTGAAGATTTCAGGTCAATACCAAGATCCCGATGACTCCTAAGACCAACAATGACATGCGGATAGCACCTGACCTGGTCGTCAGCATCAAGATCAATAATGGTGTGCCTTGTGAGCTTGTGAAATATTGCTGAGTACTTCTTGATGAACCAGGGCTGACTGTTAGTTATCATTAGTTGGACATCTCGGTCAAATTGACAGGCAGTGAGGAACAAAGGGACAAGAACATCACTGAAGTCATACCAGGTATTCCCTGTAAACCCACCTAATGAAAAGACAATGGCCGGCATTGCATGCATGGATGTGCACCTTGGCTCTGGTTGGGAGGCATTCAGGGATTTGACAGTCACCTTCTTGATCCATGGAAGGTTTTTCCGGGACTGGGCACGAATGCTCCATTCTTTGCCATTGGATGCATGGGGTTGTGGGATATATATTACAGTGGAGGACTGACCGATGATGCGAGCATCACCACATAGCTCACAAATGTCGAAGCGTTGGTTGGAGAGATCACAGATAGCTGCTCCATTTTGAGGTGTGCATTTGGTGTATGGAACTGAACCTGTCAGCAAATAATAGGAAATCACCAGTTCAGAATGTTAATACATGTGACAGAACATATATTTTTGATGGTTCTCCCCCTTTTTTTCTGAAGTTACAGTTGTAATTGAATGCAAAGAAAGTAGCAGACGACTAAAGAGATTTTACAATTGGAGAATGTAAGACATGAATATGTGAACACCACATCATAAGTGGAATAAGCTCTTACGCGGTATTGAAAGAGCACATATGTATAGGCTGTGACCATAATTGACCTGTGTATGGTTAAAGTCGCCATGTACTTTATGGTCGTCAATCACATGAGCACTGATAGGTGAGGTAATTTCATGGTTCTATCAAGTCATGCATTGGAAAAGTTTCAAAAGCATAATGTAATACTATTAGAAAATACAAGATCAGATCAGAATTGGAGTTGGATTGGATAAGTAGCACTGGTCAAAAACAGATTATGTCTTCTATAATGTGTGCTATGGAACTATGAAACCTTGACCACTATTATACACAGAAATGTCTAGATAGTCAGACGCAGCAAGGTAATCCTCAAAAAACACAACATCACAGCAATTTCCATAATTTTTTAATGCATATGTCGAAAAAGTAGTTATTATAAGAGGTGTGCAAAGCTGCAAGCAAACTGTATCACGCGACCTTCCAAAACAGCAGCGTTAAAAAATTCATGGGCAGACAAATTTCTACGGCGCCATTTCTAGAGTATAAAAATCATGGGAATGAAAGGAAAAAAAAGGGCAGCCCGGTGCATGTAGCTCCCACTTGCGCAGGGTCCGACCCATTGAACTATGGGGATCCTTCAACTAATTGACTTTACAAGTTGATGTAATCCAAAAGAGAAATTTTAAGAACCATTGAACTAGTATTGATTCTAAAAGTCGATATAATTCAAGAAACTATCGAAAAATGGTTGATATTCGTTGTTTTCATGTAGTTTTGTTTCTTTCAATGAAGCATCATGCCATTGCTCTTGCCCTATTTCTGCACATGAAACCTTTGTCCTATGAACCATAAAATTCAAGATTGTGTTATATTCGTCTTTATCAGAACATTTTTGCTTCTCACTTTAAAAATAATATAGTAAAAGAAAAGGAAAATACAACTATTTTATAATGTGATTTTTTCACAAAATAACTGAAAAAACAGCTAGCAAATTCTGCAATTTATTAATATGGGGCATATATTTAACTACCGATCTTTCATTTGCATTTACAACTAAGTAGCGACAGGTTATTCCAGCCTTCTGGCTTCAATATGGCGAAGATTTATGGAGGGTCTAAGAAAAAGAAACAAAAGTGGCATTTGTATCTAGTAGTACTCATTCATGATTACCCCATACAGCCAAATATATCCTGGATCCGCCCCAAGTCGTAGACTGACACATATACATATCAAAGCTGAGAGGGTACAAATAAAGTGTGCCCTAAAGTAGTCACAAGAAAATTGTTGCAGTATTTACCTCTCAATAGTTATACCTGTACTGAGGATGTATCAAGTATATTTAACTTGTTTTATTTTTACAGCAGCCACTGTGCCCTTCACTGCGATTACCCAACAATCAAACGACTTTTGGTAGTGTGCATCACAAGTCTTCTAAAATGTGGACCACCGGTGTGCATCACAAGTCTACAGCAATTGGAAATTCCTCTGTGGTGCCTCTAAAGCATACTACGTTATTACTCGCTTTAACCTTTACTCGATTGCAAGGAGAGAATACTGCAAGCATGAGCTCTAGTACTAATCAAGCACAGAAAATTTACCCCCCTGCTTTGTAGACCTTTACTCTCTTGATCCAGAACAGTGCAGATGTTAGGTGTAGTCGAAACACTGTTTGTGCATATGCATCTACCCAGCAGAGCATTCACGTCACATAAACAAATGAAGCAATTAGTGATATATCTTTATTCTAACTGACTTAACAGTAGTCTCTTCTCCTTCCGGATCCTGCAGGGGAGATCCCTTCCCCAGTCCCAGAGGCTCTGGATGTGATTCCAAAAAGAAAAGAAATAAAAAAAACAAGAAGTACTGACAGTGAACTTCACGGGTAGCATTCTAAAACTGCTTCAGGATGAAACTAGGGAGATCTTACCAGATCCTGGTGTGCTCTTTTCTCCGTCTTGTGCCGGCACCGCTGTTGCTGTCCCTCCCTCGCCGACTGCCGGATTGGTGCCTTGAGAAGCTTGTTTCAGCTCTACATTTTCCCCAACTCCCGAGATTCAGACCCCTAAAACTAGCTAATCCGTAAGGTTGGAACATGAAGCAGTACTACAAGAGCTAGCAATACCACACCAGGGTTTCCAGCATCCAATTCTTGATCAGGAGTTGCTGTTGCAAGATCATCCTTGTCGGGAGACCCTTCACTCCCTGCATCTTGCAGAACCAAATAGTCAAATCCAGCTAACCCGTTCTGTGTTCCAATTTAAAACGCACAAACTCGACGAACTAGGAAAAGTAAATAAATCCCCTTTCTTCACAACTCTGAGATGATGAGAGTTGACCTGTGGAATCCAAGGTGGAATCCGGCTTATCGTGCACTGGCAGGATGGTGGTGAACTGCGAGGGCTACGAGCACCAGGAAACCTATCGTAAGAACACATGTACGGGAAGAAGGAAATAGATGAAGCAATACGACTTGAAGGCTTGAGACATGAGAGATCACCGTTTGGTCCCTTCGCGAGCTGGCCGGAGAAGACGAAGACGGCGAGAACGACGAGGGCGGCAGCTATAGGCGCGCCGACTCGGGGACGCCAGATGCCGTGCTTCACCATGCTCTTGGCCGCCTTCGGGGACCCCATGCTATTCCGTGGCCTCCTCACTGTGCGTGTGCGACTCGGTCCTGTCCAGTCCCGTCTTCTCGAGCTCTGTTTCGCGTCTACCTGTTTGGCTGTTGCTTGGGCCTTGGGGAAGTTGGGGGTGCGCCGCACGTGCAGTGGTGCTCGGCGCTCGTGCAACACAGTTGCGTTGGCAATGCCGCCGCCGTAGGATTTGTATCATGTGCCGCTGGCCGTGGCCGACGTGGGCACGTGGCGGTGGCGAGAAGTAGAACAAATGGAATAGAGGTGGGCAACTTTTCAATACGACAATACAAGCAATTGAGCATCAGGCATACCCAAAAATCTAGAGCTCGACTTCAAAAACAAAATCTTAAGCTTATATATTGAAAAGTGAATGGTTTGTTTTCTTCATATCACACCTCATAAATGGAACAAAAGTGGGTAATAATTCTACATTTAAATCCTGATTGTGAAATATAGGACTCGGAATGAGTTTTTTATTGTTTTCAGTGGCATGCACTAAATCGTGTATCCTGAAAGATTACAACATATCGGAGGAGAGCGATTCATATAAAGAAATAGAACAACCAAAGTTTTTGACTACTAGCGCTAGCCAGTTTATAAAGTGGCATGCAAACTTTTCTAGTGAAAAGAGTAATTTTAAGGAAAAACTACCCATTTAAGACCACATTTTAAAGAAAAAACCACTCATTTAGATCTAAACAACATGATTCCTGTCACTGTTTTTAGACTACCAAGACAACACCAACTCATCTAATTCTTTCACTAATTATCAATAAGCCTATACCCGCTCTTGATCACGAGCATAGTTGTCTTAACAGTTTTACACTCTAGAGGTTGCACCACTTTATTCGTAAGTCATGATTAATCACCCGTTAGTGATTAAAAAGAACCTCCATCCTACCATTGCACACTACCTTAGGTGTCCGACTAGAACATCACTACGAGATTTTTAAAATACACTATCAAACCTGTATACACTCACTAAGATTTCACCACTAACAACATACATAGAGTCTATTTCATCTCGTTGTAGAGACCCTCTTGCACCACTCAACATCTAAATGATGCACGTAGAATAAGGTGGAAGTCAAATTAATTGACCAAGTTATTTTTTTCTAGCCTTGTGGTGACACTGTTATACTAGGTTACATGCTTCATAAACATGTCCTTAATATCTTAAGCGGATACTAGTACACACCAAAGTCTCGTGCACACATGCACCATACTAAATAAACCATGCTACTCAAATTCCCTCAACTTCATTGCTAAAACTATTCCAAGCCAGAGTGATTATGCGTATCATTAACCCAATTATTAATCAACTCCCACCTAGACAAAAATAACACTACTAGCATAATTCTAGTTAGAACATAGACATAATTAATTCCTAATAGAGCTTCAAGAAATAATGAGTAAAATTAGTCAATCCTATCATAAGTTTCAATATCAAAACCAACACGCATGAAAAAAATACATCCTAAAATACGGGCAATATGGTCAATGACATAGAAAGGCTACGTACATATGATAATTTAAGCACAAAAATCACTTGCAATAGCGCTACAAATGAAAAGCTATGGTATTCTGAAGGTCGAAGAAAAAATAGTAATATAGATAGTCTTAAGGCTAAAATGTAAATTTAGATGGGTCTATGGTTCAGAATAGAAAACAGACAGTTCTTGGGGCTAAAATATAAAACAGGCAATTCTAGGGGTTAAAATATTAGAATTGACAATTTTAGTTTCTAAAATATAATTATAGTTAGTTTTAGAGACTAAAATAGTTACATCTAGTTTTAGGTCTTTAAGGGTAATTATAGAAAGTTTTAGAGAACAAATTGAATTTACAGATAGTTTGAGGGGCTACAATCGAAGATATTTTAGGGGCTAAATTGTAATTTTGCAAATTACCGACCTAATTGAAAAAGTTAGGATTAAGTTATAATTTCGTAAAAAATAGGGTCATTTTTGTTGAAAGGCGGGGCCTAATTATTGTTTACGAGAACAATGAGGTCCTAGTTATAAAAGTACATTTATAAGAATTAAAGTATTTAAATAAATCCTAAAAAAGGTTTAATAGTTTCACAGGTCTATGTATTGGGGTCTTGTCTTCGTCCACGAGTTCATAGTGAACTAAGTCATTTGGACCATAGAATCTAATATAGACAATTTAGATTTAAGCTTGATCTAATTGCGGTTGTACGTAGCTGATCTAATGAATAAAATCATTTTGAGGCATCAACGGTCATCGCCGGGGACGAGGCATGTCACTGCCGCCTCTGACACGACGGTGAGTTGATTGGGGTTCCTCAAACCGGTGCTCTAGCCTACCTAGTAAGCTCAAGTTGTTCTTGCAAAATTGAAAGAGGGGAACACTGTACATTCATCGGAAGGCTCTGCTGGGCTATAGCCTCTTGAAAATGGGTTCTCGATGGCGAGAAGCGGATGAGATATATGTCATATGTTTATTACGATGTGCCTATTTTATTTTTCTTGCTCTTGTAGCTACATTAATTCAACTATATATGGATAATAAAATAACCACATGCGAGCACTATTAAACCTCAAATTACATATATGGGTGCAATGCAAATATACATTACATAACTTAATGACAAACATAAACTCGAGACAAACATTGTCCTTATTTATTTGATTATCCAGCACAAAGACACATGGACTACCGAGTCGAGGTAAATGTTGAACCAACAACGAACAGAACTTCCATCTGTATGTTCTTTATTTAGTTTAATTATTGTTGTTGGTCAACATGGTGATGATGTTGAGATTTGCATCATTCACATTGAGATCTGATTGATGTGACTTTCATTCATCGCTGTCGTTGTTCTCATCATCTTTCTCTTCCTTGCTTTCTTGTTGAAGATTCATTTCATTAGTAGTAGTAAGAGAATCATTCCCACCACGACTACCATTGACACTCCCGCTTTCTTGCACACCATAAGTCTTGGTGCCCTATGATAAATTTCAATTTAGATCAAATGTGTTAGTAATAGTGTGCAAATCACCATTTCCTACCAAGATGAGGGTTTAAAAGAAAGCTCAATGATGTGGTTCTGCATTGCACAATAAAAATAGCATTTATCATTATCGGATCTATTGGTACTTACATTGGAGCAAGTATTGTCCATTTTGTAGTCAAGAAAGAGACTATTGGGCGCAACTTCTTCAACGCCTACATCAGCAGTATTTGCCATAAGAGAAATCCTTTCCTGTGGTGGAGAATAAAAAATATAATGTATTTCATATTATAACAGTAAGGTAGAAGCAACATGGAATGTTATTTTGTGAGCTTTGACACCTGCAGTAGTTGGGGAGTAATGTTGGTGATGGGTTCATTAACCATGCTTGTCCCGCATGGTTGCCCATGCACATGAAGTGCATCATTGAGAAAATCATATGACTTGATGGAAGCAATTGCTTGTATGATATCTGATTCTAGGATGATACAACGACCATGGGATGCAGCACACCTCCATGCATAGAAAGAGAGTTCTTGGATGAATAGTTCATAGACCTTAGATAGAACCGGCAGAGCGTCCAGTGACATCCTCATATTACCATGCTCTCTATGGATGATTTCTTCAAGTAAAGCCATTGGAAGAACATGCTCCTCAAAGTCTACTATATTCTCAACATCTTCTTGACGCTTCCTCCAAAATTCACCAATTTCATGATCTCCTGGATTCGGTAGAGACATCTCACAAACAAGTGATCCTAACAATTTACAACTTGAAGATTAACCAAATATAGAACTTGACAAAAGAACATCGAACTGTGAATTAACATATACCTTACTTGATATGAACCCAACTTCTTCTGAAGACTTATAAAGAGAAATAAGATAATTGATGCAAAATGAAGAGCATGTAATGTGACTTATATAAGATCATGAGACGGTAATAGACAAAAGTGTTCCACCTAACTTATTTAGGTATTACAACATCTAGTGGACCATCCACCTGTCATCCTAACTAGATGGTGTGGCAGATAGTACACAAGGCATGCATAAATGTCGGATATACCTCGAGCTCATGTTGATGGTAAGATATGGCTCCAGCTCATGATGATTGTAAGATATATCTCTAACCCATGCATATCCATTCATATTTAATTAAGGCTTACTTGATATGAACACAACTTCTTCTGAAGAATTATAAAGAGAAATAAAATAATTGATACAAAAATGAAGAGCATGTAATGTGACTTATATAGGATCATGAGAAAGTAACAAACAAAAGTATTCCACCTAACCTATTTAAGTATTGCAACATATAGTGTACCATCCACCCGTCATCCTAACTAGATGGTGTGGCGGTTAGTACAAAAGGCATGCATAAATGTCGGATATAGCTCGAGCTCATGTTGATGGTAAGATATGACTCCAGCTCACGATGATTGTAAGATATATCTCTAACCCATGCATATCCATTCATATTAATTAAGTCTTACTTGATATGAATCCAACTTCTTCTGGAGACTTGTAAAGAGAAATAAGATAATTGATGCAAAAATGAAGAGCCTGTAATGTTATGTAGGATCATGAGACGGTAACAGACAAAAGTGTTCCACCTAACTTATTTAAGTATTACAACATCTAGTGAACCAACCACATGTCATCCTAACTAGATGGTGTGGCGGTTAGTACACAGGGCATGCATAAATGTCGGATATACCTCGAGCTCATGTTGATGGTAAGATATGGCTCCAGCTCACGATGATTGTAAGATATATCTCTAACCCATGCCTATCCATTCATATTTAATTAAGGCTTACTTGATATGAATCCAACTTCTTTTGAAGACTTGTAAAAAGAAATAAGATAATTGATGCAAAAATAAAGAGCATGTAACGTGACTTATGTAGGATCATGAGACGGTAAGAGACAAAAGTGTTCCACCTAACTTATTTAAGTATTACAACATCTAGTGGACATCCACGTGTCATCCCAACTAGATGGTGTGACGATTAGTACACAAGGCATGCATAAATATCGGATATACCTTGAGCTCATGCTGATGGTAAGATATGGCTCCAGTTCATGATGATTCTAAGGTTTATCTCTAACCAATGCATATCCATTCATATTTAATTAAGGCTTTTGTGACAAGTTTACAAACCTGTAGAACAATATATTGGTGGTCAGATGAAAATTAAACATGTAACAAACTAAGCATGTCATATGCACAAGCTTTTCATGCAAGCCAAAAACTAGCATACATTTATGTCTCTACATATATGTCGCTTGCTTTTATATGAAAAGGGTCGATATGTGGTGTAAAGATAATACGACGATTGGTTCATGTCATTAGTCACATCATTGATGGTCATCTCATTCCAAAGACTAATCATGTGATCCAATGGCATCTCATATATTTTACGTCCTTTACCACTGTAAAATTATTCTTTCATATCTAATGATGAATGCACTATTTCTTTTGAGACTAATGATAACGGATGGATGACTAATAATACAACTCTTATTTTTTGGATCAAGAGTGCTAATAATAATAATAGAAAGAATAAACAAGTACCCAGTCATGTTATTCATGAATGAATTCAAAAATAGCTTAATTATCAGAAGTCCATTCAGCCTCCCTTCCCATCTTGCTCTCAAACCCACCTTGATCCCTTAACTAACTACAAGGAAATGTTCCGGACATATATTTAATGGTTTCCATCTCCATAAATAATTTGTTCCATTTATAAATTGATTTGCTTTAATCTAAATCAAGTTTTTTGTCTTACATGTATAACTTATTTGTTATAACTTTAAGATTTTGATTCACTAGTACAACATATATGTCTAACATACTGAAAAAAACATGCACACTTCCAAAGCTACTTCTAGGTTTGTAAAAAATATTTCATATATACTAATTCGATACGTGTGTACAACATTTTTGTTCCATTTTCATAGGCCAAAGTTGTGGGCCTTGGTGGGCCGAGTTAAGGTCGCTGGGCCGTCATTTTTTTGCGCTCTTGTGTGTCATCATGGTACATGGATTGGATGATCTGATAGGCTGTGATTAGTACCTGCAGCACCCCCTAATCAGGCTTCGGAGATGCAGGGGCGATGTGTTTGGATGGCTGGACCGCACTTCTATCCAAACCCATCTGATGCAAAAGCTTCCTCCGAGCTAGGCACGGTAGGAACACGGAAATTGGGCCTAGCAACTCAGCCTGACTCAATGCGAGTGCGAGTGCGGGTGCAGGGCTGCTGGCGGCGATACATTTTTGTTTCAAATTATTGGAATTTCCTGTACAATACTCTAATCAAATTAGTTATATTCGAACCTGTTCTCATGTTTTCCAAACTATATGAGGCAAACAATGATTAACTGCCCCTGCATTGATAAGGCTACATTTTGGCGTAACGGCCGCTACTGTAGATCGGGGTACGTGGGAGATCGCGACGCCGTCGACTACAGGTTGTCATGGTGTACGACGAAGGGGCCCGGCTGGGAGAGGCGGCATTGAGGCAGAAGGTGACGGAGGCCGATGGAAGATTCACAGCGCGCGCGGCGGCGAGCTCAAAGAAGGGGAAGTAGTCCAGGGCGACGCACTCGAGGAGGCGGCGGCGGCGGCGTGAGCACCCGGGGCAGGAGGCCTGCAGGAATACGTCGGGCGACGGACGGCGAGGAGAGCCGCCGCTGCCATCTCGTTGTACCCCAGCGCCGTGAGCACCTTAGCGAGCTGCTGCAGCCCCAGGTCGTCGCTCGAGCCCACCATCGCCTCCGCGCTGACATAGATGAGAACCGATTGGCTGGCCGCCCGATCGTACGGGTTAAGAAGCGGAAGCGCGGTCGTCGTGGCGGCCGGTTCGTCGAGCGGTGGAGGAGTGGCGACGCCCGACGCGGACCATTCCTAAAAACGGACCGGGAGCCTTAAACTTGTTAAAAATGCAGCTTGTCTGAAAAGCTGGTAAACAGCAGTTTAAACTTATATCCTGCTTTTAGTTCATTCTAAGAAGCAACTGAACTAATAAGCTGTTGGAGAAGCTGACTGTTTGGTACACCCGCAACTTATTTTTATAAAAAAGCTGGTTCAGAATCTGTGACAAACAGGGCCTTAGGCACTGTTTGGTACAGATTAAACTTGTTAAAAAAGCAGATTGTCTGAAAAGCTGGTGAACAACAGGTTAAACTTATAGGTCCGCACTGGTGTACTCAACGCCACAAGGCCGCACGGCATAGTAAAACTCCGAGCCAGTATCTTTTCCTACGGGATGAAACGTCGAGCCAGCGGCAGTTCTTTTTCGTGCGCTCGATGAGATCCGTTGCGAAGCTCTCGTTCTCCCCGCGACTAGCCGCTCGGCACCGTGGCGCGTGATAGGTGTGCTCGGTCGGCGGCGACGAGGTGCCGCTTGTGGCGCCGACGTCGGGACGGCGACGGGGCGGCGCGAGGACGGGTGACACGAGGACGAAGGTGGGCAGCAAAGCGACGGGGGTGGCGCGAGGATGGGGTCGACGGGGCGTCGCGGGGACGGGCCGGCGCGGGCGACGGGGGCGGTGCGAGGACGACGGGGGTGGCACGAGGGCGAAGGCGGTGGATGTGAGGACGGGTCGACGGTGCGAGAAGAGGCGGAGAGGAGCTCGGCAGTTGTGAGAGAGGAAGACACTCTAGAGAAGATTCCGGAAGAGAAGGGAATCAGGAAGAGAAGTAAGAAAAGAAAGAAGAAAAGGAAAGAAGAGAGAAAGACATGGAGAGAAAAGGGGGGAGAAAAGAAATGGAAAGAAAGGAAAATGGAGAGGGAAAAAGGGAACGAGAGAGAAAATAGAAAGTAATGGAAAAAAGAAAGAAAATATAAGGAAAATAGAAGAGGAAATGGGTAAGAAAAAATAAAAGAATGTAAAAATATTAAAGAATCGATGATAGTTGATATAGAGTATGTTTAGAGAGTACGATAAGTGCGGAAGCACGTAATGGAAAGAATAAAATCTTTTGAAGTGTGCTGTAAAGAGCTGAGAATATTCATTTGGAGTAGTTTTTTAAACGATATGTGTCGGTACCCTCGATATGGGGTACCCCCGCGCACAGGGAAAAATGCCTAAGGATCTCGCCCTTCTCCGCAGGGAGAGCTCCGAAGGCGCCACGCGTCCAGCGGGGCCGGACCTCCCTCTCCTCAGAGGAGAACTCCGGGCCCACCATGTGGCATACAGAAGCCGGACCTCCCCCTCCGCGGGAGAGAGGTCCGAAGGTGCCGCGTGTCCGGAGAGGTCGGACCTCCCTCTCCTCAGAGAGGAGCTCCGGGCTCGCCGCGTGGCCAACAGAAGCCGAACCTCCCCCTCCGCGGGGAGAGGTCCGAAGGCTCCACGTGTCCTGCAGGGCCGGACCCCCCTCTCTTCTGAGGAGGGCTCCGGGCCCGCCACGTGGCCAGCAGAACGGCGCTGCCTGCCCCCGAGCGATAGGCAGCGGGCGTAAAGATGCCCCATACCTTGCTCGTACAAGGTATTCAAGGCCCGCGCCTTCCCAAGACGCGGAGCACGCCTCTGTCAGGTGCCGTTGCGCCCAGTCGCATCACAGACTGGCGCGCAGTGTCGGAGGCTGCCAGCCAATAAACGCAGCGACAAGACATCCCATGCCGCCCCCACCGTCATCATCCACTACGACTAGCATGCGGCATGGGCAGAGCTACAAGACGAAGACTCAGAAGCCTTCGGCAGAGACAACTACCGGCATAACTACAGATACGGTAGATAACAGTCAATCTCCCCGGGACCACGTGTCGGGTCCCGGGCCCCCTTGTAAGCCATCCGAGTCTTGGACTATAAAAGGCTCGGGTAGGCAACGATAGCAAGGGTTCGCACTTTGCAACTCATACGCTAGCCATACACTCTCAAGCTGTAACTCACCCCCCAGCTCAGGCCTCCGGCACCGAGCAGCAAGCAATACAGCGAGCTCCATAGCTCGCCGTGGACGTAGGGTTTTACGCTCCGGCGGCCTGAACCACGTAAAACTCACCGTGTCAAGCTCTTACTAACTCGTCCATCTGCGCAAGCTCTCCGCTAGAGACTAGCCCCACCGAAAAAAGAACCTCCGCGGGCTGCCCAGTGCAGGCCCGGGGAAAGTGTCGACTGAACACTTCGACATTTGGCGCGCCAGGTAGGGGGCTTTTCCCCTTGCGCGACGAGTTTCCGCCGACGAAGATGACCAAGCTTCCTTCAGCGGCAAACTCTCCCCCCCTGCGTCCGCGGCAAACCGTGACTAGGGGAGAGTACATGATGACACACTCAGGACGGAGTGTGTCAGGGCAAGCTGGGAGCCAGCAACCGGCTCTGGCAGCGCCGACCCCGGCAATGCAGGCTCCAACCAGCGTCAGGCCTTCAGTAGCGCCGGGCGTACCCGGTGGGGGTGCGCTAGCAGCAGCAAGGGCGCTACTGCACAATCCGCCTGCTGGGGACGCGCCTCAGGCAGTGACCCAGCAGTGAATTCGCGAGGTAGACCGTCTTGTCGTCGCCACCGCAAACCATTGACTTCGGCGGGGACGACGCTCCGGCCAACCAGCTGTGTCGCTGACGCGCACGCCAACGGTTGACGGGCAGACGGCGGGTTCCAGCTCCACCAAACTTCCGTCGACGGACCTGAGGACAGAGCTGGAACGGTGCCACTTGGGCCAAGATGCCCGAGTGTTCCTCGAGCGACGTCGAGAAAGGCGTCGCACTCAAGAGGCTGGCGACAACAAGACGTCGGCCTCTACCCAGCCTGGAGGGCAGACCTTCGCTACGCGAGCTCTGCCCCAGGCGTACGCCGCACAGCATAAGCCACAACCATGTGCTCTGCAAGCGGCGTCCCCGGCCTATGGCGCAACCTTGCCCATACCGGGGTACACTGTGCCAGGCGCAACCAAGCGTTCGCGGCACCAGTACCTGCACTGGGAGCCAGCAACCGGCTCTGGCAGCGCCGACCCCGGCAATGCAGGATCCAACCAGCGTCAGGTCTTCAGTAGCGTTGGGCGTACCCGGCGGGGGTGCGCTAGCCGCAACAAGAGCGCTACTGCACAATCTGCCTGCTGGGGACGCGCCTCAGGCAGCGACCCAGCAATGGATTCGCGAGGTAGACCGTCTTGTCGTCGCCGCCGCAAACCCTTGACTTCGGCGGGGACGACGCTCCGGCCAACCGGCTGTGTCGCTGACGCGCACGCCAACGGTTGACGGACAGACGGCGGATTCCAGCTCCACCAGGCTTCCGTCGACGGACCTGAGGACTGAGCTGGAACGATGCCACCTGGGCCAAGACGCCCGAATGTTCCTCGAGCGGCGACGAGAAAGGCGTCGCAGCCAAGAGGCCGGCGTCAACATGACGACTGCCTCAACCCTGCCTAAGGCGCAGACTTTCGCCACGCGAACTCTGCCCCAGACATACGCCACGCAGCATATGCCACAGCCATATGTCCTGCAAACGGCGCCCCTGGTCTATGGCGCAGCCTTGCCCATACCGGGGTACACTGTGCCAGCGGTGAACCAAGCGTTCGCGGCACCAACACCTGCAGCAACAGGGGCAGGATGTACGGCCCTGGAGCCCCACCTCCGCTTCACGAGGTGGTCGCGCAAGTTTCGGCCGCACCTGCCCGAGAAGTACGACGGCAGCATCAACCCGGCGGGGTTCCTCCAGATCTACTCCACCGCCGTACTTGCCGCAGGAGGGGATGAGGCCGTCATGGCCAAGCTACTTCCCCGTCGCCTTGACCGGCCCAGCCCGGTCTTGGCTAATGAACCTCCCTCAGGGTTCCATAACTTCCTGGGGAGAGCTCTACCGGCAGTTCATCGCCAACTTCGGCAGCTCCTACACCCGTCCCAGCACGGAGCTTGACCTCCAAGCCATCAAGAAACAACCTGGGGAGTCGCTGCGCTCCTTCATCCAGCGGTTCTCCCAGGTACGCAACACCATTCCGCATATTCAAAGTGCATCTGTGGTGGCGGCACTTCGACAGTGTCCAGGACAAGAAGATGCTTGGGAGGCTTGCAACCAGAGAGGTCTGCGATGCCTCCGAGCCCTTCAGCCTGGCGGACAAGTGCGCCAGAGCAGCCGGAGGGCGGAGCTGGCACTCACTGCCAGCTTCCGAAGCCGGAAGACAGCCCGAAGACGGCGGAGTTCAAGCTGAGCTCCCGACCACGTCAAACAGCCGAGAGCCAAGGACTGTGGCTTCGTGGCTGAGTGGACGCCAACGAAGGCTGACCCAGGGGGCCGCGAAGACGGTGAACCAAAGTACCGAGCCCTGGTCTTCACCGGGCCTCACTGGACGCTCTTCTTCGACGGCTCCTCGCGAAAGCAAGGGGCCGGTGCCGGCGTACTGCTTCTCATGCCATCGGGGGAGCAGTCTGGGTACATGGTGCGTCTCAATTCCTAGGCAACCAACAACTTGGCAGAGTATGAAGCACTCATCTTTGGCCTAAAAGACAGTCCTGTCTCTGGGCGCTCACCAGTTGTTGGCGCAGGGCGACTCCCAGCTAGTTATCAAGCAAGTTAAGGGTGAATGCCCCTGCAATGACCCACAGCTAGCTGCTTATCTGCTTCACGTGCGGATGTTGGAGAAAGAATTCCTCGCCTTGGACCTGCGCCATGTACCGTGCGCTTGCACGGCCGCAGCTGACAACCTCTCAACGAAAGCCTCCATCGGAGCCCCTGCGCATGAAGGAGTCTTCGAGAGGACGTTGCTGCGGTCCACAGCCCATCCCGCCGAGCCGGGCGAAGGAGGCTGAACCAGTGCCTCGAAGCTAGGCAGTCCCGGTGGCCCTGGATGCTGCCAAAGGATCGTAAGAGTCACTGGGGACTCCGTGCAACCCAGCGCTCAAGATCCAGAAGCTCAAGTAGTCCCGATGCATGGACCACGGAGGTCCGGGACTCCTTGAAGGACATCCTTCCTGATGAACGTGCATCCGCTGAACGGGTGGTGCGGATGGCTAAGTGCTACGCGCTGGTATCTTTACTGGCGTGGCGCCACGACATCCAATTGCGGTGCATAACCCAGGAGGAAGGCTGCGATTAGCTCGCAGTAGTCCAAGGAGGCGAGTGCTGGGAACGCTCATCGTCCCGCACGTTGGTCGGTGAAGCCACCCGGCATGGCTCCTACTGACCGAGAGCCACCTGGACGCCGTCAAACCGGTTAGGGATGCAATGCGTGCCAGGTCCACGCCAAGCAGACCCACACAACCGGTGCAGACGCACACCCAGAGCCGTCGGGGGATACCGGCTCCTCCATGTCGAGGGCTAGCCGGACTTCCTAGGGCCGGGTCATGGGAACTACCCTTCCACATGGTATGCGGGGCCGAAGCCATGATTCCCCCTGATATAGCCATGGGGGTCCCCCCGTGTCCGGCGTACGACGAAGCCACACATGACCCGCTCTGCGTGAAGACAGGCGCTCCGACGCTACCCAGTAAGTTCAACATGCTTACTTAGGTGTTTATTTAAATTACGCATTAATTTATATGAACACCTCCCCACGCTCTAGACAGTGTGCGTCCATTGTACACTCGGCTCCTCTTTCCGGCTCTCATGCATAGTCGATATTTGCCGTCCTGCCGAAGGCGGTAGTGCTTGGGGTACCTGCCAGAGGCCTGGTGGCCTTTTGGATCTCCCCCTATAAGGGTACTTCACCGCCAGTTGGTCTCCTCCGAGAAAAGACCTACGCTAGAACGGGGGGTCAGGAGCCTTGCTTTGCCCGGTCTTGCACCCAAAGCATGCGCACTCTGCCTCCCGGCGCTACGGTCTGAGTACCAGGGGGCCGGGCGGTTACACCCTGACTGGGGCTGGGGCCAGACCTCCGGGACCAAGTGCACTGGATTAACCAAGCCCCGTATTCTGGCCGCGGACAGTAAGCCAAATGAGACTAAGGGATAGGAAAGGGGGACCACTGAGCAGTTCCGGACCTCCGCCCCCACAGCTAGGCCGAGCTCCGAGGCCAGCCCTCGCCCTCCTTTCAGAGGCGAGCGCTGATGCCGGACCTCACGCCCTTCGCTGGCCTGAGCTCCGATGACTTCCGGACTCCGCCTCCACAGCCAGGCCGAGCTCCGAGGCGAGCCCTCGCCCTCCTTTCAGAGGCGAGCGCTGATGCCAGACCTCACGCCCTTCGCTGGCCTGAGCTCCGATGACTTCCGGACTACGCCCCCATAGCTGGGCCGAGCTCCGAGGCCAGCCCTCGCCCTCCTTTCAGAGGCGAGCGCTGATGCCGGACCTCACGCCCTTCGCTGGCCTGAGCTCCGATGACTTCCGGACCTCCGCCCCCACAGCCGGGCCGAGCTCCGATGCCAGGCTTCACCCTCTCCTAAGAAGCTGGACACCGAAGCCATCAAGACCCTGCCAGCACAGGGAGTACTCAAGACAAGAAAGTGCGTGGATCAGAAGAGACGAAGGTCCCACCTCGGGCTCGCTATCTCCCCCGAGATGGGCTCGGGGGCCACTGTCGGTACCCTCGATATGGGGTACCCCCGCGCACAGGGGAAAATGCCTAAGGATCTCGCCCTTCTCCGCAGGGAGAGCTCCGAAGGCGCCACGCGTCCAGCGGGGCCGGACCTCCCTCTCCTCAGAGGAGAACTCCGGGCCCACCACGTGGCATACAGAAGCCGGACCTCCCCCTCCGCGGGAGAGAGGTCCGAAGGTGCCGCGTGTCCGGAGAGGCCGGACCTCCCTCTCCTCAGAGAGGAGCTCCGGGCTCGCCGCGTGGCCAACAGAAGCCGAACCTCCCCCTCCGCAGGGAGAGGTCCGAAGGCTCCACGTGTCCTGCAGGGCCGGACCCCCTCTCTTCTGAGGAGGGCTCCGGGCCCACCACGTGGCCAGCAGAACGACGTTGCCTGCCCCCGAGCGATAGGCAGCGGGCGTAAAGATGCCCCATACCTTGCCCGTACAAGGTATTCAAGGCCCGCGCCTTCCCAAGACGCGGAGCACGCCTCTGTCAGGTGCCGTTGCGCCCAGTCGCATCACAGACTGGCGCGCAGTGTCAGAGGCTGCCAGCCAATAAACACAGCGACAAAACATCCCATGCCGCCCCCGCCGTCATCATCCACTACGACTAGCATGCGGCATGGGCAGAGCTACAAGACAAAGACTCAGAAGCCTTCGGCAGAGACAACTACCGGCATAACTGCAGATACGGTAGATAACAGTCAATCTCCCCAGGACCACCTGTCGGGTCCCGGGCCCACTTGTAAGCCACCCGAGTCTTGGACTATAAAAGGCTCGGGTAGGCGACGATAGCAAGGGTTCGCACTTTGCAACTCATACGCTAGCCATACACTCTCAAGCTGTAACTCACCCCCCAGCTCAGGCCTCCGGCCCCGAGCAGCAAGCAATACAGCGAGCTCCATAGCTCGCCGTGGACGTAGGGTTTTACGCTCCGGCGGCCTGAACCACGTAAAACTCGCCGTGTCAAGCTCTTACTAACTCGTCCATCTGCGCAAGCTCTCCGCTAGAGACTAGCCCCACCGAAAAAAGAACCTCCGCGGGCTGCCCAGTGCAGGCCCGGGGAAGTGTCGAGACAATATGAGTGCCTATATGGACAGTGAGCGGAAGGCTCACGGCATCAAACGGGTCGGCCACGTCCATGGCCACGCGGTGGCCAAGATCTGCCGAGAAGAGAGAGGGGGTCCATTAAGAATTTAAGACTGACGGGTGGGGTGGTGGCCTTTTCTACTTTTCTTGAGATTTTTTGTCAGCTTAAAATTTTGTTGTCACTACTCTAACTAACTGACTTCTAAGTCTCTAGAATTTGTGCCCATTTTCTGCTGGTAGTCCAAACATTAGCGAATCCATTCAAGCTGGAACAAGTCCAAAAGGTGTGGTGAATTTAAATTAAAAATCTCCAAAGTGGACTGCAAGTTAAGTCTGTTTGCAATTTTTAGGGCACGTAAACCTTTCGTGAAATTGAGCAAAAAAATACCTAAATTCGTGTCATCTAGAGCAGCAATACGATTTTTTTGTTTGGGGCCCAAATTTATTTCTAAAATGTTTGAGTTTCTTCACATTGCATGGGTTTCATCCATATTTGAATTCAATTCAAATTTGGAATACAAATGCGTATGCTGATGCGATGAGCATGCTAAGGTGCACATGATGCTACTTATGTTTAACAACATGCCATTAGAAATTGGCATGTTACACCAATGACTGGCACTGCGTACAACACAACTCACATCCGACGTTGAGGAATGTCACCAAATGAGTTTTTTTTCTTCTTAAAACTGAATTCGTTCCACCAAAATGGCAAATTCTTTACTAGTTTTATGTATATTATGTGTCAGATGCATTTCGTTTTGTAAATTATGTTAGGAAGGGAGCATGAGATTAGAGCATTGGACCCTCCTCCCTCCTACTCCCAACTTTACAATCAACCAAATATCATCTTCAGGCAACCGACCAAACAAAGTATCACATAGGCAGTTACAGTGGCAGAAAAACTCCAAACCCACATCGAATGTGTACTTCTCTTTTCAGTGGCAAGAAAAACAAGAAAAAAAACAGTTTCAGCACTAATGCAGATGCAATGAGATCAAATGAAACTAACCTATGGCATTCAGAAATCAGAGTCAAACACACATGTAGGATCCAATACTTCTCTCAGACCAGCATTTGCTTAACATGATCAAGTCACAACAGAGGACGCATATGAGACAACGACAACCAGCGTCATATAGTAGTGTGCAACAGGGACAAGCAGTATCCACATGCTAATGCACAAGCTTATTGCTAACTCTGCTAGAAGTGTAAAAACGTACCAGGAAGGAGCAATCACTGCACAAACGTGATGACCATTCGTAAATCTCACTAAACCATTAGAGAGAGGACGCGACTGTTCTCATAGAATCGAGAGGCCTTGGCGATGAGCTGGCTTAAGACTCACCCTTGCGAGGCGGCTGCTTGCCCGGAGGCGCAGATCGAGCACACGACGGGCACACGACGTGGGATACGCGGCAGGAGGCGCAGAGGCAGGAGTGCCACCGCGGGTACCACGCTGGCAGCCCCGGACGTTTACCGCAACCCGGGCACCTCTGGTGTCTGGGCACTTGCAGGAAATGGTGCTGGCCGGAGCACGCCGATGGCTGCGCCTGTTCTTCAAGGCCGGGGGCGCGCTGCTGTCCGATCATGGCGTGGACCGGGGTCAGTGCGACCACGGCGGAGTAGTTGGTTGGCGCTGTCGGGAGGCCTTGCCGATGGGGAGGAAGGGGTTGATGAGGGTCGACGGCGAGATTGACGGGCTCCCTGCCGCAGAGCAGGCACTGCTCGTTACGCGGGTTGTTGTGGCACGCTGGGCACTGGTGGAAGACACCGGCATCGGCCGGGGGCTGAGGCTGGCCGGATCCCGAGGCTCCAGTCGCCGCCCCAGGCTGGCCGGCGGTCGCGGGTGCCCGCTCCTGCATCTGAAGACCGCGTCCACGTGCGCCTAGACGGGCGATGTCACCTCTCTGTGCTAGTCGCATATCGAGGCCCGGCCACTGCGGCAGGTTGGAGGAGATGTGCGTTCCTCCAGGTAAGCGAGGGCCAATGTCCGGTTGCTGTATCCTCGGGCGCTTTACCTGTGTCGATGGCGGGGCTTGCGTGCGGGGTCGCGGGACCATGGTGGCGGCGAGCTGGGACGATGACGACGACGTCCCTGCCCGCGGAAAAGGTATCGATGTGCCTGCAAGAACGAAGCAAACACACACGTCAGTACCCAAGAACGAAGAGGAATCCAAGAACGACGAACTGGCATTCAAGAATAGAGAGAACGCAATGAATCGGAACGGCACCGACCTAGGTTCCCCACGCCGCCGCGATCTTGGCGCTTAGCGGCTCTCGACGCTGCCTGCAAGCGGCGCATCACCTCCGGGTCTTGCAACCATGACAAATCAACACTGCGAGGGCGATCGATTTGGGATATCAAGTCTAGCGTCTCCAGTCTCGCGCCGCCACCTTCCTCGCCCCCGCCCTGCGCCGCTGGCTGTTCCTGCCTCCGCCGCGACGTGCGGCTCCGATCATCTGCGGCGGACCAAGAAAGAACCAAGAACTCCAGCACCGCAAGAGGAGGGTAAAACCGTATGAACTACGCGCGCTGGATTTTCTTGAGGGTAGCGCACCTCGTAGGTCGGGCGGGGGCAGAGAGGGGGGGTCGCCGCCGGCGCCGTTCTGGCCATCAGGACTCGACGTCGTACTCGCCCGCGTCCTCCGGTCCGAGCCATCCGACGACTCGACGAACTCCTCAAGCTCGAGCTTCTCCTGCTTGACCTTCTCGCGCTTGCTGTCGCCCATCGCGAACGCCTCTCACGATGGAACGGGGCCGAGCAATTGGCCGAACACCTTCGCTGCTTCCCGGAAGGCCCTCTATGCTCCCCAAGAACCGAGGCGGATGAGCCCGGACGAGAAGGTTCTGGAGAAAGGAGCAAAGCTCCGGGAGCGGGAGACAGGAGGGGGAGCGGGGAGGAGCGGAGCATCGAGGAAGACGAGGAATATATAGCAATGGGCTTGCCGCCTGCGCCATCGCACAAGGGATGGCGGTTGGCGGTGAATCGTTCGGTTTGGAAAGGGGGTGACCGAATGGGGCCTGGGCCAAGCCGCGCCGTTGTTAATCCGCGGTGCTTAGCGAGCGGCTGACCGGTGGGATCAAGGGAAGCCCGTTTAGCAGTTTGGGGAACCAGGCCCAACAAACCCATGTGGCCCGCTCGAAATTCGAACCGTGCGCGCGCTAGTGGGACGCGATGACATGTGGCGCTACCTGATTGGTCTGAACTTCAACCACGTCCTCCTCTCGATCTGAACCAGTGATTTTCTGGTGACCTTGTGCTGTAAAAGCCTAGTCAAATAATAGCTCACATGATTGGCGACGCCAAAATACATATTCGATTATTTATTATGTAAAATGACAAAATAATTGAAACAACTAAGGGTTTCCATTAATTCAAGGAATTTTAGAAGAAACAGTGAAGGATTTTGTCGGTATCCGCAAGACCGGGTATCCCACGTAGTGGGTAAAAGATAGCCCGGGCCCCGCCTTCCAGCTTAGGCGGGCTCCAGCATAAGCCATGTGCCCTAGGGCCCAAGGCTGCCACATGCGCTTGGACTCCAGAGCCGCCACGTGTCCGGTGGTGTCGGACCCGACCTCCCGCCAGGGAGGGCTCCGGTGCTGTCATGTGTCTGAAACCTCCGAGCCACGCCCCTGGTTAAGGATAACTTCGGAGGTGCCACGTGCCCTAGGGCTCCGGGCCTGACCTCCAGCATGAGAGGGCTCCGGTGTTGCCACGTGGACAACAACTCCAGGTGTACCTTCCCGCCAAGGAGAGCTCCGGAGGTGCCACATGTCCTACAGCTCCGGGCCCAACCTCCAGCATGGGAGGGCTCCGGTACTGCGTGGACAACGACTCCGGACCCCTCACTACTTCGCAAGACAGCTCTGGTGGAGACGCGTGTCTCGAGGGCCAGCCTCCCGGACGCCGCGCTGACAAGCAACAAGCAGATGGCCAAGGAGTAAAGAGGAAGGTACGCTATCAGACCGTGCATTCAAGGTTCGCGCCTTCCCCAGGAGCATGGCACACGGCGCACGCCTCTGTCCTCCGTCTGTGCACCATCACAATGAAAGATAGGGCGGCGAGGCGTGATGGCACAACAGTGCCGCCCAACGGCACAGGGCCGCCTAGCAGAGTGATGAGATGCAGTGACAAGACGGGCACTTCATCATCACCTGCTACCGAGTTAGAGGAGCCCGGCGGGACAGGCGGCGCGCCTTAACTCCACCGACAGTGACATATGCATGTAGCTGTAAATGCCTGGCTTATGTATAGGGCACCGATAGCCGCGGGGCCACCTGTCGGGGCCTGGACCACATTGTAACTGCCCCTCCTTGGACTATAAAAGGACCGAGGCAGCCTTCGGGCAAGGGGTTCGTAACTCTGCAACTCTGACTCCCGGTTCGCAACTTTGCAACCCAACCGACACACTCTCACACACTCAAGCAATACAACAAGCACTTCCGTGGACGTAGCGTATTACGCTCCGGTGGCCCAAACCACGTAAATCCTCGTGTTCCTCTCGCCATTGTGCTCCGACCTTCAAGATCCACTAGCCCCTCCGAAAAAAAGAACCTCCGCGGGCTGCTTCCGAGCGGACCGAGGGAAGTGTCGTAGCGAACACTTCGACATTTAGCGGACCACGTAGGGGGCTTTTTGGTTCTTGAAGCTATTCGTCAAGCCCACAATGGTGAACATCCAATCTGTCGGAGGTTCTTCCCGCCCCTCGAGCCGCCAGAGGCAGAGCGAGCAGGAAGCATCCTCTGGTCTCAGGCTGGACCGGTTGTGCCAGCACCAGTACCTACGGCGACGGTGCCCGTTGCCTCTGGGCAGCCTTTGGTGGCGACGGTGTCGCAAGCACTGATCGAAGCCAGCCCGGAGAGCACGCTGCTAGCAGCTCGCGCGCTCCTTCACAACCCCCAGAGCGTGGGAGCTTTCCCGTTCGCTGCCGAGCAGTGGCGCAACAACGTCGACCACCTGGTCATCGCCGCGCTCAACTCGCTAGCAGCTGCACGGGGCCGGGGGCTGCGCACGGACAAGCGCCAACGACAATCGTCCGACAGCGGCAATGGTAACCAGCGGTGCCCGGTCCACAACTCCAAACAGCACAGCACCAGCGAGTGCCGGGAGATCCAGAAGCTAGCGTGGCGCTTCCGAGAGCTCCGACAGCAACGTCAGTATGGCGCGCCATTCCGCCTGCGAGAGGGCAAGCAAAAGGCTGACCCGGAGGTCAGCAATGGTCAGGAGATGGAGTACCAAGATGCTAAGCAGGCGTTGAAGGTCATCTATGACCAAGGAGAGGGCTCCGACTCCAGCCATATCCCGGATGAGCATCGAAATACGCTCCATGTGATGTACGACGGGTCTTGGGACATCACGCCCCGACGGGAGGTCATGGCGATATCACACTCCCCCAAACCGGCTCCCTACCGCATGTGGATGGAGACAGAGATCGGCTTCACCGCCTCCGACTGCCTAAAGAACATGGCGGGAGCCGGGCAGCTGCCGCTCATCGTCTCTCCGGCCATAGCTAACATGAAGCTCTACCACGTGCTCGTTGATGGAGGAGCAAGCCTCAATCTCATCAGTCTTGCAGCCTTCCAGAAGCTGCAGACCCCGATGAGAAAGTTGGTCCCGTCGCACCCATTCTCTGGAGTGGGCCCAGGGTCCATTCTTTCGCGCGGTAGTATCTCCCTCCCGATGACATTCGGGACGCCTGAGAACTACCGCACCGAGAGCGTCGTTTTCGACGTGGCGGAGGTCAACCTCCCTTCAATGCTATCCTCGGTAGGCCGGCATTGTACCAGTTCATGGCCGTAGCTCATTACGGCTACCTGGCACTGAATATGCCGACCTCGAGTGGCGTCCTGAGGGTCCGAGTAGACCGTACCACCGAAGTCGCAGCACTGGAGAAGCTTCAAAGGTGGAGGCCTCCGGGAGTGATGGGACAAGCAAGGAGCCACCCAAGACACGACAACGTAGCTCATCCTTTGTGCCCCGCATTCAGCCTTCGGGTGCAGAGGAGGTCCCGGTCAAGGTTGTCCAGATCGGCGAGGATGCTGCCTAGACCACTCGCATTGCGGGAAACTTGGGCAGCAACTAGGAACTCGCGCTCATCACCTTCCTCCAGGCTAACGTCGATGTGTTTGCTTGGAAACCGCCGCAAATGCTCGGGATTCCCAGGAAGGTGATCGAGCACCATCTGAAGATCCATCCCAGTGCCAAGCCGATGATGCAGAAGCCTCGTAAGCAGTCCGTCGAGCGGCAAAACTTTATGCGTGAAGAAATCAAGAAGCTGCTTGACGCCGACTTCATCTGAGAAGTCCACCACCTGAGATGGCTGGCCAAACCCGTCGTGGTACCAAGGCTGGCGGGAAGCTACGGATGTGCATCGACTACACCAACCTAAATAAGGCATGCCCTAAGGACCCTTTCCCCTCCCACGAATAGATCAAATAGTAGATTCTACTTCTGGTTGTGATCTACTGTGCTTCCTAGATGCTTATTCCGATTTTCATCAAATACCCATGTCTAGAGAAGATGAAGAGCACACCGCTTTTATAACAATAGCTGACCTTTATTGGGATGTCTCTATGCCTTATGGCCTTAAAAACGCCTTGCCTACCTTTGTGCCTGCCATGCATAAGACATTCGGGAACCTAATAAGGGACTTAGTGGAGGTATATGTTGATGACATCATCGTGAAGGTCAAGTTGCATACATCTCTGTTGGACAACTTAGCCTTAGTCTTTGACAAGCTACGCACAACCTGGACCAAGTTAAACCCAGATAAGTGCATATTCGGAGTCCTTGCCGGGAAGCTCCTCGGCTTCTTGGTCTCGCACTAAGGAATCGAAGCTAACCCTGACAAGATCAATGCTATAGAGATGATGTGCCCTCCCGCCCGAGTCAAGGACGTCCAGAAGCTTACGGGATGCCTGGCCGCTCTAAATCGATTCATCTCCCGACTAGCAGAGCATGCTCTCCCGTTCTTTAAGCTCCTGCGGAAGTACAGATCCTTTGTCTGGACTGAAGAAGTCGACAAAGCGTTCCAAGAGTTGAAGCGATACCTCACCTCGCTACCGATCATGGTCGCTCTAGAGCTGGGTGAGCATCTACTGCTCTGCACTTCCGCAAAGGAAGAAGTTGTTAGCATGGTCCTGGTCGCAGCGACTAGAACCCGATCGACTCCAATCACCAAGCAAAGAGCCTGTTGCTGGTCGCGAGTCTCAGGACCCGGACCCTGCAGGGGAGCTTGGCGTAACTCTGGTCCAGGATGCTCCCGGAGGCCGGACCTCGAGACCAAGAACCTGCAGACCTCCTGCCAATGGTGGAAGATGTTCCGGACCCCTCCGGGAGGGTCCGGACCACTCAACGGCCGGTCTACTTCATCAGCGAGGTCCTCCACTGAAAGTGCATCTAGATCCCTGTGTGGGTTTTGGAGGATTGATAACGAACAATTAAAATGCTAATGAATTTAAATGAGCATGTGTGCAGATAGGTGGATGGCAATAAGAGATTGAGGGATTTTTCAAAAAAGGAAATGAAGAATACGGCATAAAGCTACATAATAGAATTAGAGTTTCTATTTTTCTTCAGTCACTACAGGAAATATAGCAATTAACGAGGGTGAAAAACCGTCGTAAATAAGCACATTACCCTCGTAAATAAGCTATTTGCGACGGTGTTTACTTATTTATGAGGGGTTTTAGCCGTCAAAAATAAGTCGACATAAATAAGTATATTTACGACGGTTACCGGCGTAAATAAACTTATTTACAATGGCTAATTTTAGCCGTCGTGAATAAGTCCACGCGCCACGTGGAACGGCGGGAACCTTATTTACGACGGGGTGGTTGTACCGTCGTAAATAATAGAGGCATTATTTACGACGGTACAACCACCCCGTCGTAAATAACAGGGGCATTATTTACGACGGTACAACCACCCCGTTGTAAATAACAGAAATATTATTTACGACGGTACTGTATACCAAACCGTTGTAAATAAGTTTTTTTGTTTTTTTTAAAACGGAAAATGCTGACCGCTGGCTCTATGGCAAGTCCACTGGCTCGATGGCCAGCAACACAGAGAGTCACAAGTCCATATAGAAAGTATATCACACGATCACAATCATAGAAAGTATATCACAAGTTCATCACAAGCAATCACATGACACGATACAAACGAAGCTACACATTACTACCACAACCGCTACCTTCGGAGCCCGCAAAATCATCCTCAAGCCGTCTACTCACTCCTGGCACGTGCGGTGATGGAGTGCGAGCCTCCGTCCCTGATGCCTGTCATGTTTTAGCACATATTATTAGAATTTAGAAAGTTAAACTAGTTTTAACTTCATTTTAGCAAGTTTAACTATATAAGACTATATTTGAGCAAGTTCAAAGTGTTTTGGTTATATTTGATAAAGTTCAACTATGTTTGTCTATAATAGAGCAATGTTAACTAAGTTTAGTTATATTTGAGTAAGTTTAGTTATCATTGACCAAGTATGTCTAAATAAACTCAAGAGAGGTTCGTTTTTACCTGAGCTCCTGTAGTTGACACCTGTGGCTGCTCTGGCTCGATCACCGGTGGTGGCTCCCACCGTGGAAGCTCAACCTGCTGTTGAGCCGTCATAGCCTGCGAATACAAACTATTAGCACATTTTTGCATTCATAATTTTGAAATATATACATATTTGAATGACAACTACTTACCGCCATTGCCGCCTGAAACTGTAGCATGTACGAGTTGAGATACTCGTCTCTGGCCCTAGTGGCTGCGGCCTGTCGCTCTCGCTCTAGTAGGAGCTCCTCCCGAGTCCTCTCTCTCTCTCCGGTGCTCCTCCTGTGTTCGGCAGAGCTCGTCTTGGACACTCTGGAGCTCCAGCAAGCTAGACCGGCTGGAAGAGCCAGCCTGCTGAGAGAAAGAGGACCTGGAGGGTCGTGCCTGCCTGGAGTCGACCACTCCTTGAAAGATGCCGAACCTACATAAAGAAGAAAGTTTATTAGATTTTCATCGACCACTCCAACAAAGTCGTACATAGTAATTTTAGAAGATGAGAACTCACCGGCCGTGAGGTTTTCCGCGTCCACTTGCGTAAGCGGCTTCTGGGATGATTGTTGGCGCGTGCTGCCAATCATACTCCTCGCCGCAAAGCCTCCGTGCCTCCTGCCCATACCTGGTCTATAAATAAGAAAACAAAAGAATATCAGCTAGTTTGATTAAGAGAATTCAATACATGTGATGAGACAACTCACCAGTGCCTCTGTCGCAACTGAGAGCAGATCTGGTCGGGCTCTGACGGATCACTTCCTCTGTAACCTCTCTTCCACACCTCAATCGGTGGGGGCTCCTGACCAGTTGCGCGCTTCTATGGATGCACGTGTCAGCACAATGAAAATATGAAACATAACCAAACATTATACTTGGTAAGTTACACTTACAAGACGTTTTTTTACCGGAAATACCCGTGAGCACCAAAAAAGTGAGACGGGTCCGTCCCTCTACTTTTTCGACGACTGCGGGAGAGGGCCTGGAAATCCTCACTCCCCCAGCGTAAGCAAAGGGCCTCGTACGCCTCTGGCCTGCCTTCTAGCCACTGGACTCCTCCATGACCCTACACAAATGTCTTATTAGTTGAAAGCACTTTAAATAGAATGAGATAACTAAACAAAATAAAATTGACAATTTACCTCCATGTATTGCTCCGTAGTCAGGTAAGTGGAAGACGCTGCCCTAAAGTGGCCCAACTCTTGCTCGTCCGGATGTAGCTTGAAATATTTGTTGGTAGCTTGAATCCGGGCGCTCGAAAGGGCCTGAGTCATGAGCTTCCTGGCGTTGTTGTGGAAGACTAACCGGACGTGGTCCACCGCGCCCTCGTCCTCCAAACGGTACTGTGTCTTGCATAACAAATTTATAAGTAATTGTATTTAACGTATTATAAACTATATTTAATATGCTTACCATGTAGTCGGACCATACAGCCTCCTGGTGGTTGCCGTGAGTCACGTCCTTTGCGGCCGCGTAATCGTCCCACGACGTGGCGGCGACACCGTTCACTACACCTGGGTAGTGCAAACGGATCAGACCACCGAGGACACGGTTCACCTGCTTGTGTCGTCCTTGACCCGAGAAAGAGTCATCGTACCAACCCCTAATACAGGATTATGAATCATTATATATATATAATTAAGCTTAGAAAAAAAATCTAAATTGAAGTGTAAGATATTTACTTACATATCGCCGACCAGACGGATAACTATCCGATCCAATGGGTTTGCTGGAGCAGGAGGAAGACTCACAAAGTGCCCGCTCCTAGTCTTGCGCACCCGACGAGGCTCCACATCAGATGACCCAGAAGAGTGGCCAGCTGAGGAACCTCCTAGCTGAGAACCGTTGGACTCAGAAGCCGGCTGCGAAGGGTGGTCAGCCAGTAGTGGCTGCTGTGGACCGCACTCCTCGGAGTACTCGGACGCAGAGTCGTCCTAGAAATTGTATATATATGAATGTAGTACTTATACAATTTAAGAACTTAAGAAAATTGAAGAAGATGCTATTTACCTCGGAAAACCGCATTACTGCCACATTCCTACGAGCTCCGGTAGCTGGCTCAACAACGCAGCCCTCCTACTAGCGCTGAGCTGGCTACCCCGAAAGGCCTCGCTTGAGGCGGTGAGCGGAAAACCCCTCGCCGGTGGCCTGTCTCCCTTGCTCTTTCCCTTTCTCCTACTCGACGACATCCTATTAAATGAACAATTATTATTTATTGAATTCAATTAACAATAAGGAAGATAATAGAAAAGAAGATAATAGAATTCAACCGTGACTGGTTTTCGTTTTCGTTTTCGTGTCTCACGAGTCTCTATATCTTGAACATCTCCAACTAACTCATCAAGTTCTACACCTGGCTCGATGATAAATTGATACAGTAACTCATCTTCTTGGTAAACCTCATCAATCTCACCGTTCAACGATAATAAAGTATCATTATACTCATCATCGTTTGGTGTAGATAACTGTTAACGAGGATTGACCTTTTGTACAACCCACCAAGCACGTAGCTTTTCGCAAAGATAATTTAAATAATACACTTGCTCAACTTAGTTTGCAAGGACGAATGTGTCACATCCTCATAGTCGTTTATTGTGTTTCACTTTTACCATGCCAAATTGGTTTTGTCGAGTGCCTGTATTATTATCAAACCAATCGCAGTAAAAAAAGACTACATTTAGCTCTTTATTTCCGACAAAAATGAATTCAAGGATTCTTTTAATAATCCCATAGTAATCCGTTTCCCGTCCTTCGGCATCCAGAGCCGTATTCACAACTCTAGTGTTACATGTTGCCGTTAGAGGACGATGATCTTCAAAATCAGTTGTACGAAAGCGGAACCCATTGACATCATGTCGACCGTAGCTTCTCAGTTTAGTAGATCCGCATGACAATTGACGCAAGTCCTCATGGACACTTGCGTCATTTTTGCACTGTTCGAAATATAGAAGTTAGAAGATTTTTTAGCCCCAAAATCGTTAATCATCGAAGGAGAGAAAGAAAAGAAATCATTACATGTTCTCTAAACCAATATTGGAAGTTAGACCCTCCATTTACTCCAATACGTCGCATCGTTAGTACTTGCTTGCTCTTAGGTTGATGCTTAGACTTCCAATTTTCTCGGTCAAACATACTAAATAAAGAAAAAACACGGTCATTATTGTATATTCAGACATGCGTGCTATTTAGTATACATGGTAAACAAACACTTACTAAAAATATTTGTCCATCCCATCAATATTTGCGTACATGTAAAGCAATGCCGATGTCTTTTCTTCAGTTGTAGCATCGTAGCTCGTGCTACTACCAACGGTGGTGCCTCTTGTCTGAAAAATGGAGAGGTCGCTACAAGGAAGTGCTTCATTCACATTGTACCGCAACGTTGGGGCATTAACATTATTTTCTTCTACAAAGTAAACACTTAAAAAGTATATGTCACACCCGGTTTTACGAAAAGCAAAATCGGCGCATTCTACATGTATGCCAGGATCGGTTTAGTTCATACATGTAAGACAAATCGTGATAAACAGTTATATATCGAATATAAGCAACATACACACCTTAAAATGAGTTTTGGATTAGCAGTGGAAGAGGATAAGATTGTAGGGCCGTCCACAGGAGAATCGGCTGACAGCTACGTGACCTTCTTCACACCGTCTTCAATCGATCTTCTTTTCACTGAGCAACATTTATAATAAAGGAAAAAGACAAACGCCTCAGTACATATAATACTCAGCAAGTGTGGGAAAGTTTATGCATGATGAGGCAAATTTCAAGGAAGGCTAGACACGACTCTTGCACTATGCAACCTATTCCTTAGTTTTATTAGACGTCCTATTTGTTTAGTGAAATTCCCGCCCAACTCAAACATATCTCCGAGTACCTCCACTACCTCTGTAGTCTCAACCCAAACCACATTCCCAAACCAAACCAAACCCACCCACGCTAATCATAAGAGAGTTACCAGCCCGCTCTTGACCGTGAGCATGGCTATCTAGACAGTTTTGATTCTGCAGAGTTTGTACCCTTTACCCACAAGTCGTGTTTTCATCACCCGTCAGCGACTCAAGAAACTCCTCCCCGCCATCTCACACTCCCTATGGTGTGTGGCCAGGAGTACACGACAAGGCCTTTACATTGCACTACCCAACCCGTGCACACCCGCTAAGGTTTCACCGCTGCGGCACTCTAAAACCTCTGCCGCAGAAGCCCCCTCTTGCGCCACTCACACATCTCTATGGTGCACATAAGGAAGGATAGGAACAACTTAATTGGCCACACTGTCCCATAACAGTTCTTGTGGCAGCACGGTATAAGCTAGTTGACGGGTCTCACGAACCGGTCCTTAGGATCTACGCAGGCTATCTAACCACAAACCCGAGTCTCGTGCACTCGGCACCCACCGTGAACCAACCAGCCTGCTAGATCCCTATACTACCCTACTTATACACCATATACATCACCACATCATCTCAATCATCATGATATATTGAAATTTAAATGTAATAACTCCCATCCCAACATCTAAGAAGGGCTAAGCATGAAATAACGACATAAATGTAAACCCTAGACTACCCAACCCGGCTACAAGGCATGTCAGGGAAGATCTAGTAAACAATCAATACATGATAATTCAATTTAAGACCTATTGCATGCATTTCTAACTAAAAATCCTAAAAAGGTGCAAAATGGTCAAGGGCACTTGCCTTTTAATTATAGCGTTGCTCAGTGCAGTGGTTGAACTCTTGATCTTCAAAGTCCTCGCGTTGGTTTCTTGACCGTCACTTGTGCACGTATACCCTAAAGGGTTCGTGCGGCACGGGAAGGAGATGAAGACGTATCACGGCTTGGAGTGACGATGTTCTTCGTGCCTGAGACGCGTTCTGGTGTATGGCAAATATGTTAGCATCGTCAGGAGCTAGGGGAAACGAATGAAACGATAGGACGTCGGCGAGGGGTGGAGAAACTCACCGACCATCGGCGAAGCCGGGGTTGGAGTATTGATCCGTGCCGGAGAGCTTCCGGGAGAGTTTTCCAATGACCCTGCGATGTCGCACAACCGGTTAGATCGACGAAATGTGGAATGAAGGAGGAGTGGGATTGGGTGGCGCAACAACTCACCGAGAGGAAGGGCGACAAGGTAGAAGCTTGCGGAGGAGCACCATGGCCATGGCGCGGTGGTCGACGGGTAGACCATGACCTCGAAAGGATTCAGGGCGTCGTCGAAGAGCATGTTGACGACGCGGGACGCTAAGCATACACCCGGTACGAGCGCACATATCACCATATTGTCCCCGCCGATGTAGAGGACGGGCGTGGAAGAAGGACGACGGCTTGAGGCAGTGCATGAGGTCGAACCCCTTGAGCACGGTGTCCAACATGTGATGTTGCATCCAACCATGGGAAAAGCCCTAATCAGGACCCAAACTCAACTCAACACGCACTGCTAGCGCCTTGACGGAAGGAAAAAGAGGAGGAAACAGAGCATCGTCCGAACCTGCGGCGTAGCAGGCCTGCATTAAGGCCGGACATGAGCACCACTAAATAGAGCGCAAGCTCGCTGGTGTTGAGGAGGTCTTCGACGGAGTCGTGACGCGTGGTGAGGAGCACGACGACGAACTGGCTGGCGGTGGCTATGAGCAACGTGGCGACGATGAACCGGCATAACCGGTGGATGATGACCTTGAGTTGCTTGCGGATGTCGATGTGCTCCCGAAGCACTTGGTCGACGTCGATCCTCCCCTCCTGGACCTCGATGAGCAGCAAGCCGACGACGTTCTCAAGCTTGAGCCCCTGGAGGTGGGGCGCAGGCAGAGGCGGTGCTGGGGGGCCACGACGCGAAGCCGAGGTGGGCAGCGAGGTGCCGTGGTAGGAGCCTCCGCCGGCTGCGATGGCGGTGTCGGGGCGCGCTGTGGGGGGGGGGGGGTCTACCGGAGGAGCTCGGGGCGAACGGCGCGGGAACGTCGGGAGGAGGGGAGGCACGGGGTCGGTGAAGGAAGACGGCGTGGGCGGCGCCAGTGGGTTGGGAGAGTCGAGAGTTGGCGGGAGGCACTGAGGGGTGGGCCGACGTCAGAGAAAAAGGCGAAAGAGAGCCAATCGGGGCCGGTGCGAAGGGTGCTCGTGCGCGGAGGGGGGCGAGGTGGTGAGGGGCTAGGGCGGCGGAGTCCATGGGGGGGCGCGAGCTGCGGGAGGGGAGGGAGACGGGGCGAGGCGGCGTGGGCAGCAGGCGTGGCGGCGCTGGGCGTGGAAGGAGGCGGGGGCGGGCGGCTCGGGGGAGGAGGAGAAGAAAAGAAGGAAAGAAAAAAAAGGTTAGGGTTGGGGGAATGTGGGCTGGGTCGGTGAAAAAAATGTGGGTGTTACAATATCCTATCTCCTGAAGTGTAAAAGCTTCGGCGATGCATCTTTCTAACCTTGACCTATTGCGAACCATTGGTTTCAACATTCTGAGTGCTCTTTCAATGTGATACATCCACCGATATTGAACAGGGCCACCCACTTTAGCTTCATATGGAAGATGTATTAGGAGATGTTGCATTGGGTTGAAGAAGCCTGGAGGAAAAAATTTCTATCTTACATAACAACACAGGTACCTCTATTTCCAATTTTTCCATCATCTCCTTTGTGATTTCTTTAGCACAAAGTTGTCTATAAAAAAACTAAGCTCGGCTAACACCTTTCACAATGCATCATCAAGATAGCCCTGAAACATTACCGGCAAAAGTCATTCCATGATTATGTGATAATCATGACTTTTCAACCCAATGAGTTTTTCAGTCTTCACATTCACAGCTCGTCTCAGGCTAGCAGCATAACCATCTAAAATTTCAACTTTTTCAACCAATTAAAGACTTCTTTCTTGTCTTTAGCTTTAAGACAGAAAGATGCGCGAGGTTTGCCACCGGCTTCAGTGAGTTCAAGACTTGGACAATTACAAACTACTGCCAAATCTTTTCGAGCCTTTAGATTGTCTTTTGTTTTGCCCATCATATCCAAGCATGTACTTACAATGCACTCACAAATGTTACGCCCCTGATGCATGACATCAATGTTGTGCATTAGAATTAAGAACTTCACATACGGTAGCCCCCATAATGCACAAACATGAGTCCAATTGTGGTCCTCTCCGTAACCAATAAAATATCCTGGACGATTTTCATCTGGCACAAGTTTGTCCAACAATGCAGAAATCTCTGACCCATTCAAACGTTGCGGTGGTCCTTTTGTGATAATAGTGTCCTTTTTGAAGGCATTCCTCTGTTGTCTAAAAATGTGATTCTTAGGTAACCAACGTCTGTGACCATCAAAGTAAGATATCTTGTCACCATGACTCAGCCGAAAACATTCTGTGTCTGCAGCACATATCGGACATGTCAAACGACCATGAGTGCTCCAGCCAGAAAACATGTCGTATGCTGGAAAGTTATGAACGGACCATAAGTACGCAACTCGAAGGTTGAATTTTTGTTTTCTATAACAGTCGTACGCTTCGATTCCTCTCCATAACATTTTCGACTCCTCAATCAACGGCTTCAACATCACGTTGAGTCATGAACCAGGATGATCTGGTCCAGGTACAATGAGACATAGAAACATAAACTCATACTTCATACACAAAGATGGTGGCAAATTGTGCGGAATAACAAACACCGGCCAACATGAGTATGGGGTGGCGTTAGTACTGAACGGTGAGAAACCATCTGTCGCTAACCCGATGCGGATGTTTCTTGCATCGTTGGAAAAATCTGGATCGAAGCGGTCCAACGTCTTCCATGCCTCACCGTCGGACGGATGCACCATAACTCAACTGTTCTCACGTACACCTTCTTTGTGCCATCGCATATGTCTGGCAGTTCTTTTCAAAAGAAACAAATGCTTCAACCGAGGTGTAACAGGCAAGTAACGAAGCTACTTATGTGCTATTTCAGTCTGTACACGCTCACCTTCGTCATTATCAACTTCAACGAACCTAGACTTACCACATTGTAATCACTTCTTCTTGTCGGCATACTCTTTCCAAAAAAAGCATGCAGTTGTCTGGACACACATCAATCTTCTCATATTTCATACCAAGACCAGATATCAATTTCTTAGACCGGTATATATCTTTCGGCACTTTATGAGATTGTGGCAGGATATTGCAGATCAATTTGATGAGATCGTTGTAACAGTCATTGGAGCATGAATATTTAGACTTAATTGCCATAAGTCGGGTCAAGACACTAAGAAGGGTCACTTTTGTGTGTTCATGCAGAGGCTCTTCTGATGCTTTGAGGAGCTTGAAGAACGTTTCAACTTCCGTTGCAGGAGCATCCTCCGTCAACTTAGGATCTATGGCTTCAAGCATCTCATCCATCATATCAACCCCCGTGTTATCAGACACCACATCTTCTTCAGCAGCTCGAGAACGTGTCTCACCGTGAAAGTACCAGACCGCATAATTTTGCATGAAACCGTTTTGACACACGTGAAACATCAAAGTCACTTTGTCGAAAAACTTTGCATTCTGACATTTCATACATGGGCACCACACCTTACTGTTGTTGGACAACGAAAAAGCTTGTTGTATAAAAGCATCTGTCTTGGTGAACCACTCATCTGAGTGTTGCCCATTCTTTTTCCAACCCCAGTACATCCATGTGCGGTCTTCAGCTATGATTCAGGTTATACCTTCAAAGCAGACACATCATTATAAGTTCATTTTTTATTTAATGTCACGACTCCTATACCTAGGTTGATAGGTCCTAAATCCACCCAAGAGTGATCGAGGCAACGTGCTTATGACGAGACACGGAGGCTGAATCCGAACGAAATTTCGGCAGTATAACCCCGTTGTTCTCCACTGCATGCCCAAATATGGTGCAGCAGAGAACAACAGGGTTATGCTGTCAAAATCTCATCCGGACCCAAACCCGTACCTAGCTCGTCATAAGCATGTCCTCCATTACTTTCAGGCTGTCCAAAAAGGGACAATTCCGAACCTGCACGCTTCACATGCCTATCACATGTGAAACGTGCATATTCGAAACGGGTAATCAATTACTATAGGTTACGTTAAACATTTCCATCTTCCAATCATTTAAGATAGAGGAAAGAACGAGAAAGAGGAAGAAAGTTGATCAGAGTTGAAAGTTCAAAGGGCATATGCCGGGTTGGACCGTGTCGGTCACGCCGGGTCGGGCCGCGCAGGGTCAGGCCGTGCCCGGTCGGGGCGTGTCGTGTCGTGCCTTGTTGGGCCATGCAGGGTCGAGTCGTGCCGGGTCGTCGGGCCATGCCGTGCTAGGGGTTGGGCCGTGTGCCGGGTCGGGCCGTGCTGCCGGATTGGGCCGTGCCGGGTTCGGCCGTGCAGGGTCGGGTCGTGCCGGGTCGGACCGTGTCGTGTCTGGTCAGGCCGTGCCGGGTTGGGCTGTGACGGGTTAGGCCGTGCCATGCTGGGGGTTGGGCCATGTGTCGGGTCGGGCCATGCCGTGCTGCCGGGTTTGGCCGTGCCGGGTCGGGCCGTGCCATGCTGCCAGGTTTGGCCGTGCTGGGTCGGGCCGTGCCGTGCCGAGTTGGGCCGTGGTGTGGTGGGTCGGGCCGTGCCGGGTCGGCCCGAAACCCGTTAATATACGTATAATGAGTAAACACTCATAATCAATTAATTAACTAATTCAAAACTAATTGAACATTTCAAAACTAAATAAACAATTAAATACTTCAAACTAATAAACTTACGAGACTAATTAACAATAAAAAATAATTAAACAATTATATACTAGTTAAACTTACTAATTACAAACTAAACTAAATAACTAATTAAACAATTTAAACTAATTAAATAATGTAATTAAACAATTACAATCTAAGTAAACAATTACAAACTATTTAAAAAATCTTATCTAATTAAACAAACTAATTACAATCTAATTATAATCTAACTACACAATTACAAACTAGACAAAACTATTAAATTTCATCTTTTTACAAACAAAACTAAATACCTAATTAAACTAAAAAACTAATGACAAATTAACCTTAATAGGCAGGGGCCGGGCGGCACCGAGTCGGGGCGGCGGCGGAGGGCCGACCGGAGGTGGCCGGGAGCGGCAGGGGGGCGGCCGGGGGCGGCAGGGAGGCGATCGGGGGCGGCCGGGGGCGACCGGTGGCGGCATGGGGCGGCCAGTGGCGGCCGGGGGCGGCCGGGGCCGGCTTGGAGCGGTCAGTGGCGGCCGGGGGCGACGGGGGTGGCCAGCGGGGGCGGCGGCGCAGCGTCGCGGGTGGCAGCGTCGGTCTCGCGCACGGGAGGGGAGCGAAACCGCTCCCCTCCCGCGCGCGGCTGTATATTAAGTGCTTATTTATGAGGGTTCCCTGTACCATCGTAAATAAGCTACTTATTTACAACGGTTAGGTCAGCCGTCGTTCATAAGGCCCTTATTAACGATGGTGCCTATTACCGTCGTAAATAATTAGCTTATTTATGTCGGTTAGGTCAACCATCGTAAATAATGGGCTTATTAACGACGGTGTTTTTTCACCGTTGTTAATATACTTATTAACGACGACACCGTCGTAAATAGGTTTCCCCCTCGTTAATTTACTAGTTTACTATAGTGAGTGTAGGAACGCCGCACTATTAAGAGGGACATGACACGCAGCAAAGAAAAGCAAGTTCAATCCCACAAAAGTAACCTTTAGTGTAGAAGAGAGTTGTTAGGTCATAAATTTCGGACATGTCAGAGAAATTCGGAAAAGTACTCTCTGTATAGACTCGAACATGTCCGAAAGATTCGGAGAAGTACCTTCTGTTTAGGGTCGGACATATCAAAAATTTTTTGGACATGTCCGAAGTTTAGGGTTTCTGAAAATCCCTAAGTCCACAAGTTCGGAGATGTACCTTCTATTTAGGGTCAGACATATCCGAGGCGGCTAGGTGTCGCCCAGTGACTCCCAACTTGTGGTGAGACCCGGGAAGTTTGTAATCACTTTTGAGTTGATAGTGAAACAACCAAGTTTGATCTTGGTGATGACTTGGTGAGGGTTAGGATTGAAAGAGACCCGGTCCTTTGTGGACACCTCAACAGAGACGTAGGTTTCTATGTGGAATCGAACTTCGGTAAACAAATCCTCGTGTTCACTTGTGCTCGTTTAATTGTTCCTTAATTTTATATCATTGTTCTTGCTTGTGAGCGATTAAAACCCTAACATTGAATTAATGTAATATTTAATTCAACAAGTTTGCTTAGTAGGTTGCTAGACTAGTTTAAGAGCTACTTCTAGACCATATTTACCATACACTTGACCTAGAACTAGTTAGTTTATTTCTACTGCGACTGACTTCGGACAAGTCTGAATTTATCAGGCTTATCTGAAATATTTCGGACTTGTCCAAAATATTTTTGGTCTTGTCTGAACGTGACAGAGTAAGTCAGTTCATAATGGCACTTTAAATTTTAATTAGCCTATTCGCCCCCCTCTAGGCAACTTTCATCCACGATGACAAGACACGGTATTCAGAGGTCCACAAGCTGCTCTACGCAGTGCTGATCGCGTCAAGGAAGCTCCGCCACTACTTCCAAGCTCATAAAGTATCGGTGGTAACGACCTACCTACTGAAGATAGTGCTCCACAACCCCAACACGACGGGGAACATATCAAAGTGGGCAGCTGAGCTGGCGGAATTCGACCTCGACTTCTTGCCACGCCACGCCGTCAAGAGCCAGGCGCTGGCAGACTTCGTGGCAGAATGGACCCCGTCTCCATGTCACCCAGGGGGTTAAGGCGACGGTGACCCGGAGCCCAGACCTCCAGTGCTCACCGGACCCCACTTGACACTCTACTTCGATGGCTCCTCACGCAAGCAAGATGCCCGAGTAGAGGTCCTGCTCATCTCGCTAGAGGGAGAGCGGTTCAAGTACATGGTGCATCTCAACTTCAAGGCTACGAATAACATGGCGGAGTACGAAGCTCTCATATTTGGGATGAGTACAACCCTGTCTTTAGGCGTGCGGGAGATGCTAGTCAAAGGAGACTCCCAGCTTGTCATCAAGCAAGTCAAGCATGAGTGCTCGGGTAATGATCCTCAGTTAGCTTCCTATCTTATCCATGTGCAGAAGATGGAGAAGGAGTTCCATGCCTTGGAGTTGTGCCATATCCCCCGCGCTAACAACGTGGTGGAACACGAACTTTCAACGAAATCCTCTACATGGGCCCCGGTCCCCGAAGGCGTGTTTGAAAGGAAGTTGTTGCGTCCAACAGCCTGGCGTGCCGAACCTGGCGAAGGGGGCGAGTCCAGCACCTCGACACTAGCAGTCCCGGCAGCCCTGCAACCGTGGCGCCCACAAAGGATCGTATACGTCACCGGGGACTCCGTGCAACCCGGCGCCCAAGATCCAGAAGCTCAAGTAGAGGTGGGAGATGGGTCGGGCCAAATTCGGGCGGGCCGAAGCCCGACGGGCCGGCACGGCCCAGGCACGGAAATGGCCCGAAATAGATTCGGGCCGGGCCGGCCCGGCACGGGATTTCGGGCCGTGCCGTGCCCAGGTTTGGAGGCTTCGGGCGGCCCGGCCCGAAATTGAGTTTCGGGCCGTGCTCGGGCCGGCCCGGCCCGAAATTGGCCCATCGGCCCGAAAAGGCCCATCAGCCCGAAATTGGCCCGAAATGTCTGAAAAAGTCCGAATTTTTTAGAATTTTCTCTGTATTTTATAGATTTATTTGGAATTTTTTTGGAATTTTTCTGATTTTTTATGGATTTTTGATTTTTTTTTCGGTTTTACAGATTTTTTTTGAATTTTTTCGAATTTACAGATTTTTTTTGAATTATTTGAATTTTCTGTTATTGGGCCGTGCTTGGGCCGGGCCCGGCCCGAAATAGGCCCGCTGGGCCGCGTGCCGTGCTCGGGCCGCCGGTTTGGTAATTCGGGCCAGCCGGCCCGGCCCGAAAAGGCCCGGCGTGCTTTCGGGCCGCGGGCCGAATCGGCCCGAAGCACGAAAATTTCGGGCCGTGCCGGCCCGGCCCGGCCCGACTCCCACCTCTAAGCTCAAGTAGGACCTGATGCATGGGTCACGAAGGTCCGGGCCTACTTGAAAGACAATATCCTTCCCGATGAACATGTATCTGCTGAATGGATCATTCGTATGGTTAAAAGGTACACATTGGTAGATGGGCATCTCAACCGGTGTGGCGCCAACAACGTTCTATTGTGGTGCATAACACGGGAGGAAGGCTGCGAGCTGCTCGCGGAGATCCATGGAGGCGAGTGCGGCAACCACGCTTCGTCCCACACGCTAGTCGGTAAAGCCTTCCAGCATGGCTTCTACTGGCTGACAACTCTCCTGGATGCCGTCGAGCTGGTCAAGAGATGCAAGGCGTGCCAGTTCCACGCCAAGCAGATCCACACACTGGCACAGACGCTGCAGATAATCCCACCCTCATGGTTATTTCTAGTATGGGGGCTGGACATTCTGGGGCCATTCCCCAGAGCCGTTGGAGGGTACTGGTACCTCTACATCACCGTAGACAAGTTCACCAAGTGGCGGGAAGCAACCCCTATAGTCACCATCAACAAGCAGCCCGTAGTAAAATTCATCAAGTCAATCGTCTTCAGGTTCGGGGTCTCGAACAGGATCATCACCGACAACGGGACCCAATTCACCAGTGCAGCATTCCAAGAATACTGTGAGGACCTTGGTATCCAAGTCAGCTATGCTTCTGTTGCTCACCCAGAGAGCAACAGCCAGGTCAAGAGGGCCAATGCTGAGATACTTAGGGGCCTCAGGACGCGTACTTAAGCTGGCCTAGAAAGCATGGCGCCAAATTGGCTTTATGAGCTTCCGTGTGCACTATGGGCTAGTCGGACATCACCCAGACGAGCCACAGGGGAGACTCCCTTCTTCCTGGTATACGGAGCTGAGGTCCTCCTCCTCCGGAGATCACCTTGGGCTCCCCTCGTATCAAGGCATACGACAAAGCCACGCAGGACTAGATCCGACATGAAGATCTCGAGCTCATTGACGAGCAAAGATGGCAGGCTGCAATCCGGAACGCGCGATACCACCAGACGCTCCGCCGCTATCACTAGAGGTCCGTGCGGAGCAGAGAGCTGTAGGTAGGCGACCTAGTGCTCCGGCGAATACTTTCCCAGGAGGAGCCAGCAAGCTTTCCCCCCACTGCGAAGGTCCCTTCCGGGTGACATAAGTATGCCAACCAGGATGCGTCCGCCTGGCGACGGAGGAGGGCAACCCAATTCCAAATCCTTGGGACATCGAGCACCTCCGTAAGTTTTACTCGTAGCTTAGGGTAGGGCAGTCTTTTCCTGTAAAAGGACCATAGTGCCTAGAACTAGTGCTCGGTTCAACCAAACTTCGAGGGGGGTCCGTCTACCCTTGTCATTCCGGAGTAGCTTGTTGAACTCCTATACAGCCTGACTCCTCCTATGTAGCACCATGATAAAGGAAATTGTTGCCCTACCTGATGCACGGCTACATCTTCATAGTTTTTATTTCGAACTAGCGTATATTTTTGTGTACCCCTCGACGTGTACATGGTTGTGTTTCTCTGTCTCGCTCTTGGCAAAACTAACGCTAACCACCTACAAGGCGGAAACGCAGGCACCTGTGTTGTCTCCGGATCCCCTTGGTTACCTTCCTGCTCAAGTCCGATGGCGTAAAAAGGACGCCTCCCCTCTCCGGAGTGTCTGGCCAGCTAGAGGTCTAGGGTGTGTGGCCTGCTTAACTAGTCCTGTGCCCTAAGCGTGCATACTCTGCTTCTTCAGCGCAGCACCGAAGTGCCATGGGCCCAGATGGCACACCACCCTAGGAAGGATGGCAACTAGGGTCCGGACACTGCTACACTAAATTGCTCAGGTCCCGTAGCTTAGCAGAGTAGCATAAACCATAATAGGGCCATCGAATAGAGAAAATACAACTACACGGCGTGGTTACCCTTTTCTTCTAGTGTCTGTGCAGGCCACAGGGCTCCGCTCCATGAGGCTAGAACCGCAGCTTTCCCAGGGGGCCATTCTCGGACCCCCAAGGCTGGCGACTCCCGAAGGGCCCGTAGTTGGCGCCTTGCGCCTATTGGCAGGTGTCCCCAATCACTTGGGCACACCTGCCAGGGGCCCATCACGATTGGTTAAGCCAAGCAAGATGGCCGGACCCCTGCAACATGCGAGAAGGAAGAGGGTACACATATACAACAAAAAACAAGGAAGCATCAACCACTTTAGCAAATCACAGAGCCTCTGGTCCTTGCGGCATCAAGGACCAGGGGGCCTCGCGGAAAATAAAAGTTGTCCTGTCTACCGGATCCTACGTCAGGTGGCTAAAGGATGAGAGGCCAACAAAAAGTCTTTCTTCTATCAACATAGGATAACAAGACAAGACACAAAATATAAAAAAATGATAAAAAGGTCAGGGCCCGCCAAGGACTCGCCCGCACTACGCCTAAACCGTTCGGCGACGAGGGCTCCTAATCCTTCAACCGCAGACCGAGCTGCCGCCTCCCTCGCAGTGACGGGGCATTGAACGACCGGCTCCAGGGAAACACTAGGGTCCCAGCTTCAGAAGCATGTCAACACATGTGTTGCCACCTCCTTAGCCAAGGCCTTTCCCTCCGCCTCCAGCTGTTCGATGACAATGTCTTCCAACGCTGCCATCTTCAAGCCTGCAAAGTCAAGTGCAGGGAGCACTTGGCTCATTTCCTGCAAAGGCTCGCCGACGCGCACGAGCTGAAGCCGAAGGACACTAGTGCTGACTTGGCACGGCCCACAAAGTCCCAGACTTGCTGGACCTCCGCCGTGCGTGAGGCCCGAAGCTCGCGCCGTGCCGCTGCTAGGGTTGCTACGTCGCTTTCGGAGAGTCTTCTCTTCTTGGCAGCCAAAGTCGCCACCTGGGCATCAAGCTCACGGGCACAGCGCTGCAGTCCCTCCTCACGGAACAAGGCATCGAATTCTGCGGCAAGGATATCCTAGCGCTCCTTCGATTGCCTCTCCCGCTCCTTATTCAGAGAGGCCTGCTGGCGATCCAAGTCGTCGACCCCAGACTTCAACTCGGCCTGCTCCCGCTACAAGCGTGACGAAGCCTCCTCCCCCTTCTCCGCTAGCTCGCGCTCGTGCTCGCCTACGGTGATCTCACGACGAGCCAACGCTAGCCACAGCTCCTCCAGGGAGGTGAGGCTATCATTGGCCACCTGATGGGCCTCCTTGGCCTCTGCTCAGAGCCTCTTGGACTGCTTGTCCATCTGATCAACCAGGTCCGGTTGCCAGTTGGTCAGTTTTTGCTGCCCCTGAAGGCGAGCCTCCTTCGTATCCAACCTCCTCTATGTCTCCCGGGTCCGAAGCTTGAGCAGCCTTTCCCAACCAATGAGTCGGTCCTCCTCCTGGTGGATGGCCCCTTGCTCCTGGTCCAGTGCCAGCTAAACCCGACGGAGGCTTGCCTGAGCCGAAGCCATGACCTCAAACAAAGGGACCCACTCGACGTGTGCCGGAGCCTCCTAGGCATCGTCCTCCGGGATGTTGATGGCCGCCGGAGTGGGCACCAAGACACAGGCACCCACGGAAGTTTCTGGTTGGTCCTCGGAAGGAGGCGGGTGAGCTTCTGGCTGGGGACCGCTACCCCCTGGAGTAGTGGCCACGACATCCGACGCACCCTCATCGGCGGAAGGAGCAGGCTCGTCGCCATGTGCCGGCAGAGCCTCATCAGTCACGGTCGGCCCGAAACCAGGCCCTGGAGCCTAGACTGACGGAGGATCCTGGCTGGGGTCCCCTACACACCAGGGGTCGCTGGAGAAACATCTGAACAAGAGGCAGGTGGCGCGGACTTCGCCGGCGTTGGAGGGTCCGCACCCTGCTCTGGAGCAGTCCCAAAAGTCATCGACGGATCGCTGGATACCACAGGCACTGAAACGCTCCCAGGAGCACCTGCGGACGTAAACCTGCGTAAAGAACAGGGGTCAGCAGACAACCTCGAAGCATAGACAAAAACAACAAAGCAACAAAGGTTGGCTTCGGATGATCTACCTAGGCCGGCGAAGCTCCATGAAGCGGCTTGGAAACGCTTGCCCGGGCCTCCGGAGCCACCCGAACCTCCGGTTGTACCCCACTTCTTCGTCGACAGTGGAGGTACCGGAGCTGCAGGAGCTCCCTCTACGGGCTTGGATGCAGGACCGGCCACGCTGCATCCGGTCGCGCCCCCAGTCCAACCTCGGGCGAGTTTGGGGCCTCCGCAGGCGCCACAGGGCTGGATGCCGAGACGAAGCTTCCGTCCCCTCGAGTCAGCATCCGCTTCTTCCCGGGGGAGCTAAGCCGGGGAACCGCCGGCGCCTTCACCTTTCCCTTGTCCAAGCTTGGGGCGGAGGAAGTCGGAGCCACGGAGCCCGGCGTGGCAGCACTTGGAGCACCCGGGGCCGGAGCGGAGGAAGCAATCCTCAAATCGCTCGCTCAAGTCGCCCCAGGGATCGTTATTCCTCGTGAAGCGTCGCCATCTTGCTGGGGAGCGACGTCGATGTCGTCCAGCGTCGGCATCGTCTTCAGGAGCGCGATCTCAACTCTTGGTCCATAAAGATGGGCAAGCACGACGCCGGTGGGATGATGAGATCGTCGAGGACGGTGCTGGTTCCAACATAGGCGCATAACATCCCCAACATAGCATCCAGGAGCTCCATCCTCGGGTTGGTTCCGAGACCACGCTCTAGGCGGGTGGAGGCGTTCTCGCTGGTGTACATCCAAACCGCGCGGCAATGACTCTAGAGGGGAGCGGTGCACTGACCCAAGAAGTCGGCCAACACCATCAACGAAGACAACCCCTAGTACGCCAGAAATTTAATTCTCACCAACACGGGGGAGTAGGCGCTCTCAAGATGCGGCATATTCTCCTAGTCGGTCCGCGTGGTCGAAGGAGGGGAAGTCGGCAGATCCAACCGGTGGTAGACGCCGGTATTCACAATGACCCAGTCATCCCTCCAGTTCTCCCACTTGTTGGGGGGGAATGGAGAGATGTACGTCGCCATGGACCCAGTACGGTGCTAGAAGTAGTAGGCGCCCAGGAAGCTCGAGCTCCTCCCTAACGATCGTAGGGCGAAGAACGTCTGGAACAGCCGCACCGACGGCCGCAGCGCCGCACCCCCACGAACATCTCGCAGAGGTGGACGAAGATCGACACCAACACGAGGGAGTGCAGGGTCAAGTGATGAAGCTGGAGCCCGTAGAACTCCAGCAGGATCAGGAAGAAGGAAGAAGCGGGGAAGGCGAGCCCCGCCAGCATGTACCCGACAAAGACGATGACCTCGCCGGACTCAAGGCCTACGAACGGGAGGGATCCGCAACGAATCCTCCCATCATACTGAGGCGCTTGCCAGCCGATCAGGCGCCTCACGTGCCTCACGTTGCTAGCGCTTTGGAAACGAGACTCTCGGAGCTTCGTCGCCATTGGAGCAGGAAGAGAAGGAAAGGAGACGAAGTGCAAAGCTAACAAATGAAGGAGAAAACTCCTGCCAACAAGCAGGGGGTCCCTTTATTTGCCCTAGACCCTTCGGGAACCGCCGAGCGCGACGTGCCCAATAGAACCGCGCCCACATCGGCTGAACCGCCAAGAGCATAAGCGCTTGGCCCACTCGGCAGATAATATGGGCAAAGGGCACCGCGGTTATGATAGGAAAAAGCGGTTCCCCGATAAAGCCTAACAAGAGGAACATCAGGGGTCGTGCTGGGAACCGTCGCAAGTAATGCGGCAGTTGCACGCACGTGCGCCCCCCACGACCCTCCAACAATGAAGAGGCACATGTCCACGATAGTAGAGGAGTCTCTTTGACCGAAGAAGATTAGAAGATCACCACGCGGGATTTTAGACGGAGGCCCTATCCGCAAGAGCCTTCGTCTCTATGCAGATGGGCCCAGGGGCCACTATCGGTACCCGCAAGACCGGGTACCCCCGCGTAGTGGGTAAAAGACAGCCTGGGCTCCGCCTTCCTGCTTAGGCGGGCCCCAGCATAAGCCATGTGCCCTGGGGCCCATGGGCAGCCCCAGGGCTACCACATGCGCTTGGGCTCCAGAGCCGCCACGTGTCCGGTGATGCCGGACCCGACCTCTTGCTAGGGAGGGCTCCAACACTGCCACGTGTTCGGAACCTCCTAGCCACGCCTCTCATCAAGGATAACTCCGGAGGTGTCACGTGCGCTACGGCTCCGGGCCTGACCTCCAGCATGGGAGGGCTCCGGTGCTGCCACGTGGATAACAACTCCAGGTGTACCTTCCCGTCAAGGAGAGCTCCGGAGGTGCCACGTGTCCTACGGCTCCGGGACCAACCTTCAGCATGGGAGGGCTCTGGTACTGCCACGTGGATAACGACTCCGGACCCCTCACTACTCCGCAAGACAGCTCCGGTGGAGACGCATGTCTCGGGGGCCAGCCGCCCGGACACCGCGCCGACAAGCAACAAGCAGATGGCCAAGGAGTAAAGAGGAAGGTACCCTATCAGGCCGCACATTCAAGGTTCGCGTCTTCCCTAGGAGCATGGCACACGGCGCACGCCCCCGTCCTCTGTCTGCGCACCATCACGGTGAAAGACAGGGCAGCGAGGCGTGATGGCACAATAGTGTCGCCCAACTGCACAGAGACGACTAGCAGAGTGATGAGACGCAACGACAAGACAGGTACTACATCATCACCTGCTACCGAGTCAGAGGCACCTGTCGAGCCCCAGGCCACATTGTAACTGCCCAGGCCTTGGACTATAAAAGGACCGGGGTAGCCTCTGGGCAAGGGGTTCGCAACTCTGCAACTCTGACTCCCGGTTCGCAACTTCACAACCCAGCCGACACACTCTCTCACACACTCAAGCAATACAACAAGCACTCCCGTAAACGTAGGGTATTACGCTCCGGGGGCCCGAATCACGTAAATCCTCGTATTTCTCTCGCCATTATGCTCCGACCTTCGAGATCCACTAGCCCCTCCAAAAAAGAACCTCCGCGGACTGCTTCCGAGCAGACTGGAGGAGGTGTCGTAGCGAACACTTTGACAGATTTCATTTCCTATAAGATTGTTTCGTTGGATTTTCAAAAGTGTTTATTTTTTCTACTTTGATTTTTAGTTTTGATTGAGAGCATGTACAGCGCCCGCATTATAGCAAGCAGGTTGGAGTATAGCACGCATGTATAATGCCCTACCTGGACGATTCCTCCAACCACGTTGCCGCCAATGATCGAGTTCGATTCTGCGTCGGCCATCGTCGGGGGCGCCGTCACGGGGCGCCACCACCTCCTCCACGTCGAGGGCTACTCTCACACCGAGTCGCTCCCAGTGGACGAGCGCATCGACTCCCAACCTTTCAGCGTCGGGGCGCCGGACGTGGCGCGTCGGGTTCGCCCCAGGCGGCATACATACGTGTCCTGGCCTCCTGGGCATCGTCAACACCCGCGGCATAGCCGTCATCGTGGACCTCGACTACAGCATCCCCGAGCCTGCCTGCGCGGGTACCAGGTTCCTCTTGCTCGACCGGGCGGGAAGCCATGGCGTCGGCGGCAGTACCGTCGTCCGGCCTGCACCGACATCTAAGCGACCTTCTCGTGTCCATGGACGGCGCCGACGACGTCGCGTTCCAGGTCGCCGGCGAGACGTTCAGCGCGCACAGATGCGTCCTTGCAGCCCGGTCACCGGTCTTCAAGGCGGAGCTCTTCGGCGCCATGAGAGGGGAACAACGCCGCCGCTGATGTCTGCATACGAACACATGACATGGTGCCTCGTGTGTTTAGCGCCTTGCTACGCTTCGTGTACACGGATTCCTTGCCACCGGACAGGTACGGCATGCCGAGGCTCAAGCTGACATGCGAGGAGAAGCTGTGCAGATGCCTGGAAACCCGCACGGCCGCGACCATGCTCGTGCGCTGGCTGATCAGCATCACTGCCACAGGCTCAAGAAGGCTCAAAATGTTTTCTTTGCATACCCGAATGGATTTTTCAAACATCTCATGGACTACAGTACTTGCTCCGTATTGCTACAGAGCTCAGGTCGATGATGACGTTCCCCTAAAATCTCACACCTCACAGACCTCGGTTAGCAGTGTCATCATCCGGTGATTAAGCTCTAGACGCCCTTGTCACTGGACGGCCAGTGCTGCGATGTCTGAACTCTTGAAAAATCGAACTCCGGACCGGACGGTGGTGTCGCGGCAAGCCCAACACGCGATGGCCGGGTCGTGTAGCGCCTCTGGATTATGTCCACGTCAACCAGCGAAGAATCTCTCCTAGTCTGGCACCCCACGGCCGAGATGGGACTCGATAGCTGCTATAAAGAACGGAGATAATCTAGTGCGAAAACTAACGAGCTACTTGCCACCAGATGGGGTAAGAACTGTACTGTCAAAATTACGGGAAAGCCCCCATACTACTTTCGTCAACATGGAGTTCATGTGTTCCTTGGTCCTTACAAAGGGCCACCAGGCCTCCGACCCAATCAAGTCCCACTGGAATCAACAACACTCATATGTTCCGACAGGTTGCCTACAAAATGATTCTGGAAATGGCACTACATTCAGGTCAGTTTAAAATCACGATGTCCCGCTGCAGCCAGAGCGCTCCAAAATCGCGGTGACCAGCGAGGTTCGTGACACGCAGTCACAGATATGAATCCGTTTAAGAAAATGTCGCTTTGCCCATGTTACCGCATCACGGATTCTTTGACGTACGATCGACCTCCCGTACTGCAAGGGCGCGTGGAATTCAGGCTCTTGCAAGTAGCAGAAGTAAAGAGGAAACTAATACCACCAGAGCTAGAAGACTCACAAATATTTGAGGCTGATGTTTAGGAAGCGAGCATGTTGCTGGCTCTGAGATATGGTAACAGAACCTTCTATAGTCTGGTCTTGGTTTAGTTCTAAAGGCTCAAATAAGTACAACAGGGTCTGCAAAAAAAATCAGAAAGTGCTGTGGATGTTAGCGTTGCGATTTTGATGGCATGTTAATCAAATCATGAATACCAAAACCAACACGATTCTGTCGAAAACTGAAAACAATCACCTGCTGCCAGTGAGTAGGGGCATCCTCTGGTGCAGTTGAAAGAACTATGGAGACATCTGGTTTTTCCTTTTTACTGCTCGGACTGGCATCTTGGGTGCTCCCGTCCACTGATTGGGCTGCTAGCTTCTTAGATCTCTCACGAACTGGTCCGTTGAATTCAACATCGAACCAGAATGCAAAACCATGCAATGGAGCTAAAAGGAACACAAGGCACAGAGAGCATGTTTAGAAATACGATCCCATTTACACGGGTAACACATGCACATATAGGAAAATAGATAAGCAATCTTGACACAGATCGAGCGTGATAAATCAACATACTTACCAGTGGTGACCAAGGAACCGGTATAGGAAAATAGATAAGCAATACATGGCTGCAGAAGGAGACCAACCAAATAACAAAACTGTATATTCTGGCACTTACTCCCATTAAGGATACTAATGAATGAACTTAATTGCCATATACCAGCACAAATGTCACATGTACAAAACTAACTAGAAAGAATGCAACTGTTGTATTCTCCAATGATAGGTAAAAATGACTCCCATCCATTCTGGCCAAACTGTTACAACTTACAAAAGTATGGGATTAGTCAGGTCAACTATATCTCCACGATTATGGGGGAAATGTTTGGATTCAATATTAGTTTCTCCCAATTACCCCAAGTGCTCTTTTTTCTTTTTCTTTTCTTCTTTTTTTCTTTTTTTCTTTTTTCTTTTTTCTTTTTTCTTTTTTCTTTTTTCTTTTTTCTTTTTTCTTTTTTCTTTTTTCTTTTTTCTTTTTTCCTTGTTCTTATATCTCTTCCTCTTTTACTTCATTGATATTGGGTTTCATGTCTAGCCGACCCCAACATGCTTGGGATAAAGGCTTGGTTGTTGTTGTTGTTGTTGTTGCCCTTGCTTGCTCCATTCTATCTGAAGCATTAAACTAGCACTTTGTATATTTCTAAATAAATTGATGGAAGGGTGCCTACGCATTCTCTTTTTTTCTGTTTTCCTCTATCAGGTTGTATTAAATCTTCCTGCTTGGTCAAAGTACCTTTCATAAAAGGGATCAAATAGAGATAATTAATCAATCCCTTCAGAAGCAGAGTGGAATGAAAAACTATTTTACAAAACATGACTAGAACTGACAAACTTTTGAACATTCCACTAATGTAGAGTACAACCCATTGGCTACCTGAGGCTGCTGAGAATTTTCAGCAGTGATTGCAAGCAAGAGATAGGTCCCTAGCGGTTATAAAAATCAACCAAAACATCATACTAGGTTAAAGTGGTATCAACCAAAACATCATACTGGCTTATCTAAGAAAGCAGGTTCAAGTAAAATTATCAGCAAAGTATAACCAGCAGAGCTAATCTAGCAGATGGAATCATGATTCATCACTCGTAAAAAAGCATGAACTATTACAACTTACCACACAACATTGATGTAAATTTAAATGCAGCACTCATGGTTTCAAGCTCCTGAGCTTGTATTGTATAACAATCCACATGTGCCACCTGCTCCATGAAGCCAAGAAAAGTTGTGCTTCAGACAAAAGAATCAAGCTTCTTTACATTTGGATGGATATAAAAGAAAGGGTTGAAGAAAATAGAATTATATGCTCAGGCCTGAGAGTTATCGATAGAGAAAATGCATGTGACATAGACAATAATACACATATTTGCCAGAAGAAACAAACAGTACTCACCACAGTTGGCCATGTCAAGACATTTTCGCCGCCAATCGTCTCCACTAATGGGTCAATGAATGCACATTGTTTTGCATGATGCATTATAGAGGACACTGAAGTCAATTAACAACAACAACAGGTTACTCTGAGGATGAGAATACTGCACCTGAAGCTACTATGTAGTGTGGCAAATTAAATAAATAAGTTGCTAACTTACAAATTTCTGGAATCTACACTAATTAAAGAGGGAGGGAGCATGGGACATTCCAACTCACTCTTAATGCCATATACGTCGTGCCAGAAGTAAATACTGTCATGATATCTCTGAGAATTTGTAATAGGTGCCATGTAAAGCTGCAACAAAAAAATATACCTTTTATGTTAGGTCGAAAACTGTTCAGATCTGCCTCGGTTAGTTAACTGTTAGATATATGTTTCTCGAACTCGTACCGATGCATGAGATGGAAGAATAAGACCACCTGGCTTAAGCCATTTATCTCGAGCAAAAATTACGCTCCCTAACATACTCTGCATCAACATGACTGAATTTCAAAAGATGGATAGAAGTGATGTAGAGTGAGCATGGAATTAGCCAAGTTCTCCAAATAATAGAGATATTAATAGATACCTCATACAGAAGCATGTAGCCCATCCATTCAGATATGATCACATCAACTTTTTCTTCAATATTGACATCCTGCATTTGAATGTTTCAAAAATCATGCTGCATATGCAGTTAAAACCTTGAAGACATTTAAGGATGGTAATGCTAATGGATATGATCTAAGATTTGGGCATATGCAAAAGATGGCAAATAGAAGAGACCAGATAAGAACATGCACCTCAATTCGGCCATGCAAAACCACAACTTTGTCAGATAGCTCGTTCTCTCTGACAATATCCATAGCCTGAAAGTGTTATTTGAAAAGAATATTCAGAATCAACATTATAATTTATAGTCGCTAATAATAAAATACAGAAAAGTAAAACTAAAAACAGTTGTGGTTTTAAAGAACAACTGTAAAAGATGTCTAAGGAACAAGCTACATACAGTATATCCAAGTTCTGCAGGGGAGGAATCAGCCTGCCAGATCCAGTTAGGATAAGGCCCTAAGCCAATTAATTAGATAAGATAGGATTATGTTTAGTTTGTAGGATCTATTGTTAGGAAGTTACATGTACATGTGTGCAAGCCTATTAAGCTTATGCCTGTAAAGACTGGGCACATGGTGCCGAACTTTTAAGCAAAGAAAAATGAATCAAAAGAGTCACCCCAGTCTAGTCTAGTCTCCCTCGAAGAGCTCCATGCCACCTGGGCCTCCTGTTGGCTGTGTTTATTCCTAATGATCCAAGGATCAAACCATCCCTGGCACTATTATCCAGGGATGACTAAGTAACATAGAAAACTTCTGCGCTAAGCACAACCCATTTCTACTTGACTTGACAAGTAGGGAGCAGGGAGGATGAACCATTTCGCTAAAATATTTATAAAATAAGGGCAGCCCGGTGCATGTAGCTCCCGCTTGCACAGGATCTTGGGAAGGGTCCGACCCACTTGGATCTTTGGTATGCAGCCTTCCCTGCATTTCTGCAAGAGGCTTTTTCCAGTACTCGAACCCATGACCTCATGGTCACAAGGCAAGCGTTTTACCGGTGCGCCAGGGCTCCTCTTTGCTCAAATATTTATGGCTCTATTAAATAATGTAAGTCAATATCAGCGCACAAAAAATTACTGAAGCTCAGCAAAATATATAATTGTAGAATTGGCAATCTAAACACCAAAGGAACAGAGCGGGTGAGAGGTGTCTACCTGTAGTGCAATATCACTTGCATCGATTGCATAAACCTGAGAACATAATTACTCATTCAAAATGGCAAAATATAAATGAATAATAAAAACGAACTCCTTCTGTATCCGGGAGCTAATTATCACATATAGATAACTTAATTTAAATTTAGCACTCATGCAGAAAAGAGTTAGAATTACACAACATGCTGCATATGTTCTAATAATACATAAAGTTAAATTTAAATGCAACAAACACAAAATGCGGTTCAAAATGTCAATTTTTATGTATTCATAATATCAACTGTAATACATAAGTGCACAGTTAAAAACTAATAAATTACCCGAGTAGCACCAGCAAAAGCACAAAATATGGAAAGAACACCAGTGCCACAGCCCACATCCAGAACAACCTGAAAGTTTTCATTGACGAATTGCAAGAGTGATGTAAGCATTAAAAAAACTACATTTAGCCAAGAATATCATTTGGTCCACAAACATATGAATTGCTAGACTAGTGACCCTTTACCTTGCCTGAAATTAGATCTCGGTGATGCATTATAGCATTTCTGTAAGTGCTCGTTCTAACATGATCCTACAATCAGAAAACAAAATATTCAGTACCAAAGAAATGTTCAACTATCATGAAGCCTGTTTCCTTCTCTGTTTTCCTTTTTTTTCAAAACAGAATAATCCAAAAACACTTGACTCCACCAAAACAACATGACGGACCAAGAGGAATACAGGCAAGAGTAGCAGTGTATAAGGAGAGGCATCATTCCACGTTAGCCAACACAATGGGTGCATACAAGACATCGATGCAATTGTCCATGCTCCACCAGTGTTAAAAGAGGCGCAGGCCTAGCTGCTGAGCGGTGCCCCAGCGCGTCGCTTTCGTGAAGCGATCGCTGTTAAGCGGTTGGACGCTTAAGTATTTCAAAGCGCTTTTTTGCCGCTTTTGGCTGCTTTCTTGCATGGGCCCACACTGCTGCTTCACTGCCATATAAAACGAGCGCAGGTCCAGTTGCCCTAGCATTCCCTCCTCCCCCTTGTGGGGCGGCTGCCTAATCGAGCAGCGGCACAGCGCGTGCCCGCGCCATCTCAGTTCCTGCTCGCCTGAGGCCACCGGTAGTGACCCCCCATCGGTTGTCGTCGAGTTCTCCTCTCCAGCAGTCGCCATCTACTTCTCCTGTCCGCCGGACGCCGTCGACGGCTCTCCTCTCCGTCTGCGCAGGGAGCAGGGCCGCCAAATCAGGTACTAGCTGCTGCTGTCCTGGTCGTTATCAATACTGTTCCTGACTTGTGACAATTTCTGTTATGTCGTGTGTCAACTGCTGTAAATCCGTGATGTTTTCTTATTTAGCTTTTTTTTTTCTTAACAGCTTAAGTACTGCTGTTCAGTTTTTCGTTTTTCCAATATTGATTCTTGCAATGGTATGTAAATATCTCACTGATTGAAGTATTCATCCTTGTCAAGTTTAAAGATTTATAGTATATAATGAAGTATATATAGATTTGACTCCGCTTTTCGTAAAACACATAAGTGGCCTAGACACTGGGGGGAGCTCATCCTCACACTTTTCTACACTGTTTTTTTAACAGTGTGCTCCACCAGTCATGCTCACATTGGAACAGAAGTCCAGATGCCACTGCAGCGGAATTCCAGGTATGCACTGCCTACGGATACCACGAGAATGATTCCTATGACCAAATCCAGTACTGTACAGCCTAGACTATGCAGATTTGTGTGGCAATTCGAGAAACACACAATAAGTGATTCCAGACACGGACACTAGGTCAGTGACAACGATCTCCCGAACCCGATCCACAAAATTGCCGCGCTTGCTAAACAAAACAGAACCCTAACCCCAACGACGCAACACGGCTGCCGAATCCTCCTCCAGCAAGGAGCCAGAGACTGAGTCAGAGAGAGTGGCGTGACCTTGAGCATTTCCTCGTGGACGCCGGCGTGGGAGTACGCGTTGAAGTAGGCGGCGTCGTAGTCGGTGCACGGCGGGGCGGCGTAGTGCGGCTGCGCAGCCGAGTGCGCCTGTAGTAGCGGGGCGGATACGCCGCCGATCCCGGGGCGCCGCGGCCTGCGCGGCCGCGGCAGGTGGCCGTTGCCGTCCGCGCCGCCGGGGAGCATGTCAGGGGGAAAGGTGTTTGTGCCGCGTCTTCAGTGACAGCTCGCTCGCGCCGTCAGCGAGGAGACATTTGCAATTTTAAGACTACCTCGCCAAAATACGAATCTGAACAGTGAACTCGCTAAAATATTATTATAATAAAAATCAGTTCACTTGTTTATCATCGAAATATTTTTAATAACTGTCAGTATATGAAAAATTTAAAATTACCCTCCATCTATATCATATTTGTTCCTTTCTTCTTGTAGCCCTTTCTGCACCCCTCTCCCGCACCGGACGGGTTGAGAGAATGCAGTTTTTTTTATTCGGCAAGTTATAGTGGCATATAGTTTCTTAGTCTTCCATATATCTGTTTTTTTTAATTTAGCATGCTTCCATATGGTTATTTTCAAAGAAGAGATATGAATAAAAGAGTTGATGGTATTTTAGTCTTTTCTTGTGTTCTTTTCTGTCAAAAGGGGCTATGAGCTAAGTTATAATGTCTCGATGGTAAACGAGTGAACCAGTTACTATTATAATGGTATTGTAATGAGTTCACTGTTGGAGAGTGGTATTTTTGACGAAGCCCAACATTGAAGTGGTAAAATTACAAATGTCTCATCAGTGACGGTGTATATAGAAGTTTATTAGGCTCCCCGATTTGGCCCTCAAATGACTCCATGTCCAGTGCTCAAATGATCTGCCGAGTAAAACAGGCCTAGCCCATCTTGATCTAGTCCCAATATTATTCAGACAATGTTTGCATAGACAGATAAATCAAACAACTGTAATAATAGTTCCTATATTTTGAATTATTTAACGCTGGTTAGTTAAAAATAAATTAATCAGCGTCGAATAATTCAAAGGGGGTAAAATGTTTACACCGTCCAACTTACCAATACGTGGTATAAACTACCATTTCAGGGCAATGTGCTTAGCAACAACTGTGAACTTGCTTACCAGTATGTGTGCAGGAAGCATTACTGGACGGTGAAGGATGCAACATGTGGACTGGCGCTGAAGCTTCCATCCCATGCCTGTCATTGCAGGTCATGGTGCCTCGGCAGTGGCAGCGCCGATGAGGTTTGCCGTTGTCCATGTCCGGTCCCAGTACTCATTGCAGTTAACCTGGCATAGGGCTGTGTTTGCAAGGCTTGCTCATTTGGACGGAATCCGAGGTAAGTACGGGCGCTCTAAGTGAAGGAGTTTTCTGAAAATACTCCAAGATTTGAGCATGCAGCCCATGTCAGCGACTCTACTCCTTGTGCAGAGATTTGATTTCCTTGGAGACAGCGTAAGCCGCAGGGTTGTCACGCGCGCGTGCTACCTGTGCGAGTCTCGCGGTCGTGTCAGTCGATGGTACGCATGTCTCGTCCCGGCGACCCCGGCCCGGCCCACCACGCATGGGAAAGCTCCGGGGCCAGCGCCCGCCGGACGCCGCCGTCCTCCGCCACGCGGCGCACCTCCAGTCGTGCGGCCGCGCGGGGAGCATCCGCCGCGGACGCGCCCTCCACGCGCGCCTCGTGCTCACCGGCGCGGCCGCCGCGTCCACCTTCCTCGCCAACCACCTCATCACCATGTACGCCCGCTGCGCCGACGCCGGCTCCGCGGCCCTCGCCTTCCACGCCGTTCCGCGCCCCAACCTCGTCTCATGGACGGCGCTTGTCTCGGGCCTCGCTCGGAACTCCGTGCACCGCGGCGCGCTCGACGCCTTCGCCGCCATGCGACGCGTGGGCTTCGCGCCGACGGAGTTCGCGCTCTCCAGCGCCGCTGGCGCCGCCGCGGCCCTGGCGGCCCCGCGCCCTGGCGCGCAGCTTCACCGCCTCGCCGTCGGCATGGGACTCGACGCCGAGCTCTTCGTCGCGAGCAACCTCGCCGACATGTACTCCAAGTGCGGCCTCCTGACTGAGGCGTGCAGGGTGTTTGACCAAATGCCGCACAAGGACGCCGTCGCCTGGACTGCCATGATTGACGGGTACGCCAAGAACGGGAGCCTCAAGGCCGCTGTTCTGTCTTTCCGGGATATGAGGCGCGAGGGGCTGGTTGGACCTGACCAGCATGTGTTCTGCAGCACGTTGAGTGCAGCAGGAGGTCTCAAGGATATTCTACTTGGCCGTAGCATCCACTGTTGTGTGATGAGGGAGGGGTTTGATCTGGATACTGTTGTGCGGAATGCGCTATCAGACATGTATGCAAAGTCTGGGGATGTGGATAATGCCTCACGTGTGGTGAAGATTGACCCTGGGGGTTGGAATGTTGTATCTGGCACCTCGCTAATCGATGGCTATATTGAGACTGATCAAGTCGAGGAGGCTCTCGGAGTGTACTCTGAGCTGCGGAGGCAAGGTGTTGAGCCGAATGAGTTCACTTTCTCAAGCATGATCAAGGGCTGTGCCATGCAAGCTCTGCTCGAACAAGGTGTGCAGCTGCATGCTCAGGTGATCAAGACAAGTTTGATCAGTGACTCGTTTGTTGGTTCCACTCTTGTTGATATGTATGGAAAATGTGGCCTCATAAGTTTGTCCATCCAGTTATTTGATGAGATGGAGTACCACACTGATATTGCCTGGAACGCCATAATCTATGTGTACGCTCAGCACGGTCATGGTCAGGAAGCAATCAAAGCTTTTGATAGGATGACTTCTAGTGGTATCAGACCAAATAACATTACATTTGTCAGCCTGCTGACGGCATGCAGTCATGCTGGATTAGTGGATGAAGGACTGAAATATTTTTACTCCATGAAGGATGCACATGGTATTGAGCCTAGAGAGGAGCACTATTCCTGTATCATTGATATGTATAGTCGAGCTGGGAGACTTGATGAAGCAGAGAAATTCATAAGAGAGATGCCGATCAAACCCAATGCTTATGGTTGGTGCTCCTTGCTTGGAGCTTGCCGGATGCGAGGAAACAAGGAGCTGGGGGAGATTGCCGCGCAAAATCTTTTGAAGCTTGAGCCATATAACACGGGCATTCATGTGTCCCTTTCTAGAATATACGCGTCCTTAGGCCAATGGGATGATGTGAAGGCAGTCAGGAAGTTGATGAGGGATAGCAGGATTAAGAAGCTGCCTGGCTTTAGCTGGATCGATGCTAACAAGAAAACTTATGTGTTTGGATCCGAGGATTGGTCGCACCCGCAGCAGAAGCAGATATATGAAAAACTTGAGAAACTCTCTGAGAGGATAAAGGAGGAAGGTTATGTCCCAGACACGAGCTCCTTGCCACTTAACTTAGAAGATGGTGCGAAGGAGAGAATTCTGCGCTATCACAGCGAGAGGATTGCTGTAGCTTTTGCTTTGATAAGCATGCCTACTACAAAACCAATCATTGTGAAGAAGAATTTGCGGATCTGTATAGACTGCCATTCTGCAATAAAGTTTATTTCTAAGGTAGAAAGCAGGGATATCATTGTTAGAGATAATTCCAGGTTCCACCATTTTGTGAAAGGGAGGTGTTCCTGTGGAGACTATTGGTGATCAGCTCTGACTCCTCTTTTTTATTTCCTTTCTGCTGCAGTGGTAGAGTTTCTCCACTTGTGTCTTGGATGTCCTGGGTTTGAATCAGCCTCGTTGCAAAAGAAGCAAGTGGAAGGCTGCCTAGAAATTCCCTTTTCTAGACTCCATAATGTGTAGGAGCTTTCAGCGCTGGGTACGCCCTTTTTATGCTGCAGATAAAATCACACAAGTCACCATTTAGAGAAGGAAAAGGTTGCAAAACCGTCCTATTAATCAGAAAACGGTTGCATGCCCTCAGTTCATGAGTTAAAAGTTCTTTTTTACACAACATGCAGGGGCCACTCCTGTTTGCTCACAAAGCACAACACCTGTAATATTATTTTGTTATAGAGAATTGGCTACACAAGAAGCTAAAGCCCCCTGCATTCTTTGGATTTAGAAGAATAAAATCATCTTAGTCTTAGTAGAGGTCAATTCAATGCTTTTATAAGTTTGCGAGAAAGCCTAAGTGAAGTTCAGTCTCTTTTTAAGTCTCTTTACAGTTTTTTAAGCAAGTGACCACAGGGCAATGGAAAGACCTGATACGGTGTTATAGGCCTTGTAGGTAGAAATTCCTAAGATAATAAAACGTAACCATTAAGGAGATTATGAAGGTATTTTAATGAGGGGTATTTCTATGGGATCTCTTGGGATTTAGCTCAGTCTAAACTAAAGGAAATATTGTCAGTCCAGAAAGGCCCTTATGGTCTCTGTAGTTCTTTACCTTCTTGTGTATAGCTGACAGATTTTTTCAGGCAGTAGAATCTATCAATCCAAAGCCACAAGGCATTTATAGTAACCAATCATAATCTGCATAGTATATCTTTATCATTAAATTACTGTTTATGCAAACAGTATACCCTTCTTGATGTTGAAAATCTGGGCAAGAGATTGAACTGGAAGGAGTCATTTATCCCAGAGGGGTTGCCGGGTATTTATTGCCTAGCTTGCAACTAAATTTTATCTCTAGAAGATTTTCTAGTCCTTATCTAAATCTGCAGCAGATAACTCTATCTCTAATATTTCAAAACAATATTACCTGTAACAATCACCCTCTTAATCTTGATTTTAGAACACACCTAAATTAGGATGGTGGGCATTTCTTCATCGTACCACACACTCACTTGCACTCATTTAGGATGTCGAGACACCTATACCACCCTAGGATCGATAGTGACACACCTATTCCACCTGGCACTCAATTTTTGAGATGGACATATCTTCGTCCTTAGGATTACGACACAACGTTTCCACCCTGCCTCCAAATTTGGGCTGGACACATTTTCATTCTTAATGGCAACACAACTTTTTCACCCTGCACTCAAACTCACACACCTCTTAGCGATACAGACCACTCTCTGCCTCGACCTGCACTCCAGTTGCCTGCTTGTGCAAGACGGCCCACGCGCCCCGTGTGATGTCCCTTCCGCGTCGTGCTGGATCCACGTGTCGCCCAGCCTGCCTCCACGACAGTGGCTGGCTGCTGCTTGCCACCGATGAAGACGAACAGGATCACCCGCTCCTCGCTTCGAGCTCGGTCGCCACGCTCTGATCCACCTCGATCAGCCGAGGCTTGCTCCTTGCAAGTGTTGGTATCCTCCACCTATGGCAGCGCTGCCGCACCCGGCCATTGCGCTCGCAGCGCCTGCTTGCACATCACATCGCCTGCTTGTACAGCGCCCACAACGGCCATGTGCGCAGCTCCGCGCACTGTGCGTCTTGGGCCACCCACGTCGCAACACATCTCGGCCTGCCGCAGATCCCCGCAGTCTGTTGCACCGAGCCCCGCGAGCAAACTGTCAAGTCGCACAACACTCAGGGCCGGCCCTGACTTTTTCGGGGCCCGGGGCCCAACAAAAAATCTTATGCCCTCATTGACCGAAACTATAGAAAGATAATTTATTACTTATAACTATATTATAAAATTTTATTACCACTAACCGTGTCACAATAATAAGTTTGACATAAATAACACACTTAGATGAGAGAAAAAATAAGATAAAATCAACTAGTCTAGAAGTAATATATGTAGAAAATCAATAAAGACAACGGCAATAAAGTGGTGGCATGCAGCCCTGTAGCCTTGAGCAGCTCAGCGATATCACAATCGCAATACGCAACCAAAGAGAATAAAGATAGATTCAACGATTGGCGTCCAGTTCAGAAGAATAGACGAGGCAACGATGTGGAGCGGCTCAACCTCTACCGCTCTGAATGGCCATGAGTATTGTTGGAACTCACGATTTTTTGTTAGGGTGACCATCTACGTAAAATATACAGACTCAATCCACAATTTCACTTGTTGTTATTCTTGGTTAATTAATTCTTTGTCATATGTCACTTTGATCACATTTGCTTATTTAGTTATGTAGCGTGATAAAAATTTATGGACTAAATTCAGAGGGGGCCCTTAATTTTTGGGGGCCCGGGGCGGTCGCCCCTTGGGCACTGCCCCAGGGCCGACCCTGACAACACTAGATCGGTGTAACACCCCAAAATGTCGCAAAATATGAATTCAAATTTATTGGACGTGATGTATGTTGGAGGAAATTTCAAATTCAAACCAAAATTTAAATTTGAAGCAAAAACAGAAAAAGGAAAAGGAAAGTAAAAAGAAAAATGGCCAATGGGCCGAAACCCGCCAGCCGGCCCACCAACCCACGACCCATTCCCCCCCTCTCCTCTCTCTGCCGTGCGGGACCCACCAGTCGACACCTTCTTCTCCAACCGCCGCCCTACCTTTTTCCCGCTCCAAGCAATCGCCGCGCGCCCCCGTCCGGATTCGCCGCTTGCACCCACGATCCGCGGCCCCTCTCGGTGCAGCACGAACCCCACTCGCCCCCGCCGCCCCCTCGCCCATTTAAACACCGAGGTCCGTCCCTTTTTCTCCCCGATCGACTTGCCTCAGTTTCCGGTGAGGACCGAAGCTCCCATCGTCGTTTTCCTTCGAATTTTTCCCATTTCCTCCGATCTAACGCGTGTAGTGTGTGCCACCGCCGCCGGGGAGTCTTGCAGGTGAAGAAGGCACCGTGTTTTGCGCTCTAGCCACAGCTCCGGTGAGCATCGCCGAGCTTCCCCCCTCGGACCTCGTCGCCGACCGACTTCCAGGGCCTCCGAGCTCAAGAAAACCACCGAGGTGAGACCCCCTACCCCCCCCCCCCTCTTCCATTCTATGCCAAGAAATCCAAGTTTTAGCGAGTGTAGACGAAAACCCGAAACTCTCCGGCGAGATCGCCGCCTCCCGCCGCCGCGCGCCGCCGGACAGCGCCGCCCGCACACGGCTAGGGCGACGTGGCCCTCAGTGGCCCGTCCATTTTAAATCGGGCGGATGAAAACAGAACCTCGCGTACCCCTTCGCGATCTAATCTCAGCCCTCCATTTAAAATCCAACGGCCCACATCAGCCCCGCATTATAAAGGCCGGGAATCTTGCGGGCTACCCCCCGGGGTTCTGAGGAAAAAGGATCTAGCCCTAGAAACTTCTGATCTAGCCCCTGGACCTTCAGAAATTCATGTAAATGCATTTAAAAATCAGTTTCAGCCCCTGGACTTAATAAAAATTAGAAAAATCTCTCTGTTTTGCACACTTAGACCCTTGAAAATTTAGAAAATAATAAATTTGACCCTAATGCAGTGTGGATTTGCACTTCAGACCCTATAGGACATTAAATTAAGAGATTTGGACATATGAGTAGAATTTAAATTTAAATGGTGATGCAAATACATGTGTAAATACAATTTAAATTTTCCTAGCACTTGGAAAACATTTAGAATGAGATGAGGACTGATTTTAGGCTGAAATGAAATCTGACTAAGGGCTATTTACTTTTACTATTGCTGGAAATCCATTTTTAGGCTAGAAATAACTCTAAAAAATAGGTAAAAACAAATATAAATTGATCACATCAGAGAGGGAGTCAAAAGATATTTTGTTGGATATTTTAGATCAAATTATATTCTGTGTAGGTGATATATCTTGCTATTTTAGTATTAAAGTTCACTTTTAGGTATGAAAAATAAATCTGAAAATATAGGAAAATAGGTATGCATAATTAGAAAATATCAAATGAGGTCCCCACATTTAAAACTTCAATTCAAGAATAGTGTAGAAGATATGAAAATCCATTTGGAGTAGGAAATTATGTTTCATGCAAATTTTTTTGGCTAATAAGTGTATTATCTCATATAGAAAATTTGTTCAAATTGGAAATTCATATACATTGTGCACTTAGAAATCTGAATATTAAAGTTAAAGGTAAAAAATATGTTTAAAAGTGCATGTATGCATAGGAGCAACCTATCTAGGGTAAACACAACACTTAATTATGTGTATGACTTTAAATGGGTATGCATGTATGACTTGAATGAATGTATGGGTAGACTATTGCTTATGGATTGTGGTTTTCTTTTGCTATGTGTGTATTGGCGTGAGTAGAACCAGCCCCAGAGTAAGTTCTCACCTTTCAAGATCAAGACTTTCCATTCCTGGAGCAGCAGAAAGAAGGCAAGTGTCCTTGACCACTTTGATCCTATACTAGGAGGTGTAGTTAGAATTATTTGCATTGTCGATTGAAATATGACACCCATGCTAGGAAGTTTCCCTAGATTTTCATTATCTTGCTTCTTTGTAGATTGGGTTGGGAGTTATTTTACTATGTCATTCATTTATATCACTCATGCTTAGCCATGCTTAGAGTGGGATAAATGGGATATGAGATCATCACCTTGATTATTAATATTATGAATTATGTAAAGGTAGGGATCTAGGCAAGTTGGATGCTTTGGTTGGTGCTGCGTGCACGAGACTCGAGTTTGTGTTTAGTGCTTGCCTGGACCCTAAGGACCGGTTCATGGAGCATGTAACCTAGCTTTACCGTGCTAACCACATGCTGAGATGGGGCAGCTTGGCCAATTAATTAGGTGTATCTCTAGCGTAGTATGGGTGTTTGGATGGTGCGGGGAATAGGTGTCAGCTGGACTACCATATGAACTGCAAGGCTCAAGAGGGGGCCATTGCAGCGGGTTGGAGTCTCTTGGATGCTGTTAGGGGTGAAACCTTAGTGGGCCCACACTCATCGGGAATCCCTTTGTAAAGGCTTCGTGCTGATCTCCTGGCTACACACCTCGGAAGTGTGAACGTGGTTCGCGGCCACTGGCAAAATGGAGGTTTTCTAGTCCACCCGGCGACGGGGGATGAAATCACTACATGTGGGTACATGGTGCAAACTCTGCAGAGTCAAAACTGTCATGACAGTCGTGCTCACGGTCAAGAGCGGCTTGGACTTATTCATGATTAGAGGATGATGAATTGGGAAGTTGAGGATGTTAAGCGGGGAGCTTACATTGGAAATGAAGTTATGATTGCAAGATATTGATGATGGGTTAGGGGGTTGGGACCATTCCACTTATGTAGTAATGTAGGTGCATAATAAGCTAAGGTGATAGGTACAAATTGCGTAGTGCTTTAACCATGAGATCAACCTTTCCTTGTTCTAGCCATGCATGACATAACCTTCTCACACTTGCTGAGTACCAACGGTACTCAAGCTTGCTTTTCTGTTGGTTTAAATTGCTGCTCAGGCGAAGAGAATGACGTGGTGTACAACGACCAAGACTTCGGACCCGAAGAAGGATTTTAGGTTCACGGAGTCCCCCGGGCAACGCCTGTGACGGAGCCCACAGGACTTATCTTCCGTTGTTGGTTTATTTCTATGTTATGAACATGTTATCGTCCATCGAGACGTTATGTAAGACTTATTTATATTTGAACACTTGGCATGTAATATAATGATGCTTCACTATTTGTCGTCACATGTATGAGAAAATGATCCTAGCATACATGTGGGAGTCACTCGGTTGTTCTTCAGAAAAACCAGGTGTGATAGAAGTGGTATCAGAGCCAGGTTGCCCGTAGGAACGTGGACCTAGGTAGAAATGGACGTATTTAAGGACCTTATGTTCTTAAAAACTATTTTAAAAATGGTGTGGGGTAAAAGTGCTATTAGTGTTGTTCCTTATTTATTCACCTTGCCTCAACTTTTATTCAAAATACAATATTTTTTTCTTATTGTTTAATTAAATTTTTTTAAAATGTTTTATGTTTTAGATGGTTCGCATGGTCCGCACCGCTCGCAAGTCCACCAGAGGGAGAGTTCATGTAGTTGCCCTTGCCTTCAGGGAGGAGAACCGCCCGGTGACGTACCACTCCTACGGGTTGGCAGTGGGAGGCTTGTTGCGCCGTCTTCGGCGTATGCTTCGCACCGCCGGCAACGTGGGCAAGCTGATCATACACTACAGCACCACCAGGACCATCCGTGAAAAGCGTGAAGAATGGAGCTCAGAAACGACGATTATCCACGACAACAAGCTGCTCAAGATCCAACGCTCTCCAGGCTGTTGGGCGACTCAGGCCGATGCTGAGAAGGATGTCACTGTAACACCCCAAATTTTGATTCAAAACCCTAAACCATGTTCAGAGGGGAATTTAATAATTTTTGGACGTGTTGCATGTTTTGCAAAAATTTAAATTCAAACTGGAATTCAAATTAAACTCAAAACAGAAAAGAAATGGAAAAAGAAAAAGAGAAACGGGAAAAAACCGGCCAGTGGGCCGAAACCCGCCAGCCGGCCCAGCTTTCCCCGCGCAGCCCGCCCCCGCGCGCGCCGCGCCGTCTCTCACAGACGGGTGGGACCCGCCTGTCATCCCTAACCCCGCGACCCCGGACTCTCTCCCGCGCGCGCGATCGCAACCGACCGGATTTCCGCGTCCCGCAGCCCGAATTCTGGTCCCAAACGACTCAAACTCGATCGCAACAGACCCACCGCTCTCCCCCGGCTATAAAAACCCCAGCCCCGATCGTTTTTTCCCACGCGATCGCCGATTTTCACTCCGGTGAGCACCGAGACTTCGCCGGTGAATTCTGGCCGATCTAAGCTCGGAAACTCTGATCTAACTCGCTGGTCTTGATCCACCGCCTCCGGGGAACTTTGCAGGTGCAGAAAACTCGGAGAGTTACGGTGTAAACACAGCGCCGACGAGCTTCGCCGTGGTTTTGCCTCGGACCTCGCCGCCGAACACTTTCCAGGACCCCCGAGCTCGAGAAACCCCCGAGGTGAGATCCCTGACCTCCCCTCTACCGATCTATGCCATAAGATCACAGTTTTAGGCAGAATTCTCGAGAATCCGAACCTTTCCGGCGAGATCGCCGCTTCCCGCTGCCGTGCGCCGCCGGCAGCGCCGCCCGCGCTCGATCAGAGCGACATGGCCACTTGTGCGCCGTTTATTTTAAATCGCACGGTAGGGTTTAAATCCCCGCGTACCGGTTCGATGTTATAATCTCAGCCGTCGGTTTAAAATCGGACGGTCCACGTCAACCCCGCATTATAAAGACTGGAATTCTTACGTGCTACCCCCTGGGATTCTCTGGAATTGAGAGCTAGCCCCGGAAACTTCAGATCTAGCCCCTGGAACTTCAGAAATTCATGTAAATTCATTTAAAAATCAGTTTTAGCCCCTGGACTTAATAAAAATTAGGAAAAACACCTCTGATAAGTGTAGCTAGACCCCTGGAAATTATGAAAATAATATTATAGACCCTGTAATGGGGGTGAGTTCATTATTTTAGCCCTGTTTAGTATTTAATCTAAAACATTGAATATGTAACTAGTGTTTAAAAATTAAAAAGGGGGATAAACATAATTGTCAAAATTAATTAAAAACTTTCTCAGTACTTAGAAAACTTTGGAGTGAGATAAAAGTATATTTTTGGGCTGAAATGAATCTGTTTTATTTATTATTCACATTTATTAGTATAGGGACACATTTTTAAGTAAAGAATAGCTATAGAAAAATAGGGAAAATAATTATGAAATAGTATACATCAGAAGCCAAGGTCAAATTATGATATTAAATTATTTAGGACCAGAACCTATACTGTTTAGATGATATGTATTACTAATTTCATAATAAAATACACAATTATGCATAAGAATATAAATCTGAAAAATATAGCAACTAGTAAATGATCAATGGAGTTTTTAAAATCCAAAGAGTTCAGTTTAGGGTTGGTAGAAATTATGAAGGCACATATGGGGAAAAATAATACTTTTCATACACACTTGGTAGTAAAAAGGTGAAGTAGTTGAATATAAGAAATTTATTGTAAACCCATATAAATAGTGTGTAAGTATGAAGGTGGACACAAAAGTAGGAATCATATACACATGGTTAAAAGTGCATGCAAGCCACAACTCAACACACATAAAGTAACCACAACACATATAATGGTAAAGAACTTTCATGAATATGAATATGTGGTTGTATGAAGTGTAAGTGTGAACTATGTCTTATGGATTGTTGTTTTTCTTTTGCTATGTGTGATGGTATGAAGTAGAACCTGTTCAAGAACCAGTTATTCATTTCCAAGACCAGGACTATCCATTTCAAGAGCAGCAAGAAGGAGGCAAGTGTCCTTGACCACTTTGATCCTATGCTAGGATGTGTAGATAGAATTATTTGCATTGTCAAATGAAATATGAAACCCATGCTAGGAAAGTTTCCCTAGAATTGCATTACCTTGTTTTCCTTGTAGCTTGGGTTGGGATTTATTTTACCATGTCATTTATTTACATGCATATGCTTAGCCATGCTTAGAATGGGATATTTGGGACATGAGATCATCAGTTTATTATACCATACTCTTGAATGAGCTATTGGGAGTTATGTAGAGGTAGGGATCAAGACAAGTTGGATGTTTTGGTTGTGTGCTGGGTGCACGAGACTTGGGTTTGTGTTTAGTACTTGCCTGGATCCTAAGGACCGGTTCATGGAGCATGTAACCCGGCTTTACAGTGCCAACCACATGCTGAGATGGGGCAGCTTGGCCAATTAATTAGGTGTATCCCCGGCGTAGTATGGGTGTGTTGGATGGTGCGGGGAGTAGGTGTCAGCTGGACTACCATATGAACCGCAAGGCTCAAGAGGGGGCCCTGCAGCGGGGTTGGAGCCTCTTGTATGCTGTTAGGGGTGAAACCTCAGTGGGCCCACGCTCGTCGGGAATCCCTTTGTAAAGGCTTCGTAGTGATCTCCTGGCTACACACCTGGGAAGTGTGAATGTGGATCGTAGCCACTGGCATAATGGAGGTTCTTTTAGTCCATCCGGCAACGGGGGATGAAATCACTACTTGTGGGTACAGTGGTACAAACTCTGCAGAGTCAAAACTGTCTTGACAGCCGTGCTCACGGTTAAGAGCGGCCTCGACTTATTCATGATTAGAGGAGTGAAGGTTTTTGGGAGTTGTGGATGTTAAGCGGGGAGCTTAACATTGGAAATGATGTTATGGTTATTTGGTTATGATGATGGGATGGGAGATTGGGACCATTTCACCTGTGTAGTAATGTAGGTGCTTAATAAGCTAAGGTGATAGGTATTAATTGTGTAGTGCTTTAACCATGAGTTCAACCCCTCCTTGTTCTAGCCATGCATGATATAATTTTCCCACACTTGCTGAGTACCATTGGTACTCAACCTTGCATATTTGTTGGTTTATATTGCTGCTCAGGTCAAGATAATGTGGTGGTGTATAATGACCAAGACTTTGGACCCGAGGAAGGATTTTAGGTTCATGAAGACCCCCGGGCAACGCCTGTGATGGAGCCCTAAAGAATAATATTCCGCTGCTAGTTTATTTATTTGTGATGAAGCATTAGTGTCCATTGAGACATTTGCAATGTAAGACTTATTTATATTCGACACCTGGCTTGTAATAAATGATGCTTCACTATTTGTCATCACATGTATGAGAAAATGATCCTGGCATACATGTGATATTCACTTGGTTGTTTCTTCGGAAAAACCGGGTGTGACAGTCACCTGGGAGGCCATCACCTACCAGAGTTACATCAACCGTGGCCACCTGGACAGGACTGAGTACATGTATGTCCTCCAGCGTGAGAGTGGCACCGCGGAGTACAAGTACCCGCTGGTGCAGCAGGGGACTTCTCATGAGCACATGGACATGTGCTTGGAGGATGCAGCTATGCTCAACACTCGACTGCAGGAGTGTCAACAAGAGCTTCAGGATGTCTGTGACACCCTGAAGGAGACTGAGGCGTTGCTTCGCGCTAGCTTGAGGGCGAGGGAGAGAGGAGATGGGAACGAACTGTGCGTCACGGAGAATGGCACATGGACTCCTGACTCCCCAGACCGTCGGGCGAACAAGCGTCGCCGCACTTCTCCACCAGCAGCTTCCCCACCTAGAGCGGAGTCTGAGGGCAGCCGCAATGATGAGGAAGACCCCGACAAGCCAGCTCAGTGATACGAGTCGTTTAGAGTTATTTCCCTTATTTCAGCATGTTATCGAGTAGTCGAGTAAGGAACCTATCTATTTGCTTGTTAATGTTTGGTGTGTGACGTGAGTTGTGGGAGCCATGAGCACTTGTCCACAACCTCGTCTTTATGATTGCATTTGCTTTTGTGTGTGAAACCTTATGAATCGATAGTTGCATTTATTTTCGTATGAGACTTGGTGCCTAAAAATCCATGCGAGATTTTCAGAAATTTTCTAAATTTTAATGCCTCAAAAGTTTAAGTTTATACAAGCAATGTGGGAAATTAATGCGTAATGGTTAAGTTGACATTTGGTTAATCATAATAGATGGCCGGAAGAGGAAGAGGTCGTGGTGCCAACCCCAACAACAACAACAACAATGAGGCTGCCAATCCTCACCTTCGTGGATGGCAAGGCAGGGGTGGTCACCGTGGAGGAGCTGATCCTATCTACCAGATGATCGACAATCAAAATCAGCTCATCCAGAATTTGACTCAAGTGGTGGCCAACTTACACCAAGCTCCACCCCAACAAGCTGCACCACGTCAACCAAGGCTGAGTGAGTTCCTAGGAACTCAACCCCCGAGGTTTGCAAGTGTCGCTGAACCCCTGGAGGCAGACGATTGGCTCAAGACCATTGAGAACAAGATGAGGATCATACAGTGCCAAGGATATGAGAGGGTGTTGTTTGCCTCTCATCAATTGCATGGACCCGCTGCTGATTGGTGGACCACTTACGTGGCAGCCCACCACGACCCCGAGAACATAACTTGGGAGGAATTCAAACGCAGCTTCCGCAACCACTACATACCAAGGGGAGAACTCAAGAACAAGAGGAAGGAGTTTTTGGGACTGCAGCAGGGTAACATGATAGTGAGGGAGTACCTCACCAAGTTCACTCAATTGTCCCGTTATGCACCACGGGACATTGAAACCGATGAGCAGAAACAGGACTGCTTTGTGGGAGGGCTCACCATGGAAATGCAATGTGCAATGTCCTCCAACGAATATGAAAGTTTCCAAAAGATTGTGGACAGGGCGTTTGTTGTGGAAAGGAAGATGAAGGCCTTGGAGAATGAGCACAAGAGGAAGATGGAATGGTCAACATCGAGCGTCAAGCAGCAACACGCGTCCACGTCTTATGCAGCAACCGGCAGGGCAGATGAACCGTGCCATGGTACCCTACTCAACACCAAGAGGTTATAACCCGAACTTCAGGTCTCCATCAGCACCAGTACAGCCACAGCGTCAGCTTATGCAGCAGCCACGCCCTGCTTATCAACCTCGACCAGCAGGACAAGGGCCACAGAACCCACCCCAAGACAACAGAAGTCAAGCAACTAAAGTTGGGGTACAATGCTTCAACTGTGGTGAAGTGGAGCACTAAGCTCACAAGTGCCCGAAGAAGAAACCCATGCAGCCACAACAACAGAACATGATGCGGGGACGGGTGAACCACGTGACCATGGAGGAAGCGCAAGAGGCATCTGACGTGGTGATTGGTAAGTTCCCTGCAAATTTACACATTGCAACCATATTGTTCGATTCTGGTGCTACCCACTCGTTCATTGCTCAAGAGTTTGTTAAGAAGCATGATCTAGCAACCACACAAATGAATCATTTGTTAGCAGTGAACTCTTCAGGGGGAGAAATAGGAACAAGACAAGTGTGCCCCAAAGTGAGTCTAGACATTAATGGGGTAGTATTTACTGCAAACCTCATAGTGATAAGCTCACAAGGGATAGATATTATTTTGGGTATGGACTGGTTGACCAAGCATAAAGGCATTATCCATTGTTCAACTAGAACGGTGGAACTAACTCACACTAGTGGCACCAAAGCAAAATTTGTAGCTGTCCAAGAACCTAGGAGGGACATTAAACTCAATCAGGTGGACGTGAAATTGGAAGAGATAAGGGTCATCAAGGAATACCCGGACGTTTTTCCTGAGGAGTTGCCAGGTATGCCCCCATATCGTGAAGTGGAATTCGCGATTGAACTAGTGCCTGGAACATCCCCGATATACAAGAGGCCTTACCGGATGGACTCCAAACAACTGGAAGAGCTCAAAGAACATATACGGGAATTGAAAGAGAAGGGGTATATTCGTCCTAGTTCCTCGCCATGGGGAGCTCCACTGATATTTGTGCCCAAGAAGGACGGAACCCAAAGGCTATGCGTAGACTACCGTGCGTTGAATGATGTAACCATCAAGAGCAAGTACCCATTACCCCACATTGAAGACCTATTTGATCAGTTGAGGGGATCTTGTGTATTCTCAAAAATTGATCTCAAGTCGGGATATCACCAACTGAAGATAAGACCAACCGACATTCCCAAGACGGCTTTCGTATCTGGTACGGGCTGTATGAGTACACCGTCATGCCGTTCGGGCTAACTAATGCCCCGACGTACTTCATGTATATCATGAACAAGGTATTCATGGAGTATTTGGACAAATTTGTGGTGGTTTTCATTGATGACATTCTCATCTTCTCCAAAGATGAAGAAGAACACGAGAAGCATCTAAGACTGGTGTTGTAGAAGTTGAGAGAACACCAACTATATGCCAAGCTAAGCAAATGTGAGTTTTGGCTGAAGAGAGTTCCCTTCTTAGAACATATAATCTCGAAAGGAGGAATCTCCGTGGATCCCGCCAAGATCGTGGATGTGCAGAAGTGGAAGACCCCTGAAAATGTCGAGGAGATCCGGAGCTTCTTAGACTTGACTGGATACTATCGACGGTTCATTGAGGGCTTCTCCAAGATCTCAAGACCCCTCACAATATTGTTAGAGAAAGGAATCACATTCACGTGGACATCGGAGTGTGAGACAAGTTTCCAAGAGCTGAAGAAAAGATTGACAACAGCCCCAGTGCTAGTTATGCCAGACACGCAGAAGAATTTTTCGGTGTATTACGATGCTTCTAGACACGGGTTGGGATGTGTTCTCATGCAAGAGGGGCATGTCATTGCCTATACGTTCCGGCAGCTTCGAAAACACGAGAAGAACTATCCTACGCATGACCTAGAGCTAGACGCAGTGGTCCACGCATTGAAGCTTTGGAGGCATTACTTGATGGTGAAAGTGCATCTAGATAATCCCCGTGGTTTTGGTTGATTGATGACGACAATTAAGATGCTAATAAGTTTCTACTGAGTATGAGCACAGGTGTTTATCAAAGAAATGGATATGGAGTCTCTCAAGAAGCAAAAGGAAAAGAAGAAGACTTGGAAGAGTTGAAAATAGCATTTTCTATTAATCTTCATATTTTTCTAGTTGTGTATAAGGTCTTCTCTTTTAGAGTGCTTGAGAATCACTAGAGAGCTCAAACGAAGGATAGAACGTTAGAATCATGAGATGAGGTAGTCATAGATATGAAGAAAAAAGAAAGACCGGACTTGTCCGGACAAATGGCCGGACTAGTCCGTTCATAACCGGACTAATCCACTTTAGACCGGATAAAGAGTCTCTGAGTCAATTCGTACTAGTCCGTTAAAGGCCGGACTAGTCCGTTGTTGTGTGAGTCAGAGCCGTTATGAGACTAAGTCTCAGAAGGCCGGACTAGTCCGCTAAGCGGACTAAGCCGCTTAGGTCCGGAGAAGAAGTCTCTGAGTGTCATCGGACTAGTCCGCTCCACAGGCCGGACTAGTCCGATCTTTTCAGACTAGTCCGAAATAGGACGGAACAAAGGTTCCTGTGTGAGCTCGGACTAGTCAGAGGTTGGCTAGACTAGTCCGCAGCTCTAGTTGAGAGAGTCTTTTAGACTAAGTTTGGTAAGACCAGACTAGTCTGCCCTTTGAGCCGGACTAGTCCACCCTTACCAGACTAGTCCGTTCTCATACGGAACAAAGGTTCCTGACTGAGATCGGACTAGTCTGCTCTTGGCCGGACTAGTCCGGGGTTTCATGACCGTTTGAATTCAACGGTCACTAAAACTTTATTTGGTAAGCCATGACGTGAGTGGTCCCTCAAGATCGGACTAGTCCGGGGTTGGGACCGGACTAGTCCGGACTTTAGTTGGTAACGGCTAAATGCCGGGATTTCTATAAAAGGAGACCCCCCGGCTGAGAATTGAGCAGACACGAACCCAAGCGCTGAAAACTCATTCCTAGAGCTCTTCTAAGCCTCTTTCCTCACCTTCTAGACCCCTAAGATCGGATCTTAAGGAGTTAGTGGTTTTTGTGAGAGGAAAGACGTGGTGACCGACGTTTGAGCTCTCGGTTTGATTCCTTTGCACTCTAACTGTTATTTTGAGTTCTTAACAGTTGTACTTTGAATTCTAGAACTACTTGGTTGGTGTAGTGAGCCTCAAAGTGTGAGTAGCCCCTAAGAGCATTGTATTCACATTCAATTGATAGTGAGAAAGCCCGGGCTTGATCTTGGTGATCGCTCGGTGAGGGAAGGGTTAGAAAAGACCTGGTCCTTGGTGGACTCCTCAACGAGGACGTAGGTTCCTGTGTGGAATCGAACCTCGGGAAAAATCGTGTCTCTTGTCTTCTCTACTATCTTACTTGCTCACTAGAATTACCTATTAAACTTTCATTGTGTTATTTTCCGCAAATTGGTCTATTATTTTGCAATCTGATTATTCTCAACTAATTTGTGATATCATTTCTACCACATATTTTCAGCTCAAACAAACTTAATAGGAAACCTAAAACATAGATTAGGCTTAGACCGGACTAGTCCGACCTCATACCGGACTAGTCCGGCCTACTCTGGTTTTATCCGCTCTTTATTTTAATTTCAGGTTTTATTAGCCTATTCACCCCCCTCTAGGCAACTTTCAATTGGTATCAGAGCCTAACTCTCCACAAAAGCTTAACCGCTTGGAAAGGAGACGGGGGACAAGGTCGGTAGCCAAATTGATCTCAACAAAGGAAAAGGGGCAAGTTCGAGCAACTTTGAAGAACAAGGTTCTAACCCACCTCCCGCAATTGCTCCTCCACAAGACGTTACAAGCTCAAAAGAAGATGAAGAAGTTCTTCGTCTCATGGCACTCCTCAAAAAGAAGAAGGAGGAGGCTAAAAGGAAAAAGAAGGAGAAGTTAGAGAAGAAACTCAAGAGTAGTCAACAAGACTACTCGCGATATCCTTTTAACTATGAACGACTAAATTCTCATTTCAGTTATTTATCAATTCCTCTAGGCAAACCACCTCACTTTGATAGAACTAACTATACAATGTGGAAACACAACATGAAGTTGCATCTAATTTCGTTGAACCCAAGTATTTGGCATGTGGTATGTACAGGTATAGATATCCCTGAAGACGAGGATGAACTCACTCTAGAACAAGAACAACAAATCCATCGTAATGCACAAGCAGCAGCCGTGCTCAACTCATCTTTGAGCATTGAAGAATTTAACAAGGTAGATGGGTTGGAGCTCGCCAAAGATATTTGGGACACCCTCAAGATCGCACATAAAGGAAACCGATCCGTGAGGGAAGCTAAGATTGAGATGATAGAAGGAGAGCTTGGAAGGTTTGCCATGGAAGAAGGCGAAACACCTCAAGAAATGTTCAACCGACTCAAATGGAATGACCATGAGGTGGTTAAAAGGATGATAAGAGCATTTATGCCTCGCAATGTGACCCTATGCACCCTAATCCGGGAAAGTCAAAACTTTTATTTGATGGCTCCGGATGAAGTGCTAGGGAAGATCATTAACCATGAGATGATGGAGAAGGAAGCCCAACACGTCAATGACTTAGCCAAGATCACTTCATCCAAGAAGAAGGGCATTGCTCTCAAGGCCACATCCAAGTCAAAGGCAAAAGAAACACAACTCACAAGTGAAGATGAAGAAAGTGATGATGAGAGCACAGACATGGATGATGAAGAAATGACGTTCTTCATCAAAAGATTCAAAAGGTTGATGAGGAGAAGGAGAAGCTATCACTATGAGAACAAGAGCAAAGACAAAGGCAAGTCAAGAACAAAGAAGATTTGCTACAACTATGGAGAACATGGGCATTTCATTGTGAACTGCCCCCATAGCAAGGAAGATGACAAGAGAAAGAAGAAGGATGGGAAGCCGCAAGACAAGAAATTCTTCACAAAGAAGAAGACATATGGACAAGCCCACATCGGAGAAAATGGGACTCAAATGAAGAATCCTCCTCCGAAGATGAAGAAAAAGTGGCAACCGTAGCCATCAAGAGTCCAACCATGAAGAAATCACTCTTGCCAAACAAGAGTGAGTGGAAGAGCCGAAGTCACACATGCCTCATGGCAAAGGAAGGAAAACGCAAGGTAATGACTAAACCTTCTAAGTTACATATTGAAGATGATAGTGATTTCGATAGTAGTAGTGAAAACGAATTCATGTTTAGAGGATTAAACAAAAAGGCTATAGCTAAAATGAAAATGCTATCGGATGAAATATTTGAACAAGAAAAGCTTCTCAATCAACAAGAAGAATTGCTTATCCTTGACAAGGAAAGAAACCTTGAGATTGAGAAATTTCTTGAATTTGAGAGAGAAAAGTGTAGACACTTGAAAGCGAACTTGCCATGAGCAAGGAGACATGCGTTCAGCTTAAAAGTGAGAATATAGCGCTTCAAGATGAACTTGTAAGTTTACCCAAAGCTCACAAGAATCTTGAAGCACAACTTAACTCACTTAAGTCTAGCATCCCAATTAATTCATCCTCTAAAAGCTCTCTCTCAACAAAGATAGAATCCAACACTAAAACTTGCAAATGTGCTAGCATTGTCTTAAACTTAAAAAATGAGCTCAAAGAGGCACAAAGCAAGAATACACACAAGAGTGGGATCTTTGATAAAGAAAAAATCAATTATGCACGCAGTGCATACACAATCAAAAGATATCCCTTCATCAAAGATGGACTTGGATATACTAGGGGAGGAAAGCAAAATGCTAGAATCCTTAAAAACAATAGCAAATTTGTAGCCTTCGTGAAAGAAAACTCAAGTCAAGACAAGAGTAATAACCTTGCATCTACCTCACATAAGATTACCAAAAATGTAAAATCTATAGTATTTCATAATTTCGATGCATCTTATGTTCTTATGAAAAGCAAGTATGGTAAAGTTTATGCAAAATATGTTGGGCCACTCCACAAGAGTCCAAAAACTTGTGTGTGGGTGCCCAGATGCCTAGTAACTAACCTCAAAGGACCCAACCAAGTTTGGGTACCTAAGAGCAATATTTAAATTGTTTTGCAGGCCTACTCCTCCGGTGGCACTAAATGGGTGCTAGATAGTGGATGCACTAACCATATGACCGGAGAGAGGAAAATGCTTGTTGAGTATGAAGAAAATGATGATCCAAATGAAGGCATCTATTTTGGTGACAACAGCCAAGAAAGGGTACTAGGTATTGGTAAAATCGCAATCTCTTCTCAACACTTTCTTTCACATGTTCTACACGTTGAATCATTGGATTATAACCTATTGTCCATATCTCAACTATGTGAGAAAGGTTATAATTGCTTGTTTACTAACGAGGATGTGACTGTCTCTAGAAGAAGTGATAACTCAATTGCCTTTAAAGGTGTGTTAAAAGGGAAGCTTTACTTGGTGGATTTTTCCACAAGTAAAGCTCAGCTTGACACATGCTTAATAGCAAAAACCAATATGGGATGGCTGTGGCATAGAAGACTAGCCCATGTTGGAATGAGGAATTTACAAAAACTTCTAAAGGGGGATCACATCCGTGGACTAAAAGGTGTTGTTTTTGAAAAGGATAGACCATGTAGTGCGTGCCAAGCAGAAAAGCAAATTGGAACAGCTCACCCCGCCAAGAACGTGATGACGACAACAAGACCATTGGAGATGCTTCACATGGACCTCTTCGGCTCTGTCACCTATATAAGCATTGGCGGTAACAAGTATGGTCTTGTAATTGTTGATGATTATTCTCGTTTCACTTGGGTATTTTTCTTGCATGATAAGGGAGAAACTCAAGGAATCCTCAAGAAGTTCTTAGGAGAGCTCAAAATGAGTTTTCTTCAAAAACTAAGAAGATTAGAAGTGACAACGGTTCTGAATTCAAGAACACTCAAGTAGAAGAATTTTTTGATGAAGAGGGCATCAAACATGAGTTTTCAGCCCCTTATACTCGCGAACAAAATGGGGGAGCTGAAAGGAAGAACCGGACACTCATAGAGATGGCAAGAACCATGCTCGACGAATACAAGACCTCGGATCGATTTTGGGCAGTGGCAATTGTAACACCCCAAATTTTGCTTCAAAACTCTAAACCATGTTCAGAGGGTAATTTAAAAATTTTTGGACGTGTTGCATGTTTTGCAAAAGTTCAAATTCAAACTGGAATTCAAATTAGACTCAAAACAGAAAAGAAATGGAAAAAGAAAAAGAGAAAACGGGAAAAAAACCGCACGTGGGCCGAAACCCGCCAGCCGGCCCAGCTTTCCCCGCGCCAGCCCGCCCCCGCGCGCGCCGCGCTGCCTCTCACCGACGGGTGGGACCCACATGTCATCCCTAACCCTGAGCCCCCGCGACCCCGGACTTTTCCCCCGAGCGCGCGCGATCGCAACCGACCGGAAACCGCGTCCCGTCGCCCGAATTCTGGTCCCAGAGGACTCCAACTCGATCACAACAAACCCACCGCCCTCCCCCGGCTATAAAAACCCCCGATCCGATCAGTTTTTCCCACGCGATCGCCGATTTTCACTCCGGTGAGCACCGAGACTTCGCCGGTGAATTCTGGCCGATCTAAGCTCGGAAACTCTGATCTAACTCGCTGGTCTTGATCCACCGCCTCCGGGGAACTTTGCAGGTGCAGAAAACCCGAAGACTTACGGTGTAAACTCAGCGCCGACGAGCTCGCCGTGGTTTTGCCTCGGACCTCGCCGCCGATCACTTTCCAGGACCCCCGAGCTCGAGAAAACCCCCGAGGTGAGATCCCTGACCTCCCCTCTACCGATCTATGCCATAAGATCACAGTTTTAGGCAGAATTCTCGAGGATCCGAAACTTTCCGGCGAGATCGCCGCTTCCCGCCGCCGTGCGCCGCCGGCAGCGCCGCCCGCGCTCGATCAGAGCGACGTGGCCGCGTGTGCGCCGTTTATTTTAAATCGCACGGTAGGGTTTAAATCCCCGCGTACCGGTTCGATGTTATAATCTCAGCCGTCGGTTTAAAATCGGACGGTCCACGTCAGCCCCGCGTTATAAAGACTGGAAGTCTTACGTGCTACCCCCTGGGGTTCTCTGGAATTGAGAGCTAGCCCCGGAAAATTCAGATCTAGCCCCTGGAACTCCAGAAAATCATGTAAATTCATTTAAAAATCAGTTTTAACCCCTGGGCTTAATAGAAATTAGGAAAAACACCTCTGATAAGTGTAGCTAGACCCCTGGAAATTATGAAAATAATATTATAGACCCTGTAATGTTGTGAATTCATTATCTTAGCAATGTTTAGTATTTAATTTAGAAAATTTAATATGTGACTAGTGTTTAAAAATTAAAAAGGGGGACAAACATAATTGTCAAAATTAATTAAAAACTTTCTCAGTGCTTAGAAAACTTTGGAGTGAGATAAAAATATATTTTTGGGCTGAAATAAATCTGTTTCATCTATTATTCACATTTATTAGTATAGGGACACATTTTTAAGTAAAGAATAGTTATAGAAAAATAGGGAAAATAATTATGAAATGGTCTACATCAGAAGCCAAGGTCAAAATATGATTTTAAATTATTTAGGACCAGAACCTATTCTGTTTAGAGGATGTGTATTACTAATTTAATAATAAAATACACAATTATGCATAGGAATATAAATCTGAAAATATAGCAACTAGTAAATGATAAATGGAGTTTCTAAAATACAAAGAGTTCAGTTTAGGGTTGATAGAAATTATGAAAGCACATATGGGGAAGAATAATACTTTTCATACACACTTGGTAGTAAAAAGGTGAAGTAGTTGAATATAAGAAATTTATTGGAAACCCATATAAATAGTATGAAAGTATAAAGGTGGACACAAAAGTAGGAATCATATACACATGGTTAAAAGTGCATGCAAGCCACAACTCAACACACATAAAGTAACCACAACACATATAATGGTAAAGAGCTTTTATAAATATGAATGTGTGGTTTGAATGAAATAAGAAGTGTGGACTATGTCTTATGATTGTTGTTTTTCTTTTGCTATGTGTGATGGTATGAAGTAGAACCTGTTCAAGAGCAAGTTAACCCTTTCCAAGATCAGGACTACCAATTTCAAGAGCAGCAAGAAGGAGGCAAGTGTCCTTTACCACTTTGATCATATGCTAGGATGTGTAGATAGAATTATTTGCATTGTCAAATGAAATATGAAACCCATGCTAGGAAAGTTTCCCTAGAATTGCATTACCTTATTTCCTTGTAGCTTGGGTTGGGATTTATTTTGTCATGTTATTTATTATTATGCATATGCTTAGCCATGCTTAGAATGGGATATTTGAGATATGAGATCATCAGTTTATTTTACCATACTCTTGAATGAGACATTGTGAATTATGTAGAGGTAGGGATCAAGGCAAGTTGGATGTTTTGGTTGTGTGCTGGGTGCACGAGACTTGGGTTTGTGTTTAGTACTTGCCTGGATCCTAAGGATCGGTTCATGGAGCATGTAACCCGGCTTTACAGTGCCAACCACATGCTGAGATGGGGCAGCTTGGCCAATTAATTAGGTGTATCCCCGGCGTAGTATAGGTGTGTTGGATGGTGCGGGGAGTAGGTGTCAGCTGGACTACCATATGAACCGCAAGGCTCAAGAGGGGGCCACTGCAGCGGGGTTGGAGCCTCTTGTATGCTGTTAGGGGTGAAACCTCAGTGGGCCCACGCTCGTCGGGAATCCCTTTGTAAAGGCTTCGTAGTGATCTCCTGGCTGCACACCTGGGAAGTGTGAATGTGGATCGTAGCCACTGGCATAATGGAGGTTCTTTTAGTCCACCCGGCAACGGGGGATGAAATCACTACTTGTGGGTACAGTGGTACAAACTCTGCAGAGTCAAAACTGTCTTGACAGCCGTGCTCACAGTTAAGAGCGGCCTGGACTTATTCATGATTAGAGGATTGATGGTTTTGGAAGTTAAGCGGGGAGCTTAACATTGGAAATGATGTTATGGTTATTGGATTATGATGATGGGATGGGAGATTGGGACCATTTCACCTGTGTAGTAATGTAGGTGCTTAATAAGCTAAGGTGATAGGTATTAATTGCGTAGTGCTTTAACCATGAGTTCAACCTTTCCTTGTTCTAGCCATGCATGATATAATTTTCCCACACTTGCTGAGTACCATTGGTACTCAACCTTGCATATTTGTTGGTTTATATTGCTGCTCAGGTCAAGATAATGAGGTGATGTATAACGACCAAGATTTTGGACCCGAGGAAGGATTTTAGGTTCATGAAGACCCCCGGGCAACGCCTGTGATGGAGCCCTAAAGAATAATATTCCGCTGCTACTTTATTTACTTGTGATGAAGCATTAGTGTCCATTGAGACATTTGCAATGTAAGACTTATTTATATTCGACACCTGGCTTGTAATAAATGATGCTTCACTATTTGTCATCACATGTATGAGAAAATGATCCTGGCATACATGTGATATTCACTTGGTTGTTTCTTCGGAAAAACCGGGTGTGACAGAGGTGGTATCAGAGCCAAGGTTGCCCGTAGGAACGTGGACCTAGATAGAAATGGACGTATTTAAGGGCCCTATTTTCTTGAAAACTATTTTCCAAGGTGTGGGTGGAAAAGTGTTATTAAAGGAGTCATTTTCTTCATCTTACCCCAACTTTCATTCAAAATAGGATTTTTGTTTGAGATTTTATCTAACCTAATTTTAAATTCTTTTGTTTTAGATGGTTCGCATGATTCGCACCGCTCGTAAGTCCACCGGAGGGAGAGTTCCCGTAGTTGCCCTTGCCGAAAGAGAGGAGAGTCGTCCAGTGACGTACCTTTCCTACGGATTGGCAGTAGGAGATTTGTTGCGCCGTCTTCGACGTATGCTTGAAGCCGCCGGCAATACGGGCAAGCTAATCATCCACTATAACTCCACCAGGACCATCCGTGAGAAGAGGGAAGAATGGAGTTCGGAGATGAGGATTATACACGAGAATCAGCTGCTTAAGATTCACCACTCTCCAGCTTGTCGAGCAACACAAGTTGACGCGGAGAGAGATGTCACCTGGGAGGCCATCACCTGCCAGAGTCACATCTATCGTCGCCACTTGGACAAAACTGAGTACATGTATGTCCTCCAACGTGAGAGTGGTACCACGGAGTACAAGTACCCACCGGTGCAGCAAGGGACTTCCCATGAGCACATGGACTTATGCTTGGAGGATGCTGCTATGCTCAGCACTCGACTGCAGGAGTGTCAACAAGAGCTTCAGGATGTTCGAGACACCCTGAAGGAAACGGAGGCGTTGCTGCGAGCTTGCTTAAAGGCGAGAGAAAAAGGAGATGGGAATGAACTGTGTGTCACCGTGAGTGATCCATGGACACCTGACTCCCCGGATCGCCGAGCAATCAGGCGTCGTCGCACTTCTCCACCAGCAGCCTCCCCACCCAAAGCAGAGTCAGAAGGTAGCCGAAATGAGGAGGAAGATCCCGAGGAGCCAGCTCAAGAGGACGAGTAGTGTAGAGTCTTTCCCCTAGCTAGCAGGAGGTCGAGTCGTCGAGTCGTGACGTAGTTAATGGTGTGATAATGCTTGGTGTGTGACGTGAGTTGTGGAAGCCATGAGCAATTGTCCACAGCCTCGTCTTCAGATTGTTTTGCTTTGGTATGTAAACCCACAGGAAATAATAGTGCATTTATTTGGTGTGAGATATATACCCTCGTAAAATTTCAACAAAGCCTCAACACCTTAAAGTACCAACAAATGAAAGTAGTAAGATGATACTAAATGGTATCAAATTAACATTTGTTGATTCTGCCAGATGGCCGGAAGAGGAAAAGGACGTGCTGCCAACCCCGCCAACAACAATGATGAGGCATGCAACCCTCATCTTTCTGAAGGCCAGGACAGGGGTGGTCGCCGTGAAGAAGTTGACCCTCACCACCAAATGCTGGAGAATCAAAATCAGCTCATCCAGAACTTGACTCAAGTGGTGGCCAACTTGCATCAAGTTCCACCTCCACAAGCGGCACCACGCCAACCAAGGTTGAGTGAGTTTCTAGGAACTCAACCTCCAAAGTTTGCAAGTGCTGCTGAACCTCTGGAGGCAGATGATTGGCTGAAGACCATTGAAAGTAAGATGAGGATAATACAATGCCAAGGGTATGAGAGGGTGCTGTTTGCATCTCATCAATTGCAGGGACCTGCTGCTGATTGGTGGACCGCCTATGTGGCTGCTCATCATGACCCTGAGAACATCACTTGGGAAGAGTTCAAGTGTAGCTTCCGCAACCATTACATCCCAAGAGGTGAACTCAAAAACAAGAGGAAAGAGTTTCTGGGACTGCAGCAGGGAAACATGACGGTGAGGGAATACCTCACTAAATTTACTCAACTATCCCGTTATGCTCCACGAGACATAGAGACTGATGAGCAGAAACAAGATTGTTTCGTGGAAGGACTTACCGCAGAGATGCAGTGTGCAATGTCCTCAAATGAGTATGAAAGCTTCCAAAAGATGGTGGACAGAGCATTTGTGGTAGAAAGGAAGCTAAAAGCCCTGGAAAATGAGAATAAGAGGAAGGCGGGGTGGTCACATCAGGCCTCAGGGAGCAACACCCGCCCACGTATGATGCAGCAACCTACGGGGCAGACGAGCCGTGCTGCGGTATCCTATTCAGCACCAAGAGGGTACAACCCAAACTACAGGCCTCCCGCAGCACCAGCACAGCAGCCACGTCAGTTTGTGCAGCAGCCTCGCCCCGCATATCCACCTCGACCAGCAGTGCAAGGACCCCCAAACCAACCCCAGGACAACAAAGGCCAGGCGTCTAAGATTGGGGTGCAATGTTTCAGCTGTGGCGAAGTGGGGCACTACGCCCATAAATGCCCAAAGAAGAAGCCTGCGCAGCCACAACAGCAGAATGTAATGAGAGGACGGGTGAACCACGTCACTATGGAGGAAGCACAAGAGGCACCCGACGTGGTAGTTGGTAAGTTTCCTGCCAATTTACACCTTGCAACTCTGCTGTTTGATTCTGGTGCTACCCACTCGTTCATTGCTCAAGGGTTTGTTAAGAAGTATGACCTAGCAACCACACAAATGAACCATATGCTAGCCGTAAACTCTCCAGGTGGAGAAATAAGGACAAGACAAGTGTGTCCCAAAGTGAGCCTAGACATTAATGGGGTAGTATTTACTGCTAACCTCATAGTGATAGATTCACAAGGGATAGATATTATTTTGGGTATGGATTGGTTGACCAAACATAAAGGAATCATCCATTGTTCGACCAGAACGGTGGAACTAACTCACCCCAATGGCACAAGAGTGAAGTTCATAACAATACACGAGCCTAGGAGGGACATTAAATTAAATCAAGTGGAGGTGAAAGTTGAGGAAATCAGGACTATCAGGGAATATCCAGATGTTTTTCCGGAGGAATTGCCAGGCATGCCTCCCGACCGTGACGTGGAATTCGCAATTGAGCTAGTACCGGGAACAGCCCCGATATACAAGAGACCTTATCGAATGGACTCCAAGCAGCTAGAAGAGCTCAAGGATCATTTGAGAGAACTGACGGAGAAGGGGTATATTCGCCCTAGTTCCTCACCATGGGGAGCTCCGGTGATATTTGTGCCCAAGAAAGACGGAACCCAAAGGTTATGCGTGGATTACCGTGCCTTGAATGAGGTAACCATCAAGAACAAGTACCCATTGCCTCGCATTGAAGACTTGTTTGATCAGTTGAGGGGAGCTTGTGTGTTCTCGAAAATTGATCTCAGGTCGGGATACCACCAACTCAAGATAAGGCAATCTGATATTCCCAAGACAACTTTCGTATCTCGGTACGGACTGTATGAATACACTGTCATGCCTTTCGGGCTAACCAATGCCCCGGCATATTTCATGTACCTCATGAACAAGGTATTCATGGAATATCTGGACAAATTTGTGGTGGTTTTCATAGATGATATTCTCGTCTTCTCCAAAGATGAAGAAGAACATGAGAAACATCTAAGGTTGGTGTTACAGAGGCTGAGAGAACACCAACTATATGCCAAGTTGAGCAAGTGTGAGTTTTGGCTGAAGAGAGTTCCCTTTTTAGGACATATAATCTCGGAGGGAGGAATCTCCGTAGATCCCGCCAAAATCGAGGATATCCAGAAGTGGAAGACCCCTGAAAATGTCGGGGAAGTTCGAAGCTTTTTGGGATTGGCTGGATACTATCGACGGTTTATTGAGGGATTCTCCAAGATCTCGAGACCTCTCACCAAACTGTTGGAAAAGGGAATCACATTCACCTGGACGCCACAGTGCGATACGAGCTTTCAGGAGCTAAAGAAAAGATTGACAACAGCCCCGGTGTTGGTTATGCCAGATATGCAGAAGAATTTCACAGTGTACTGCGATGCCTCTGGAAACGGGTTGGGATGTGTTCTCATGCAAGAAGGACATGTCGTGGCTTATGCATCCCGGCAGCTTCGGAAGCACGAGAAGAACTATCCTACACATGACCTAGAACTAGCTGCAGTGGTACACGCGTTGAAAATTTGGCGGCACTATTTGATGGGGAAGAGGATAGAGATATATACGGATCATAAGAGTTTGAAGTACATATTCACACAGCCAGATCTCAACCTCAGACAAAGGAGATGGTTAGAGCTAATCAATGACTTTGATGTGGGCATCAACTATCATCCTGGGAAAGCAAACGTCGTGGCCGATGCTTTGAGTCGGAAAGTGCAGGTCAATAAGTTGAGTTTGAAGGACATGCCTGCAGAATTGAAGGACGAGGTTATAAGACTCAATCTATGTCTAGTAAATAGTGGTGAAGCCATCGCCATGGAAATGGACTCCACACTCGAGCGAGACATACGCGAGGGCCAAAAGAGTGATGAGAAGATACAAGAGATCAGACAGCTCATCAAGGAAAATAAAGCTCCTGGTTTTAGAGAGGATGAACAGGGAACGGTGTGGCACGGGAAAAGGATCTGTGTGCCAGAAGTAAAGGAGATCCGTGAATTAATTTTGAAGGAGGCTCACGATTCCGACGATTCCATTCATCCTGGGAGTACGAAGATGTACCAGGACCTCAAAAGCAGGTATTGGTGGTATGGCATGAAGCGAGATGTCGCGGAACATGTTGCCCTATGTGACACATGTCAGTTGGTGAAAGCAGAACATCAACGACCCGCGGGATTGCTGCAACCACTCAAAGTGCCTGAATGGAAGTGGGAAGAAATCAGAATGGATTTTGTCGTGGGATTGCCTAGGACCCAATCCGGGTATGATTCAATATGGGTCATTATTGATAGGCTAACCAAGGTAGCTCATTTCATTCCTGTGAAAGAAAGCTACAGCGGATCCAAATTGGCAGAATTGTACATGTCGAGGATTGTGTGTTACCATGGAGTGCCAAAGAAGATAGTGTCGGACCGAGGGACACAGTTCACCTCGAGGTTTTGGCAAAAGTTGCATGAAACCATGGGAACCCATTTGAACTTCAGCTCTGCCTATCATCCCCAAACTGACGGGCAGACGGAGAGAACCAATCAGATCCTTGAAGATATGTTAAGGGCATGTGCACTCAAAAACAATAGAAGTTGGGACAAAAACCTACCGTATGCGAAGTTTTCCTATAACAACAGTTATCAAGCTAGTATGAAGATGTCACCGTTTGAAGCTTTGTATGGAAGGAAGTGCAGAACTCCCCTATTTTGGAACCAAACAGGAGAAAGTAAAGTGTTTGGTCCAGAAGTGCTACAAGAAGCTGAGGCAAAGGTGAGGGAGATTCGCAACAATTTGAGGATAGCACAAACACGCCAGAAGAGTTATGCTGATGTACGAAGAAGAGAGCTCGTTTTCAACGTGGGAGACTATGTTTATCTCAAGGTGTCCCCTATCAGAGGACTTCGTCGGTTCAAGGTGAAAGGGAAGTTGTCACCTCGATACATCGGACCCTTTCAAGTTTTGGAAAAAAAAGGCGAAGTGGCGTACCAACTTGAGTTACCGGTTCATCTATCGGATGTGCACGATGTATTCCATGTGTCACAACTCAAGAGATGTCTGAGGACGCCTGAAGAGGTGTTACCCATGAATGAAGTGGATGTAGCTGAGGATTTGTCTTATGCCGAGCAACCATACAAGATTTTGGAGACGATGGAACGCCTCACCAGAAACAAGAGAATCCGGATGTGCAAGGTGCAGTAGAAGCATCACTCAGAAGAGGAAGCCACCTGGGAACGGGAAGATGAGCCCAAGGCACAATTTCCGGAATTGTTTTCTTAGAAACACCAATCTCGAGGACGAGATTTCTTTTAAGGGGGGTAGAGCTGTAACACCCCAAATTTTGCTTCAAAACTCTAAACCATGTTCAGAGGGTAATTTAAAAATTTTTGGACGTGTTGCATGTTTTGCAAAAGTTCAAATTCAAACTGGAATTCAAATTAGACTCAAAACAGAAAAGAAATGGAAAAAGAAAAAGAGAAAACGGGAAAAAAACCGCACGTGGGCCGAAACCCGCCAGCCGGCCCAGCTTTCCCCGCGCCAGCCCGCCCCCGCGCGCGCCGCGCTGCCTCTCACCGACGGGTGGGACCCACATGTCATCCCTAACCCTGAGCCCCCGCGACCCCGGACTTTTCCCCCGAGCGCGCGCGATCGCAACAGACCGAAAACCGCGTCCCGTCGCCCGAATTCTGGTCCCAGAGGACTCCAACTCGATCACAACAAACCCACCGCCCTCCCCCGGCTATAAAAACCCCCGATCCGATCAGTTTTTCCCACGCGATCGCCGATTTTCACTCCGGTGAGCACCGAGACTTCGCCGGTGAATTCTGGCCGATCTAAGCTCGGAAACTCTGATCTAACTCGCTGGTCTTGATCCACCGCCTCCGGGGAACTTTGCAGGTGCAGAAAACCCGAAGACTTACGGTGTAAACTCAGCGCCGACGAGCTCGCCGTGGTTTTGCCTCGGACCTCGCCGCCGATCACTTTCCAGGACCCCCGAGCTCGAGAAAACCCCCGAGGTGAGATCCCTGACCTCCCCTCTACCGATCTATGCCATAAGATCACAGTTTTAGGCAGAATTCTCGAGGATCCGAAACTTTCCGGCGAGATCGCCGCTTCCCGCCGCCGTGCGCCGCCGGCAACGCCGCCCGCGCTCGATCAGAGCGACGTGGCCGCGTGTGCGCAGTTTATTTTAAATCGCACAGTAGGGTTTAAATCCCCGCGTACTGGTTCGATGTTATAATCTCAGCCGTCGGTTTAAAATCGGACGGTCCACGTCAGCCCCGCGTTATAAAGACTGGAAGTCTTACGTGCTACCCCCTGGGGTTCTCTGGAATTGAGAGCTAGCCCCGGAAAATTCAGATCTAGCCCCTGGAACTCTAGAAAATCATGTAAATTCATTTAAAAATCAGTTTTAACCCCTGGGCTTAATAGAAATTAGGAAAAACACCTCTGATAAGTGTAGCTAGACCCCTGGAAATTATGAAAATAATATTATAGACCCTGTAATGGGGTGAATTCATTATCTTAGCCCTGTTTAGTATTTAATTTAGAAAATTTAATATGTGACTAGTGTTTAAAAATTAAAAAGGGGGACAAACATAATTGTCAAAATTAATTAAAAACTTTCTCAGTGCTTAGAAAACTTTGGAGTGAGATAAAAATATATTTTTGGGCTGAAATAAATCTGTTTCATCTATTATTCACATTTATTAGTATAGGGACACATTTTTAAGTAAAGAATAGTTATAGAAAAATAGAGAAAATAATTATGAAATGGTCTACATCAGAAGCCAAGGTCAAAATATGATTTTAAATTATTTAGGACCAGAACCTATTCTGTTTAGAGGATGTGTATTACTAATTTAATAATAAAATACACAATTATGCATAGGAATATAAATCTGAAAATATAGCAACTAGTAAATGATAAATGGAGTTTCTAAAATACAAAGAGTTCAGTTTAGGGTTGATAGAAATTATGAAAGCACATATGGGGAAGAATAATACTTTTCATACACACTTGGTAGTAAAAAGGTGAAGTAGTTGAATATAAGAAATTTATTGGAAACCCATATAAATAGTATGAAAGTATAAAGGTGGACACAAAAGTAGGAATCATATACACATGGTTAAAAGTGCATGCAAGCCACAACTCAACACACATAAAGTAACCACAACACATATAATGGTAAAGAGCTTTTATAAATATGAATGTGTGGTTTGAATGAAGTAAGAAGTGTGGACTATGTCTTATGATTGTTGTTTTTCTTTTGCTATGTGTGATGGTATGAAATAGAACCTGTTCAAGAGCATGTTAACCCTTTCCAAGATCAGGACTACCAATTTCAAGAGCAGCAAGAAGGAGGCAAGTGTCCTTGACCACTTTGATCCTATGCTAGGATGTGTAGATAGAATTATTTGCATTGTCAAATGAAATATGAAACCCATGCTAGGAAAGTTTCCCTAGAATTGCATTACCTTATTTCCTTGTAGCTTGGGTTGGGATTTATTTTGTCATGTTATTTATTATTATGCATATGCTTAGCCATGCTTAGAATGGGATATTTGAGATATGAGATCATCAGTTTATTTTACCATACTCTTGAATGAGACATTGTGAATTATGTAGAGGTAGGGATCAAGGCAAGTTGGATGTTTTGGTTGTGTGCTGGGTGCACGAGACTTGGGTTTGTGTTTAGTACTTGCCTCGATCCTAAGGACCGGTTCATGGAGCATGTAACCCGGCTTTACAGTGCCAACCACATGCTGAGATGGGGCAGCTTGGCCAATTAATTAGGTGTATCCCCGGCGTAGTATGGGTGTGTTGGATGGTGCGGGGAGTAGGTGTCAGCTGGACTACCATATGAACCGCAAGGCTCAAGAGGGGGCCACTGCAGCGGGGTTGGAGCCTCTTGTATGCTGTTAGGGGTGAAACCTCAGTGGGCCCACGCTCGTCGGGAATCCCTTTGTAAAGGCTTCGTAGTGATCTCCTGGCTGCACACCTGGGAAGTGTGAATGTGGATCGTAGCCACTGGCATAATGGAGGTTCTTTTAGTCCACCCGGCAACGGGGGATGAAATCACTACTTGTGGGTACAGTGGTACAAACTCTGCAGAGTCAAAACTGTCTTGACAGCCGTGCTCACGGTTAAGAGCGGCCTGGACTTATTCATGATTAGAGGATTGATGGTTTTGGAAGTTAAGCGGGGAGCTTAACATTGGAAATGATGTTATGGTTATTGGATTATGATGATGGGATGGGAGATTGGGACCATTTCACCTGTGTAGTAATGTAGGTGCTTAATAAGCTAAGGTGATAGGTATTAATTGCGTAGTGCTTTAACCATGAGTTCAACCTTTCCTTGTTCTAGCCATGCATGATATAATTTTCCCACACTTGCTGAGTACCATTGGTACTCAACCTTGCATATTTGTTGGTTTATATTGCTGCTCAGGTCAAGATAATGAGGTGATGTATAACGACCAAGATTTTGGACCCGAGGAAGGATTTTAGGTTCATGAAGACCCCCGGGCAACGCCTGTGATGGAGCCCTAAAGAATAATATTCCGCTGCTAGTTTATTTACTTGTGATGAAGCATTAGTGTCCATTGAGACATTTGCAATGTAAGACTTATTTATATTCGACACCTGGCTTGTAATAAATGATGCTTCACTATTTGTCATCACATGTATGAGAAAATGATCCTGGCATACATGTGATATTCACTTGGTTGTTTCTTCGGAAAAACCGGGTGTGACAGCAATCAACACCGCTTGTCATGCTACAAACCGCCTCTATCTCCATCGACTCTTAAAGAAAACCTCATACGAGCTCCTAACCGGTAACAAACCCAATATCTCATACTTTTGTGTCTTTGGAAGCAAATGCTATATTCTTAATAAGAAGCCTAGGATTTCAAAATTTGCTTCGAAATCCGATGAAGGTTTCCTACTTGGTTATGACTCAAACACCTACGCTTATCGTGTCTTCAACAAAACCTCCAGGTGCGTTGAAATTGCACGTGACGTGGTGTTTGATGAAACTAATGGCTCCCAAATGGAGCAAGTTGATCAATGTGTATTAGATGAAGAAGAAGCACCAAGTGAAGCACTAAGAAGAATGGGGCTTGGAGAAATCCGTCCCCAAGAAAATGTAGGACAAGATGCTACAAGCTCATCAAAAGTGGCACCTCTCACTCAAGATCAAAACAAGCACCCCAAGATCAAGACGGTCAGTTTGAGGAAGAAGAAAATCAAAACCATGGTGTTGATCAAGGGGGAGAAGAAGATGAAGAAGAAGAAAACCACTCAAGAAATCAAGTGCCTCACCCAAGGGTTCATCAAAGCATTCAACGAGATCACCCCGTTGATAACATACTTGGAGATATCACAAAAGGGGTAACAACACGTTCTCGTATAGCTACCCTTTGTGCACATTACTCTTTTGTGTCGTCCTTGGAACCATTTAGGGTGGAAGATGCACTCAAGGACCCGGATTGGGTAGTAGCCATGAAAGAAGAATTAAACAACTTTACAATAAATCAAGTATGGGAGCTAGTGAAAAGACCAAACGCAAACGTGGTAGGCACCAAGTGGGTATTTCGCAACAAGCAAGATGAACACGGAGTGGTGACAAGAAACAAGGCCAGACTTGTAGCTAAGGGATATGCTCAAGTCGAAGGTTTGAATTTCGATGAAACTTTTGCTCCCGTAGCTAGGCTTGAATCTATTCGTATTCTATTAGCCTATGCTACTCATCATGATTTTAAACTCTATCAAATGGATGTGAAAAGTGCCTTTCTAAATGGGCCAATCAAGGAGGAGGTGTACGTGGAGCAACCACCCGGCTTTGAAGATCAAGAATATCCTGATCATGTGTTTAAATTGCATAAAGCTCTCTATGGCCTTAAACAAGCTCCTAGAGCTTGGTATGAATGTCTTAGAGACTTTCTTATTGATAACGGCTTTAAGATAGGCAAAGCAGATTATACACTATTCACAAAAAATGTAGACAACGATCTCTTTGTATGCCAAATATATGTCAATGACATTATATTTGGTTCTACTAACACATCTTTTTGCAATGAGTTTAGCAAAATAATGACAGATAGGTTTGAGATGTCCATGATGGGAGAGTTGAAGTTCTTCCTCGGATTTCAAGTCAAGCAACTCAAGGAAGGCACGTTCATTAGTCAAACCAAGTACACACAAGACATACTCAAGAAGTTCGACATGGACAAAGCAAAACCTATCAAGACACCAATGGCAACAAATGAGCACCTTGACCTCAATGAAGATGGACCAAGTGTGGATCAAAAGGTATATCGCTCCATGATTGACTCATTACTTTATCTTTGCGCATCTAGACCCGATATCATGCTAAGTGTATGTTTATGCGCAACATTTCAATCATCACCTAAAGAATGTCATTTAACAGCCGTTAAAAGGATCTTAACATATCTAGTTCACACACCCAACCTAGGATTATGGTATCCAAAGGGGTCTAAGTTTAATCTCATCGGATACTCCGATGCGGATTACGCCGGATGTAAAATAGATAGAAAAAGCACCTCAGGAACTTGTCAATTTTTGGGCAGGTCCCTAGTATCATGGTCATCCAAGAAACAAAATTCCATTGCTCTCTCCTGAAAGCATCTAGGCCCCCGTGAGCTATGGTTTCGGTGATTAATGACAACCGTTCGTTATTACTAATGAGTTTGTGGATGCGAGGTTTCACGTATATCACATCAAACGTTAATGAACTATCTATTCACACCATCTACTGCTCATTGGATACAAATGGAGACCCCTCAACGATCTATTCTAAGGGGTTATTCGATACTCATGAAGACTAAATGAAGAACTCATACAACGACTCTATTCTATCAAAATTGGCAACACAAGAAGCTTACACTTCATCAAAATATCATTTCAAACAAGTGTCAAAGAGGTCACTCAAGAAGATTCCAAAAGATCAACTCAAAACAACTCGAAGCAAACAAAGTTGCACTCACCGGATCATCCGATGTCTTGCAAAATGACTACATCGGTCGAGTTTGAGTTGGCAGAAGAAGAAGACCTCAGAGCCCAGTACACACCGGATCATCCGATGTGAAGGAAGTGGCACATCGGTTGATTTCAACAGAAGGATGATTTCTGAGTTATTCTGAAGAAGTACACACCGGATCATCCGATGATGAAGTAAGTGTACATCGGTCAATTTCAACAGAGACGTTATTTCTGAACCAATTCTGAAGATCAACTCACCGGATCATCCGATGATGAAGTTGAAGTAACATCGGTCGATTAAACAGTCAGATCCAACGGTTATATCCAACGGTCACATCTGACACATGACATCAGCTAATTTGGAATTCGACCGATGCTCAAATAAAGGGGTGCATCGGATGATCCGATGTTCACAGAAAAAGTCTGCCTACTTTTCCAACGGCTATCTCGTGTGGGCTGGCTATAAATACCCCTCCAATTGGCCATTTCGAAAAGCCTTGATCACCATAGCCTCACTACACATCCTCAAGCATTCAAGACCAAGAGCTACCACTTCCACACCTCAAAACCTCTTGTACTCCAACTATAGGCTAGATCTAGCTAGAGAGAAGCTTGTGTGCGTCCATTCTTGGTGATTGGAATCTCTAGGCTAGTGAGAGAGAGTGTCTTGGTGACTTCTCCCACCTTGTAAAAGTTGGAGGAAGAAGAGATCGCTTCGGAGCTTACCAAGGCGTTTGTGGAAGCCCGGAGTATCACCATTGTACAAGGCTTGAGCTCCACCTTGCCGGAGATGGCGAACAGAGAAAGATAGTGGATTCCCTTGTCTTGGTGACTTGGGAGTGGCTATACCCTTTGGTGGGTGCCACAACGTGGACGTAGGTAGATCTTTGTGATCTTACCGAACCACGGGAAAAATCGCCGTGTCTCCGAGTCTCCGCGGGAGTTTGCATCTCTCTCCTCACCCTCTTACTATTACACATTTACTATTCCGCACTTAATACTCTTGCTTGCGTAGTTAGTTCGCATAGGGAATTGGGCTTCAACCATTAAGTTTTAAAATGCTCTAAAATTTGAAAAAGCCCAATTCACCCCCCCTCTTGGGCGTTTCGATCCTTAAAATTGGTATCAGAGCAAGGTTGCTCATTGGATCATTCTAGCTTCACCGCTAGAGAGCGAAAATGGCCAAGAATGGGGGTTCGGTTCCTACCTTCGAGGGCAAGAATTTTGCTTATTGGAAAGCACGCATGCGCGCTTACCTTGAGGCAATTGCTCCCGAAGTGTGGGAAGCGACCCATGCGGGGTTTGGAAATCTTGACTATGTTGGTGACCAATTAAAATGGGATGCTAAGGCTAGAAATGCCATATATGAATGCATTAGTCAAGATGTCTTTGCTAGGATTGCTAGTAAGGAAAAAGCATGTGAAATTTGAGCATGTCTAATTGAAATACATGAGGGCTCATCTCGTGTTAAAGAACTCAAATATCACATGCTTAAATCAAAATATGATGAATTTAAGATGTTTCCTCATGAGAATGTTAACCAAATGTTTTCTCGTTTAAATGTGCTCATTGAGGAAATTAACGCACTTGACATTACTTCTCTTGGCAAGGGACTTATCAATCGCAAGATCCTCATGCTTCTACCCAAGCCCAAGTACAACATTATCAATTCAATGCTCCAAAAAGAGTCACTTGACAACATTGAAGTTTCGGAGCTCATTGGAGAAATCCATGCTCATGAGAAACTTGGAATGATAGAGGAGTCATCATCAAAAACCATTGCTCTCAAGGCTTCAACCAAGAAGACAACTCCCAAGAAGAAGAAAGTGGTTGAGCCTAGCTCAAGTGAAGAAGAGCAAGAAACAAGCGAAGATGATGATGATGAGCTTGCTTTGATGATGAGGAAATTCTCACGCCTCAACTCCAAGATTGCAAAGAAGGGATACTCTTATGATCCCAAGAAGAAAGCCTTCTTGCCAAGAAAAGATGAAAACAAGACGTGCTACAATTGTGGTGATCTAGGCCACATATCATATGATTGTCCAAGACCGGACAAAAGGAAGGACAATGGCAAGCATCACAAGCTAGAAGAAAGTGATGATGAAGAGGAGGTCAAGCCCAAGCGCTCTTTTAGAAAGAAGAAATTTGACAAAGGCAAGAAAACCAAGCTCTTTCCAAAGAAGAGAAGAGGGCCTCAAAAGGTCTTCATGTGTGAAGCCAATGAGTGGATCACGGATGAAGAGTCAAGCGACGAAGATAGTGAAGATGAAGAAAACTTGGTGGGCCTCGCCATCGTCAACAAGGATGACTCACCTCTTCGTCCACCTCCTATGTGCCTAATGGCGAAAGGTAACTCAAAGGTATGTGAATATTCTAGCGATGATGATGATGAGCTTTCACCCGATGAATTAGCATCTATGATTAATGAATATCATGCCATTATAAAAAGGGAAAAGGCTAAGGTTAAGGCTCTTGAGCTAGCTCTTGCTAAGCTTGAAAGTGCTAACCTCGATTTGCATGACAAGTATGTAACCATACTTAAAGAGCATGACACGCTCAAATTAAATGTCAAGCAAATCGAGGAGGAGAATGCTCAAATCAAGCTTGAGTATCATGAGCTTGACTTAGCTAACTTAGCACTCTTGGCAAAGCACAATGAGTTGGTTCAAGAACATGAAGTGCTTAACCTTGCTTATGAAGCGATTGAACTTAAATTGAAAAACACAAAGAAAGAAACCCTTGATGGCAAAATATCATCTAATTCACATGCCACTAATATTTTGGATAAGTCTTTGCCTTTGAAAGCAAGCCCTAGGGAGAAGGAGCTAATGGACGAAATTGAAAGTATTCGCACTAGTGTGGCAAGACTCTCTAAGGGGGAGGACAAGCACAAGGAAATCCTCTACCAACAAGCTAAAGGCTTCAACAAGAGGGGACTTGGATCCTTCCCGGTGCCCAACAAAGGAAAGGTGCCCTCACCGGAGCTTAGGACAAGCTTCATCAAGGAAGTTGGTTCCTATTGCCAACATTGTGAGGTCACCGGACATCACACGAGGGAGTGTCCTCTTCCCAACCGTCCTTCTCCCAAATTGCCTCCTAACTACAAATCTACTTTCAATGATTATCACTATCTATTGAGCAAAGTAGGTGGAAAGGTGAAGGCAAGGTTCATCGGCAAAGACATCAAGGGCATGAAGGGGAAGCTTCCCAAGCAACTTTGGGTCCCAAAATCACTTGTATCACACATACAAGGACCTAAGTTGGCTTGGGTTCCTAAACTCAAAAACTAACTTCATGTGTGTAGGTGAACTACAAAGCCGGAGGAAAGCATTGGGTACTCGATAGTGGGTGCACTCAACATATGACCGGCAATGATGGTATGTTCACCTCCATAGAGAACCCCGACAATCATGAACAAGTCACCTTTGGTGATAACTCAAAGGGGAAGGTAATTGGTTTGGGTAAAATTGCTATTTCTCATGATTTGTCTATCTCTAATGTGCTTTACGTTAAGTCTCTTAGTTTCAATTTACTTTCTATTGCACAATTATGTGATCTTGGACTAACGTGCACATTTGACAAGAATGGTGTTGTGGTGACTAGTGAATCAAGCAAAGAACTAATATTCAAAGGTTTTCGGCATGGACATCTTTACTTGGTGGACTTCTTCAACAAGGATGCTAGCTTGACCACTTGTCTTTTCACCAAGACAAGTTTGGGATGGCTATGGCATCGACGCATTGCTCACATTGGGATGAGCAAGCTCAAGAAGTCGTTCAAGCTTGGGATGGTGACCGGCGTGAAGGATGTCACATTTGAGAAGAACAAGCTTTGTAGCGCGTGTCAAGGCGGGAAGCAAGTTGCCTCACACCATCCGATGAAGACAATGGTGTCAACCTCCAAGCCACTTGAACTACTTCACATGGACCTCTTCAGACCGTCCACATACCAAAGCTTTGGCGGTAACCTCTATTGTCTTGTTATTGTTGATGACTACTCTCGCTATGCTTGGACATTGTTTCTAGGTGACAAGGGTGAAACTCCGAAAATCTTCAAGACCTTCGCTAAACGAGCTCAAAGGGAATTTCAACTTCCCATCATCAAGGTCCGGAGTGACAACGGCACCGAGTTCAAGAACTACAACATCGGGGAGTGGTGTGATCGTGAAGGCGTGAAGCACGAGTTTTCGGCCACATACACCCCTCAACAAAATGGTGTCGTTGAAAGGAAGAACAAGACTCTCATCACCCTTGCAAGAGCAATGCTTGATGACTATGGCACGTCGGAGAAGTTTTGGGCCGAAGCAATCAACACAGCGTGCCATGCCGCAAATAGGGTCTATCTTCATCGACTACTTCAAAAGACCCCATATGAGCTCCTCATTGGGAGAAAGCCCAACATCTCCTACTTCCGAGTCTTCGGGTGCAAGTGCTACATCTACCGCAAGAAAAGGCTCGGTAAGTTTGAAAGAAGGTGTGATGTTGGTATCTTTCTTGGTTATGCGTCAAACTCAAAAGCATATCGAGTATTCAACCAAACCTCCGGGTTAGTTGAAGAAAGTTGTGATGTTGAGTTTGATGAGACTAATGGCTCCCAAGAGGAGAGTTTTGGTCATGATGATATAGATGATGAGCCTCTACGAGAAGCTATGAAGAACATGACCATAGGAGACATCAAGCCCGAAGTTGAGGAGAGCCATGATCAAGGGGGAGCCTCAAGTTCTAACATCAACACCTCCATGGCGCCTCAAATTGATGAAGAAGAAGAGAAAGATGATCCATTGCCAATGCAAGATTCACATGCCACACAACACCAAGAAGAAGAAGAAGTCCAAGGTCAAGTCCAACCACAAGACGAGCGAGATGCCTCACCACCGCCAAGTGCCTCACAACCTCTTATGAGGCATGGGCGCATCTCCAAGGCACATCCGATGGATCAAATCATCGGAAGTCCGTCACGGGGAGTAAGTAATCGTTCTCGCCATGTTGCTTCATTTTGTGAGCACTACTCTTTTGTTTCGTGTGTAGAAGCCACAAATATTGAGGAAGCACTCCAAGATCCAAATTGGGTGATGGCTATGCAAGAAGAACTCAACAACTTCACCCGCAATGAAGTTTGGGTATTGGAGGAGCGACCTAAGGACAAGAACGTCATCGGAACGAAGTGGGTGTACCGCAACAAGCAAGACGAGAATGGCGTGGTGGTCCGCAACAAGGCAAGGCTTGTGGCCAAGGGTTTTTCACAAGTTGAAGGACTAGATTTTGGAGAGACATTCGCCCCGGTCGCACGGTTAGAAGCTATTCGCATACTCCTTACTTTTGCTTCGCATCACAATATTATGCTTTATCAAATGGATGTTAAAAGTGCCTTCCTCAATGGTTATATTAACGAACTTGTTTTCGTTGAGCAACCTCCCGGGTTTGAAGATCCGAGGAATCCTAACCATGTGTATAGGTTACACAAGGCGCTCTACGGGCTCAAGCAAGCACCTAGGGCATGGTATGAACGTCTAAGGGATTTCCTAGTCATGCAAGGATTCAAGATCGGGAGGGTGGATACCACACTTTTCACCAAGGACATCAACGGGGATTTATTTCTTTGTCAAATTTACGTTGATGACATTATTTTTGGCTCAACTAACAAATCTCTTAGCCTTGAGTTTGGCACCATGATGTCTAGGGAGTTCGAGATGTCAATGATTGGAGAACTCAATTTCTTCCTAGGATTTCAAATCAAGCAACTTCAAGAGGGGACTTTCATCTACCAAGAGAAGTACACCAAGGACCTCTTGAAGAAGTTTGAAATGGAAGATTGTAGCTCAAGAAGTACTCCAATGGCGACAAATTGTCATCTCGACGCGGACATGGACGGTAAACCTATTGATCAATCTCATTACCGTTCCATGATTGGTTCATTGTTATATCTTACCGCATCTAGGCCCGATATCATGTTTAGTGTGTGCTTGTGTGCTCGCTTTCAAGCGGCACCTAAAGAATCGCATCGTAAGGCGGTCTTTAGGATACTTAGGTATCTCAAGCATACCCCAAGTGTAGGTTTGTGGTACCCCAAGAACGCTAGTTTCCATCTCATGGGTTACTCGGATTCGGACTTTGCCGGATGCCGTGTGGATCGCAAGAGTACCTCCGGTGGGTGCCACTTGGGCGTTCCCTAGTATCTTGGTCGAGCAAAAAGCAAAACTCCGTGGCTTTCTCCACCGCGGAGGCAGAGTATATAGCGGCCGGTGCATGTTGTGCCCAAATTCTATATATGAAGCAAACCCTTTTGGACTTTGGAATTAAATTTGATTGTGTGCCTCTCCTTTGTGACAATGAAAGTGCGGTTAAGATAGCTAGAAACCCCGTTCAACACTCCCGCACTAAGCACATTGATATTCGCCATCACTTCTTGCGGGACCATGAGGCTAAAGGAGACATCTCTTTGCAAGGTGTTAGGTCCAAAGAACAATTGGCGGATATCTTCACTAAACCACTTGATGAGAAAACTTTTTCTAGACTTAGAAGTGAATTAAATGTGCTAGATGCATCTAACGTCATGTAAGTTGCCATGTTCATGTAAGGTTGCATATCAAATAGGTCTTGTCTAACTCCCAAAGGATAGGGGCGAGCTAGAAATAGTTTTCCCTGAGGAAGCCTTTGGAAGGTTTAAACTTGGCAAGATAGATTTACATTATGCTTTGCATGATTCCTGCCATATAGACTTGCACTCATTTAATATCTTGCATTATTTTGTTTGGCATTGCATACGGTAGATTGTCACAAAGGGGAACCCACATCATGAGAAGGAGACTTGTTCAAAATGCAATATCTCAACTCATATGATGTGGATAGAGCAAAATTCTAAAGGTACATGCTTTAAAGAGATAGAAGTTTTCCATACTCTAGCTCACAAAGCATGGGCCTTACATTTTCGTGGTTTCCCTCCTAACCTTGTGTGTTCTCTTTGCTTAAGGGCTTAGCCAATATGTGGCACTATATTTGAAGCCTTCTATTAGAGGTTAGGAGTTGCCCAAAAAGTCCTAGGACCCATCCTTATCTTTGTGTGTTTAAATCCAAGGACACATATGGGCAGTCTTAGGTTTTCTGTAGTCATCGGATTATCCGATGCTAGGGCCAGCAGATCATCGGATCAATTGGTGCTTCAGTTCAGTGCTCAGATCAAGTCAAATGTCACAAATCAACCGATGAGTTCATTTCAGAAGACATCGGAGCATCCGGTGTTCAGTTTTCTGGTGCCCTGCAGAAATCGACCGATGATCGACACCTCAACGTCGGCTCATCCGGTGTTCAAAGAGAGTTTTTGGAACAACTCTCTGTTGAACTCGACCGATGCATCCTCCGATGATCATCGGTCCATCCGGTGTTTTGTGCGCGGCTAGGGTTTGCCCGTACGGTTTAAATAGCGGTTCGGCCGCCTCTTTCGTTTTTCTTCCCCGACCTCCGCCGCCGCCCGCTTCTCTCGCCGCCCGTCGCCCTCGCCGCCGTCCTCGCGCCCTACGGCCACCTCCGGTCGCCGCCGCCGCCTCCCAGGCGCCGCCGCCGCCTCTCCCGCGCGCGCCGCCGCCGTTCCACCGCGCAACCGCAGCTCCCTCCTCCGTCGCGCCTCCCTCGCCGTCTCCCCTCCACCACCAGCCGCACCACCACTCGCCGCCGGCTTCCACCACCACGCATCACCCTCTCCGCTAGGGTTTCGCCGTGCTTCGCCGTTCGTCGCTAAGATGGGTCGCGATCGCAAAGGAAAGGGCAAGGCTATTGAGGAGCCCGCCGCGAAGAAGCGCAAGGTGTCCAAGGACGCTCGTCGTGCGGAGTTGGCCGCTCGCGCCGCCGAGGAGCGTGAGCGCGGCCATCGCGGTTCCTTACGGATCCGCGAGTCCCGGCAGAGGCAGGAGCAGCCTCCGGTCCAGCCGGTGCCTCCCGAGGGCTCCGACGAGGAGGAGACCGAGGTGCCGCCTCTCATCCGCCGGCGCACCCCGAGGACTCGTGGGGGTGGACAGACTCCTACGGCGAGTCGGCGCCCCTCTGCGGCTGACCGCGCCGAGGACAGAGAGGCCCAAAGGGCCATCCACCTGATGGACACAACAGTCCGTGTTGCCGAGGATGTCAGACTCACCGACTACAGGAAGATGAAGGCAAGGCAACTGAAGAAGCTCAGATGGTCAGCGATGCCTGAGGAGTGGTTCCCGCGGCCTAGGGACGCTCGAGTTGACTCCCGCTTCTGGACCCTGACACAGGCGTCCCTGTACGAGACTTACAGGCGTCGGGGCCACAAGCTCTTCCAGCATAACAGCATCGACTGGGATCAGCTTGCAGTGGCAGTAGGACACGGGATCAGGCCACTCTTTGAGAGATACAGAGGACTTGTGGACTTGCTCTCGCACCAGAGGAGTGCCTACATCGAGGAGTGGGTCAGGGTGTTCTACGCGACACTCTACGTCTCTGAGGGCCGTCGCTCGATTCACTTCATGTTCATGGGGCAGATCCACGACGTGTCTCGAGACTTGTTGGGCAGACTGCTTGGTGTGGAGCTCTCTACTACGTGCCTGCACCAGATAGTCTACGGAGACGCAGACCCGCCGAGGAGGCCACTGACTGGAGGAGTGGCACCGCCTTTCGAGGAGATCAGAGGTCTGTTCACTCAGCCGTTCACTCCTGACCAGCCGAGGGTGCCAGCGCTTCTCACCCCAGCAGCTCGGACAGTTCACCACGTCCTCAGGCGTACCCTACTACCGAGGTCTGGCTACTTGGAGGGCTTCACGAGCTTTCAGCAGACCATCCTGTTCTATGTGATGAACGGGATGGAGTTCGACATCGTGGATATTCTGATCTGCGAGATGGAGGACGTGATCACCGACGGAGTTGGGATGCTTCGACAGTTGGTCTTCGGTCACTGGATCTGTCACCTTCTCCACCAGTTGGTTCCAGAGGACACTCCAGGAGTTTCTCAGCTGACGGAGATGCACGTGACCCGGTTCAGCCACTACCGAGTCCCCACTCCGGGAGACCGCCGCCTTGGCCGTCCCGTCGAGCGTGAGGTTCGAGCCAGACTGTCAGAGGAGGACTGGGCAGAGCTGACTCAGGAGGACGCAGAGCTGGCACAGGCATAGGCTCAAGGAGGAGACCTACAACATATATGGTCGGACAGCGACACCAGCGACAGTGTCGAGGAGTACTTCCCTCCTGCTCCTCCTTCACCGAGGCAGCACGACGCAGAGGCAGGAGGCTCAGCAGCTCCACCACCTACAGCTCCTCCAGTGTCAGAGGCTCAGGTGACTCAGCCGTCAGAGCTCACTGCTTTACTTCAGCGGATGGCTCAGCAGCAGGAGCAGCAGGCAGCTCGACAGGAGCAGCTTCAGAGGCAGCAGCAGGAGATGCAGCTGGAGATCGCTCGTCAGAGGCGAGAGGACATCGACAGGTACACCAACCTTGTCGACCAGATGACGAGACGCACTCTGGACCAGCAGCAGCAGACTCAGCAGATGTTGTTGGGCGTCCTGGGGTTGGTCACCAACCTCTACCAGCAGACGGGAGTCGCCCTTCCACCTCAGCACTCGGGACTCAGTCAGGCTCCAGGTGCACCCCCACTGGCACGAGCTCCAGCACCGTCCTCGTCGATCCCCAGCTTCAGTATACCACCTCTGCTCGCCTCGACAGCGCCCGTTCACTCGACAGTACTGCCGCCGACGTTGTTCCAGTCCTCACCTCTTCCGGCAGTACCTTCTCCACCGGCGCCAGCAGTCTCAGCGGATCCCTCAGCAGCTCCAGCTCCAGCTCCAGCTCCCCCCGCTCCAGCTCCAGCGCCAGCGACCTCCACCTCCAGCAGCTCCGGCGACAGCACCGTCGACGCCGACCGCTTCACCATCGCCAGGAGCGCGCCTGAGTCGTAGGCACTCGACTTCCCTTTTTGGTGTCTTGATGCCAAAGGGGGAGAAGAGTTAGAGTCAGGGGGAGGGTTAGCTCAGTTCTAGGGGGAGTTCTTGGTTTTAGGGGGAGTGTCTATCCTTTTGCTACTTATTGTTATCTATTTGAGATTGCCTGTTATTATTATTTGCTATTATTGTACTCCGGGTGCTACTTTATGCTCTTGCGCTTTATTGTTTATTATTTGAGCCTTCGAGCCACTTGTGTTGCAATTTGTACTTGTTATATTTCTTTTTTGAGCATTGCGTTTTAATTCCATTAATTTTATGCTCTACTCGTTGTGTTGTCATCAATCACCAAAAAGGGGGAGATTGAAAGCATCTAGGCCCCCGTGAGGTATGGTTTCGGTGATTAATGACAACCGTTCGTTATTACTAATGAGTTTGTGGATGCGAGGTTTCACGTATATCACATCAAACGTTAATGAACTATCTATTCACACCATCTACTGCTCATTGGATACAAATGGAGACCCCTCAACGATCTATTCTAAGTGGTTATTCGATACTCATGAAGACTAAATGAAGAACTCATACAACGACTCTATTCTATCAAAATTGGCAACACAAGAAGCTTACACTTCATCAAAATATCATTTCAAGCAAGTGTCAAAGAGGTCACTCAAGAAGATTCCAAAAGATCAACTCAAAACAACTCGAAGCAAACAAAGTTGCACTCACCGGATCATCCGATGTCTTGCAAAATGACTACATCGGTCGAGTTTGAGTTGGCAGAAGAAGAAGACCTCAGAGCCCAGTACACACCGGATCATCCGATGTGAAGGAAGTGGCACATCGGTTGATTTCAACAGAAGGATGATTTCTGAGTTATTCTGAAGAAGTACACACCGGATCATCCGATGATGAAGTAAGTGTACATCGGTCAATTTCAACAGAGACATTATTTCTGAACCAATTCTGAAGATCAACTCACCGGATCATCCGATGATGAAGTTGAAGTAACATCGGTCGATTAAACAGTCAGATCCAACGGTTATATCCAACGGTCACATCTGACACATGACATCAGCTAATTTGGAATTCGACCGATGCTCAAATAAAGGGGTGCATCGGATGATCCGATGTTCACAGAAAAAGTCTGCCTACTTTTCCAACGGCTATCTCGTGTGGGCTGGCTATAAATACCCCTCCAATTGGCCATTTCGAAAAGCCTTGATCACCATAGCCTCACTACACATCCTCAAGCATTCAAGACCAAGAGCTACCACTTCCACACCTCAAAACCTCTTGTACTCCAACTATAGGCTAGATCTAGCTAGAGAGAAGCTTGTGTGCGTCCATTCTTGGTGATTGGAATCTCTAGGCTAGTGAGAGAGAGTGTCTTGGTGACTTCTCCCACCTTGTAAAAGTTGGAGGAAGAAGAGATCGCTCCGGAGCTTACCAAGGCGTTTGTGGAAGCCCGGAGGATCACCATTGTACAAGGCTTGAGCTCCACCTTGCCGGAGATGGCGAACGGAGAAAGATAGTGGATTCCCTTGTCTTGGTGACTTGGGAGTGGCTATACCCTTTGGTGGGTGCCACAACGTGGACGTAGGTAGATCTTTGTGATCTTACCGAACCACGGGAAAAATCGTCGTGTCTCCGAGTCTCCGCGGGAGTTTGCATCTCTCTCCTCACCCTCTTACTATTACGCATTTACTATTCCGCACTTAATACTCTTGCTTGCGTAGTTAGTTCGCATAGGGAATTGGGCTTCAACCATTAAGTTTTAAAATGCTCTAAAATTTGAAAAAGCCCAATTCACCCCCCCTCTTGGGCGTTTCGATCCTTACATCTCCACAGCAGAGGCGGAGTATGTCGCAGCCGGAAGTTGATGTGCTCAACTTATTTGGATGCGACAAACTTTAAGGGATTATGGTCACAATATGAACAACATTCCACTCCTTTGTGACAATGAGAGTGCTATTAAGATAGCCCACAATCCCGTTGAACACTCTAGAACCAAACACACAGACATTCGACATCACTTTTCAAGAGATCACTCTATAAAGGGGGACATAGCTATCTCACACGTAAGAACTGAAAAATAACTAGCCGATATCTTTACCAAACCACTAGATGAAAAACGATTTTGTGAACTTCGAAATGAGATGAATATATTAGACTCTAGGAATGTAAGTTGAAAAATTGTGCAAATAGAAGTTCTCAAAAAATCTTTCACAACCTTCAAAAATGTGCATGATTGTGAAAACTTGTACCTCCTCTATTTCATCTCACATTATTTTTGGCTATATTGTCATCACATAATTATGTGTTTGATATATATATATATATATATATATATATATATATATATATATATATATGGACCATATAGCAGGTACAAGTAAATCCACCGCAAACCAAGGCAAAATTCTGATATATAAGAATTTTTAGACTTTAAAAGCCGGACTAGTCCGACCTAGAGGCCGGACAAGTCCGGGCATTCTAAAGAAGTCCGAGGAGCAGCGGACAAGTCCACAACGGACTAGTCCGCCTGGCACCCGGACAAGTCCGGACTAAAGACTAGTCCGGACCTAGTCCGACTGACCGGACTAGTCCGGCCCTTGGAGACTTAACCTCCAAGGGTCGTGCTGAAACCCCTCCCTCTCCCTCATTCACCTCCACTCCACTTCTCTCCTCCAAAACTCGCCCCCATTGGCGATTTTGGAGTTCTCCCTCAAATCCCTCGAAGGCATCCTCGATTCAAGGCTTGTGGAGTGCGGGGAACTCTTCTCCGACCATCTCCGCTCCTTCGAACCGCGGATTTCATCACATTCCTTCACTCCAAGGTACTTTTTAACCTAGCCTTGATTTTTCACAAAAATCCTATTCCTAGAACATATCTTGGGTACCTTAGGGCCTCTCTGAGTTTCCTAGGCCATATTATTTCAAAACCCCATAGGGTTGCACCTACTTTGATGAATTGATAAGCAAATCACATTAGTTAGGGTTTAAAACTGTAAAGTCCGGACTAGTCCGGACTCCAACCGGACAAGTCCGGCCGGAGCGGACTAGTACGCCTCCTGCCCGGACAAGTCTGGATGATACAGTCTTAACCTCTAAATTTGGGTTTGTAAACTAATTTAAACGCAATACTCCATCAACTAAAAACTTCTTTTCTCACTAGATCATGTCAGGACCCAACGACAGCCCTCTTCCAAATCCCGAGGCCGAAGCGGCTCGTCAAGCCGCTTATCGTGCGGCAGCCGAGGCAGAGGCAGTAGAGGCTGTTGCAAGGGAAGCTCGGACGAAGAAACGGGCTGACAGGGAAGCCCAAGCCTCCTAGTCCATTGACCCTCCGAGGAGGAAGAGACTAGTCACCCTAAAGGACAAACAGCCTGCCGAGCCACAAAAATCAACCCAGGACAAAGGAAAAGGCAAAGCAGCTGATCCTTCCAGGAAAAAGGCTCTAGCCAACAGGGGACTCGTCATTCGTGACAACCCTAGACGGGGAAGGGAAAATCCTCCACAGGGACCTGTCGGGCCCCTTGAAAGGGCACCTCCCATGCACAACCCAAATCGCCAACCCAATTTGGCGAGTGCAACCTTTAAGGGGAAAGGAGCCGACAAGGCTAGAAGGTTCCGTAAGGAGGAGGTCTACAAGTATGAGAAGTCCACACCAGACCCTCGCTTCTAGTGTGACTTCCATTGTGACTACTACCGGCATGTCTATCTCCCAATGAAGACACTGATAGTTGATGCTCAGTGGGTGGACTGGCCATACATGGCCAACAAGAAACATCAAGCCTTTGATGCAGTAATCGAAGCAACAGAACACCATGGGATCAAAGACTTGATGGCTTTTTAATATGATTGGAACATTGAGGTCATAGTCCAGTTCTACACAACCTGTTACTTCCACACATATGGAAACAGGAAAATCACTTGGATGACAAATGGGGTGGTGTACTCAGTACTATATGATGAGTTTGCTCGCATCCTAGGACTTGGGGAGCACTTAAACTATGAGATCATAGCTCACAATGAGAGAACTCTGGGAAAGGACGACTTGGACTTCATGTATCCTTCCTACCTCTCCTATGAGGCATCCTCAACCTACAACATAAAACCTTTCTTTGGAGTGATGAACAGAGTTCTCAGGAAGACTCTATCTCCAAAAGATGGAGATGCGGGGATGATACAGGGGTACCTCAGAAACCTGTTGAAGCTGCTCAATGAAGAAGAAAAATTCAATGTCTTTGACTACATCTACAGCGACATCTTCAACATCTCCCACACCCCCCACAGATCCTGTGGCTATGCACCATACATCATGTGCATGATTGAAAAAGTCACAGGGCTAGAGTTTGCAAAGGATGTGAAGCACCGGAAGCTACGTCCTCAGATGCTGACTCCTCTTCCTCGCCCTCCTGCATCCATGGGCAGGGGATCCACTGCAGCTCCATCCTCTTCTACCGGACCATCCATTCCTCCGTCATCGAGTGGCTCCTCTAGTGGACTGCTCAAGATCTTCAAGGCCATATTCTCCTCGTGCCGGAAGGTGGAAGTTCGCACGCAGAAGATGAAGCAACGCCAAGAGAAGTATCTCAAGGCCATGTGCGACAAGATGGAGATACCTATGTCTCCACCGTCATAAGATGATGACGACGTGACAGAGTTTCCCACTCTCATGGAGGATGAGCTTGCCTATTTTGGATCCACCTCAGCTGCTCCTCCTACCTCCCACACCCATCACCAGGATGATGATGAAGAAGAGGATGAGGACGAAGAGACCCAGAGTGACCACGACGAAGATCAAGATGATAGTGATTAGGTTTTCTCCTTTTCCTTCCCTTTTTGGTGCCTTGATGCCAAAGGGGGAGAGAATAAGGGGGAGTAGTCTAGTTAGTCATAGTCATAATCTAGTCTTGCTCATTAAACTCATTTCATGATGGTTTGTAATAACTATGCTACATTATGCCACGTTATGTTATTTCTGTAATGACTATGTTACTTTATCTCTTCAAATTATGCCATAATGAAATCTGCTTGCTCATAAATAGTACATCTTTCTAAATGTGGTTACTGCTTATACTTAGTCACACCACCACAACACATGTAAGCATGAAATTCCCCATAAACTCACTCTTGTGCACATTTTTCTCTCGTTCTTGATAATCCATTATGCACACATCTAGGGGGAGTAAATCTTTATGGAAACAATCTACTATATCTACTTTTCAAAAATCTTAATGAGTTGTCATCAATCACCAAAAAGGGGGAGATTGAAAGTGCATCTAGATAATCCCCGTGGTTTTGGTTGATTGATGACGATAATTAAGATGCTAATAAGTTTATACTGAGTATGAGCACAGGTGTTTATCAAAGAAATGGATATGGAGTCTCTCAAGAAGCAAAAGGAAAAGAAGAAGATTTGAAAGAGTTGAAAATAGCATTTTCTATTAATCTTCACATTTTTCTAGTCGTGTATAGGGTCTTCTCTTTTAGAGTGCTTGAGAATCACTAGAGAGCTCAAACGAAGGATAGAACGTTAGAATCATGAGATGAGGTAGTCATAGATATGAGAAAAAGTGAAGACCGGACTAGTCCGTTCATAACCGGAATAATCCGCTTTAGACCGGATAAAGAGTCTCTGAGTCAGTTCGGACTAGTCCGTTAAAGGCCGGACTAGTCCGTTGTTGTGTGAGTTAGAGCCGTTATGAGACTAAGTCTTAGAAGGTCGGACTAGTCCGCCCAAGAGGCCGGACTAGTCCGCTAAGCGGACTAAGCCGCTTAGGTCCGGAGAAGAAGTCTCTGAGTGTCATCGGACTAGTCCGCTCCACAGGTCGGACTAGTCCGATCTTTTCAGACTAGTCCGAAATAGGACGGAACAAAGGTTCCTGTGTAAGCTCGGACTAATCCGAGGTTGGCTGGACTAGTCCGCAGCTCCAGTTGAGAGAGTCTTTTAGACTAAGTCTGGTAAGACCGGACTAGTCCTCCCTTTGGGCCGGACTAGTCCGCCCTTACCAGACTAGTCCGTTCTCATACGGAACAAAGGTTCCTGACTGAGATCGGACTAGTCCGCTCTTGGCCGGACTAGTCCGGGGTTTCATGACCGTTTGAATTCAACGGTCACTAAAACTTTATTTGGTAAGCCGTGACGTGAGTGGTCCCTCAAGATCGGACTAGTCCAGGGTTGGGACCGGACTAGTCCGGACTTTAGTTGGTAACGGCTAAATGTCGGGATTTCTATAAAAGGAGACCCCCCGGCTGAGAATTGAGCAGACACGAACCCAAGCGCTGAAAACTCATTCCTAGAGCTCTTCTAAGCCTCTTTCCTCACCTTCTAGACCCCTAAGATCGGATCTTAAGGAGTTAGTGGTTCTTGTGAGAGGAAAGACGTGGTGACCGACGTTTGAGCTCTCGGTTTGATTCCTTTGCACTCTAACTATTATTTTGAGTTCTTAACAGTTGTACTTTGAATTCTAGAACTGCTTGGTTGGTGTAGAGAGCCTCAAAGTGTGAGTAGCCCCTAAGAGCATTGTATTCACATTCGATTGATAGTGAGAAAGCCCGGGCTTGATCTTGGTGATCACTCGGTGAGGGAAGGGTTAGAAAAGACCCGGTCCTTGGTGGACTCCTCAACGAGGACGTAGGTTCCTGTGTGGAATCGAACCTCGGGATAAATCGTGTCTCTTGTCTTCTCTACTATCTTACTTGCTCACTAGAATTACCTGTTAAACTTTGATTGTGTTATTTTCCGCAAATTGTTCTATTATTTTGCAATCTGATTATTCTCAACTAATTTGTGATATCATTTGACTACCACATATTTTCAGCTCAAACAAACTTGATAGGAAACCTAAAACACAAATTAGGCTTAGACCGGACTAGTCCGACCTCATACCGGACTAGTCCGGCCTACTCTGGTTTTATCCGCTCTTTATTTTAATTTCAGGTTTTATTAGCCTATTCACCCCCCTCTAGTCAACTTTCAGATGGGAAAGAGGACAGAGATATACACAGATCATAAGAGCTTAAAGTACATTTTCACACAGCTAGACCTCAACCTCAGACAAAGGAGATTGTTAGAGCTAATCAACGACTTTGATGTGGGTATCAACTATCATCCAGGGAAAGCGAACGTCGTGGCAGATGCTTTAACCCGGAAGGTGCATATCAACATGTTGAGCTTAAATGACATGCCTACGGAATTGAAGGAGGAGATTGCAAAACTCAATCTATGTCTGGTGAATAGTGGTGAGGCCATTGCCATGGAAGTGGACTCCACATTGGAGCAAGACATACGCAATGGTCAGAAGGATGACGAGAAAATACAAGAGATTAGAAGACTCATCAAGGAGAATAAAGCTCTTGGGTTTAGAGAGGATGAACAAAGTACGGTGTGGCATGGGAGAAGAATATGTGTACCAGGGGTAAAGGAGATCCGTGAGCTAATTCTGTGAGAGGCTCATGATTCTGACTATTCCATTCATCCTGGGAGTACGAAGATGTATCATGACCTCAAAAGCAGATATTGGTGGTACGGCATGAAGCGGGATGTTGCGGAACATGTTGCCCTATGTGACACATGTCAGCTAGTAAAAGCAGAACATCAAAGGCCCGCCAGATTGTTGCAACCACTCAAAGTGCCCGAATGGAAATGGGAAGAAATAGGTATGGACTTCATAGTGGGACTACCTAGGACCCAATCGGGATATGATTCGATATGGGTCATAATCGATAGACTGACTAAGGTAGCTCATTTCATCCCCGTGAAAGAAAGCTACAGCGGATCCAAATTGGCAGAATTGTACATGTCAAGAATCGTGTGTTTTATGGAGTGCTGAAGAAGATAGTGTTAGATCGAGGGACACAGTTCACCTCAAGGTTTTGACAGAAGTTACATGAGACCATGGGGACTCATTTGAATTTTAGTTCTACGTACCATCCACAGACCGACGGGCAGACCGAAAGAACCAATTAGATCCTTAAGGATATGCTGAGAGCTTGTGCACTCAAAAACAATAGGAGTTGGGATAAGAACTTATCGTATGCAGAGTTCTCCTATAACAATATCTACCAGGCTAGTATGAAGATGTCACCATTTGAGGCGTTGTATGGGAGGAAGTGCAGAACATCATTGTTTTGGAATCAAACTGGGGAGAGCAAAGTGTTTGGGCCCGAGGTACTACAAGAAGCCGAGGCGAATGAGGGAAATCCGCAACAACTTGAGGATAGCCCAGAACTGACAGAAGAGCTATGCCGATGTACGAAGAAAAGAGCTCATTTTCAACGTAGGGGACTATGTCTATCTCAAGGTGTCTCCTATCCGAGAGCTTCGTCGGTTCAAGGTGAAAGGGAAGTTATCACCTCGGTACATCGGACCATTTCAGATCTTGGAGAGGAAAGGCGAAGTGGCATATCAGGTAGAACTACCGGCTCACCTATCGGATGTGCACGACGTGTTGCATGTGTCACAACTCAAGAAATGCTTAAGAACACCCGAAGAGAGGTTACCCATGAACGAGGTAGACGTACGAGAAGACCTTTCATATGCCGAGCAGCCGGTCAAGATCCTGGAGACGATGGAACGCATCACAAGGAATAAAAGAATCCGAATGTGCAAAGTGCAGTGGAAGCACCACTCGGAAGCAAAAGCCACATGGGAGCGTGAAGACGAGCTCAAGGCACAGTTTCCGGATCTGTTCCCCTAGAGTCACCAATCTCGAGGACGAGATTTCTTTTAAGGGGGATAGAGTTGTAACACCCCAAAATGTGGCAAAATATGAATTCAAATTTATTAGACATGATGCATGTTGGAGGAAATTTCAAATTCAAACCGGAATTCAAATTTGAAGCAAAAATAGAAAAGGAAAAGGAAAGGAAAAAAGAAAAATGGCCAATACGCCGAAATCCGCCAGCCGGCCCAGCAACTCGCGGCCCATTCCCCCCTCCCTCTACTCTCTTTGCCATGCGGGACCCACCAGTCGGCACCTTCTTCTCCAACCGCCGCCCGACCTTTTTCCCGCTCCGAGCAACCGCCGCGCGCCCCGTCCGGATTCGCCGCCTGCACCCATGATCTGCGGCCCCTCCCAGTGCAGCACAAACCCTACTCGCCCCCGCCGCTCCCTCGCCCATTTAAACACCGAGGTCCGTCCCTTTTCTCCCCAATCGACTCGCCTCAGTTTCCGGTGAGGACCGAAGCTCCCCTCGTCGTTTTCCTTCGAATTTCTCCCGTTTTCTCTGATCTAACGCGTGTAGTGTGTGCCACCATCGTCGGGGAGTCTTGCAGGTGAAGAAGGCATCGTGTTTTGCGCTCTAGCCACACCTCCGGTGAGCACCGCCGAGCTTCCCCCCTCGGACCCCGTCGCCGACCGACTTCCAGGGCCTCCGAGCTCAAGAAAACCACCGAGGTGAGACCCCGTACCTCCCCTCTTTCGCTCTATGCCAAGAAATCCAAGTTTTAGCGAGTGTAGACGAAAACCCAAAACTCTCCGGCGAGATCGCCGCCTCCCGCCGCCGCGCGCCACCGGGCAGCGCCACCAGCACACGGCTAGGGCGACGTAACCCTCTGTGGCCCGTCCATTTTAAATCGGGCGGATGAAAACAGAACCCCGCGTACCCCTTCGCGATCTAATCTCAGCCCTCCATTTAAAATCTAATGGCCCACATCAGCCCCGCGTTATAAAGGGCGGGAATCTTGCAGGCTACCCCCCGGGGTTCTGAGGAAAAAAGATCTAGCCCCGGAAACTTCTGATCTAGCCCCTAGACCCTTAGAAATTCATGTAAATGCATTTAAAAATCAGTTTCAGCCCCTAGACTTAATAAAAATTAGGAAAACCTCTCTGTTTTGCACACTTAGACCCCTGAAAATTTAGAAAATAATAAATTTGACCCTACTGCAGTGTGGATTTGCACTTCAGACCCTATAGGACATTAAATTAAGAGATTTGGACATATGAGTAGAATTTAAATTCAAATGATGATGCAAATACATGTGCAAATACAATTTAAATTTTCCTAGCACTTGGAAAACATTTAGAATGAGATGAGGACTGATTTTAGGTTGAAATGAAATCTGACTAAGGGCTATTTACTTTTACTATTGCTGGAAATTCATTTTTAGGCTAGAAATAACTCTGAAAAATAGGTAAAAACAAATATAAATTGATCCCATCAGAGAGGGAGTCAAAATATATTTTGTTGGACATTTTAGATCAAATTATATTCTGTGTAGGTGATATATCTTGCTATTTTAGTATTAAAGTTCACTTTTAGGTATGGAAAATAAATCTGAAAATATAGGAAAATAGGTATGCATAATTAGAAAATATCAAATGAGGTCCCCACATTTAAAACTTCAATTCAAGAATAGTGTAGAAGATATGAAAATCCATTTGAAGTAAGAAATTATGTTTCATGCAAATTTTGTGGCTAATAAGTGTATTATCTCATATAGAAAATGTGTTCAAATTAGAAATTCATATACATTGTGCACTTAGAAATCTGAATATTAAAGTTAAAGGTATAATATATGTTTAAAAGTGCATGTATGCATAGGAGCAACCTATCTAGGGTAAACACAACACTTAAGTATGTGTATGACTTTAAATGGGTATGCATGTATGACTTGCATGAATGTATGGGTGGACTATTGCTTATGGATTATGGTTTTCTTTTGCTATGTGTGTATTGACATGAGTAGAACCAGCCCTAGAGCAGGTTTTCACTTTTCAAGATCAAGACTTTCCATTCTCGGAGCAGCAAGAAGGCAAGTGTCCGTCCTTGACCACTTTGATCCTATACTAGGAGGTGTAGTTAGAGTTATTTGTATTGTCGATTGAAATATGAAACCCATGCTAGGAAGTTTCCCTAGATTTTCATTATCTTGCTTCCTTGTAGCCTGGGTTGGGAGTTATTTTACTATGTCATTCATTTATATCACTCATGCTTAGCCATGCTTAGAGTGGGATAAATGGGATATGAGAGCATCACCTTGATTATTTTACCCTTTGAATGGAATATTATGAATTATGTAGAGGTAGGGATCTAGGCAAGTTGAATGCTTTGGTTGGTGCTGTGTGCACGAGACTCGGATTTGTGTTTAGTGCTTGCCTGGATCCTAAGGACCGGTTCATGGAGCATGTAACCTAGCTTTACCGTGCCAACCACATGCTGAGATGGGGCAGCTTGGCCAATTAATTAGGTGTATCTCCGGCCTAGTATGGGTGTTTGGATGGTGCGGGGAATTGGTGTCAGCTGGACTACCATATGAACCGCAAGGCTCAAGAGGGGGCCACTTCAGCGGGGTTGGAGCCTCTTGGATGCTGTTAGGGGTGGAACCTCAGTGGGCCCACACTCGTCGGGAATCCCTTTGTAAAGGTTTCATGGTGATCTCCTGGCTACACACCTCGGAAGTGTGAACGTGGTTCGCGGCCACTAGCAAAATGGAGGTTTTCTAGTCCACCCGACAACGGGGGATGAAATCACTACATGTGGGTACAGTGGTGTAAACTCTGCAGAGTCAAAACTGTCATGATAGTCGTGCTCACGGTCAAGAGCGGCTTGGACTTATTCATGATTAGAGGATGATGAATTGGGAAGTTGAGAATGTTAAGCGGGGAGCTTAACATTGGAAATGAAGTTATGATTGCATGATATTGATGATGGGTTAGGGGGTTGGGACCATTCCACTTATGTAGTAATGTAGGTGCATAATAAGCTAAGGTGATAGGTACAAATTGCGTAGTGCTTTAACCATGAGATCAAGCTTTCCTTGTTCTAGCCATGCATGACATAACCTTCCCACACTTGCTGAGTACCAACGGTACTCAAGCTTGCTTTTCTGTTGGTTTAAATCGCTGCTCAGGCCAAGGGAATGACGTGGTGTACAACAACCAAGACTTCGGACCCGAAGAAGGATTTTAGGTTCATGAGTCCCCCGGGCAACGCCTGTGACAGAGCCTACAAGACTTATCTTCCGCTGTTGGTTTATTTCTATGTTATGAACATGTTATCGTCCATCGAGACGTTATGTAAGACTTATTTATATTTGAACACTTAGCATGTAATATAATGATGTTTCACTATTTGTCGTCACATGTATGAGAAAATGATCTTGGCATACATGTGGGAGTCACTCGGTTGTTCTTCGGAAAAATCGGGTGTGACAATCAGCGAGGTGCCGCGCCACACCCTAGATTTGCACTGAACTGGCTGCCTCCGGGAGTGCGTCCTCTCAAGGGCGATGGATTGGATATTCAACCTAAAGCTTTGAATAACAAATGTTGGAAATCCGGGCGAGAGATTAAACTGAAAGGGCTCATTTATTCTAGGAGGTTGCTGGCTATGTATTAAGCTTACAACTAAATTTTATATCTAAAAGATTCTTTGATTCTTATCTAAATCTGCAACAAATTACTCCATCTCTACTATTCTAAAAACAAGGTTACCTCTAACACTTGAAAGCAGGCTTGTGAATCACCGCCCGGACGCCCAAGTGCCCGGCGACGACGGCGGCGAGTTGAGGGGGGAGAAGGAGGTGGTTGTGGCGGCGGGGCGAGAGGAGAAGGAGGAGGAGGCGGCGGCGGGGAGAGGATGGGAAGCGGCGGTGGGCTCGGCTGGGAATACCGTTATGCGTGGATCGTCCGATCCTTATCCAATGGTCCTTCTTACAGATCGCACATATAAAAACTCACCCCACTCTTCACCTTAACTCTAAAAATATATCTTCTCCCCTCCTCCTCTCAATTGGCGACGGCTGCGGCAGCGTGACCCGGCGGCGGCGACGCAGGGCTGCAGCAGCAGCAGCGGCAACTCCAGCCGAGTCGACCGGCCATGGTGTCCAGGTCGGAGCACATGGACGCCTAGGCGACTCCTTTTAAACGCTGCGAGAGATTAGTTACGGAGATATCCACTATATAATGAAATATTCTGGTGGACATAGAGAGCGCATGAGCTATGGGGCCAGAGCCATTTCATATATAGCACTGCCATGTCTTCAATAATGCTGCACCTTTTGTCATCAATTCTTATTATGCTCACTAGGACTTCGTGAAGAACTTGAATCTTGTAACAGGCACAAAAATTAAAAAATGTGTCATACATGGTTTTTGCATCGAATGATCATAGGGAAGTTTCTTTAAGCTAAAATGATTGCAAGGCAATTGCTTAAACTCTGTTTTCTGGTTTTCGAATGGAAGAAAAGATGACCTGGTTGGTATTACTCTGCAGACTATACAATTTCAGATAGAGAACTTGCCTCCTCTCATGATTTTGCCTCTGGCTTTCATCAGCATTATCCTGGCTAAGCTTACAGTTGTAGGGTCACTTTTCACCTATCAGAATGTGCTTTATCACATGATTTAGCTTAGATAATACGAGGGTTATCAGCCTTTTGCAGAAAAAGGTTTAATCCTTCAGGGCCAGAGCTTCAAACTGTGTCTACTACTGCCCTGGCTGATGCCGTCATCGTCTGCAAGAACTAGATAAGTAGTTACAGTTTTATGCAAGCTCCCTTTTCTCATAAGAAATGATTCCTTCTCCTGCCCCTTAAAATAAGAGGAGGCAGCTTTAAGAAGTGGCGTTCCTTGATAGAATAAAGTACCATAACTTAGCAGCACCTTCTTCTGAGCAGACTCATCATCTGATCATCAGGATCATAAATAAGTTACACTGCAAGCTTAATTATCCAGCAGAAAAAATGGTCTTCAAATGGTATATTACACTTGGGCTTTGATTATGTCATGAAAAGGGAATTGTTGAAAACTTGCGAGTCATATAAGAGCTATATTTGTGTGAAGTAGATCGATTATTTTATAGCTGGGATTTGATCTACACGTGTTTACCTCTTCTTTCCCCATTGTGGCAAGTGCATATCTAAATTTTTTACCATGACTCCATGAGCCAACAACTCTAGGATGCCAGCTAGTGTGTCATTTGACCATTTTAACCCATGAGCAGCGAGGGTTATCAATTCTTTAGTTCCTAGATGCACTAGATTAATACATATTTCCTGCGCAACCATGTTGCCGCAACATATAGCTATGACTAGGAATGCATGTTTTGTTGATTACCTTTTGACTCCTTAAATTACCACCGTCTCACATCATTGTTACGTAAAATTTGTACTCAACTGTGACATGCACACCATATATAAACTGATTGTGTGGCAGAAAATAATACGGAAGTTCACATTGGAATATTGCATAGGTAGCTTCACCTAGATCTGTTGTTTCCCTGAGTTCGAAAAACTGCAACTTGCACTTTCCTTTGATGTTTCATGATAGAAGTAGAACTTTAGGTAAGGCATTAAGTTCATCATACTCCGTGGCTGATAAAACATGGTTCAGATGAATGTTATTTATGAGGATTGAACCATTCTAGACCATAACCTCTTGAATAAGGAAAGAAACAGGTATTTGGGCGTATCACATTCAAGATCACCATTGAAAACTTCGCTTTTGTTTCATTGTGATCATTCTATCTGTTCAATGTACATATACCATATCCACAATCCACATTGTATGCAGTATGTTCCAGAATACAGAACTATATGTATCATCTCAACTCAGAAATTACATTCTGAAGATATTTGAATGACTTTGTGTAGCTTACAAAACCCATAAACCAAAAATCAAAGCCATCAACAGTAACTACATCAATGTACTTCTCATCAGGGTTGTATAAATTTTCTCGCACTGAAGCAGTCTTAATCCTCTTCACGGGAATCAACACCTGCATAATCATCAAAAATCATTAGCTTTAGCCTCAAATATATGTCCAAAACTCTTTAGACCATATTTTCCATCTGATAAATTTCAGTTGCTCGGATGCAGACTTTGCTTCAATTACCTTGTAGGGCACCCTCGTGCTTCTTCCTTTGGGAGATGCTAAATTCAAGAGCCTATCACTATGGAAGGCAATCTTCTCGGTTGAGATGAAAAGCATTCCAGCTATTGGGCCAGCTGTAGTTGAAAGATAACACTGGAAAGCCTTCACTAGCCTCTCTTCTTTCTCGACTGCAAAGTATTCCCTGAACACTCTGTCAATGCTGCCAGCTTGGAGCACCTTTGCACCAAAGCTTAATTTCCCTCTTATAGTTTCTGATATTTTTGGCCCCAGGGTCACTGCAGAAAAAAAAGAAAATATTCATTGATCATGACTCATGAAGATTTATAACGGATTAATATAACACAGCTTCGATCTGTGAGGAAGGACAATAGTTAAGTTCTTACAGTGCTCTTTGAACCCTTGCATGTAGCTATCTGTTTTCTGGCTCAGTTTGCTCACTCGATGAATGAAGGAACTCTTCTTGTCTGTACCATGGAGAGGATACCAAGTGAGTACTGGCATACAAAGTATATCTGTTTGAAATAGGGAAACGAGAAAGAAGGGTGTGAGATTATTACTCTTGGGAATCAAGGCAGAACAAGAAGGCTTTCCATGTGTTTCCTCATCAGCATATGCAAACGAAGTCAAAGGAATTCCGATGACATGCTTCTGGGCAGAACTCTCCATTGTTCGAAGAAGCTCTATCTTCTATTCTGCTCGTGTACTGGGTGGGAGTCCGCCTCTGCTTACGAGAAGTTGGTGCTTGCCCCAAGGCTGAGCCATATGTGGTGGGCTTTTATAGGAGGAAGCTGCCTAGAAGGCTGCTTTATTCCAAGGAACAATGCGGTGTAACCGAATCAGCACTTTATGCTGCATACTCACCATTGCCTCATCAGGATCGAAAAGCAAGGCATGCTTTCTTGACTAAAAGAATGGGCGCGAGAAGAACACTTGGAGCTTTCAACCTAGCTAATGAGGAGGTACCCGATGCTTTGCTTTCCTACTGCACTTGCCTGCCATGAACTGTTCATGAGGCAGTTGGGCTTATAGTTAGCTTTACGAGGTGATGGTAGCAGAACATGTAGGCTTTGGCACTTATAATGAAATCTGAATGTCTGTGACACGTAGTTTATAACTGATTTTCTTTTACGTTTCAGGAAATGGGTTCGTGGGGAATGGAGAGAACGAAAGGCAAACACGTGGGTGGTTCTAACCAGGCTACCGGTATACCTACGGTTCGGTTTTGTATCTCCTTTTTGTTATACTTGTGTCACGTTTTTTTTTTGTTGGTGTTGTAAAGCGTGTTGTTAGGAATCTCGAAGAAACCAGAAGAATGTGCACATGTCAAGTTTTTATGGCAAGATCGATGGCACTTTCTGGTGAATGGTGATTTTAAGTTTTTTTTCTCCTGTTATTATCCGTGCATGGTATGAGTATTTGACAAATTTAATTAGCTGCATCGAAACGCCACAACGCCATGCTTCCTCGTCTATTAGCTCTTAATTAAGATTCTCCCTGTCTAAAGCCTCAAATCGGTTGCATAAATTTATTATACCTTAATACTATCCTGCTGATCCTGAGCCTGAGCCTTTCTGCATCAGATCTTTTTGTCGTGGTGCCACATGGGAGGCGGTGTGCTCTTCACTTGTACAGGGCCGCAGCCTTGTACCAGAATCATTCAGAATCTTGCGAGGAACATTTCCCCCGCCAGATTCATGGTGGCCCAGGTATGGGCTGGGACTTGTGGTCGATGTGGAATGAGACTAGCCTGATGTGTAAAACCACTCGCTTTCCGCAAATCCGGACGTAATTAAGGATACCATAACCCTGCTTGCTTCGTCGCTGATGGCTCCGATCTAACCACCCTTTTTCCGGGCCAGGTGTTAGCCTGACATACGTGGAGCTTATGCAGAACCTCGTCACAAAAGGTGATCATGCTCGATAAAAGGGGCTGGTATTAGCTGTCCAAGCGTAGTTTTTCAATATTGTTTGGTTGTTGAATAATGAGATTATGATACAGATATTATGCCCCGCACTTTGCCGCTTTTGGTTGACGTGTGTCAGCAGCTCTATTTCTGCCTGCCAATATTTGATGAGACCCACCAAGCATTTCAGAAAGAAACATACAGCAACGACTCGATCGTCCAAGAAAAAAAATTGATGTTTAGAATGAATGTGTGGTGTCAAACTTTTTTCATTTTGTTCGTCCATGTGTCAAATGATTTGTGATGCAAACAACCTATTTATTGTAATGTATTTCCCCGTTCTGAAATTGTTGTCATTACAACAACTCCAGTTCATTTTTTAAAAACTAGACAGCAATTTAAAAACGAAGTGAGTGCTTTTTTGTTTTCAATTGAATGAAAATGAAGTCTTCGTTCACCCTGACATATTTGTCATCCGATTTGTTTTTTTTAAGGCACATATGTTTTTTAGAACTATATGTTGACTATATAAAAAGTTATTAGTGTATTGAATATAGAAAAAAATATAAATTTTAGTTGTCCAATCTAGATCTAAGGATATGAACAATTAAATGAAATGACCAAACGCCTTATTATACAGATAAACATAAATAAATAGTCATCTGTCGACAGGCGCTGGTGGTATAGTAGTGGTGACCACTTGGAGCAGTGGCGAAGCTTGGAAGAAATCAGGGGGCCGGCCATTTCTAGGTGCATATATAGCTGGAGAGGGGAAACAGGAGGAACACGGGCTCAGCAAGTCAAGGCATTTTCAGTGACTAAAGGACTCAGCAGGCAGAAAGGAGAGCAGGAGAACAGCGCAGCAGCGAGCAATCTCACTGTTAGACTATGTAATTAGGGGGATAACCAGGAGCAGTTTAGTCTTTTGGATAGGATTAGAGTTAGGAGCTTAATAGTCTTTTCCCCCAACTAATCCCTCTATGTATTGTACCCTTGACCCCTCAGATCAATACACACAAATCATTCTCCTCTAATACTCACAATCTTCCCCTTAAAACAACTATTTCAGCAAGTAATTACATCACATTCACAATAGTGGTTCCTGGCCTCTGAAAGAGGCCCTCGTGGAAGAACTATACATATCGCCCTCCACGGATCACAAAGCCAGTCCAACATGCTGGACTTCACAACACACGTACAATAAAAATTATAGGTCCCTAACAACAACAGCGCCGTCATTAAAATACCAGCGCATCTGCATGACGTCAATTCTTGGATATATAATTCATGAAAACTTGGAGGTATTCCGCCTCGTCCACCATTTCCGCTTCACAGAGTTGGGTGAGGATTCGTTGCTGTTTCCGAGCTTGTTCAGGATCACCTTGGTCTCCCTTATGCGGCCACCGAAATCCTTCTTCCACGAGTCAAAGTTCTGCTTCAGCCTTCGCAGTTCCATGTCCGGGTTCAGGCTGGCGTCCGCCTGCCCAGACTTGACCTCAACCAAGAAATTGACGTCATCAGCAAAGACCTGACTCCGCTGATTGAATTCTTCTTCTAGGCGGTTGATGATGCTGTGACCCGTGTTCATATCCCGCCCAACGGTCCGTGGAATCAGCTGAGACCCGTTGCCCACATGATTGCCGTTGCTCTCCCAGCTCTGGTCCACTGATGAGTCAGACATCCGAGGTGTCTCATCCAAAGCAAGGCTCTTCTTTGCTACAGAGAGGCTCGATTGTAACGATCGCATTTGCTTCTGCCACATTTCTTCCATAGCTTTCATTTTCTGCTCGTACTCTGACCATCGATTTTCATATTGCTGAAGCCGCTGATGAAGCATCTCGTTCTCTTCATCCTTTTCTCGAACTGTGGCCTCAGCTTTTAGTATTCGCCTTTGTAGCTCCGCAAGGACTGATGCCTTAATCCAAATTTGGTCGCCTTCTGCCTCCTGAAAGGATTTTAGTACTGTCAAATTCATGCCTATTTGGGTTATATGAACTGGGTAAGAGAAACACTACAGAGTACTTCAGGTTTACTATGAAGACACTATTCATGTATATAACGTGCCAGCAGCACAGTATGATATTAATCGTACAATTGTACCTGCTTTGATTCAAACTCTCTGAACACATTTATTAGATCAACATTGCCATCACATCTTCGAACAAGATTGCCACGGATACCTACATTTTAATGAATATACGAAGGAACAAGACAGTGCATCAGTAACACTCCATTTCAATGAATATATAAAAGAATAGGACAAAGAATCTACATACCAGATTGTATTATCACTGAAGCCTTCCGGACTGTTGTGAAATACCTCCTTGCAAGACAGCATCTTACATTTCTTTGCAATATAGTTGCTGCCCTATGTTTCCTCAACAGAGATGAATAATGTCTCCTTGCATTCTCACCACGAATGACTGAGTTAAGAAGACCCAGTTCATACAACAAACTTAAGTCGAAACATATTGCAAGAATAAAGTACATAAAATTTTTGAAATACACTAGCCAGTCCCAAGCCCGGGTAAGGAGGGTTGTGATAGGCTTGGCGAGCCAGCATCAAAACCAGCCATTCTATGGATATGAAACCCAATTTGGGTTTTATATCTAGTCTACCTCAACATGCTTGAGACAGGCTTTGTTGTTTGTTTGTTACTAGTTTGGAAAACGTACATGATTGAAGAGCCAAAACTCCTCTTATTCGTTCTCTTGCGTGATGGCGAGCTTGATGCCCTCTGAAACAGCTTTGAACCCTCAAAATACCATGCAGAGTGCGATTACGGGTATCTTCAAGGTTGCCGATCTTTAATTCCCAAAATCAAAGGGCACAGTAACACAAGAAAACTTCTATTAAATGTTTGACAGAGTAATTCTTCTAAGATGACACATTGTTTGTAAACATGCAATGGGGCCAACACCTTTACTTCCTGATGATATCACTACCATGAAAATAAATAAATGAAATAACTAACCTGACCAGTTCGGAAGAACAATTTTGTGTAGCCAACTTGATACATCTCAGGTAAAATGTTGAACTGATGAAGGATTGCAACTGAAACACTAAGTGGGTCTTGAGATGCAACATCATCAAGGAGAAGAAAGCCATACCTGGTAAAATTAAATATTTTTAGGGAAAAATAAAAATAAAAGGAAATTAGAAGAAATAATGCAGCTGCTCAGAGATCCAATTTACCGTCGAGCAAACTTCTGATGAGTCATTCTAGTTGGATACCCAGATCTTGAAATCCGGACAACCTCAAGAACCCCACAGCATTTGAGTTGTTGAAGCACAAGTCCTTGCTCATAAATTGCAGGAAGTTGTAGATTATTCGGTTTAATGCAGCGTATGAAATGTGGTGTTGTACTTTCCAGTCTTTGCATAAGTTGGAACAGTTGGCCCTACAAAGATGGCAGACACACGGTCAATAATTTTCGTTCTGATTCATTCATGATCTAGCAAAGTGTGGGAGCATAGAAATGTGTACCTTGAACTTCATGGCAACACTTAACTTCTGTGAATCGGCAGCACTAGATCTATATGGAACGGATATAGAACTGTCCGATTGAGCTAGCATCTTAGATGCAAACATTTGTGGCAGAGAAGATTTGCATTTGGCAAGGAGCTGAATCAGGTCCATGTGCAATAGATCTCTATTCTTCTCCAGGAAACCCGAAGTATCATAAGCCACCTGCTCATGAAGAATCAGAATTAATGTTGTCACCTGGTAAAACGAAGATGCAAGAAAGCATAGATATAAAGGAATAGTGAGCACATAACAACTTCCCACCTCTCCTGCATAGTGACGGACGGCAAATGCCTTGCCTCTTTCTCCTCTGAAGCAAGAATTTGTGTTAAGATGTTCTTTAAGCTTGTTTGCAAAAGTAAGATCTGTGGCGTTGGGGAAGGTAGATTCCTCATCCAGCAGAGATAATAATCCCAGTGGTTTCTGTATTAAGTAAGAATGTTAAATGACAGCATTTGATAAGTTTGTGATTATACAAAGCAAGACAGCTCTATTAAAACTCTCATATACTAGGATTTCAGATAATAACAGAAAAGATTGAGCAAATGAAATTATGAAACATAGAAACAGAAGTGCCACAACGTGTGGGAGCTTTCAGCACTTGGCCTGGCGCAGTGGTAGAGTCTCTCCACTTGTGTCCTGGAGGTCCTGGGTTCGAATCAGCCTCCTTGCAAAATAAGCAAGGGGAAGGCTGCCTAGAAATTCCCTTCCCCAGACCCCACAACGTGTGGGAGCTTTCAGCACTGGGTATGCCCCTTTTTAGAAACAGAAGTGCCACAGACTGTGAATCATTTATCTTATCAAAGTAATCAGAACCCGAGGAATGTTACTGCTTCTCCCTGTACGAGTGACCTGATACAGTGGCTTTAAGCCACTTGTTACCTTGTTTTCCTGATGCTAGTTAATAGGTAGCATCATGGTTTGATACTTTGATAAACCAGTAACTCCATTTGCTTGCAATATTGGTCATGAAGAATCCAGAAGAGTTTTGACGAAGCTCTGTAGATCCGATTTATCACTAACAACAAAAGCATCTACATAATATTGATTTCTGAAGTTTGTTGACTTGGATATCATCCCTTTGGCCATATTTGGACCATATATTTTTATTTTAACTAGTTTTATTTTAAGCAAAGAAATTTTTGCTTACAGTATACGGGGAGTTTGTAGGTGCAATGTAGTCTTCTCACACTACACTATCATATGCTCCACTAAATTAAAAGACAAGGTCAAGGAAATAAACATGTTCATTTCTTTATCAATACAATATTGGAATGTATCTAGAGACTTAGCTCATGATAGGACTGCATGGAAAGTAGCAATTCATGTGCCGGAATCTTGGTTTTTTTTATATTTGGTTACTCTTATATCTCTTCCTCTCTTTTACTTTATTTTTAAAAAATAAATAAAATTATTTGGTTTCATGTCTAGCCTACCCCAACGTGCTTGGGACAAAGGCTTTGTTGTTGTTGTCGTAGTCAGTATCACTCAGCTTTGCATATTGCAATATTGTGAAATAAAGTATGAAAACATATTTTTCCCTTGAGGCACTATTGCTGCAAATCTCTTTTTTTAGAAGAAAAATAGCTCCCACTTGAGCAGGATCCGGAGAAGGTCCGACCCACTTGGGTCTTTTGTACACAGTATTTTCCTACATTTCTGTAAGGGACTGTTTGTGAAGGACGGACTTGGCGCAGTGGTAGTGTGTCTCCACTTGTGTCCTGAGGTCTTGGGTTCAAACCAGACTCTCTGCAAAAGCAGGGGTAAGGCTGTTTAAAAATAACCCTTTCCCAGACCCCACATGTGTGGGAGCCTTCGGCACTGGGTACACCCTTTTTTCTGTAAGGGACTGTTTCCAGGGCTTGAACCCGTGACCTCATGGTCACAAGGCAACAGCTTTACCGCTGCGCCAGGGATTCAAATCTCTTTCAAGAACAATAATTGCTATATGATGAATCTACAACACTTCCGCCGATTAACCTAATTGTTAGCAAGTAGTGATCAGTGAAAAGAATGTAGAGGCACATACTTTCTCAAAGAGATTCAAACAGTCTTGATTGTCCTCAAACTCAACCTTAGCCCAGTCAATTCCATCCTCCACATATTCCTGTTCACAGTAACAAATTAAAGTTTAGGAGAAGATATCAAGAATTTTCTTTAAAACAATCGCGTCCTTGGTGAATAGCAATATCAAGTTCACCACTTCTCAGTTAGATAAGACAAGGAACTAGGGAAAAAGAACATTCAAGGGGCACATTGAACATTTATCTCAGACAAAAAAAATAAAAATAAAAAGGGGAGAATAATGAGATTGTGGTTTTGCTACTGTTCATCGTTGCAATTGTCACAATAATACTAAAATGTGAACCTTAATGTAATGGAAATAGAAAACAATGATGTTTTAAGAAATGTTAAGTCCAGAAAGAGTACTCGAACCCAATAACTCTGTTAAGCTACTATGCACCGACCAGTTCACCTCAAAAACTTAAACTGATGGGGAAGGGTGAGCAATTCACTTATATTTCAACACTCTTCCTCACGTGCAGGCTCCCTCAGACCACAAACGTGGAATAGAAATCGGCTGCAATTTATTTAATAAATCGTGCCCGCCAGGATACGAACTCGAGATCTCTAGCCCTAATACCATGTTAAGCTACTATGCACCGACCAGTTCATCTCAAAAGATTAAGCTGATGAGGAAGGGTGAGCAATTCACTTATATTTCAACAAACTCAATAAGAGAATCATGACCGGAAAAAGTGTACCTGCTCATATTAACTAATTGGCTAAAATTATTGCTACTGGCAACATGAATTCTGGAAGCTAGAACACAACAAATAACTCACCTCTTGCTCAAGCTTAAACAAATGACGATTGAAATGTTGTTGCAGCCTCTCGTTAGCATAATTAATGCAGAACTGTTCAAAACTGTTCTTCTGCAAATGTAAACATATCATGAGTAACAGCTGCAAATTAATGTGATTTAGGTCAAAATGATGTAAATTACCTCAAAAGATTCAAAGCCGTAGATATCAAGAATACTGATTGATCTCCCAGTTCGACGCTTGCCAACCGAGAGAGATTTATTAATTTGTTCTACTAGCCACTCAAACAAACTAGCATAAACCGATTTGGCCAGTGCATCTCTTGTGTCAATTGCCTGATAAAAAAATTAAATAGGTAAATGCATAAGATATGCAGACTCAATAACTACAGATATTAACTACGCTTTAGTTGAAAAAACCAACCTGTGAAAGGGTAAGTTTTTGGACAATGCTTTCATTGTTAACTTTCATATGGCGCTTGGACAAAGCCAAATTAAGATCTTCAATACTGCAGCCAAGAAGTTCTGAAACCGTTTTTGAAGCTGCAATAACAAAATGCTAAGATAAAGTAGTGTCCCACAGTCATACAAGTTGCTACTTTGTACCACGTTACAAAAATGCAACAGGAAGGCTCCTTGAAACCAACATTTGAGTTTGATACATGCTGTCAAAGCGAATCTCAAGCTGTTTTAGGAACGACAATTTTAATCATGCACAACAGTTCCATACTTCCATATCAAGACTCAACCAGACCAAACACATGGACTGTACAGTCTGGATTCTGGAATTTAGTCAACTCTGGAGTCTGGGCCCTGGTGTCTAATCACTATAGTTTTTGAGGGAAATACAGTGTGGGGAAACCCCTACTGTGGTAATATATATATATATATATATATATATATATATATAGAGAGAGAGAGAGAGAGAGAGAGAAAGAAAGAGAGCAAAGGCAGAAAAATACAGGACCGCCAGAGTGCCAGCCTCAAAACTGTACAAGGGAAGAGGGTGCTTAGCAGCCTGAGCTGTACAAAATCCTCCTGAGAGTGAAAGGGAAACAGTTAAAACACACTGCCTAACCACTCTTGGACACAATCATTATCCAGCGAATTTAGCCTATGCATTTGTAGCTTGGAGTTCACAGCAAGCAATCCTTTCGAGCCTGGAGGAGGGTGGGAATGATCTGAAGATTTTCCTATTTCTTTGTTTCCATAATTCCCAGGCCACAACTGAGAAGATTTCCATGAAGGGGTGTTGACAGTGTTATTTTGTTTGCAGATGGTGCTGGAATTGCAGTTCATGGTCCCAGTGAATCCCAAAAAGGTTCCAACATGCTGCACTAAAGGAACACTGAAAAAATATGTGATACGTATATTCTTGTAAATAGTGTAGGTAGGTCTTCCACACAACAGACTAGTTTGAAAACAGCAAATAATGAAGATAGCTTTTAAACTCAAGATCTCATAGCTCTACACTGCAGCATGAAGCTAAATTTCTTGCAATAGCCATTATACAGATATTGTTACAATCATAATGTGTTGCATACAGCAACCAAAGGAAGTTGTTAAAACAACAATAATAAAATTCTAGCCAACAGAATTAGCACAATGAGGAGTAGATAAAACATTCAGACTGAGTGCCAAAAAACGGTCAAAAGCTTAGACCACAGAATTATTCAATGAATATCAAAATTTTCAGTACCTTCATCCACGACAATTTCAACATGATTTTCATTATCAATTATCGTGAATGAGACATCACCCAGCCACAGGATAGCAGAGACCATTGCAAAAACATTCTCTTGGTCTTCTTTGCTGATATGAACGATGTTCATAGCTTCCTAAAACATAGAAGTCAGCAAAACATGATAGTGGTAAAGCAATAGACACGGGTGTGGAGAAGCTTCCAAGGAATCAGTTTATAACCATGTAATGTAAGAACAGGAAGGGTGGCATAGAAAGACATTATACCATTACAGTTTGAAACATCTCGGCATCATCCACACCAGCAATTGAATAGCAACAGCTCTGCTTAAGATATTTGTACTCATCCACCTTCTTCAAATTCAACTTCTCTGTATCCAAAGTATTATAAGAAATTTATATGATTAGATCAAGAACTAAGCAAGAACTAAGCAAAGGGAAAGCGAGCAACAACATCTCGAGCAACATGGATTTGAGCCAAACAGATGGTAACTTTTTCTATAGAACAAACAGGACCTTCTGAAAGGATAGAATAAAATGAGATTATCTAAATTGTGTTGAAGTGAATGAACAGAGTATGCACCTTTAAGAGAAACAGGTGCGCCAGCACATAGCTGATAGAATATGTGGTACGATCGTTCACCGACTGCACACTGTACAACTCTGGACTGTCATAGTAAAAGAAAGAGACATATTAGACATCTATTGTAAAATAGCATAGTTACTGTTTGTTGTAAGTACTTATAAGGATAACCATAAGATTAAAACTTACCTTCTCAAGTAAAACTGTCCTTCCAGCGAGATGATCAGAAAAATTCATTAACCAAGTTAGAAATTTAATCTCAGGTCAGAAAATGTTAAAAATCTAGAAGAAAAAAAACTCAACAACAGCTGCATACATGTTTGAATCAGAGCACCACATATCCTTCCAGTGGTACTGAAATGAATTTCAATGAGCTTTCCCTGTAAGACAGAATCAGGACTAATAAAACTTTGTACTGAAATGCAGTATAGTAATGCACACAAGAATAAAGCTTACGAAACGACTGGAGTTATCATTTCTTAATGTCTTTGCATTGCCAAAAGCCTCAAGTATTGGGTTAGTCTGTAGAATTTCATACTCAATGCCACTCCCACCACCTAGAGCAGCCAGATACTGCATGGCAATTTTTGCAGTTTCTGTTTTTCCTGCTCCACTTTCACCACTACACAAGAAAATAGAAAATAGCATCATTTGCTCATGAAATATAATTGTATTATTAGGTTAAAACAGGATCAAATGAAGATGACCTAAAAATCTAACATAAAAGCAATTTAGTTCAAAACAACAACAACAACAAAGCCTTTGTCACAAGCACGTTGGGGTAGGCTATAAAAGCAATTTAGTTCACTGAAGTAAAATGTTTCAATCACATGAAATAGTTATCATATGTGTCCACAGCATACTGGTGAACATACAAGAAACATAACGTCTCAGTGTTACATAAAAAAGAGTGATACACCAATCTTTTACTTACTTCAGTGAACCGTAAACAAATGACACATGATATTTTAGCATACTATTTCTATTTCTTGGAAGACCATTGAAATTAGGGTTCTAGTCAGCAAACAATACCACATATTTGAATCATCTAAACAGATCGTTTATGGTATGAACTTAATTGATGAACAACAATGGAGTTTCTTTATCAATGAGGCAATCAGCAAAACTAAATACATTTGGATGGATCACTATTTTTTCAAGTCAGAAAATTGGAAAGCTAACATACATGGAATTGACATTCTTGATTTCGTTCGGAGGCTCAATTCCTATTCCATCATATATCAACTAAATTCAGGGTTTTATGACACTACAATTCTCCTACCGGAAAGCAAAACTTACCAACCTTATAATAATAGATTGGTTAACTTCATCTGAAAATGGTGAAAACACAACATTAGTTATGATAAAGAAAAACTTAGTTATAAATACATATGTAAAAGCAAGACTGATGCAGAAACATTAGTGCACTGACCCCGCTTCATTTCAAGAAGTGCTGAATCTGCTATTGCATAAACGTGTGGGCTATCCATTGCTTTATTCCTATATGCATCAATGTACTCATTACCATATAGTGAAACCTTCTTGAAAGGGTTGACGGCCACCAAAATTGGGCCTGCTTTAGTCTACAATAGAATATATCTTAATAAGAAAGCCATAAAACTCCAGATAAAGAGAAAAAAGTTAAGATCAACCCTCACATAAATCCTGTCTTGGGAGTATCTATACTGCAAATTGTACAGTACTGACGGTTCACTTAGATAACTTAGCTGCATAAGATCATCCACTCCATCAAGAATTTCAGGATTTGCAGACTGAAGGCTCTCTGTTTTTAATCTGAGTACCTTGAAATTGGAATATTGCAGTGACATGAGCATACTTCCAAAGTGATAACCTTATAGTAGTATCTTAGAAAGAAAACAGGTACTTACTTTCCCTTCTGAAACCTTTAGGACGGACTCATCACCAGAGGTTGTAATTACAGTGCACAATGCCCAATCGCCATTTGGAAGCTGACCAAAAACTCTATGCTTCTGAAACACAAATTGGGTAGAATTTGAAGTGACATCGTACTCCAAGTTGTTAAAAATGACACGTGCATTTAAGATTTAAATTGCATGCTTCCAAAAGTCTAGTATAGAAGTATAATAATTAGGAATCTTCAAAGTTCAAAAGACACGCCCTGAGTTAGGAATCATAACTATAATGAGCAGAATGAGGCTGCCTGAAATGTGACTAAACAACTGGATGCTTCTCTAAGTGTGCATATGCCATAGTTACCAACTAGTTGTTACAAAAACCTTGTTAGAACCAAACATATTTTTTCTAACTCTTCGAGAGATGGCAGAAAAAAGTTTTCTGCGGTAAAATCAAACTAAAAGTACCGATAGATCACTTCTCCATGTCAAATTTGTGCTACTGAGGTTGCAAAGGGAAAGGTTTATGAGTTATGACAGATAGCATTGCAATAATAACAACATAGAAGGCCAGAACTACAGAAGTCAGATTATGATCTCAAGAACCTGTTTGCTAAAACAATATAAACCACAAAGAATTCACGTCTTCGCAAAACAGAGAGAGAGAGAGAGAGAGAGAGAGAGAGAGAGAGAGAGAGAAACACTTGGTAATTAGCACAGCCCATCTTAGCGTTTGTTTTCACATAATACAGAAAAACTACCCGTCATAGCAGATCAGCATCGATTTGTGTCACTTAAACCAAAACATGTTTTGCGATGCCTGAATTCGCAATTCTCACATTTCAAAAGCATCAGAAAAAGAAGATAATAATGCCCACCTTTTTAGCGCCGTAGGAGCTCGTGTCACCCCACCTGGAATCGCCTTGCGAAGGGCTCGCAGCTGCCGCCGGCAACACCCGCCTCGGCGTGGCCGCGTCCGCCGACTCAACCTCCTCGCCACCACCAGCCCTCTCGCTCTCCTCCTCTTCCTCCGCCGTCGCGGCCTTGGATCTGTACGGCGAGTCCGCATCACCCTCAGCCCCCACCACCTCCCCTTCCTTCACCTCCTCCTCCGCCAGCACCCGGCGCCCCACGCCGTTCGCAGCGGACGAGTACCTGTAGTCGATAGGCATCGACCGCGCCGGCTGCAGCTTTCCCGGGCCGCGCGGCCGCAGCGCCGCCGACTTCCGCACGGGCCTCACCTCCACTGACGTCATCGCCGGCCGGCGGGCAGGAAGCTGCCCAGAACCGCCTCACGGGTCACGACCGAGCCCCGATTCCACGGGATCTCCGGCCCGGCCGCCTCGAATCCGCTCCAAACCGCTCCACCTGGCGCCAATCCACGCCCGCGCCCAGCAAACGCCTCACAGAAACCGCCGGGGCAAAAATAAAAAACACCGCCCGATCTCGCCGACCACCCACTCCGCCGCAGGAATGGCGACCCAGGCGTAGCGACCGCGAGCCCCCCTTGGGTAGGGGGTGGCACCGCTTCCTCCGCAGCTCGCGTGCGCCTCCCTCTATTACCCCTCTCCCTGTCCCTGTCGTCGGAGAAGAGAGAAGCGAAGAGGGAAAAGGTCCAAAAGGAAGCAGTGGCTGGCTGAAGAGCGAAAAATAATTAAATAACACATTTTAGACGGCCTGCAAATTTCGCGGCGACGGGTTTAATACAAAATCGTTTAAATTTAAATGAGGCAGCGGTCGACGGACGGACGGGGGCAAGGTTTTGAATCGGCCACACATGGCCACCTTCACCCGCGTGATTCGGCAGATCCAGAAAAAAAGCGGGTGGGGCCGCGCGCGCGCCCGCCCGCCCGTGCTGCCGTAACGTGCACTGGGGAACGCAGTACAGCCCTTGGGATTATGTGTAATTTCAAACGAGGACCCGTACTTAGGACTGCAGATGCAGGAGCAGTTCGTTGGGCGTTGGGGGGAACTTGTTTTTTTTTTGTTTCACAAGATGCACGGACAACGGTTTATTGATTCTGTGAGCTCAGCCCATGCCAATGCTTGGCATTGATTGCTTAATACAAGCTTTTAATAAGCATCAAGCCTTCTTGTTAGGACGTTTACAGCTCTCACATGCACAGGTTATAATTACCCCGTGGTCTATAGACTGATGTCGTTTCGAGTATAATTAGAGCACGTTCAACTGTCCTCACCTCCGCTAATAACAGAACAGTTAAGGGGGGCATCCGTCATTACGCACGACACTTTATCCCATCGGGCAGATAAAAGCGAATTTGTACAGACAGGGAAGAACTTTTTCAACTGACAAGCGGGTCCCCGCCTCCTGTCAGCCCACGCGGCCACAAGGACCCGCCTCGGAGGGTATAAACGGGAACTCGTATGCCGGAAACCCACGCGATCATACGAATTAGTACGCCTCCAAGATTTCGGTGGAGTCCGTGACGTGGGCGCGAGCGAATGCATCTCCGACCGCCGCGGTCGGAATACGAGCGCACTACCGTCCGCGTTTCGAATCGCAGCGGCTGGATGACGATCGGATGGAGAGGAATATCGGTCTTGTTTTTTTTCTCCTCTTTTAACTCCGTTCTGCTCAGCCTGCGGCTTTGGTCTTCGGAACGGGACGGGACAGCCGTCGCGATGTGCTGCGGGTCGTGAGAACGTGTCTACGCGTTGCCACGTGGCAGGACCACAATGGTCGGGCTGCTCCGAGCCATTCAAAACGGGACTGGCGTCCAAACGGTCCGTTTTGTTTTGGCCCGGGCCTTCTCTTTCTAAATTATACGTCTTCTCCGTGAAATTTTTTTTACATATGATTATTATAAAATTCCTACGTTTCAAAAAAAATTCTCAAGGGTGGGGTTTTGTGAAGCCACGGCCATTCCAAATTTTGTGGAGCTCGCCTTGCAACTTGTCACTCTTCGACAGGTGGTGATAAACTCATAGTTAAAGTTACTCTGGTGGTAGTTATTTTGGACGATGAAAAGAATCTAACAACTGCCTAGGCCATGTATTTTTTTTCTGAAAAGAAAAAGTGAACTGATGAACCAAAACAAGACATATAAACATTCACTATGCTTTATAATGAGTGTCATTATTTGTATGGAACTTCTAACAGTCATGGAGAACAACAACTAAGTTTAGACACGAGCTTCAAAGCATTGGAGTTATATATATAAGGGTCATGACTCATGGTCTTTATAGAAACCAAACCAAAAGATGCAAATGCCAACTCTCCTAAACAAACGTAGGATTTAATCAACTAATCCAATTTTAAACTGTAGGTGGATGGATTTTACATAAGTGAAACAATTAGAGTCTCCTCCTTGAATAGCTAGCAGTTCTTTTTTATGTAGCGAAGATGTCTGATAATTGAAGAGATTAGGTCGGAACACTCATGAATACACGACAGGTTGGCTTGCGTCGTCAAGATTGGGGTTCGGGAATGGTCCGCTATGATAATTGAAAGATAGCCTCGCACTCGCGCTTGCTTCCTGATGTGTCTCCGTAATTACTCACGGTCAGAGAAGCGTGACAGAAGTCAAAAGGAAACACGGTTTCAGAGCAAAGTTTATGCTTGGCCTATTGCTCCCCAAATCCTCACGGCCTGGGATATTCCTCGCTATTTTTTGGCATGCATATCAGCGTAACAGAATTATATATTTACACACGATATATAGTCGCAACTGCTACCATGATAAAGTTTCTTATTTACAAAATTAAAAAAATCGACAAAACAAGATGGGGATGGGAGAGAGGACGACATACAAAAGTGATGCGGATTGCGGAGGCGGAACCCACGCATGACTCCGCCAAGTGACACAACAGGACCACGCTGCGCAGAAAATCACGGGCAATGCAAAAAAAATGACCTGAAATTTGAAGCGGGACACCTTTTAATTTTTGTTATGATTTATGTAAGGTACCTAACAAATATCAGACGCGCCACCTAACATGTACAGTCCTGACAAAAATATGTAAAGTGCTGTACACGAATACCCCCCATACAAAAATTAAGGATAACATATATAGTGAAGTACGGCCACAAGACGACGCGCTTTTGTTCATGTCACAATCAATCCCCTAATCTGAAGGCAACGCGATTTGCCGAAAGGGGCTCGTAGTTTAATCGATCACCTCCTGCCAAGGACGAATATTTGTCATGTTGACCCCCCGCCTTTTGTAGTACGGTGCCTGCCGATTTCGATACCACCGCACTGGCCTGCGTTTTTTTTTTTTTTACCTAGTGGTCACGGGTCAAGTAATAAGCTAATTAATTAACCTTGTGCGCCCGGTCGATCTGTTACTAACCTGGTGTTGCGTCATTGGGCTACGGGCTATGTGCTTTTTGTTCGAGCTCCTTGTGTTCTGGAGAAGAGTAACTTTTTTATTTTAGAGTTATAAACATGGTTTTGGAACCATGAGTTTCGCGAAAAATGCAGGAATTTTGAAAGAATCGCTATAATTGATGCGAAAGTCACATGAAAATTAATGTTTCGAGAAATAAAAAGTCATCCGAGAGCTTCATCTGCTTGGTCCATTTGGGGGGCCTGACACCCTGTCGGTACCGCGCACACTGACCACATATAGCTAGCCTGTGGTCCTTCACTGTAAGGCAAGGCCAGGTTCCTTCACACCCCTCTCCATCCCATGCCACGGATCAACGTCTGGCAGCAGAAATCCCTGGATCTCCCGGCGCGGCGGCGCGCATGAACTGAAGCAACATAGAGATACAGCAGCCCCCTCCTTCTGAAGCAAACGGATCGGATGGGACGACAGACGAGCTCCTTCCTGTCGAGATGTCCTGTCCAGTAGTGCGGTAGTGCCGTGTGGTGTGTTGTATCAATGATAAGGATGCGCGACCGATCGACCCGTTGTTCTGTCTGCTGGCGTCCTGTTGTTCTGCGCTGATGCAGAAGTACATTTCCGCAGTATGCTTTTGCAGGGAAGGTGATGTTTGTGTAAGCCCCTTCTGCGCTGTGCGGCTTGCTCGATTTTTCTGGAACGTGTTGCGATGCGTATCATCTCGATCATCACTTCCCGTTCACCGATAGTTTAAGACGGTCACGTGTGTGGAGACGCGTACGTGCGCTTTCATGACGACCATGCCGTGTGCGTCCTCGCGAAGGTGCAGCTAGGCCCGTGCGCGCCATGACGCGGGCAGCGAGAGCGCGCGAGGGGGCAATCGCCTCCGCGCGTCCACCGATCACCCACCAGGGCCACCACCACCCAGAGCCCCGCGACCTAACATCGCCCGGGACCGGCAGACGTGGAGCATCGCGTCTCTGGACTGGAGCAACACGCCGTCGACCGAGACCACATCATGTTCACGCGCATCTCACGTCCCTCTCGACTCTCGAGCAAAGAATTCAGCAGGGAAAAGCTAGGCCGAGGTGACCTGGAATGCGATCGATCAGCACGTGCGACGGGAGCCTTTGATCTGTCGATCATGCATGCTCCTGCAGCTTGAGGTCCTCCCACCCTCGTTCGTCGATCTATAATGCACGGTTAGATGCATGCATGGGAAATTATTGGGTCCGATATAATAGGTAGTTCGATCCGTCAGTTGAACCGTCGGCGTCCATGGCCTCCCTGGCGATGCCGCCGGCCGCCTAGCCTGGGACCGTCCATGCTTCTGGTTGGAAAGCAAGATATATAATGACGTCGATCGGGTAGGAAGTAGTGCTTTGATTATAGGGCGCGCGGTAATAAGGGCTCAATTAATAAGGTGCGTGCCACTTCGATCGATGTAGCCAGGTCAGGTGGCCAAAGGCCCCCACGCAGTCGGCAGCAAGATGCAACGTCCATGCGAGCGGTGGCCAAGAGGGAACTAGAAGAGGAAGACGTGACACTGCGCTTGCGAACCACTCCATGTGCTGCTGTACGCCGCGATAAAAAAGAAGAATAGTTTTGTACGTAAAATAAATCAACGAAGGGGATGTAGCTCAGATGGTAGAGCGCTCGCTTAGCATGCGAGAGGTACGGGGATCGATACCCCGCATCTCCATATATTGTTTTTCTTTTTTTCCTTATCCCCTTTTTTAGGTATAACCAAACTGAAAAAGCAACAAGGAGGTGTGTTCCGGCTCACTTCCGGGGTGGCACCGCATCTGAAACCTGAGCTGAGCGCCTGAGCTGGCCACGATTGGGTTGACAACGATAGTACAAGGCGTACGAGTCACCGCCACCAACCAAACATGTCGAGTCGAAGCGATGAGGCAGATGCAACGTGCACTTTAACTCCTGCTACTCGTTGCTAGCCGCAGTAACGGCCTCGATCGGAGCAGTAGCGTCCCTTGGATTTCCCTTTTGGTGTTCCGCCAGTCCAGAACGGCGATGTGCTTCTCGGTTACCCTGGTATGGCGTACGTGTAGTAGCTTCACAGAGCTCAGTAGTACTAAAACGCTATACCTGTGCAACGTCTGCTAGCAGCTAGCTGACCGTCCCAAGCAGAGAACTAACGACCTGTTGCTTTCAGCATAGAACTTGCGATCACCTGCCCTTTACCGTCAAAAAATAAAGCTCGCGATCGTCTTTCAGTCTTTTTTTTTTCAGAACAAACCGAGTAAGCAAAGGATGATTAGTGCGTGCGTCCATGCCAACAGATAGTTAAACAGATACTCGTTCCGTTTCAAAATATTTAACATTGGTTAGTTCAATTTAAACTAGCCAGATTCAAATAATTCAAAACGGAGAAGTACCTCGTATTCCCCGTGTTACTGCAGAAGTGGGCTCCTGCGCAGGTTGGAGGGCTTCAGAATCCGGCGCCCGTCTTAAGCTGCTTTCGTCTCACCGTCAGACACGCGTGGAAGAACCTGAAAAGGAGGTCCGGCGGAGGCAGCCCGATCTCGCGACGGCAAAGCAGCGTGTAGTTACGAGTTTCGATTTCAGAGATTTAACGATGGGGCATCTAAAAGTAAAAGGAGAATAGCTGCAGTGCTTCAGATAATTCAGGCTCGCAGAACGATTTTTTTGGGCGTACGGATGGAACGGTTTTCGAATAACGAGGCTTACACTGGACCGCCCGTCCGAAAACCGAAGCAGGCTTTTCTCTCCATCTCTCTTTTTTTTTTGTTTGAACTTAAGCAAAGCAGGCTTGATGGGCCGATCGGTTCGAGTTCACATCCTCTGCATGGTAGTACAAAATTCAGAGAATATACTGTAGCTTGAATTAACTTCATTTTCAACCGTTGGATCGGATTTCAACAGAGCTGATTAAATGCTATAGTATACATGAACAATAGGAGATGACATTACCGTAAACCAGATTACTGTTGCTATAAATTAATTGCTACTGTTTACAATACTTACAGCAGACTATTGTTTATCCTCTCTCATTTTACTGTACCAGCTGCTGCAGTTCTCTGCATTGGTCGAACCAATGCAGAGGATTTGCATCCGATCGGTTCAACCCGCAGCAGGCCCATGTACGGATGCCAGGCCATCAATGTTTTCTTACATACAGTATAAGTTTCATAAAACTACGTATTAGAAAAATTATAACTTTTATATAAGTTTGAGAAAATTACAACTATATCGATCCCATTATATTGGAAAACAATAAGTAACTTTTATGTCATGTCTCATATGCCAGTCTCATAGCGACCACTTCTCATCGTGTAAGAATGACTCGTGGGACTCGATCTAAATAGTTGCGGTTTTATGAAATTAGGATCAGAAGTTATAGTTTTTTTACATCAACACAACTAGTCGTGGAACGGATAACGACACTGTTAAAATTTCCATCCAAGACCAGGAGTCCCGGTTACTTCTTCACTCATAAGAATTAGAAGTGTTATTTCAATTAGGGTTTCTAATATAATATGCAGAGTACATATGGCCCCACACTTCACATATACACACTACAACACCCCCCTGCAGTCCTAACATCTAACCACGGCATATATTGAGGCTGGACCGAAACTCAGAGAACAACGACAAAGTGAGACCCTTCGTGAAGATGTCGGCGAAGTGCGACGTCGTCGGGACGTGGAGGACACGGACCTCACCACGAGCAACCCGCTCACGAACAAAGTGAAGATCAATCTCCACATGCTTCTTGCGCTGATGCTGGACTAGGTTGGTGGAGAAGTAGACGACACTAACGTTGTCATAGTAGACCAACGTGCTCCGGGCGACGGGAGAGTGGAGCTCCTGAAGCAACTGCTGGAGCTAGGAAGTCTCAGCCACGCCTTTGGCTACGACGCGGTACTCTGCCTCAGCGCTCGAGCGTGACACCACAGGCTGCCACTTTGAGGACCAGGAGACGAGGTTGCCACCCAGGAAGACGGCGTAGCCAGAGATGGACCGACGGGTGTCCGGGCAGCCCGCGCAGTCAGCGTCGATGTAGACGACCAGCTCAGAAGCCGAGTCACCTCAAAGAAGGAGGCCGTAGTCGAGGGTGCCGAGCAGGTACCGAAGTATCCACTTTACAGCAGTGAAATGCAGCTCCCATGGATCATGCATGTGGAGGCACACCTGCTGAACTGCATAGGAGATATCCGTCCTGGTGAAGGTGAGGTACTGGAGAGCACCTGCAAGACTTCTGTAAATAGTGGGGTCAGCAACAGGAGCACCGTCGGCGGAGGAGACCTTCGCCTAGGTGTCCACCGGAGTAGAGCACGACTTGCAGTCAGCCATGCCTGCTCGCTGGAAGATGTCCAAGAAGTACAGTCGCTGGTGAAGAAACAGGCCACCCGATCGGTGCTCGACCGTCACGCTCAGGAAGTGGTGAAGCTGGCCCAAGTCCTTCATCGCAGACTCCCGTTGCAGGGCCGAGATCGTGCGCTGAAGGAGCGCCGGGTTGGACGCCGTGAGGACGATGCCATCAACGTGCACGAGGAGGTACACAGTGTCCCCCTCACGACCGTAGACGAAGAGCGAGGTGTCCGACTTGGCCTCGACAAAACCGAGCGAGGCCAGCGAGGAGGCGAACCGGTTGTACCAAGCCCGAGGCACCTGCTTCAAGCCGTACAGAGACTTGTTCAGCCGGCACACCATTTCTTGACGAGCTGAATCAACGAACCCTGTCGGCTGATTGCAGTACACCGTCTCCGTCAGCGAGCCGTGGAGGAAGGCGTTCTTGACGTCCAACTGGTGGACAGGCCAAGAACGCGAGAGAGCCAACGACAGAACGGTCCGACCCATCACCGGCTTCACCACCGGGCTGAAGGTCTCGTCGTAGTCGACACCAGGGCGTTGAGTGAAGCCCTGAAGGACCCACCGAGCCTTGTACCTCTCCAAGGACCCATCCGCCTTCCGCTTATGCGTGAATACCCACTTGCCCGTGACAACATTGCCACGACCAGGACGGGGAACCAAGTCCCAGGTCTGGTTGGCAAGCAGGGCCGCATACTCTTCTTCCATAGCGTGACGCCAGTTGGGATCGGCGAGGGCACTACAGACAGAAGAGGGGATAGGCGAGAAGGGTGAAGAGGCAGGCGGTGGGGAGGTCGTCGAGGAGAGGACGACCCCATAAAAACCGCTCCACCAGAAGGAGAACCCCAGCCGCCCGTCGGGTCACCATCGGGTGGACGTGACTAGGATCCCGATGGAGCAGTGGGGGTGGTACACTAGAGACTCGGGGCGGGAAGAGGTCGGTGCACCAACCCGCGCTCGTCGCTGATAGACAAGAGCGGGGTCAGCGTACCGCGACGCCGAGGCCACACGGGGTGCAGCAGTCGACGTCGGGGACGTCGGGGCCGCGCGTGGCACAGCGGGCGACGTCGGGGACGCCGGGGTCGCGCGTGGCGCAGCGGACGACGTCGGGGACGCCGGAGCCGCGCGTGGCGCAGCGGGCGGAGTCGGGGACGCCGGGGCCACGCATGGCGCAGCAGGTGACGGCGGGGACGCCGGGGCCGCACGTGGCGCATCGGGAGACGTCGGGGATGCGCGGGGCGCAGCAGGTGAATAACCTGCAGAGGGTAAAGACCAAGGTTGCTGGATAGGAGCGGCCTCGGGGTTAGTAGAAAAAAGGGAATCCAACTCAGCGACAGAGTCAGAGGACGAAGTGGAAAAGGGAAAGAAAGACTCGTCGAAGATGACGTGTCCGGAGAGCAAGATACAACAGGTAGCAAGATGAAGGCACCGATACCCCTTATGATCAGGGGAATACCCAAGGAAAACGCACTGAGTCGAACGAGGTGCAAGCTTATGAGGAGCCGTGGCGGAGAGGTTAGGGTAGCATGCGCGCCCGAAGACTCGAAGGTGGTCGTAGAGAGGAGTGGTGCCGGAAAGAGCAAAGTGAGGGGTGGGGCACTAATCACCTTAGTATATGAAGGCGATTAATGAGGAAAGTGGCGGTGTGAAGAGCCTCCGCCCAGTACCGAGCAGGAATGGAGGTCTGAAACATCACGAAACACATGACATTGTTAGTGGTACGAATCATGCATTCGACCTTGCCATTTTGAGGGGAAGTGTACGGGCAAGACATGTGCAACTGAACACCGCGAGAGAGAAGGAAGTCACGGAACGCAGAGTTATCGAACTCACGCCCGTTATCGCACTCGATGGCTCGAATAATACACCCAAACTAGGTGGACATCCAAGCGAAGAAGTGAGAAAGAGTGAAGAACGTATCAGACTTCTATCGCAAAGGAAAAGTCCACGAATAGTGTGAGAAATCATCGAGGATCACCAAGTAATATTTATAACCCAAAACACTGACAATAGGAGAAGTCCAAAGATCAAAGTGAATCAGATCAAAAGGTTGCTCAACATGAGTAACGGAAATCGAGTGGAAGCCGAACATGGCGACCAAGCCGGCAACCATGACACACAAACTCATGAGTGCCCCTAGTACACGAAATCACTAAACTACTAGACAACTTAGATAAGACATCAACACTAGGGTGGCTGAGCCGACGATGCCAACTCATGGAAGAAGCTGTCGTAGACAGGGCAAAAGGAGAAGCTGAAGCGGAAGCAGGAAGACAAAACGTGTACAGGGGCCCCGAACTCTCACAGCGGTGAAGAAGACGCCGGATAGTAAGATCCTTCACAGATAAACCAAAAGGATCAAACTCAATAGAAACATGGTTATCAGTGGTAAATCGACGAACAGAAAGAAGATTTTGAATAATGGCAGGAGCAAGGAGAACATCTCTAGGTTGGAAAGAACCCGAAGAACCTAAGTCACCTACTGAGGTGACACGAAGAACAAACTCATTCCCAACAAAGATAGATGAAGGATGAGAAGGGTTGGTAGAAGAGAGTATACCAGCATCAGGAGTAGTGTGGTACGATGCGCCGAAATCAGCAACCCAAACATGACCGGGTGGAGTGAGAGTCATCGTGCTGAAGGAGGAAGCCAGCGACTGATGGTCCCACCCGTCAGGAGTGGTGTGCAACGCCGAGGACTCAGCACCCGAGCCCAAGTGGGTGGACGGCCCACTAGAGGTCGGAGTCCACTGTCCGCCAGGTGAGTAGCCAACCCCGCGGTGGGTAGGAGTGGCCACGTAGGCCGCCTGAGGTCGCGAAGGTCGAGATGGCGGGAGACCCGGAGACGGCCCATGCCACATGGAGATCTGGCCAGTCCACGGGTTATAGGGAGTGGGCCAGGGTGGCAGAGCACCTGCGTCACCACCCTGACCGGTGCCAGCACCGACAGTAGTACCCACCTCCTCCTGTGAAACCTCCACGTCCACCGCGCTTATGACCACCCCGGCGACGATTACCACTGCCACGGCTGGCAGGGCCCCCTGGAGTGGTAGGCGCATGCAGCGGCCGTCCCCCTGAAGGAGCAGCAGGTGGGGGAGGTCGGTAGGTCTGCCCAGAGCCGTAGAAGGCGGTGGCAGTCGAGCAAACGGCAGGACCTCCAGAAGTGATCTCCTCGAGCTCGAGATCAGACTAGACCTTCTCGAAGGTCGGAAGTGGCTCCTCACGAAGAATCACAGTCCGGAGGTGGGAGTAACGCTCATTCAGGCCCTGTAGGACCTGAAGAACAAGAGAAGTCTCCGGAACGTGGTCACCAAGATCGTGAAGAGCATCCATCATACCCTTCATCTGCCGACAGTAGGCGGAGACCGACAGGTACCCCTGGACAGCAGCACCGAACTGCGCCCGGATGTGAAGAGCTCGAGTCGCGCGGTTCACGTGGAAGCACTGCTCGAGGATGAGCCACGCCTGACAAGCAGTGCCGCCACCACGCTGCCCGGCAATATCCTGCAGCTCCCCACAGAGGGAATGCAAATTGGAAAGGTTATTTCAATTAGGGTTTCCAATACAATATGCAGAGTACGTATGGCCCCACACTTCACATATACACATTCCAACAATAAGCACACATCAAGCTCCGGCACTCTACGAAAACGGCTTTGTCGTGCGCAAATCAAGCCGCCTAGCTTCCCAGCTCGCCCAAACAGAATAGCCAATTTGCCATAAATTACTCGTCGTCCCTCAAAAACTTATCATACCTTCCGTTTTCCGTAGGCCGAAGATTTTCCGGGAGGGAGGCAGCCCTGCCCCACGGCAGGCTAAACAAATCTTCACTTCACAGGTCACGTTGCTGCTGATCAATTGGCAGAAGGGAGGCAGGCCTGCCCGATGGAACGATAAACAAGCTTTGATAAGGTCATGTCGCTGTTGATTGATTGCCGATTCCAATCACAATTTGAGTGCGTAATTTACATAACCAGGTCAGCAAACTATTTCTTAGCTTATTGCTCGTTGAAGATTTGGACATCCACTGAAAGATTTGACTTTGACACAATACGAACATGAGACATGCATATTTCTCATCAAGTGTTAAATACACATTAAATTTAAATCTGTTCATGTATATTGATCAATGATCAGGTCTTGAGAACAATATATGTACAGAAAGAGAATACAAAGGGATTATGTAAAATTGCAATGTCAGGCATGAAATTGTTTCAAATTAAGGTAACTACCCATGGAGAAAAAAAGAAAAAAACTACAGATGAACTTCTTCAAATCACTGAAGCGAGAGAGCTTTGTAGCTTGACATGTATCCATTCACGAAAAGAGATATGTATGGGGGTTAAGCTGCCGAAACATATATAGCATAAACATCTAGTCAAAATCAAGGACCAAGGACACGGCACACGGCAGGCAGTGACCAAGCAATTGTTGGTTTGAAAAATTCCAGTGTGCCTACTGCCAAGAAATTTAACACCAGCGGATCGGCCAACAAACTCCCGGATATGCTCCTAAGCTATCCGCACTTGTGCTCTTAAAACTTACTTCAAAAGAATATTCACACATCTTTTCAGCACACTCTAAAAAATTCTATACTTTTCAGCACGTGTAGTTTACTGAAAATAACCTGCATCCACGTGACATCATTCCACTCATGAATTTCTAGATTTCTACCACCTGTTTGCAATTTGTAGTATAGTATTCGTTGAGCCTTCTTTACAAGGTTCATAGATTCAGGCATGCAGGAAACTACCGTATCATGCATGTTCTGTCTCGGTGCAAGCTTTGGAGCTTGTATTTTGTTCACTGTTCCTACGTCTTGTTCAAGAAAATTACTAACAATCTATTCTGACTTTTGATCCCCCTCTGTTCTGAAATAAATGATGTTTAGGACAACAAATTTAGTTCAAAATAAACTTGATTTCTTGTCCTAAACGTTATTTATTTCATAACGGAGGGAGAACACCGCCGATGTAGGGATGAGTAGCACATTTTGCTGACATGTTGCAAGTCAAAAAAGGCAGATCATTTTATGAACCTGCAGTGTATGACGCCATTCTGGTGACGGCCTGGGTGACTTCAGAATCATTTGGTGGCCTCTTCTCACTGGGCTGTCTGCTCAGGCGTGTTGATCACTGTATTCCAACATGTCCAACTGTCAACTGGTACTGAAGTATCATTTTTTTTAAAAACACAATCTACCTAATTGAGCAATCGACACACATACATAAACAAAAAATGAAAGAGAAAATATCTCGCAATCTTAGATTTATGTCCCGGTCTACTAATCGAGCACGAACACCCCCAGTTGCACATATAGTCAATTCCAAATACTGCTAGTTGCATGGGAAGTTTATGCAAATCACCTCTATAGTATTGAACTAGTCCATCTTATAGGACCAATGAAAATCCAATTGAATAAGTAACACCAGTGCCCTGTGTCTACCTAGAAATGCGCCAAAAACCATGTGACTTATTTTATTGATTTCCTCTGCTTCTTGTTTACTCTGGCAAGGCCCAAAAGCTAGTCATCCCTAAAATGGATCCCTGATTCATGCATATTTTAAATCTCTGTGATGTGTTAAATATCAAAACAATGTGACTCGGATATCAGTGGCGTAGGCAGGATTCAAAGCTAGGGTGAGCCGCCTAATGTTTTTTTTTTCTATACCACAAATTTGAAGTGCTACCTTATAAATACAAAAGCTCTTACAAGTATATTAAAATCAACAATTTTTAGAAGAAACTACAATACCAGTACAAAAAATCTTTTCTTGATGCAATGTTCTGCAATATCCCCATCTTTATTCATGTTTCAATAATTCTGATATACAACACAAAACAAGTTGTATATGGGAGCATGCACACCAATTTTCTGATATGCATCTCCATCTTTGATGATTTCTAAATTTGCACGACACCAATCTAGCGCTAATTATCCAAATTCAACCACTATTGCACCAGCAGCACGGACCACGACAATACCTTAACTCGGTGCCACCTTCTCAGTTGCCCAACAACTTGAGAAGCACAAGGAGAGGGTCGGAGGATGAGGGGAACAGCCGGCGGCGAGCCGGCGAGGCCAATCTTCGCCGAGACGCCAGAGGGACAAGTCCAAGTACGTGCGCAATCCGCGACTGATATGTTCCACCGGCCGACAGTTTCGGATATGGCTAAAATGTTTCTGACCTAGTTTGCTGCCTGTTGCTCTGGTTCGCAACTTGCATATAAATCATTCGCACGTTCCCTTCGTTATAAGACCAGTGCTCAGAATCTATGTCTGAATATATATAAAACATGTACATTAAGTATGCTTCATTTTCTTTTCACGTCGAGAGGGAAATCTGCCAAGACTTCGATCTAGTTTCTCTTGTCAATTACTCCTCTCTTTTTTTTTTATTTCTTGGATGGGGTCCAAATGTTCAGCTTATCGACCCGAGAACCTTCAGTGTAGTTCTGATTGATTGTGTTTATTACACGATTCTATGCCAGAATTGAACCTCAAAATCTATGGAAAAGCGTAAATAATTATAACAATCGATGCAGGTTCTACAGTTGGACTGGAATTAGCATGTGACAACTCAAACGTAACAGTTGCTCTCAATTAGCTATCTATAGAAAAATGTAACATACGGTAACTAAGATGACAGTGTGGGCAGATAACAAATGTCTCGATAGTATTCAAAGTCAACCACACGGTTAAGTGTTCGAAATCTATGAGGCTGGATACTTAAATATTTTATTCTGAGGAGCGTGAGCTGTTAGAAAGCCTGTTCATAGTACGTAGACTGAAAACATACCGAAGGAAATTATGCCTTGACATATGCTGATTTTGTTTTCATCTAGCTGAGCAGGTTGATCAATATATCGGAAAACTAAGGAAATGATATTTAACTTGTCAACAAATTGATTAAGAAAGAGTCAAGTACGTTTTTGCTGCCAAGGAATCGTTTCATTTATCAGAATCAGTCGGTTTTGTAAAATGGTAGTAAACTTTGTAACATAATAAATTGAAAAAAAACACTGTAAAATGATCTCTGAATTAAATGACGTTTAGTATAGCTAATTTAGTTTAGTTTGAACTAGGTTTTTTGTACTAAACATTATTTATTTCAAAACGGAGGAAATAACAAATTTATTAGATTTCATGCATGATTGGCCTAAGAACCACTAGAACGGACTTCTGACATCATGAACAGACACCTTGAAAAAAGAAAGCAGGCCGACCGGGCGGCCAATGACGACAGCACAGTGAGTAGGCACTAGGACAAAGTAACATAGACTAAACCAGTAATTAACTTGAATGGATTAGCACCAAACAAAGTGCTAGCTAAGCTATTAGCTAGTGAAGCGACTAACGACACCAAAAGGTAAAAAGTCGATGTGTCTTGTATCACCAGTACAGGTGTGTTATCATCAGAGGAGTTATACTAGGCGCGCTATATATGGCAGCATCATCGAGTCAATCGTCAACTTTAAAAACCATGGCCAGCCAAGAGACTGAAAAACAAAATTGATCTTTCTGCTAGATTGGGCAGAGGAGAGACGACCACATCTGCAGCCTTTGTTTGCCCTTGACTGCATGCAAACAACCACCGGTTGGGTTAAATTAATGCAAAATGTTCATAAGGTTGCATCATGCATGCATGCTCTGACCAGTCATTCTTCGCCTTGATCCGACTCAGACGACGTTGCGTATATATGCGCTTTTAATCCAGTCGTATACCTGTAGCCGGCAGTAGTACATGAACATAGGCTGCTTGCGCGTATAAGTTTCTTGACAAAGTCAACCAATTACCTTGTCCACGGGGATCGATGCATCAGCAGTGGTGTGCTGAAGCACGGGTTATTCAATTCCTCTTGGAAATACCATGTCGCAAGAAACATATGAAAATATCTGCGCAATGTACTGACGTGGTTGATTGGTTATTAACATCCTAAGCATTGTCAAGCGAATACTCTATCATATCGGCGGCGAGGAATCCTGATCGTCTCTTAATTTTTATCTGTTCTTTCCTTTCCAGGTAGACAACCAAGTTTTTTTTTGTTTTGACATTTGTTAAGTGTTTGAATTAGGAACAAAGCATCAAACTCCAAAAAAGGCACAAGCAATAAGGATGAAGTCGCCATTCAAGAGAATATAAGGAATTAATAAGGATGAAGTCGCCATTCAACACAACATTCAATAATCTTATCACAAGTATATATGGCTAAACACGATAATCAACACAGGGCAAGATACACTGATTAAAAGCAAAGAAACTAAGCTTGCATAAAAGGGCAAAAAAGGAGAGGTCTTTTGTCGCCTGCTGCCGAGCTAGAATCGGTTGTTGCAAGTGTCCGCCCCGTAGTAGGCTCTCATAGCACAGAATAATCACTAGTGCAGCACTGCTGTGGCGTTGTGCCACAAGCCGGTGACAAAGGGGAACGACATCGTACAGAGCCATCTTGTCACTCGTGTGTGCCTTGCTGTGTCCCCCTACGAGAGAGCCTATGACTGCGATCCGCACCTAACCCTGCAATCCAATCCAGCTCTTTCCACCTGACAGCCTCATCTATCGCTAAGGAGACCGGGTTGCGTCGTTTCAATCTATCAAGTATCAACCGAGCCGAGCTGGTTGATCATTCATCAGCCAAAACTTTGCTGCCACTGCCACTGTAGAATCAACAGTTGTTGCATTGCGTCTATGTACGTAGTCTGTCTGGTCTAATAGCTAGTGAGTCCTGTTACTCTTGTTCTCCTGATGGTTGCAATTAGGTTACTAGTAAACTGTAAATACTAATAGTAGTGAACAGACATCACGAGGGAGTAAATCCAATAGGGGCGTACATGAATATATATACCAAAAGGAACAAAGACACGATACAGTTTTTATGAGGAGAAACAGATAAACTTGCTTATGCACCTCCATTTTTTTAGAGGTTTAACTTACATGTAGTCGACACTAGGTACAATATAGAACCGATGAGATTAGTTAAGCTACTGACGTACGTGCAAACGTAAATTCATTGCACACATATAAAGGTTTAGTTAATAATCTACATTGAAGGAGGAGGATGAACTACATGATGATCGTTCTCTGATCGATACTCACATATGAACTACTTCTTCCATCTTTTTGATCATCCAGCCATCCGAAGCCTCTCCGTGATATCTTCATCGATGCTAGAGCTGCTTCTGGCTCGTAAATAAATGGCTTCGATCTATTACTTCTGTACACAACTACACACAACCTTAATTGCATGGACGCATTGATGGGTCGTCAGTTGATGAAGCCTGCGTGTCTGAGACGCCGTCCGGCCGGCGCGGCACCGTGGCCGGCGGGCGGACTGCAGGCGGGCTGCTGCTCCATGGCCTGGCGTTGCTCGGACTCCTGGCGCTGCAGGCGCAGCTGCTCGTAGTGCCGCCGGATGAGGCTCTCCGCGCGGCGCAGCAGGTCGTCCTGCGCCCTCACCAGCACGTCCCTCGTGCGCCACCCCAGCTGTCTCACCGCCGACTGCTGCGCTGGCGGCGGCGGCGGCCGGGCCGCCGACGAGACGGACTTGCGCATCTCCCGCCGCCTCGCCGCCGTCTCGGCCGCGCGCTGCAGCCGCGGCAGCTCGTCGTTGCCCCACGTCTCGCTCTTCCTCACGGACACGGGCCGCACCGCGCGCCGCTGCACCATGGACCGCCACAGCGAATCCAGGGACACGTCGTCGCCGTCCTCCTCCTCCTCGGGCCGGCTGTCGTCCTCGGCGGCGGCAACGGTTCTAGGCATCTCGGCGCCGCCGCGTTCCTTGTCATCATCGGCGTCGGGGCGCCTGCGGGCCTCCCTCGTCGTCGCCGCCGCCTCGCCGGCCGGTTTCTCGGGCACACGGGCGCGGTCGGTTCTCCTACTAGCCGCCGCTCTCGCCTCCCGTGTTGGCTGCGGCCTCTTAAGCTTCGAGACCACCACCGGCGCCGCCGCCTCTCCACTGCCAGGAACCGCGGCGGCGAACCCCTCGTAATCCGATGACGGGTAGAGGTCATCCACGGCGTTGATGAGCACGTCGTCGGCGTGTCCAGCCGAAGAGGCGGTGCCTCCACGGCGGGAGGATGAGAGGAGCCATACGATGATCACGTTGGCCGCCACCCACAGGAAGGGAGGCGACGAGAGGAAGCCACCGGCGGTGGAGATGTAGGAGGAGCCGGCCGCCGCCGTGGCCGCGAGGACGGTCACAGCCGCCGTGGCCTTGAGGACGAGCGAGTTCATGGACGAGCTGAGGGAGTGGTTGTTTTGCGGGTGGGTAGGGTGCCAATAGAAGAAGCAACGGATGCGTCGCTTTTATATAAGCAAGCCGACCATTGGGCAACGGTGACAAGTAATCATCAGCTTTCAATTGTCATCGTCTTCTTAGGTAGGGGCGTTGCTAGAGGGACTTCACTGAAAAGTACAAAAAAGATTGTCCTAGTAATTACTACTATCATGTATTCTCTCCAATGCACAAAAAATTGTTGTTTTGTATATATTCTCGCATACCAAGAAAGTATTAAATAAACTTTCTTTTCATTACTATAGTAGTCCATTTAATAGCTTGACTGATCTTGTTCACTAGTTACCAGACCTCTCATGCAAGTTCAATTACTAGCCACACACACACTACCACGCGTTTATTACGTTTTTTCACGAGACAAACTCCTCGGTTCTGTTTCAACGTCAATATTTTGTGCACTCATGGCTTTTGTGTAGAACGGCAATTTTTTGTGCACCGGAGGGAGTACTCGTCACTCATGAACGCCGCCAGTCATTTGAATTTGGAACCCAAGAATTTTACCTGAAACTGGTTCAAAGTTTCATGTTGGGAACTGAGAATGTAAAGGTCCCAAAAGCATGAATACAAAGAAACTTGAGTTTGCACAAATGTTGGTGTCATGTGTATGAAAAAGGGGGCATGTTTAAACTTTTTCCACATATGATAACACATGAGAGACTCTTCTAAAACCAACTTAGGATTACTTGCATGTTTGGACCCTAGGTGGATTAAACCCATAGAATTAAAGTACTCAGGTGCAATGGAAAGGTTTAAAAATCAGAGTTTGAACTAAATGTTCAACTCAAATTTCAAATGAGGGAGGACACAATGGTAATTTCAAACTGTTGTGTTCAAACTCTTGTTTGCAGCAGCTAACACAAGAATCAAATTGCATATTTGGATTCCTTAGGTCCAAATTAGTGTGCAGGCCAAGTTTCATTAATTTTTTGAAAAGGTTTGGTATCCATTTTTCCAAAAAGGATTTAAATATGCAAAGAATTCAAATATACATTTGGATTTGGATGGAATTTGTTCAACTATCCAAATGCAGCTCAATATTCAACTCCAAACATTTGAATTGGTTACTTGCCAAATTTTGGAGATCTTTTGAGGGATGAGGAGAGACTGCCGGGTGGGACCCACATGTCATTGGGGAGGTTAAAATTGCAAAAAGATCTGCAGCCTTCGGGGTTAAGTTTTCTCACTCGAGCAGAGCCGAGGTTCCACCATGCGACACCGAGAGGCACCGAGCGACACCTCCTGCTGCGTTCCCTCACGCTGGCGAGCTGTTCTCTCCGTCCTCACCCCTTCCAGCTGCGATCAGCTGCGCCACAGCACCGAGAAACCCTCATGTTCCCTCGCTCTCACACGCCAAAGAACAGAGAAGTCGCCGCCGTGGGTGATTGCTCGGGAGCTGTTTTCTTTCGCGTGCAAGCCTCGGCAACCCAGCAAAACAGCACCACGGGACTTCCCACGACCTCCCCGCACCATCCCCACTCGATCTAAGCCACAGCAACCCGAGAGCTTCGTGTTTTTCGCGGCGGCCGAAAGGAGACGAGTGGAGGTGCTCTCGTGGACAGTTCGGCCGAGAGCTTTTCACGGCCAGCAAGAGTGGTTTTGGACGCGCCAAGACTCCACGCTGCTCAACCTCGAAGCTTGGGCCAAGTGATTGATCGCCGCCAGAGTATTTCACGGTTTTCTCCCGGCCGGTGCAAAACCACCCTCGGGTAAGAAATCTTCAAATTCTCAATTCCTATTTGCCTAGAGCCCACCAAATTGCACTCGTAGGAGCTAGACTTGACGGCGCCCAAGTTTGCTTCTCAACCCTAGCTTGATAACAGTTGTAACCGGCGCATTTCACAAGTTTCTGACGGCGGCTATGGTGGGGAAGATCGGGCTCACGGTGAAAGCTATGTTAGGGCCATCTCCAGGCCGTTTCACCACCAGGACGATCTTCCCTAGCACCCACACGGTGCTGTAGCGCCGTTTCACCGAGCTTTTGGCGGGTTAGGATAGCTGTCCGACGTTGCCGATAGTGTGCCGAGCCGCCGCACCATCGCCGGCTAGGTTAGAGCCACCGCTGGTTGGGGAAAAGGCTTCCATCATGTTCAGCGCACGATTTTAGGCCATAGCGGCGAAAGAGAACTCGGGAGCTGGTCGGACGATGAAGATCAGCGCAGCTCCGGTGAGCCCGGCGGCGTGCGGGCACCGGAGCGAGAGGTAGACGACGATGGGTCCGGGCCCGCGCGTCAGTCGCTCAGAGAATAGGGGTGGAATCTTCTGTTGCACGGGATTGTATGTGACAGTGCGGGAAATAACCCTGTGGACCCGTGTGGTTTAGCCGAGGAGCTGACACGTGTTGACCGGACCCGCTGTCAGAGATTTGAACTTTTCCCGGTTAATTCGAATTCCAGAATTTCCCCAAACTTTAGAACCTCATAACTTGTGATAGGAAGCTCCAAATTTGGTGATTCAAATTGGGATGGATTCATATTGAATAGCTCTATCCATATATGCAACCCAATTTGTATTAAACCCATTATTTTATTCTGGAAAATCCTTTAAAGCTTTTCAGCCAAAGAATTTTAGAGGGAGTTTGGTTTATCCAAAAATCTTCAACTTTTGCCAGAATATTCTTTAGTATGTTAGTGAACTCCTGTAAAAGTTTCAGCTCATTTGGAGTTGATTTGATTAGGGGAATTCAGGTTTGAAGTTACTGTGTTCAAATGAGTACAGAAACAATTTCAGAAAAATTCCAAAACTTGGAAATTCAGTCCTAGGAAATTCTTAGTTCCAAAAATCCTAGGAAAATTCATGCATACTCCCTGATTTATGTTTGAAAGTGTAGTTCACTTGAATTTGTATTAAAGTGCAAGTTTATTCAGAATTAATTCCTTTTTGCCTAAATGCTTAGGGAATTGTTCTGAGTGATCTATTCATTGAAAAATTCCAAATTTTGGTCCAGATGACTTTCTTGTGACAAGGAACTCACAAGAAAATTTCTAGCTCCATTGGAGCCCTGAATCAGTAATGTTCTGTTCAACTTCATTAGGTGATCACCACCCAAGTGATGAACCCCACTTATCACTTGATCATAATACTTTAATCCAAACCCAAACCACTAGAACCAGTGTCATTTTAAATTCTTAAACAGAGTTCCAGTTTTAAACTTATCTTTAGCACTTGTTAGCAAAAGTTTTACAATCAAACATATATGCATATTCATTACGTATAGTATCTACGTGGAGAATATGAAGTCATCGGAGTGGAGATCAAGGAAGGAGAAAAGCAATTGATCAAGCCAAGTGGTCTTCACTAACCGAACTTCATGTATATAAGTCCCCTACAAAAAAAGGCAAGCTCCGGTTTGCATCAAAACTTACAAGTTTTTATTTGTACTCACTTTATATGGTCTAGTAGTTTGTTTATTGCATTAAGTCTAGATGGTATGAAGCTCTAAATGGATAACCCAGAGAACCTTGGAGTACAATGTAGAGTAGGTTATCAATTGATTATAACTGTTGATCTCAAGTTAACAAAAGTGGATTAAAAGAGGCATAACTCGAGTAGGCAGTTTCCTACTCGTGAACCGGGATTAAGGGGGGTCAATAGGAAGAGTTGGGAATTGATCCCCATAGTTGGGAATGGAGACCGGGCAGTGGATGTAAGGCTCAAGGACGTGGTCCTGTGAACCTAGTCTATGTCTGAGTTGATTAAGGCCCGTTCTCGTGTGCGGCCCGTTGGACAAGTTTGAGTTGTGTACCGGATGCATACTGGCTATATGGGACCCAGAAAACCGATGTAACATGTTAAACTGGGTGTCGAGGCATACCTCACCGTCTGATGCAGATGCTGAAATGATAGAGAAGTCGGTTCTACGAGGGTTTGCCGTAGTGAGACTTAACCCAAGTCAGTGGGACCGATTCGACATTTGGGTGTCGTGTGAAAGGTTGCCACGTACGACGTCAGTGATGGTTGCTGTGTGCAACGTCGAGTACCGGCGTACGTGTCGTGTCAGCCGGGTGTTTTGATTGCAATCACCGTCGCTCGCGGAATGGACCGAACATACTTGTTCTCTGCGTCGCGTAGTAATAAACTGAGAAAACTGTAATAATGCTTCGTGAGTAATCCTCATAATGGAGATGAGGAATGATCAACACTTTCACTAAATTTATTTTCCACCTTGGGCTAGTAGGGTCGAGGCAAAACGTTTCTTGTTTGATTGTGGAGTCTCGACGTTGATGACGCAAGGTCTGTGTGGGTCTAGGGTAGCTCACTAAAGTTACTTTCACCTCGGGCAAGTGACATCGAGATGAAGCGTTTCTTGTTTGATTGTGGAGTCTCGATGTGAATTGCGCGATGGCTATAAAAGTTGCTTAAAACTTGAAGTAAGGACTCTCCTTTAGCTCAAGTTCATCTTTTGTGCAAACTTCTAAATTCAGCCCTCTATTTTCAGCATGTAGAGTTTCATGACTGGGGTAACGGTTAAGTCTTGCTGAGCTTCGTGCTCACGGATACTGCATAAGTTGTTTTGCAGGTAATAACTGTACGCTGATATGTATGAGTGTCCGATGAGTCTCGAAACTCTCCGAGTGGTGAACTCATGGCAACCCCTGCCGCTGCTATTGTGATAGTGTTGCTAGCGAGAAGAGTCCGCGGACTAGACACCTCCTCTGTTGCTTAGCATAGGTATGAGACGTGAGTTGTAACAGTCTTCCACTGTAGATTATTTTGACAAGTATTTGTAAAATTTACACTTTGTAAGTTTCCACTTGATTTATGTAATATAATATTTTATTATGTGTGCTGTTGAGTGTCGCATCATACGACACCACCCAATACGATTCCCGGGCGAGCGGCACGGCCCCATGATTGGGACCGGGCCCCCATAGAGAAGAACCGGCGCGCCCGTCCCTGCAAAACCTACACCTCCATTGTGAAATAAATGATTTCAGATAAAAAATCTAGTTTAATTTAAACTAAATTAGCTGTTTAGTTGATACGGTGGTGACTTGAAGTCTACGGTCGTCCCACGACGACACTAATCCATTCCGGCATGCAGCATCACCAACGAGTCACAACCGGGATGCAATAATTTCGCAGGGAGGGCGACTGTACTAACTAAACGGTTGCTCATGTGTTCATTCCAGAGCACGGAACGGAACGGGTCTTCGCCGCCAGCAAATACTTACGTAATCGCGAGGGGGGCCGGCCACGCCATGCATCTAACCTGACCCGCCGTCAGGGCCTCAGGGGAGCAAACTGAAACAAAAATACAATGCGTCATCGGCCGAGTTGTCAACACGTACGCATTTGGTTGATACAGTTTGCGTCAGAGTTGAGTGTGTTTAATTACACGGCCCGCCTCCAAAGTCAATCAAGTAAAGTAAATACTCCCCCTGTTCTGAATTAAATAATGTTTAATATAGCTAATTTAATTCTGAATCAAATAATGTTTAATATAGCTAATTTAATTCTGAATCAAATAACGTTTAATATAGCTAATTTAATTCGAATCGAACTAGACTTTTTATCCTAAGCATCATTCATTTTAGAAAGGAAGAAATATGATCGTGCAGCTACACATCACCGTGTATGTGTGTCTGCAGCCTGCTAACTGGTAGCAGGGTGTACGTACATGACTGTGTGGCTCCATGCTATTATTGCACCGGCGCCGTCGGCCGATTAACAAACAAGGTAAAGGCGATCGATCGATCGATCGATGGGAAACTAAGCCCGGGGAACCGGTCGGTTGCACATGGGCGCGACCTGCTCTAGCTACCCTCCACACCTCCCGCTACCCGACGAACATCTCGCATTCTGAATGCTCGAGTTAGTATATCATCATTTGCATTTCGATCTAGTATATCCAACTGGTTGTTGGTAGGGAGCTGGTGTATGTAGTGGCGCACCATCATCACGCTCAACAACTAGACAATGACACTCGATCCTAACAATGATCCATGCATGCAATGTCTGTTGCTAGCGAGGAGGTGATTTGTTAAGCGTTTACGATGTTAGGAAATTTGTCACTGGGAAACGTGGCGCCAGCTTCCCGAGATTGGGATTATCCCTCGCTTGCTCGGCTGCTCGTGTCCCCCTCGCCCCAGCTCGTTGTCTGACTCGCCTCCTCGTAAAATTACCCCCCCCCCCTCTGACGACGACCGCGAAGCGACGGAGGTCGGGGTGGATAGCTACCAGCTGATTGAGAGGCGATGGACGTACGGCGGCGAGCTCCGGCCCGACCGGCCGGCCGGCCGCCGCTTTTCGGCTCAGAGGAGAGGATACGAGTGGCAACGGGCGCCTCCATCGGGAGAGCCAGGCGAGGCGAGACGAGACGAGACGCGGCGCCTGATGACTGCTCAGGGCGAGCTAGGATGCGCGGCAAACAACCACGGCGTCCTCGCGTGATCGGCACTGCAGTTTATGATGGAACTTGTGCGGTGCATGATCAGCTCGGGCCGGGACAAACGGTGTCGTGGCAGCCACTCGTTCCAGCACGTCATGGTCTTCCCAGTTTCGCAAGAACAAGCGTTACCGTCTTGTTACGGATACCATGACGACAGCCTGATAATGCTACCGTGCGTTTCGGAAACCGGAACGATCCTGTCCAGCTTTTGATCCCGAAGACAACTGGATCAGGTTTGCTGCCCCTGCAGATGGAAGAGGACGTCGATGTTCAGAATCGGGCGGTGCATGCAGTCGAGCAGGAAAAGGAGGCCGCGGCCGCCGCGCAGATGCTTACCCACTAGAATAAGGGTAGGATGTCGTGCACAGCAGCAACTGTTATTATGCTACTGTGTGCCCATGGAACTAGTAGAGGATAGGCCGCCTTTATTAGGAGGTACTTGAGCTAATGTTAGCCTTTTTGAAAAGATACGCACCTCTCTTGTCTGTTATCTAAATATATTAGCCTTATGATATCACTGGTCAGTTGATGTTCAAGTTCGGAGAATCTCGCGACAGTCGTCTCTATAGACTCTAGTTAACCTGTAATTTATCCAGTCGTCTTTGTAAAAACATGGACTCACCAAAAGATTCGTAATCATGACATAAATATTCACAGTGCTAATAATTGCAACATGAACTTAGCAAGAGAAAATAAATTTGAAATACTTGTAGGATTATCAAAATGAATTTTCCATGGCATAATAGTTGGGATTATTGTCTTTATACCCTAGGTCATTGTTGTAGTATATCTCCTATCGAGAAGCAATACAATACGTCCAAATCAGCAATAACAACAAAGGTAATAAAAAAATTGTAATAAAGACTAATGAATACTTCAAACTTCATTATTGGCAATTTCCCAATTTTTGAAACCAAAACATAACTACTGACTTTAAATGTTCTCTTGGAAGGCATAAAAAGGTATTGATGTTTGACACATCCTTTTGGCTTTTCTTGGATGCTATAATAAGGAACTAAAGTGTTCTCGAGTATTTCCTGATTTCATATGAAATCGAGGCGATGGAAACCAGATTTCTGTTCAAAGCTGAGCCCCCTGGAATTTTTTTCACATATTCGGAGAGTCTGTTATAGTCATTAAGCAACTGGGCCAATGCTGCTTTTAGAATAGCCATCCCAGACAGAAGGTTGCTGCAAGAAGTTACAATTTCATTGTGCATGAGCTCTAGAGCACTTCTCCACTTCATAGCGAAGTTCTTCACAACTGGCTCAACATCAGCAATATTTGGGCGTTCAGTGTAAAGGATCAGATCTTCAGCTGAAAAAGAGAAACAAGATAATAAACTTCTTGTATATTCATATGAAGTCAATCTGTTCACACGAATTAGAATTTTTAAATTTTCTGCAACTTACAAACACGGCTTCTCACAAATTGAAGTAAATCACCAAAATATTCCATGAGCAAATCATCCTATACACAAATGAAAGTAATATCACATGGAAATATTCCACAAAATATTCATATAATAAGTTTCAGTTTTAAGAAAGCATAAAAAATGTCAACATTTGAAATTTATATTGATAAAATACAGGGAGTAGGCCAGTGGTCCACTGGTCCAGTGTTGGGGAGGCTATTTGACCTCCCCACAACCTGGATTTTAAGTCATGGACAAGAAGAGCTTGAAAGGAATTCACATCATCAGTTAATCTAGATAAATGATTTGAAAATAATCGTTCCAATCAAATTGTGATGTTCATATCCAGGTATCATTCGACAAATTTGCAATAAATATAACATCTATTATGTGTATCTTTAGTATTCCCAAAGCTCAATAACTGGGCAGGGACCTCCAAGGTGCGAACAATGAACTATGCAACCTATTATGTTGTGGATGCATTTGTGGCCCGCCAATATGATTGGCGTGGGGCCCACAAAGCCCACAACTAGGCCGGCCAGGCCCTGCAGTTAATTAGATAATGTTTAGGAATAAAAGGGAGTTATAGATTGAATCAGTTTAGATAGAAAGAAATAGACTAAAAAAAAGGAAGAAAAGAATCCTAGTCAGTTTGGGGGATTATCCCCAAACAGACTAGGAGTAGGCTGCGGCCAAAGGGAGTGGGTCCTGTCCCCCTTTATAAGCAGCCCCCCTCCCTCATGTTTTGGAGCATCCAGGAAAAAAATAAGAATCCCCGTTGAGGGCTGTTCTTCTCCTTTGATCACGGTGGCTTCGAACCCTAACCCTAGCCGCCGTGACCAGCTACTTTGTCCCCCACGTTACGTACTGCGCAGCTGCCCCCACGCCTCCTCGCTGCTGGTTTCTCCCCTGCGCAGCCCTAAGCGCAGCCAAGGGGTCTCCCCCCTCCCTTTTTCTCAGCATTTGGTATCAAGAGACTCCGGGGCAGCGACCATGTCCGGCCCCGTGGACGATTCTGGGACTTTCACCCTCCAAGATCTCGGCAACATGATGAGCAAGATGATGGGGCAGATAGACACCATCAACAAGCGCTTGAACCGTGCTGAGAAACAGGGAGGTGGGAGACCCCTTGGCTGCGCTTAGGGCTGCGCAGGGGAGAAACCAGCAGCGAGGAGGCGTGGGGGCAGCTGCGCAGTACGTAACGTGGGGGACAAAGTAGCTGGTCACGGCGGCTAGGGTTAGGGTTCGAAGCCACCGTGATCCAAGGAGAAGAACAGCCCTCAACGGGGATTCTTATTTTTCCTGGATGCTCAAAACATGAGGGAGGGGGGCTGCTTATAAAGGGGGGACAGGACCCCCCCCCCCTTTGGCCGCAGCCTACTCCTAGTCTGTTTGGGGATAATCCCCTAAACTGACTAGGATTCTTTTCTTCCCTTTTTTTAGTCTATTTCTTTCTATCTAAACCGATTCAATCTATAACTCCCTTTTATTCCTAAACATTATCTAATTAATTCTTCTAAATATTTTCCTGGTGCGGCTGCAGGGCCTGGCCGGCCTAGTTGTGGGCTTTGTGGGCCCCACGCCGACCATATTGGCGGCCCACAAATGCATCCACAACATTTCCCCCCTTCCCGACAAAGAGCTCGTCCTCGAGCTTAAAGGAGGGGTGCTTCATCCTGAAATCTTCTAGTTGCTCCCATGATGAATCAGCTTCAGAATGTCCTGCCCATTTGACGAGTAGCTCCCAGACACCTCTGTTCAAACGCGCCCTTTGTACTTTTTCAGGCGTAGGTACAACACGTCCATGCAGAAGTGGTGGTAAAGGCACCACCTGTATGGGAGTAGGACCTTCAAATTTCTTTAACAGGGACACATGGAAGACATCATGTATCCTTGCTTGAGGAGGCAACTGAAGTTTATATGATACAGTCCCAATGCGTTGAATGATCTGATATGGTCCAAAATATTTTGGTCCAATCTTTGAAGAAGGCGTCGTCATTACTCCTACAGCTGTCCTCTGATGAAGCCGCAGCCAAACCCAATCACCGATCTGAAATTCCACCTCTCGGCGGAACTTATCTTCATAGCTTTTCATGGTGACTTGTGCTTGTACCAACCTGTTCTTGATTTCAGCTAAGAATTCATCTCTATTCTTTAGCTGTTTATCCACTGCTGCTACTCTAGATACGCCCGGTTGGTAACCAACAAGAGCCGGAGGGTCCCTGCCATAGACCACTCTGAAGGGCGAGCATTTGAGGGCCGTCTGGTAGGAAGTGTTGTAGCAATACTCAGCCCAAGGAAGCCACTGCAACCAAGTCTTTGGTCCGTCACCAGCCAAGCAGCGAAGGTACACAGTGATGATCTTGTTGACGACCTCAGATTGGCCGTCAGACTGCGGGTGGAAGGCCGAGCTGAGCTAAAGTTGGACACCGGCTAGCCGGAACAAATCTGACCAGAAGAGGCTGGTGAAGACGGTATCACGATCACTGACGATGGAGCAGGGAAAGCCGTGTAGTCGTACAATGTCGTCGAAGAATGCCCGCGCCACTGATGCAGCACTGTAAGGGTGGCTTAGGGGAATGAAGTGGGCATACTTGGAGAAGCGATCTACCACTGTCAAGATCACTGATTTCCCACCAACTTTCGGAAAACCTTCAATGAAGTCCATGGAGATATCACTCCAGACTTCCGACGGTATAGGCAGCGGTTGTAGCAGGCCGGCTGGATGAAGATGATCAGTCTTGTTGCGTTGGCACGTAGCACACCCGCGGACATACTCACGCACCCGCCGTAGCAAGGACGGGTTGTAGAAGGAGAGGCGTAGCCGATGCACTGTCTTCTGGATGCCTTCGTGGCCCCCATCATGCGCCTCAGCTAGGAGAGAGGGCCACAAGGAGGATTTGTCGGGAACGAAGAGCTTCCCCTTGTGAAGTAGAAGGCCGTCGCGTTCGGCCCAGTCAGCAGGTGCGACTCCCTCCTGGAGTTGGGCACATAGCTGTTGCGCCTGCTGGTCTGTAGCGATCTCCGCGCGGAGCGAGTCGAAGAGTGGAAAGACTGGCGCGGATATGGCGTGAATAACTATGTCTTCCTCGTCGCGGCGGGACAGGGCGTCAGCTGCCCCATTCAAGCGCCCCGGTCGGTACTCAACCTGCAGATCATAACCAAAAAGTTTGCTCACCCAAGCATGTTGGGGAATCGTCGTGAGTCGCTGATCCAGGATATATTTCAGGCTGAAGTGATCAGTCCGAACAGTGAAGGGACGACCCCACAAGTAAGGCCGCCAATGACGTACGGCCTTCACAAGACCGATTAGCTCACGCTCGTATGCCGGTAGCTTATGATGGTGAGTCGCTACAGCGCGGCTGAAGAATGCTATGGCGCCGTCGCCCTGGTGTAGAACCGCCCCAAAGCCGGCGCCGGACGCGTCGCAGTCGACGATGAAGCGCTTGTCGAAATCCGGCATTTGAAGTAGAGGCGCTGTCATCAACGCCTGCTTGAGTTGGGAGAAAGCATCCTGCGCATCATCAGTCCAGCGGAATGCTTCCCGCTTTAGTAGGGCGGTGAGGGGTGCGGCCACCGCACCATACCCCGCAATGAACTTGCGGTAGTAGCCGGTGAGCCCGAGGAAACCTCGCAAGGCTCGTAAGGACCGAGGTGTAGGCCAACGTTCCACGGCCTCCACCTTGGTCGGATCCATTGCCACGCCGTGAGCGGATATGATGTGTCCTAAGTAGGACACAGTCTCCTGGCCGAAGAAGCACTTAGATTTCTTCAGGAACAACTTGTTTGTCCGTAGTGTCTGGAACACCTGCTTGACGTGCTGAAGGTGTTCGACCCAGGTCCTGCTATACACCAATATGTCATCAAAGAAGACAAGCACAAATTTTCTGATGTAGGGGTCGAGGACGTCGTTCATCAACGACTGGAACGTGGACGACGCATTGGTGAGGCCGAATGGCATCACCAAGAACTCATAGTGGCCTCGATGAGTTCGGAATGCTGTCTTTTCAATGTCGTCCGAGTGCATGCGCACTTGAAAGTAGCCGCTGCGGAGGTCAAGCTTGGTGAAGAACCTTGCGCCGCGAAGCTCGTCCAGTAGCTCGTCAACCACCGGGATCGGGAACTTGTCTTTCAAAGTTCTGGCGTTGAGCTCGCGGTAGTCGATGCAGAAGCGCCACGTGCCGTCGGCTTTTCGGACCAACAGTACTGGCGAGGAAAATGCAGATGTGCATTCTCGGATGATGCCTTGGCGAAGCATCTCGGCGCATTGCTTCTCAATCTCGTCTTTAAGAAGCTGGGGGTAGCGGTACGGCCGGACAGCTACTGGAGTTGTGCCCGGCAGGAGCCTGATTTGGTGGTCGTGGCGTCGTGCAGGAGGAAGCCCGCGTGGCTCGTCGAAGAGGTCCTGGAAGCCATCCAGGAGGGCGCCCATCATATCAGTAGGTGGTGCTAGAGAGGCACATACCGGAGCTGAACTTCGCAGCCCCGTCCAGATCACCTCACGGTCCCCGCGCCACAATTTCATCGTGAGGTCCTCAAGGTTCCAGAGAATGGGTCCCAAAGATCGCAGCCACTGGACTCCTAGAACAAAGTCGAAGCCGTCCAGTGGGAGTGCGTAGCATATGACGTCGAAACGATCCCCTGCAATCATCAAGGGTACACGTGGACAGATGCCTGTACAGGAGATAGAGTCGCCGTTGGCGACTCGGACGCCGACGCCTGATCGTGGCAACATCATCAGGCCGAGCTCCTTGATGAGTGGTTCCCTGATGAAGGTGTGAGTGGACCCTGTGTCGACCAATGCTGTCAGTAGGTTGTCGTGGACGTAGACCTGGAGCTTCATTGTGTTGGCGAAGTCGATGCCGGTCAGGGCGTGTAAGGAGATGCCCATATCAGCTACGGTCGCGTCAACGTCATCAAGCTCCAGAAGGAAGATTCCTTTGCCGGCACACTTATGGTCCGGTGTGTACCGTTTAGGGCAGTGATAGCACTCGCCGCTTGCCCGCTTAGCAGCCATCTCATCGGGTGTAAGGTGTTTGAAGCGTGGGCGAGAAGATGCCGTTGTTGACGATGTCGGGGCGGGTGCTGTAGAACTGACACTTGAGGCCGTAGCAAAGGCGCGGGACACAATAGAAGAGCGTGTGGAGCGTTGAGAGGCGGCGCCCTTCTGTATTCCGCTATCTGTTATTGCCGCAAGTCGACGTTCAAAGGCTTTGGCCAGACTCATGGCGGTTTGTAGATTAGTGGGAAACTGCAGCTCCACATCCGTTCTAAGTGGCTCGCCGAGGCCAGCTGTGAAGAGGTTGATCTGCTGGCGCTGGCTGAGGTCCTCGCAACGACAAAGAAGGACCAGGAATTGACGCTGATATTCCTCAACCGTGCCAGTACGACGGAGATCTTTAATTTCCGCCAGGTCGTTGGAGCGGAGCGGAGACCCGAAGCGCATGTTGACGAAGTCCGCGAACCGCTCCCAGGACACGATGCCACAGTCACGTTCTAGAGCAGTGTACCACTCGGCCGCGACACCCTCCAGGTGGAGAGACGCGAGCCACACCTTTTCTTCTGGCATCGTACGTGTCCCTCGGAAGTATGTCTCACACTTGGTGAGCCAGGGCAGCGGATCTGTTTCCCCGTCGAACATGGGGAAATTGACCTTGTGACGACGCAGCCCGCTGTCGTCGAAGGTCGGGCGTCCCGGTGGGCGCCTGGTACTGTAGTGGTCGTCGTTGCCGCCATGGCCGCCGCTGCCACCGCCGCCGCCCTTGCCGCTGCCGCAGCTGCGGGGAAGGTTGCTGCCCTGCGGTGAGTTTTGTTGCAAGTCCTCGCCACCGGAGAGCTCCCGCTCCGGTGCCTTCTCAAAGCGCGCAAGGCGCATATCGTGGCGGTCCAAGCGCTTGTTGATGGTGTCTATCTGCCCCATCATCTTGCTCATCATGTTGCCGAGATCTTGGAGGGTGAAAGTCCCAGAATCGTCCACGGGGCCGGACATGGTCGCTGCCCCGGAGTCTCTTGATACCAAATGCTGAGAAACAGGGAGGTGGGAGACCCCTTGGCTGCGCTTAGGGCTGCGCAGGGGAGAAACCAGCAGCGAGGAGGCGTGGGGGCAGCTGCGCAGTACGTAACGTGGGGGACAAAGTAGCTGGTCAGGGCGGCTAGGGTTAGGGTTCGAAGCCACCGTGATCCAAGGAGAAGAACAGCCCTCAACGGGGATTCTTATTTTTTCCTGGATGCTCAAAACATGAGGGAGGGGGGCTGCTTATAAAGGGGGGACAGGACCCCCCCCTTTGGCCGCAGCCTACTCCTAGTCTGTTTGGGGATAATCCCCCAAACTGACTAGGATTCTTTTCTTCCCTTTTTTTAGTCTATTTCTTTCTATCTAAACTGATTCAATCTATAACTCCCTTTTATTCCTAAACATTATCTAATTAATTCTTCTAAATATTTTCCTGGTGCGGCTGCAGGGCCTGGCCGGCCTAGTTGTGGGCTTTGTGGGCCCCACGCCGACCATATTGGCGGCCCACAAATGCATCCACAACAAACCGCCATGATATGCGCCTTGCGCGCGTTGAGAAGGCACCGGAGCGGGAGCTCTCCGGTGACGAGGACTTGCAACAAAACTCACCGCAGGGCAGCAACCTTCCCCGCAGCTGCGGCAGCGGCAAGGGCGGCGGCGGTGGCAGCGGCGGCCATGGCGGCAACGACGACCACTACAGTACCAGGCGCCCACCGGGACGCCCGACCTTCGACGACAGCGGGCTGCGTCGTCACAAGGTCAATTTCCCCAAGTTCGACGGGGAAACAGATCCGCTGCCCTGGCTCACCAAGTGTGAGACATACTTCCGAGGGACACGTACGATGCTAGAAGAAAAGGTGTGGCTCGCGTCTCTCCACCTGGAGGGTGTCGCGGCCGAGTGGTACACTGCTCTAGAACGTGACTGTGACATCGTGTCCTGGGAGCGGTTCGCGGACTTCATCAACATGCGCTTCGGGCCTCCGCTCCGCTCCAACGACCTGGCGGAAATTAAAGATCTCCGTCGTACTGGCACGGTTGAGAAATATCAGCGTCAATTCCTGGTCCTTCTTTGTCGTTGCGAGGACCTCAGCCAGCACCAGCAGATCAACCTCTTCACAGCTGGCCTCGACGAGCCACTTAGAACGGATGTGGAGCTGCAGTTTCCCACTAATCTACAAACCGCCATGAGTCTGGCCAAAGCCTTTGAACGTCGACTTGCGGCAATAACAGATAGCGGAATACAGAAGGGCGCCGCCTCTCAACGCTCCACACGCTCTTCTATTGTGTCCCGCGCCTCTACTACGGCCTCAAGTGGCAGTTCTACAGCACCCGCCCCGACATCGTCAACAACGGCATCTTCTCGCCCGCGCTTCAAACGCCTTACACCCGATGAGATGGCTGCTAAGCAGGCAAGCGACGAGTGCTATCACTGCCTTGAGCGGTACACACCGGACCATAAGTGTGCCAACAAAGGAATCTTCCTTCTGGAGCTTGACGACGATGATGACGTTGACGCGACCGTAGCTGATATGGGCATCTCCTTACACGCCCTGACCGGCATCGACTTCGCCAACACAATGAAGCTCCAGGTCTACGTCCACGGCAACCTACTGACAGCATTGGTCGACATAGGGTCCACTCACACCTTCATCAGGGAACCACTCATCGAGGAGCTCGACCTGATGATGTTGCCACGATCAGGCGTCGGCGTCCGAGTCGCCAACGGCAACTCTATCTCCTGTACAGGCATCTGTCCACGTGTACCCTTGATGATTGCAGGGGATCGCTTCGATGTCACATGCTACGCACTCCCACTGGACGGCTTCGACTTTGTTTTAGGAGTCCAGTGGCTACAATCTTTGGGACCCATTCTCTGGAACCTTGAGGACCTCACGATGAAATTGTGGCGCGGGGACCGTGAGGTGATCTGGACGGGGCTGCGAAGTTCAGCCCCGGTATGTACCTCTCTAGCACCACCTACTGATATGATGGGCACCCTCCTGGATGGCTTCCAGGACCTCTTCGACGAGCCACGCGGGCTTCCTCCTGCACGACGCCACGACCACCAAATCAGGCTCCTGCCGGGCACAACTCCAGTAGCTGTCCGGCCGTACCGCTACCCCCAGCTTCTTAAAGACGAGATTGAGAAGCAATGCGCCGAGATGCTTCGCCAAGGCATCATCCGAGAATGCACATCTGCATTTTCCTCGCCAGTACTGTTGGTCCGAAAAGCTGACGGCACGTGGCGCTTCTGCATCGACTACCGCGAGCTCAACGCCAGAACTTTGAAAGACAAGTTCCCGATCCCGGTGGTTGACGAGCTACTGGACGAGCTTCGCGGCGCAAGGTTCTTCACCAAGCTTGACCTCCGCAGCGGCTACTTTCAAGTGCGCATGCACTCGGACGACATTGAAAAGACAGCATTCCGAACTCATCGAGGCCACTATGAGTTCTTGGTGATGCCATTCGGCCTCACCAATGCGCCGTCCACGTTCCAGTCGTTGATGAACGACGTCCTCGACCCTTACATCAGAAAATTTGTGCTTGTCTTCTTTGATGACATATTGGTGTATAGCAGGTCCTGGGTCGAACACCTTCAGCACGTCAAGCAGGTGTTCCAGACACTACGGACAAACAAGCTGTTCCTGAAGAAATCTAAGTGCTTTTCCGGCCAGGAGACTGTGTCCTACTTAGGACACATCATATCCGCTCACGGCGTGGCAATGGATCCGACCAAGGTGGAGGCCGTGGAACGTTGGCCTACACCTCGGTCCTTATGAGCCTTGCGAGGTTTCCTCGGGCTCACCGGCTACTACCGCAAGTTCATTGCAGGGTATGGTTCGGTGGCCGCACCCCTCACCGCCCTCCTAAAGCGGGAAGCATTCCGCTGGACTGATGATGCGCAGGACGCTTTCTCCCAACTCAAGCAGGCGCTGATGACAACGCCTCTACTTCAAATGCCGGACTTCGACAAGCGCTTCATCGTCGACTGCGACGCGTCCAGCGCCGGCTTTGGGGCGGTTCTACACCAGGGCGACGGCGCCATAGCATTCTTCAGTCGCGCTGTAGCGACTCACCATCATAAGCTACCGGCATACGAGCGTGAGCTAATCGGTCTTGTGAAGGCCGTATGTCATTGGCGGCCTTACTTGTGGGGTCGTCCCTTCACTGTTCGGACTGATCACTTCAGCCTGAAATATATCCTGGATCAGCGACTCACGACGATTCCCCAACATGCTTGGGTGAGAAAACTTTTTGGTTATGATCTGCAGGTTGAGTACCGACCGGGGCCCTTGAATGGGGCAGCTGACGCCCTGTCCCGTCGCGACGAGGAAGACATAGCTATTCACGCCATATCCGCGCCAGTCTTTCCACTCTTCGACTCGCTCCACGCGGAGATCGCTACAGACCAGCAGGCGCAGCAGCTATGTGCCCAACTCCGGGAGGGAGTCGCACCTGCTGACTGGGCCGAACGCGACGGCCTTCTACTTCACAAGGGGAAGCTCTTCGTTCCCGACAAGTCCTCCTTGTGGCCCTCTCTCCTAGCTGAGGCGCATGATGGGGGCCACGAAGGCATCCAGAAGACAGTGCATCGGCTACGCCTCTCCTTCTACAACCCGTCCTTGCTACGACGGGTGCGTGAGTATGTCCGCGGGTGTGCTACGTGCCAACGCAACAAGACTGATCATCTTCATCCAGCCAGCCTGCTACAACCGCTGCCTATACCGTCGGAAGTCTGGAGTGATATCTCCATGGACTTCATTGAAGGTTTTCCGAAAGTTGGTGGGAAATCAGTGATCTTGACAGTGGTAGATCGCTTCTCCAAGTATGCCCACTTCATTCCCCTAAGCCACCCTTACAGTGCTGCATCAGTGGCACAGGCATTCTTCGACGACATTGTACGACTACACGGCTTTCCCTGCTCCATCGTCAGTGATCGTGATACCGTCTTCACCAGCCTCTTCTGGTCAGATTTGTTCCGGCTAGCCGATGTCCAACTTCAGCTCAGCTCGACCTTCCACCCGCAGTCTGATGGCCAATCTGAGGTCGTCGACAAGATCATCACTGTGTACCTCCGCTGCTTGGCTGGTGACCGACCAAAGACTTGGTTGCAGTGGCTTCCTTGGGCTGAGTATTGCTACAACACTTCCTACCAGACGGCCCTCAAATGCTCGCCCTTCAGAGGTCTATGGCAGGGACCCTCCGGCTCTTGTTGGTTACCAACCGGGCGTATCTAGAGTAGCAGCAGTGGATAAACAGCTAAAGGATAGAGATGAATTCTTAGCTGAAATCAAGAACAGGCTGGTACAAGCACAAGTCACCATGAAAAGCTATGAAGATAAGTTCCGCCGAGAGGTGGAATTTCAGATCGGTGATTGGGTTTGGCTGCGGCTTCATCAGAGGACAGCTGTAAGAGTAATGACGACGCCTTCTTCAAAGATTGGACCAAAATATTTTGGACCATTATCAGATCATTCAACGCATTGGGACTGTATCATATAAACTTCAGCTGCCTCCTCAAGCAAGGATACATGATGTCTTCCATGTGTCCCTGTTAAAGAAATTTGAAGGTCCTACTCCCATACAGGTGGTGCCTTTACCACCACTTCTGCATGGACGTGTTGTACCTACGTCTGAAAAAGTACAAAGGGCGCGTTTGAACAGAGGTGTCTGGGAGCTACTCGTCAAATGGGCAGGACATTCTGAATCTGATTCATCATGGAAGCAACTAGAAGATTTCAGGATGAAGCACCCCTCCTTTAAGCTCGAGGACGAGCTCTTTGTCGGGAAGGGGGAAAATGTTGTGGATGCATTTGTGGGCCGCCAATATGGTCGGCGTGGGGCCCACAAAGCCCACAACTAGGCCGGCCAAGCCCTGCAGCCGCACCAGGAAGATATTTAGAAGAATTAATTAGATAATATTTAGGAATAAAAGGGAGTTATAGATTGAATCAGTTTAGATAGAAAGAAATAGACTAAAAAAGGGGAAGAAAAGAATCCTAGTCAGTTTGGGGGATTATCCCCAAACAGACTAGGAGTAGGCTGCGGCCAAAGGGGGGGGTCCTGTCCCCCCTTTATAAGCAGCCCCCCTCCCTCATGTTTTGGAGCATCCAGGAAAAAATAAGAATCCCCGTTGAGAGCTGTTCTTCTCCTTGGATCACGGTGGCTTCGAACCCTAACCCTAACCGCCGTGACCAGCTACTTTGTCCCCCACGTTACGTACTGCGCAGCTGCCCCCACGCCTCCTCGCTGCTGGTTTCTCCCCTGCGCAGCCCTAAGCGCAGCCAAGGGGTCTCCCCCCTCCCTGTTTCTCAGCATGTTAACATTAAAAAAAAAAGGCCAGCCCGGTGCATGTACCTCCCGCTTGTGCAGGGTCCGGGGAAGGGTCCGACCCATTTGGGTCTTTTGTACGCAGCCTTTCCCTACATTTCTGCAAGAGGCTGTTTCCAGGACTCGAACCCGTGACCTTATGGTCGCAAGGCAACAGCTTTATGCTGTTAACATTAATAAAGGTATTTTATTTCTCAAATATTTTCACATTATTGAGGCTTAGTTGCGGGCTACGGCGGCCTTGACAGCTAAGGTCATGTGGTTGAGGTGGCTAGGTGTGCATGCTACACAGCCGACTCCTCCCTCCACTAAACACATTGGTTTTGATGCTTCCTATATGAGATTGGAGGTGTAGGACCAAGTTGTGACCCTTCACTATGTACTTTCAGAGCTCCAGCCGGCCAACTTCTTCACAAAGCCGCAAACAAGTACACACCATGATAATGTCCTCTCCAAACTCTGTTGTAGATCCACCATGCGTTTGAAGGGGGTGTTAGATGGATATAAGCTGCTGGTATTTTCCTACTACTGTAGGAGGTTTCTTGCATATATGATATATGTTGTATAATCTGTTGTATATTGTTCCCCTTTGAGGGTGTTAGTAGAGTTCAGTAGCAATGAGGTTTAAAACAAAGTTCCAGATCCCACCTGAAACAGCCCAAATGAGCACATGCCACCAGCTAGGACCGGTTTGCTAGCAAGATACCATTGCTCCACTATTCTAAATAGTCAGATACAGATCAGTTGATTTACCACAAAGGAAATCAAGCTACTTTCTAGCTTCTCTTCAAAGTGTCTTTGCACTTTTTTTGCTTCATCACCAGCTTCCTGAAATAAATATCTATGGTAAACTTTGTCAGAGTATAAGGTATAAATTTTACAGAGGGAAGAAACTAACCTTCAGGACAGAAATGGCCATGTCATAATTATTCAAAAGAAAGAGGTGCTGAAGCTTGGGAGCTGTAAAATTTTGAGCCAGACGAATAACTAGGTCATCAACAGCTGACCGCAAACGCTCCAAGTTCATATCAAGCTGCATAAAGCTAGCAACCTTAGCATTCCACAGAACTAGTAAAGCTATTCAAATGGAAACAGTATAACATCTATGAAACAGAACTGTATTCCCCAACACTTGCACCCAATCTTGCATATTTTTTTAAAAAAGGGTCCAAGAATCAGCTTTTAGTATCAGTGTTTTCCTCCGGGCGCTCCGGCCTGGATGCCATGGCCGGCCACCGCCACCGCCGGTGAACGGACCAACACTTCCGCCGCACGGTGGCCGCCGCCGGGCCCTCGCGCCGCCACCACGGCCGTCGGGCTCTCGCGCCGCCACCGCCGCCGCCTCGCCATGGGTTGACAGCAGCTGCCGGCGCCGCTTTTGCAAAGGAGAGAGGGGGGTGAGAGAAAAATGGGTAGGGTTAGGATAGGGATAGTTTTTATATGTCTCCATCTAAAATATGGATCGTCGGATGAGATCCAACGGCTCACACTAACTGGGCTACTCAGCCCGCTCCCTCACCCCCTCAGCCCGCCTCCTCAGCCCGCTCCTCAGCCCGCCTCCTCACCCCACCCCGCCTCCTCTCGCCTCCTCCTCTGTCGCCGCCGCCTCCGCCTCTGCCCGCGCCTGGCTGGACGCCTAGGCGGGCGCCTGGGTGTCCAGGCGCCTGGCAAGCGCCTAGGCGCTCGGGCGCTCATTTGAAAGCCTGCTACTAAAATGTTGGTCCTAAAGGATATAAATGCGTTAACCAGACTGGTAGATAACTTCAGCAGCACAGCAACCAAATTTTCGTAAAAATGTTTAATCTTATCCATTTTTAACAAATTCTTAAATCCCATATATCTTGCTGCGATCTGATATATAATAAAAATGAGATTTATCACTGCAAAAGAATATATAAATCACAAAAAAATTAATAAGAATACAATATGTGGGGCAATATGTCTGACGTATTGTAGGAGCTCCTGCTTGTATTTAACGAAAACTTCAGTCAGAGAAACCTTACATAAGAATGATTGAATGGACAACTTCACACAAAACACATTAGATAGATTTACATATATCATTAAGTCATTTAGTAACCACATAAAAAATGTAAAACAGTAACCAATAAGATTTCAGAATAATTGATAGTTTACATGTGCAACTGCTTGCTATAAAAAAGGATACATTGTTGCACAAATGTAATAAGATATGGGGATACTATTCAACAAACCTGACCATCTCCACATTCAGCATTAAGCTGAACAAGGGATGCCGTGAACTCCACATAGCACCTTACAATGTGGTGCGGATGGGTACCGTCTATCCATAACATTTTCACATGACATTGATACACGCTTTGAAGATACATGTCGAACACTACCTTGAAACGTGGCCAGAGATAGATCAGAGCCTAAGGCAGAGAGTTGAGAATAGATAAGGTCACACTCGATATATATATAAAAAAGCTGAGAATAGAGTGATAGGGCACTGATTGTAAACTTCTGCTCATGTTACAAACCTTGTCAAAATAGGCATCAAGACAAGGGAGCCTTCTGTTTGACATAACCAGCTGAAATAACAAAATGTGAAAAGACTCACGTCAACGCATCATGCTAATATTTTGAAAGAGTTAACATGGCAAAATGATGAGGAAAAAGTGTTGTATCCGGGAAACTCTGCAGCAGATTTCCATAATTTTGTCCTATTAAAAAATGAATTCCAGAACAACTAGAGTTTGTGTGATTAGACCTTCGTACCTGGTGCTTTCTGGTTATGCAGATCAGAAGCATCAAGCATACCGCATCATGACAAGTTGGAATAGTGAGATCCAAATGATGATCAATAACAGCAAAAGGTCCTGAAAATAATGGCGAGGATATGAGGTTTTATCAGAGGGTCTAGCATATGTTGCATGATGCTTTAGGGAATTTCATGAATCATGGTATATACATGATTTTCCACTCTCTTAGCAAGTAACTCACAATTCTCAGTTTTGGTGTATCATCTCTTTCTGTCCTTTTATGTACCAAAAATACCACAGGACATACAACACATTTAAATCAATTAGCTCAATTGGAAGTTTTTTTTTAATTAGGGTTTCCAATAGAGTGTACAGAGTACATATAGCCCTACACTTCATACATACACATTCCAACACCCCCCGTAGTCCTAACATCTAGCCACGACATATGTTAAGACTGGACCGAAACTCGGAGAACAACGACGACGGGAGACCCTTCGTGAAGATGTCGGCGAACTGCGACGTCGTCGGGACGTGGAGGACCCGGACCTCGCCACGAGCAACCCGCTCACGAACAAAGTGAAGATCAATCTCCAAATGCTTTGTGCGCTGATGTTGGACTGGATTGGTGGAAAGGTAGACGGCACTGATGTTGTCACAGTAGACCAACATGCTCCGGGCGATGGGGGAGTGGAACTTCTGAAGCAGCTGCTGGAGCCAATAAGTCTCAGTCACGCCGTTGGCTACGGCGCGGTACTCTGCCTCAGCGCTCGAGCGTGACACCTCGAGCTGCCGCTTTGAGGACCAGGAGACGAGGTTGCCCCCCAGGAAGACGGCGTAGCTAGAGGTGGACCGACGGATGTCCGGGCACCCGCCCAGTCAGCGTCAGTGTAGACGACCAGCTCAGAAGCCGAGTCACCCCGAAGGAGGAGGCTGTAGTCGAGGGTGGCGTGCAGGTACCGAAGTATCCGCTTCACAGCAGTGAAATGCGACACCCGTGGATCATGCATGTGGAGGCACACCTGCTGAACTGCATAGGAGATATCCGACCTGGTGAAGGTGAGGTACTGGAGAGCACCTGCAAGGCTTCTGTAAATAGTGGGGTTAGCAAAAGGAGCGCCGCCGGCGGAGGAGACCTTCGTCTGAGTGTCACCGGAGTAGAGCACTGCTTGCAGTCAGCCATGCCCGCTCGTTGGAGGATGTCCAAGCAGTACTGTCGCTGGTGAAGAAACAGGTTGCCCGATCGGTGCTCGACCGTCATGCCCAAGAAGTGGTGAAGCTGGCCCAAGTCCTTCATCGCGATCTCCCGCTACAGGGCAGAGATCATGCGCTGAAGGAGCATCGAGCTGGACGCCGTGAGGACGATGTCATCGACGTACAGGAGGAGGTACACAGTGTCCCCCTCACGGCCGTAGACAAAGAGCGAGGTGTCCGACTTGGCCTCAACGAAACCGAGCGAGGCCAGGAAGGAGGCGAACCGGCTGTACCAAGTCTGAGGTGCCTGCTTCAGGCCGTACAGGGACTTGTTCACCCGGCAGACCATGTCTGGACGAGCTGAATCAATGAACTCTGTCAGCTGACTGCAGTACACCGTCTCCATCAACGTGCCGTGGAGGAAGGCGTTCTTGACGTCCAACTGGTGGACAGGCCAAGAACGCGAGAGAGCCAATGACAGAATGGTCCGAACCGTCACTGGCTTCACCAGCGGGCTGAAGGTCTCGTCGCAGTCGACACCAGGGCGCTGAGTGAAGCCCCGAAGGACCCACCGAGCCTTGTACCTCTCTAAGTACCCATCCGCCTTCCGCTTATGCGTGAATACCCACTTGCCCATGACAACATTGTCACGACCAGGACGGGAAACCAAGTCCCAGGTCTGGTTGGCAAGCAGGGCCGCATACTCTTCTTCTATAGCCCGACGCCAGTTGGGATCGGCGAGGGCACTACGGACAGAAGAGGGGATAGGCGAGATGGGTGAAGTGGCAGGCGGTGGGGAGGTCGTCGAGGAGAGGACGACCCTAGAAAACCGCTCCACCGGACGGAGGACCCCAACCGCCCGTCGGGTCACCATCGGGTGGACGTGACTCGGGTCCCGATGGAGCAGTGGGGGTGGTACACCAAAGACTCGGGGTGGGAAGAGGCCGGTGCACCAACCCGTGCTCGTCGCTGGTAGACAAGAGCGGCGTCAGCGTACCGCGACGTCGAGGCCGCACGGGGTGCAGCAGTCGACGTCGGGGACGCCGGGGCCGCGTGTGGCACAGCGGGCGACGTCGGGGACGCCGAGGCCACGCGTGGCGTAACGGGCGATGTCGGGGATGCGGGGGCCGCACGTGGCGCAACGGGCAACGTCGGGGACGTCGGGACCGCGCATGGCACAACAGGCAACGTCGAGGACGCCAGGGCCGCACGTGGCGCAGCGGGAGACGCCGGGGCCACTCGTGGTGCAGCGGGTGAAAAACTCGCAGAGCGTAAAGACCAAGCTCACTGGATAGGAGCAGCCTCGGGGTCAGTAGAGAAAAAGGAATCCAACTCAACGACAGAGTCAGAGGACGAAGTGGCAAAGGGAAAGGAAGACTCATCGAAGACGACGTGTCGAGAGACCAAGATACGACGGATAACAAGGTCAAGGCACCGGTACCCATTATGATCAGGGGAGTACCCGAGGAAAACACACTGAGTCGAACGAAGCGCGAACTTATGTGGACCTATGGCGGACAGGTTAGGGTAGCATGCGCACCCGAAGACTCGAAGGTGGTCGTAGAGAGGAGTGGTGCCGAAAAGAGCAAAGTGAGGGGTGGGGGTAGTAATCGCCTTAGTAGGAAGGCGATTAATGAGGTAAGTGGCGGTGTGAAGACCATCCGCCCAGTACCGAGCAGGAATGGAGGACTGAAACATCACGGAACACATGACATTGTTAGTGGTGCGAATCATGCGTTCGGCCTTGCCGTTCTGAGGGAAAGTGTACGGGCAAGACATGCGCAACTGAACACCGCGAGAGAGAAGGAAGTCACGGAACGCAAAGTTATCGAACTCACGCCCGTTATCGCACTGGACGGCTCGAATAATACACCCAAACTGAGTGGACACCAAGCGAAGAATTGAGAAAGAGTGACGAACGTATCAGACTTCTGTCGTAAAGGAAAAGTCCACGAATAGTGTGAAAATTCATCAAGTATCACCAAGTAATATTTATAACCTAAAACACTAACAATAGGAGAAGTCCAAAGGTCACAGTGAATCAGATCAAAAGGCCGCTCAACATGAGTACCAGAATGCGGGAATGGAAGTCGAACATAGCGACCAAGCTGATAACCATGACACATAGACTCATGAGTGCCCCTAGTACACGAAACCATTGAACTACTAGACAACTTAGACAAGACATCAACACCAGGATGGCCGAGCTGGCGATGTCAAGTCGTGGAAGAAGCTGTCGTAGCCAGGGCAAAAGGCGAAGCTGAAGCGGAAGCAGTAAGACGAAACGTGTACAGGAGCCCGAACTCTCACATCGGTGAAGAAGACACCGGGTAGTAAGATCTTTCACAGATAAACCAAAATGATCAAACTCAATAGAAACATGGTTGTCAGTGGTAAAACGACAAACAGAAAGAAAATTTTGAATAATGTCAGGAGCAACGAGAACATCTCTGAGCTGGAAAGAATCCGAAGAACCTAAGTCACCTACTGAGGTGACAGGAAAAACATACCCATTTCCAACAACGATAGATGAAGGATGAGAAGGGTGGGAAGGGTGGGTAGAAGAGAGTATACCAGCATCAGGAGTAGTGTGATACGATGCGCCGGAATCAGCAACCCAGACAGAACCGGGTGCCACCACCGCCAGTAGTACCACCTCCTCCTGTAAAACCTCCACGGCCACCGCGCTTACGACCACCCCGACGACGATTACCACTACCAGGGCTAGCAGGGGCCCCTGGAGTGGTAGGCGAACGTGGCGGCTGTCCCCCTGAAGGAGCAGCAGGTGGAGGAGGTCGGTAGCGCTGCCCAGAGCCGTAGAAGGCGGTGGCAGTCGAGGAGACGACAGGACCTCCAGAAGTGATCTCCTCGAGCTCGAGATCAGACCAGACCATCTCGAAGGTCAGAAGCGACTCCTTGTGAAGAATCACAGTCCGGAGGTCGGAGTAACGCTCGTTCAAACCCTGCAGGACCTGAAGAACAAGAGAAGTCTTCGGAACGTGGTCACCAAGATCGTGAAGGGCATCCGCCATACCCTTCATATGACGACAGTAGGCGGAGACCGACAGGTCCCCCTGGACAGCAGCCCTGAACCGCGCCCGGATGTGAAGAGCTCGGGTCGCGCGGTTCCCCTGGAAGTGCTGCTCGAGGATGAGCCACGCCTGACGAGCAGTGCCGCCACCAATGCTGCCCAACAATATCCTGCAGCTCCTCAGAGAGGAAACCGAGGATCCAGACAAGGACCAGGCTGTCCATGTTGATCCAGAAATCGTCCATCGGGGAGTCGTCCCGGAGGACATGATCGTCAAGGCGAAAACGCCTCAACGTGAGGAGAAACAGGTGACGCCACCTGGCGTACGAGGTGGAGTCGGTGCTGAGGACAACCAGGACGAGCACCCGGATGTTCTGGACACCAGCCGCTTGAGCGTGGAGAGCGGCAACAAGGGAAGCCGCGTAGGTGATGTAGGCAGCTCCGTCGCCTGGGGAGGGCTCACGGGTGGCACTCCACTGCGGGTGCGTGGCCTCCTCGAGCTGGTGAGTGAGGGTCGCCATGGACGCTCGCTGCTGCTCCAAGGCACGAGCGAGAGTCCGCTCATGCTCGCGAGCAGCCGCCAGAGAAGAGACGACGCCGGAGGCAGTCATAGACGGCTGACCAATACCACCGGCGGGAGCCACCGGATCGGCGAGGGTAGCGAAGACGGAAACCGACGGCAGTGGCGACGAGGCAGTCGACGGTGGCCACACATGAGGGGCTGGTAGCGGCCACACATCAGGGGTCGCCGGCGACGGCTGCCCAGGTGCCGGTGGCGGCTGAGCGCCCGGCGGCGACGGCGGGAAGAAGCCAGGGGGCGGCGGCTGGAGATGACACGACAGCAGCACAGACGAGGCGGTGGCGGCCCAAGGCGGCGCGTCCCAGCCCGTGACGGCTGACCCCAAGGGCGGGGCGGCCCAGTGCGGCGCTGGTGAGGCAGCAGCGGCCTAGGGCGGCGCTGGTGAGGCGGCAGCGGCCCAGGGCGGCACTGGTGAGGCGACGGCAGCCCGGGGTGGTGCTGGTGAGGCGGCGGCGGCCCAGGGCGGGGATGGTGAGGTGCCGGCAGCCTAGAGCGGTGCTGCCGAGCCGGCGGCGGTCGACCCCGAGGGCGGGGCGGCCCCGAGCAGCGCTCGGGAGGCGGCGGCACACCAGGGCGGCGCTGCCGAGCCGACGGCGACCGGCCCCGAGGGCGGGGCGGCGGCTGCGGAGGCGGAGAGAGGGAAGGAAGGAGGGGCAGGGCAGGCGGCGGCGGCCCGCTCGAGGGCATGTCGGGAGGGAGAGAGAGAGATTTGGCTGATACCAAATTGGAAGGGTTTTTTTCAATTAGGGTTTCCAATAGACATTGGTGGAGGCACGAATCGCCTTGGTGGAAAACGATTAATTAGAAGTGTGACAGTATGGAGAGCCTACACCCAGTATCGGGCTGGAACAGATGCTTGGAACATCAGGGAGCGCATGACATCATTAGTGGTGCGAATCATGCGCTCTGCCTTGCCGTTTTGGGGAGAGGTATACGGACAAGACATGCGTAGCTGTACCCCATGTGTGGAGAGAAAGTTACGAAACGCAGAGTTATCAAACTCGCGTCTGTTATCGCACTGGACAGCTCGAATGGTGCGCCCAGACTGAGTAGAAATCCAAACAAAGAAGTGAGAAAGAGTAATGAAAGTCTCAGACTTCAATCGTAATGGAAATGCCCAGGAAAAGTGAGAAAAATAATCAATGATCACCAAGTAATAATTAAAACCTAATACACTGGTAATGGGAGATGTCCACAAATCACAATATATAAGATCAAACACGTGCTCAACATGAGTCACAGAAGTGAGAAAAGGAAGCCGAACATGGCGACCAAGTTGACAAGCATGACATAGAGTCATGTGTGCCCCTAGAACAAGAGATAACAGAACTACTGAACAACTTCGACATAGCATCTTCACCAGGGTGGCCAAGCCGGCGATGCCAAACAGTGGATGAAGCTGTCGTAGTCAAAGCAAAAGGCGGTGATGCAGCGGAAGTAGGAAGCCGAAGTGTGTATAGGGGCCCCGAGCTATCACATCGAAAAAGAGGTCGACGGGTAGAAAGATCCTTCACAGATAAACCAAAAGGATCAAACTCAATGGAAACATTGTTGTCAGTGGTAAAACGATAGACAAAAAGTAAGTTTTGAATGATATTCAGAGCGACAAGAATGTTTTTAAGCTGGAAAGAACCCGGGAGACCGAAATCACCTACTGAGGTGACCGGAAGACCAGACCCATTCTCAACAACGATAGATGAAGGAAAAGAGAGATTGGAGAGTGGGTGGAAGAGAGTATACTAGCATTAGGAGTGGTGTGGTATGACGCTCCGGAGTCAACTACCCAGTCAGCACCTGGTGGAGTAAGGTGCATGGTGCTGAAGGAAGAAGCCAACGACTGTCGATCCCACATCGAGGGTGGCTCCTAGAGAGGTGCCGACGGCTCCGAGTACCCAACAGGATAGTCGGTGCCTCCGTAGGTCGAGGCTGATTGTCCGCCAGAAGGGTAGCCAGGCCCACCGTAGGACTGAGTCGGCGGCCCACCAGCACTGTAGGCTGATCCACTGTAGCCCGGGGTGGCTACAAACGCCGACTGGGGGCGTAGTGGTCGTGGAGGCTGAGAACCCGGAGACGGCCCAGGCCACATGTAGATATGGCCAGTCCACGGGTTGTAGGGTGTGGGCCAGGGTGCACCTCCCCGACCGGTACCACCGCTACCACCAGTAGTCGAGGCAGTGGGTGTAGCAGTGCAGAAGACTACCTCCACCACGACCACCGTTCTTGCCTCGGCAGCGACGATTTCCACCTCCAGTACTAGCAGGAGTGCCTGGAGTGGAAGGTGGTCGTGACGGTGGTCCACCAGCAGCTGGTAAGGGTGGACGAGGGAATTAGATTAGAGAAATGATTTTATTAACTAAACAGACTGTCAAGAGGGATACATATATAGGGGTACAAAGCTTAAGGGTCAAGTAACCCTAATATAAAAGACTAAACTGCCCCTAATACACGTACAGTCTAACACCTCCCCGCAGTCCCAACATCTAGCCACGGCAGATGTTGAGACTGGACCGAAACTCAGTGAACACCGTCAAAGGGAGCCCCTTTGTGAAGATGTCGACGAACTGCGACGACGTCGGAACGTGCAGAACTCGCACCCCCCGAGAGCCACCCGCTCACGAACGAAGTGAAGATCGATCTCCACGTGCTTCGTGCGCTGATGCTGCACCGGGTTGGTGGAGAGGTAGACGGCGCTGACGTTGTCGCAGTAGACCAACGTACTCCGGGCGAGGGGGGAGTGGAGCTCCTGAAGTAGCTGCTGAAGCCAGGAGGACTCGGCCACGCCGTCGCCCGACGACGCCCCGGTCGCCGACCCCACCACTTACAGGAGTTTTGCAGGTGCCCTGCAGTACCTCACCTTCACCAGGCCGAACACCTCCTACGCGGTTCAGCAGGTGTGTCTCCACATGCAGCTCTGATACCAAATTAGATTAGAGAAATGATTTTATTAACTAAACATGTTGTCAAGGGGGATACATATATAGGGGTACAAAGCTTAAGGGCCAAGTAACCCTAATACAAAAGACTAAAATGCCCCTAATACACGTACAGTCTAACAGAGGGGACTGCCCAGAGCCATAAAAGATTGTGGCAGATCCGGAGCCAGTAGAGCCTCCTGCAGTGATCTCCTCAAGCTCAAGATCAGACCATACCTTCTCGAAGGTAGGAAGTGGCTCCAGTCGGAGTAGCCATGTCCGTAGGTGACAATAGCGCTCATTCAGGCCCTGAAGGACCTGAAGAACAAGGGCGCTATCGGTGACCGGCTCGCCAAGGTCACGTAGGGCATCCGCCATGCCCTTCATCTCCCGGCAGTAGGTGGAGGCAGAGCGGTCACCCTGGACGGTGTTCTAGAACCGAGTGCTGATGTGGAGGGCTCGAGTCGCACGGTTTTCTAGAAACCGCTGCTCAAGGATCAGCCAGGCCCGTCGAGCAGTGCCGCCACCGCGCTGCCTGACAATGTCCAGTAGCTCCTCTGTCAGGGAGCCAAGGATCCAGGATAGGACCAGGCTGTCCATGCTGATCCAGGAGACCACCACTAAAGCATCGTCCTGGAGGACGTGATCGTCCAGGCAGTAACGTCTCAACGTGAGGAGCACCAGGTCACACCACCGGGCATATGAAGTGGACTCGGAGTTGAGAACAACCGGCACAAGCATCCGGATGTTCTGAATCCCGGCGGCCTGCGCATGAAGAGCGGCCACAAGTGAAGTCGAGTACGTACCAGCGTCCGAGGGAGGCTCGTGGGCAGCACTCATCGGTCGGTGGGCACTCTTCTCGAGCTGGTGAGATAGAGCTGTCACGGAGGCACGCTCCTGCTCTAGGGCGAGAGCGAGTGCCTGCTGACGCTCGCGAGAGGCAGCCGGTGCTGCGGCGATGTCGGTTGTGTCGGTGCCGTAGGAAGAAGTAGTTGCGTTATCAGCAGCGGCACCGGCGACTAGAAACGGAATCGGCGGGACAGTAGTCGTGGTGCTCCCGTCGATGTCGAGGCTGGTGGCGGTCGAGTCCCGTAGACCAGAGGTACATGCCATGAAAACGACAGCGGTGGCAGGTGTCGAAGTGTTCGGTCGACACTTCCCCCGGGCCTGCACTGGGCAGCCCGCGGAGGTTCTTTTTTCGGTGGGGCTAGTCACTTGCGGAGAGCTTGAGCGTATGGACGAGTTAGGAAGAGCTTGACACGGCGAGTTTTACGTGGTTCAGGCCGCCGGAGCGTAAAACCCTATGTCCACGACGAGCTATGGAGCTCGTTGTATTGCTTGTTGCTCAGAACCGGAGTCCTGAGCTTGGGGATGACTGATGTCTAGCGTATGAGTTGCGAGAGTGCGAACCCTTGCTAACGTCGCCTACCCGAGCCTTTTATAGTCCAAGACTCGGGTGGCTTACAAGGGGGGCCCGGGACCCGACAGGTGGTCCCGGGGAGATTGACTGTTATCTACCGTATCTGCAGTTATGCCGGTAGTTGTCTCTGGCGAAGGCTTCTGAGTCTTCGTCCTGCAGCCTTGCCCATGCCGCATGCTAGTCGTAGCGGTTGATGACGGCGGGGGCGGCATGGGATGTCTTGTCGCTGCGTTTATTGGCTGGCAGGCTCTGACACTGCGCGCCAGTCTGTGATGCGACTGGGCGCAACGACACCTGACAGAGGCGTGCTCCGCGTCTCCGCGTCTTGGGAAGACGCGGGTCTTGAATACCTTGTACGGGCAAGGTATGGGGCGACTTTACGCCCGCTGCCTACCGCTCGGGGGCAGGCAGCGTTCTTCTGCTAGACACGTGGCGGGCCCGGAGCCCTCCTCAGAGGAGAGGGGGGTCCGGCCCCGCAGGACACGTGGAGCCTCCGGACCTCTCCCCGCGGAGGGGGAGGTCCGGCTTCTGTCGGCCACGTGGCAAGCCCGGAGCTCTCCTCTGAGAAGAGGGAGGTCCGGCCCTGCTGGACACGTGGCGCCTTCGGACCTCTCTCCCGCGGAGGGGGAGGTCCGGCTTCTATATGCCACGTGGCGGGCCCGGAGCTTTCCTTTGAGGAGAGGGAGGTCCGGCCCCGTCGGACGCGTGGCGCCTTCGGAGCTCTCCCTGCGGAGAAGGGCGAGTTCCTTAGGCTTTTTCCCCTGTGAGCGGGGGTACCCCATATCGCGGGTACCGACAGCAGGGTTGCCGGTGGTACCTATAAGAGGTTCGCCGGCGGCCGGACAGGTCTTTAGAGTCATAAGAGGGGCGGCAGCACCTCCAGGGACCGAAAACATGGGTGGCCGAGCAGACCAGAGGCGGTGGCGGCTGTGGCGGCGCCTTCATCAGCAGCGGCGGCTGCAGGCCAAGGGGCGGCGAATCCGGGGGCGGAGGCGGCCGCGGCAGCCCCTCCAGAGGCGGTGGCGGGCGAGCGGCGCGCCTGCGGGGGCGGCGTGGGCGAGCGGCGCGCCTGCGGGGGCGGCGGCGGCTCTGGCGGGCGGCGCACCGGCGAGGGCGGCGGTGGCGGCTGGGCCATTAGGGTTAAGGTTAAGCCCTAATCCTAATCAATTCCTAGCTAATGATACCATATTAGAGGGCTAATTGTGGCTGTATTAGATGATTAAGATAATGAGGGTACAAGGATGATTATATAGAGGGATTAGGTGAGGGGAAAAGAATAAACTACCCCTAACCCTAATTCCTCACTAATGACTAAACTACCCCTGTGCCCCACACATAATTACAGAGTCTAACAAGAAGTATAGATAAGAAAAATGAAACATTGACATGAAAATGTGTACCTTCAAAAACTTTATAAAACAAAGGTGCTTCACCAAAAAATTCTTTAATGAAAATATACCTGAAAAATGAAATGAGGATACTATTAGTAATGTTAGAATACTCGTTCATGATTCTTGGTTGCAGACCAATTATTACTGCATACTCAGAGCTAGCAGTGTCCATCAGAAGCTTTTGTAGGCTCCTGAAAATAACTTCATATGGGTATGTAAGAGAGTTGACTTGAGATACATGAGGAACCAAGCCAGGTCGATCAATCTCCTGAAAAATGAGGAAAATGGAATTTATAAATAGCACAATCCTACAAAGGCAGCCCTTTCTGAATGATGACCTTGGAGGCCTAGAGTCAACAAGATACATTTGCATTTGGAATTAATATTAATAAATAACGTTGATCCAAAAAAGAAAAGAAAAGAAGTGCATTGGGTAAAGCACCCTCTTAGCAGATATCAATCATGTACCTTCAAAATGTTTGCACGTTCACCTAATGAAAATATGAAATGGTTATCTCTCAGATGTTCTCTTCCCCTTGTTATAATATCAATAATACTGGTATCATAACCAAGAAAATCATTAGATAAACCAATATCTAGCTTCAACCTCTCCAATGCTTCTACATACACACGAAACTGTGCACTCAGGACCTGTTGCAAAAAAGAGAAGACTAAACTGAAGTTAAGTCTCGAGGCACATCTAATATCCAGCATAACAACTTTGTAGTACAGTGATAGGTCACCACAGGCAAAAAGAAAACAGAAACAAATGTTTATGTTTTTTCATTACAAAAAATACTATTGTTTCATATTATTAATTTACAAGCTCTCTTCAAGAACGGACAAATCCAAGATATCTATAACTTGAGAACCAAATCCCCACTAGGTACAGTACTGGTTGCACCTCAGTGCACAAATATGTTAATTGGTTACATGAAACTAAATGCTTTTAGATGGCTATGCAGAATACAAATCTATTGAAATCATAGTTGGTATCATCATATTAGTAGGTCATATAACACTTTACTTCAGGTCTCTCAAAATGACCCATGGGGACCGTAGGAGAAAGGTGCCGAGAAGGCTCAAGAATAAACAAATGCTGAGCAAGGATCGTTGGATCTTGATGCCAGATAAAGGGATCACGATCCTTAAAGCTTAAAGCCAAAAATCGGGGATATTAGCTGAAAATTCAAAAGGCAAGACGAGCTGCAGTTATGACGATGCAAACCTACATCCAATAGTAGAAATATTTGTTTAGACCATCAAAAGCTAGGATATCCTGCATATTTATCTCTAGTTAAGTAAGGCTGACATATTTAAATCTGTTTATTCAGTTATTCCACCATAACAAACCCCACAGGCATGACACCAGGCATATGTTGAGATTCGCTTCAACTGTCCATGTGAATGTGGACATGGAAAAACTGAATAGAGAATCATATAGCTTTACCTTGTTCATCGTACCAATATAGGATGCACAAACACGAGCATATGCCTCCGATCCGTGCTCTTTGAGAAAGAGAATGAGATACCTGAGCAACCATGTAATTCACATTAGAACCTGCAGGGACGAACATAATTTTTCCCTCAAACGCAGAAGTGGTCTGCATTTTACTCCATAGACAACAGTGACATTATTCTTCAGAGAAACAAAGAAGGCACATGATATGCAATAGATACAATCAAGGACAAAAGGAACATTCTTTCCATCTTCTTAATATAATGATATATAGCTCTCCTGGGTGCTCCGGAAAAAATCCCTTTCATACTTTATGTTCTACAGACTTTACTTCAGCAGGGGTCCCGTTGTTCTTTTTTCCCTTTCTCAGTGAAACTCGGATAGTTTTTTACTACCCAATTAGTTGGAATTTTGAAGCATGAAACCTAGTTCGATTAGGGAAAATGATTAATTCATTAACAGGCTGTCAAGGAGGATACATATATAGGGGCATATAGCTTAAGGGCCAAGTAACCCTAATACAAAAGACTAAACTGCTCCCTAATACACGTACAGTCCAACATCCCCCGCAGTCCCAACATCTAGCCACGGCAGATGTTGAGACTGGACCGAAACTCGGTGAACACCGTCGAAGGGAGTCCCTTGGTGAAGATGTCGGCGAACTGCGACGACGTCGAAACGTGCAGGACTCGCACCTCCCCGAGAGCCACCCGCTCACGAACGAAGTGAAGGTCGATCTCTACGTGCTTCGTGCGCTGATGCTGCACCGGGATGGTGGAGGTAGCTGACGTTGTCGCAGTAGACCGACGTACTCCGGGCGAGGGGGGAGTGTAGCTCCTGAAGCAGCTGCTGAAGTCAGGAGGACTCGGCCACACCGTTGGCCACGGCGCGGTATTTCGCCTCGGCAATCGAGCGGGACACGACGTTCTGCCGCTTTGAGGACCAGGAGATGAGGTTGCCGCCCAGGAAGACGGCGTAGCCGGAGGTGGACCGGCGGGTGTCCGGGCAACCCGCCCAGTCAGCGTCGGTGTAGACAACCAGCTCGGAGGCAGAGTCGCGCCGTAGAAGAAGGCCGTAGTCGTGGGTACCACGCAGGTACCGAAGGATCCGCTTCACCGCCGTGAGGTGTGGCTCCCGCTGATCATGCATGTGAAGACACACCTGCTGGACCACGTAGGAGATGTCCAGCCTAGTGAAGGTGAGGTACTGCAGTGCACCTGCAAGACTCCTGTAAGTGGTGGGGTCGGCGACCGGGGCGCCGTCGACCGAAGACACCTTCGCCTGGGTGTCCACGGGAGTGGAGCATGGCTTGCAATCAGTCATGCCCGCTCACTCGAGGATATCCAGGCAGTATTGGCGCTGGTGGAGGAATAGAGCACCCGGGCGATGCTCGACCGCAACGCCCAGGAAGTGGAGCTGGCCGAGATCCTTCATCGCGAACTCGCGCTGCAAGGCGGAGATCGTGCGCTGAAGAAGAGCCGGGCTGGACGCCGTGAGGACAATATCGTCCACGTACAGGAGGAGGTAGACAGTGTCATCCTCACGCCTGTAGACGAAGAGCGAAGTGTCCGACTTGGCCTCAATGAAGTCGAGCGAGGCCAGGAAGGAAGCGAACCGGCTATACCAAGCCCGAGGCGCCTGTTTCAGCCCGTACAGGGACTTGTTCAGCCGGCAGACCATGTCTGGACGGGCTGAATCAACGAACCCTGTCGGTTGACTGCAGTACACCGTCTCCGTCAGCGTCCTGTGGAGGAAGGCCTTCTTGACGTCCAGCTGGCGGACAGGCCAAAAACGCGACAGTGCCAGCGATAGAACGGTGCGAACCATCGCCGGCTTCACCACCGGGCTGAAGGTCTCGTCGTAGTCGACGCCGGGGCGCTGCATGAAACCGCGAAGAACCCATCGTGCCTTGTACCTCTCCAGAGACCCATCCGCCCTCTTCTTATGCGTGAACACCCACTTGTCCGTGACAACATTGCCACGACCAGGACGGGGAACAAGGTCCCAAGTCCGGTTGGCAAGCATGGCCGCATACTCTTCTTACATAGCCCGACGCCAGTGAGGATCGGCGAGGGCGCTACGGACAGAAGAGGGGATAGGCAAGATGGGTGACGAGGTAGGCAGTGGGGGGGTCGACGACGAGAGGACGACCCCCGAGAAACGCTCCACCGGCCGGAGAACCCCAGCGGCCCGTCGGGTCACCATCGGGTGAACGTGACGGGGGTCCCGATGGAGCAGTGGAGGGTGGTACACTGGAGGCTCAGGGCGGGAAGTGGCTGGTGTGGGCTGATCTGCCCCTGGCCCAGGGCGGCCAGAACTGGGCCAAGTAGGCTGGTCGGCCCTGGCCCAGGCCGGCCCCCCTTTCTAGAAGGTTTTTGAGTTTAATCTTCTTAGAGATAGACTAAAAGATCCTTTTGTAACAGATTAGGACTCTTGTAAGGGGGGGGGGCTATATATACAAGCCAAAACACCCCAAATTGTGAGAGAGATCAATACAGAAAATTTTCCTCCACTTTTCTAACCCTAGCCGCCTCTCTCCCCCTTGCTGCAGCCGCCGCCTAGCCTCTGCCCTAGCCGCCGCCTCCCTCTGCCCTAGCCGCCACCAGGGGCTAGAACCAGCCGCCGCCCCTGTTTCTCCCTCTGTTCTGCGTCTCTTCAACACCAGAAACGATCGGGCATCTCCTGATTTCTTCCCTGCTCTGTTCTCCCAAGAACAGAATTAATCTGCTCAGTTTTCTGCACCAGGACTGTTCTTCTCCTTGTCGTTATTCCTCTGTTGTTGGCTGAAGAATTTTCTGGTCTATCTGCTAGGGCAGATCGGTTTATTCAGCAAGAACGGAGATAGTTTCAGCGCCGGAATTGCAACATTCGTGGTATCAGAGCCGGTTTCAACCCTAGGCTGAATTCTGCAAGATGTCGTCTACACCTACAAGCAGCGGCAGCGCCATCAGCCATGGGACACCCTCACCGACAGCTCGTGAGGTGAACACCGGGACGGGGTTCCCCGTGCTCACCAAGACCAACTACGCGGAGTGGGCTGTCATGATGAAGATCAAGCTGAAGGCACGGTTGCTTTGGAAGGCCGTGGAGGAGGGGAACGTGAGCGAGCAGGAAGACATGATGGCGCTTGACATCGTGGTCAGCGCTGTCCCGCCGGAGATGATTACGACGATCGGAGAAAAGAGGACGGCGAAGGACGCATGGGACACGATCGCCATCATGCGGGTCGGGGCTGACCGCGTGAGGAAGACAACAGCACAGCAACTCCGGAAGGAGTTCGAAGACGCTGTCTTCAAGGATGGCGAAAGCGTGGAGGACTTCTCCCTCCGCTTGAGCGGCATGCTATCATGGCTTGCGTCGCTAGGGGAGGAGATAGGAGAAGAGAGGGCCGTGGAGAAGCTCCTGCGAAGCGTTCCAGAACGCTTCCAACAGATCGTGGTGGCGATCACGACACTGCTGGACGTGTCGACCCTCATCTTGTCGGAGGTGACGGGGCGTCTCAGGGCGGCTGAGAACGCTTTCGACTCGACGCAGCGGAAGGGAGGAGTACACAACGGCTAGTTGTACCTCACTCGGGAGGAGTGGGAGGCACAGCGGAAGGAGGAGCGGTCTACCCAGTCCGCGGGTTCTTCTAAGAGGGGCAGCCGAAAGGGCCCGCCCAAAAAGAACAGAGGCAAGAAGGGAGGTTCCGGAAAGGATATTCCGCGGGACCAGTGCAGGAAGTGCGGGAAGAAGGGCCACTGGGCCAGGGAGTGTCGGTCGAAGCCTAAGGAGGAGCCGCAGCAGCAGGCATTCGTGGCAAAGGCGGAGGAGGAGGGCGCCTTGTTTATGACATGGGTGGCCTCAGTACAGGAGGAGCCTGTACAGGAACGTCCTATGTGCCCACTGGAGATAGTGGAGGGACGTGTCTTCGCTCACCGCAGCAACGACGATGACTTTGACGACACTCGTTGGTACCTCGACACGGGCGCGACCAACCACATGACAGGTTCACGCGCCATCTTCTCCGAGCTCGACGAAAACATGGTCGGAACCATCAAGTTTGGCGATAATTCCGTTGTGCGTATCCAGGGGAAGGGTACGGTCCTATTCGCCGTCAAGACGAGTGAGCACAGGAGGCTCACCGGCGTTTACCTCATCCCACGCCTCACCACCAACCTCATCAGCGTCGGTCAGCTGGATGAGGATGGCTACAGCATCACGGTGCAAGGAGGAGTGATGCACATACGAGATGAGCAGCAGCGTCTCCTCACACGAGTTCAGCGCGACGACAGCAAGCTGTACTCCATCAGGCTCAACATCACACGTCCGGTTTGCCTAACCGCGAGGCATGATGATGTTGCGTGGCGTTGGCACGAACGCTACGGACACGTCGGCTTCCAGGCGCTTCGGAAGTTGGCACGAGAGGAGATGGTGCTCGGGCTTCCGCAAATTGATCATGTCGATCAATTGTGCGAAGCTTGCTTGGTCGGGAAGCAGAGGCGCTCCAGCTTCCCCAAGCAAGATCGGCGGCGCGCGGAGGGCGCGCTCGACCTTGTCCACGGCGACATCTGTTGGCCTATCACGCCAACGACTGCAGGTGGCAAGAAGATGTTCTTGTTGCTTGTGGATGACATGAGCCGCTATATGTGGCTCTATCTTCTAGCAACCAAGGACAAGACGCCCGACTTAATTCAGCAATTCAAGGCGACAGCTGAATTAGAGTTCGGGAGGAGGCTGAAGCTACTCCATACTGATCGCGGAGGGGAGTTCACCTCACAGGAGTTCGGCGAGTACTGCGCTCAGCACGGAGTACAACGTCAGCTCACAGCCCCGTATACGCCGCAGCAAAACGGGGTTGTGGAGCGGCGCAACCAGACGGTGGTCGGCATGGCGAGGAGCATGTTGAAGGCGAAGGGTATGCCCGGGATATTTTGGGGTGAGGCAGTTATCACGGTTGTCTATATCCTGAATCGATCCCCTACCCGCGGCCTCGACGGGAAGACGCCATATGAAGTTTGGCATGGAGAGCGACCAACCGTCAATTATTTCCGAACTTTTGGGTGCGTGGGGCATGTCAAGAACACGCGTCCCCACCTGAAAAAGTTGGAAGACCGGTGTACTCCGATGATTTTTCTTGGCTATGCTGCAAGGACGAAGGGCTATCGGATGTATAATCCGGTTGATGGGCACACACACATATCACGTGACGTGATATTCGACGAGGCGGCCAAGTGGGACTGGGGAGAAGGAGCAGGAGAAGAGGACTACACCGCCTTCCACGTCGACTCCTTAGGTCCAGCAGGTGCTGGACCTGCTGTTTCAGCACCCGGAGAGGTGCTGCAGGGTCCGGAGGGGCCGAACAGCACCCCTGTAGTGCCCAGGAGGGGCACAGAAGGGTCTGTACAGACCCTAGGAGTTCCTGCGCCAGCCTCCAGACCTGCTCGAGAGAGTCCAGCACCTGCAGCGTCGCCCCAAGGGCCCCTGCAGAGGCTGTCCAGCGCAAATCAAGGCTGGGACAGTCCTGCACGGGGGTCAGCAGCAGCGGGGGATTCCGGACTTGAAGATTCCAGCACCTTCGTCACGCCCCGGAATCCTCCACGGCCCATCTGCTTTGCCTCACCGCTGTCGGACCCCGGCAGCAATGTTGTCGACGCCTACTACGACGACGGCGCGAAACTACGGTTCCGCACGATTCGCAACATACTCGGAACCCTCACCCCTCCTGTTCGGGCTGAGCGCCCACCAAGCTTGGAGGAGGGGGGGCTTATGTTCACCACCGCGGAGGAGCCCACGTCCTTCGCCGATGCTGAGGAACACCCATGCTGGAGACGGGCCATGCTCGAGGAGAGGGAGTCCATAGAAGAAAACAAGACTTGGAAACTTGTTGATCTTCCTGCAGGACACAAGCCCATTGGCCTCAAATGGGTGTTTAAGGTGAAGAAGGACGAGCATGGTGAGGTGGTGAAGCACAAGGCTCGACTGGTGGCAAAAGGCTATGTCCAACGGCAAGGAATAGATTTTGATGAGGTATTTGCTCCTGTAACTCGTCTCGAATCTATTCGCTTGCTCCTTGCAGTTGCTGCACACAAGGGGTGGGAGGTACACCACATGGACGTGAAGAGCGCCTTCCTGAACGGCGACTTGATGGAGGAGGTGTACGTCTCCCAACCAGGGTTGTGAATCCACGCCTGGACGCCTAGGCGACCGCCGGCCGCCGGGACGCCTAGGCGCCTAGGCGGTCGCCTAGGCGAGCGCCAAGCGAGGAGGGGAGGCGGGTGTGGCGGCGGCGGCGGCAGCAGAGGAGGCGGGCGGCCAGCTAGGCGGCGGAGGAGGCGGGAGGCCGGCTAGAAGGCGGAGGAGGCAGGGCGGGCGGCGGCAGGGCGGGCGGGCGGAGGAGGCAGGGCGGGCGGAGGAGGCAGGGCGGGCGGGTGGACCTCACGGCCCAACTATTGTGGACCGTCGGATGAGATCCGACGGTCCTCATTTTCACTGGGGTATATAAATATACCCTACCCTAATTTTCTCCTCACCCTCTCTCTCCCTCTTTTCTCCACTCCCGGCGGCGGTGGTACCTACGGCGGCGGGGTGGACAGCGGCGGCGGCGGCGGCACCTACGGCGGTGCCAGGCGAGGTGGCAGCAGGCGGAGGGGGCGCCATGCGAGGTGGCTGCAGGCGGAGGGGTCGCCGGCGGCGGGCGGAGGCGGCGGCGCCGCCCGACCAGGCGAGGCGAGCCGCCCTGGCGTCCGCGCGCCAGCGACTGGACGCCTAGGCGTCGCCTAGGCGACGCCTCAAAAACGCTGCTCCCAACCCGCTGCCTTCATCATCGACGGAGCCGAACACAAGGTGTATCGGCTCAAGAAAGCTTTATATGGACTTCGTCAGGCGCCCAGGGCCTGGAATGCCAAGCTCAACGATAGCTTGCTATCACTTGGTTTCCAGAAGAGTACGAGCGAGCACGGGATCTACTTCTGTGGAGCTGCAGAGGAGAAGCTCATCGTCGGTGTGTACGTCGACGACCTCGTGATCACAGGAGGCGACACGATCAAGAAGTTCAAAGAGGAGATGATGAAGCGGTTCAAGATGAGCGACTTGGGCCTCTTGTCGTATTATCTTGGCCTGGAGGTGCGGCAGACTGAAGAAGGGATAAGCGTTGGGCAGGCGTCCTACGCTTCGAAGCTTGTCTCGAAAGCTGGCCTGGAGGAGTGCAACTCTTGTGCGTTCCCCCATGGAGCAAGGCCTAAAGCTTTACAAGATAAGTAAGAGTCCGTTGGTGCACGCAACGGGCTACAGGAGCTTGGTAGGAGGGCTGCGATATCTGGTGAACACACGCCCCGACCTCGCCTACTCAGTTGGGTACGTGAGTCGGTTTTTGGAGGAGCCAAGAGAAGATCACTTTGCCGCAGTCAAGCGCATCGTACGCTATATAGCGGGTACGATCCACTTCGGAGTCTTCTATCCAAAAGGAGGCAACATGGAGTTGATTGGCTACTCGGACAGCGACTTTGCGGAAGACGTGGAGGACCGGAAGAGCACGAGCGGGGTGCTGTTTTGTCTTGGAAACAGCCCCGTTTCATGGCAGTCCAGCAAGCAGAAGGTGGTGGCCTTATCCTCGTGTGAAGCAGAGTACATCGCAGCAGCTCAAGAGGCATGTCAAGGTGTATGGATGGCACGGCTGATGGAAGACTTGGCTGAAAAGATGAAGGCACCGGTGCTGCGGGTTGATAACAAGTCAGCTATAGACTTGAGCAAGAACCCGGTACACCATGACAGGAGCAAGCACATCGACGTCAATTACCACTACATACGGGAGTGTGTGGACAGCGGTACTATTGTGCTTGAGCAAATCTCCACTCAAAACCAGATGGCGGACATCTTGACCAACGCTCTTGGAAGACAGAAGTTCGTGAAGATGAGGAGAAGGATCGGGATTCTAGACATGGGCCAGTGTCAGGATCAGGAGGAGAATGTGGGCTGATCTGCCCCTGGCCCAGGGCGGCCAGAACTGGGCCAAGTGGGCTGGTCGGCCCTGGCCCAGGCCGGCCCTGGCCCAGGCCGGCCCCCCTTTCTAGAAGGTTTTTGAGTTTAATATTCTTAGAGATAGGCTAAAAGATCCTTTTGTAACAGATTAGGACTCTTGTAAGGGGGGCTATATATACAAGCCAAAACACCCCAAATTGTGAGAGAGATCAATACAGAAAATTTTCCTCCACTTTTCTAACCCTAGCCGCCTCTCTCCCCCTTGCTGCAGCCGCCGCCTAGCCTCTGCCCTAGCCGCCGCCTCCCTCTGCCCTAGCCGCCACCAGGGGCTAGAACCAGCCGCCGCCCCTGTTTCTCCCTCTGTTCTGCGTCTCTTCAACACCAGAACAGATCGGGCATCTCCTGATTTCTTCCCTGCTCTGTTCTCCCAAGAACAGAATTAATCTGCTCAGTTTTCTGCACCAGGACTGTTCTTCTCCTTGCTGTTATTCCTCTGTTGTTGGCTGAAGAATTTTCTGGTCTGTCTTTAGGGAAGACAGACTGATCTGCTAGGGCAGATCGGTTTATTCAGCAAGAACAGAGACAGTTTCAGCGCCGGAATTGCAACAGCTGGAGCACCAACCCGCGCGCGTCGCTGATAGACAAGAGCGGGGTCGGCGTACCACGCCACAGGAGCCACGCGTGGTGCAGTAGTCGAAGTCTGGGACGCCGAGGCCGCGCACGGCGCGACTGCTGGCGTCGGGGATGCCGAGGCCACGCTCGGCGCAGCAGGCGTCCGTAGGGACGCCGGAACCGCGCTCGGCGCAGTAGGCGTCGTTGGGGACATCGGGGCCGCGCGTGGCGCAGCGGGTGACGCCGGGGACACTGAGGCCGCACGTGGCGCAGCTGGCGGCGTCAGGGACGCCGGTGCCGCGTGTGGCGCAGCAAGTGGTGTCAGGGACACCGAGCCCGCGCGTGGCGCAGCAAGTGGCGTCAGGGACGCCGGGGCCGCGCGTGGCGCATCAGATGGCGTCAGGGACATCGGTGCCACGTAAGGCACAGCAGATGGCGTGGAAGACGCCGAAGCTACGCGTGGCGCAGTGGGAGGGTAACCTGCAAGAGGTAAAAGACAAGGTCGCGGTACAGGAGCGGCCTCAGAGTCAGTGGAGAAGAGGGAATCCAACTCAGCGACGGAGTCAAAAGACAAGGTGGAAAAGGGAAAGGAAGACTCGTCGAAGACAACGTGTCGGGAGATCAAGATACGACGGGTGGTAGGGTCAAGGCACCGGTACCCCTTGTGGTCAGAGGAGTACCCAAAGAAAACACACCGAGTCGGGCGAGGCGCAAGCTTATGGGGAGCCGTGGCGGAGAGGTTAGGGTAGCAAGCGCACCCGAACACTCAAAGGTGGTCATAGAGAGGAGGGGTGTCGAACAAAGCGAAGTGAGGGGTGGGAGCACTAATCGCCTTAGTAGGAAGGCAATTAATGAGGTAGGTGGCGGTGTGAAGTGCCTCCGCCCAGTAACGACCACAGGTAGAAGCCTGAAACATCATGTCTGGACGGGTTGAATCAACGAACCCTGTCGGCTGACTGCAGTACACAGTCTCCGTCAACGTCCCATGGAGGAAGGCGTTCTTCACGTCCAGCTGGTGGACAGGCCAAGAACGCGACAGAGCCAGCGACAGGACGGTGCGAACCGTCGCCGGCTTCACCACCGGGCTGAAAGTCTCGTCGTAGTCGACGTCGGGACGCTGCGTGAAACCGCGAAGCACCCACCGTGCCTTATACCTCTCAAGAGACTCATCCGCCTTCCTCTTATGCGTGAACACCCACTTGCCCGTGACAACATTGCCACGACCAGGACGGGGAACCAGGTCCCAGGTCTGGTTGGCTAGCAAGGCCGCATACTCTTCTTCCATAGCCCGACGCCAATGAGGATCGGCGAGAGCGCTACGGACAGAAGAGGGCTAGGCGAGATGGGTGACGAGGCAGGCGCCGCGGGGGTCGAGGACGATAGAACGACCTCGGAGAAGCGCTCCACAGGTCGAAGGACGCCGGCGGCCCGTCGAGTTACCACCGGGTGAACGTGACGAGGGTCCCGGTGAAGCAACGGAGGGTGGTATACCAGATCCTCAGGGCGCGAAGAGGACGGTCCACCAACCCGCGCTCGTCGCTGATAGACGAGAGCAGGATCGGCGTACCGCGGTCCAGGGGCCGGGAGTGGTGCGGCTGACGACGTCGAGGACACCGTCGTGGGCGTCAGGGCCGCGCGAGGAGCGACGGACGACGTCGGGGACGCCGTCGTGGACGTCGGGGTCGCGTGAGGCGCGACGGACGACGTCGGTGACGCCGTCTGGGACACCGGGGCCGCACGTTGTACGGCGGGCGACGTCGGGGACGCCGGGGCCACGCGTGGTGCGGCTGACGACGTCGGGGACGCTGGGGCCGCGCGTGGCGCAGAGGACGTCGTCGGAAACGCTGAGGCCGCACGTGGCGCAGAAGACGACGTCGGGGCCGTCGGAGGAACGGCCAGTGGCAGCAAGAACGTCGGAGCCGCGGAAGGTGTTGTGTCTGAGACACTGTGGTCGTGTCTGGCGCAGCTAGAGGAAGACCTGCAGAAGGTAAAAAACATGGTCACTGGACAAGAGCGGCCTCAGGATCAGTGGAAAAAAGAGAATCCAACTCGGAGACCGAGCCAGAGGAGGACCCAGCGAAAGAGAAGGAAGACTCGTCGAACACGACGTGTCGGGAGACCAAGATACGACGAGTGGTGAGGTCTAGACACCGGTACCCCTTATGATCGGGGGAGTACCCAAGGAAGACACACCGAGTCCAACGAGGCGCGAGCTTATGAGGAGCGGTGGCAGAAAGATTAGGGTAGCACGCGCACCCGAAAACTCGAAGGTGGTCGTAAAGAGGAGTGGTACCAAAGAGAGCGAAGTGAGGGGTGGGAGCACTAATCGCCTTAGTAGGAAGACGATTAATGAGGAAGGTAGCGGTGTGAAGGGCCTCTGCCCAGTAGCAAGCAGGAATGGAAGTCTGAAACATCAGGGAGCACATGACATCGTTGGTGGTACGAATCATACGCTCAGCCTTGCCATTCTGGCGGGAAGTGTAAGGGCAAGACATGCGCAACTGGACCCCGTGGGAAAGCAAGAAGTAATGAAACGCGGAGTTATCAAACTCGCGCCCGTTGTCGCACTGGACAGCCCTGATCGTACACCCAAACTGTGTGGAAACCCAAGCGAAGAAGTGAGAAAGAGTAGCAAACGTATCAGACTTCTGTCGCAAGGGAAAAGTCCACGAATAATGGGAAAAATCATCAACAATCACCAAATAATATTTATAGCTAGAAACACTGGGAACAGGTGAGGTCCATAAATCACAGTGAATCAGATCAAAAAGACGCTCCACATGGGTAACAGAATGTGGAAAAGGAAACTGAACATGGCGACTCAACTGACAAGCATGACATAAAGACTCATGGGAATCTCTAGTACACGAGATCACTAAACTACTAGACAGCTTCCACATAACATCAACACCGGGGTGGCCAAGCCAACGATGTCAAGTAGTCGACGGAGCTGTCGTAGTCAGGCAAAAAGGCGAGGGCGAAGGGGAAGCAGGAAGTCTCATCGTGTACAGGGGCCCTGAGCTCTCACAGCGGAGAAGAAGACGTCGGGTAGTAAGATCCTTCACAGATAAACCAAAAGGATCAAACTCAATAGAAACATGGTTGTCAGTGGTAAATCGATGAACAGAAAGAAGATGTTAGATGATGTCCGAAGCAACAAGAACATCACGAAGACGGAAAGAACCCGACGAACCCGAGTCACCTACTGAGGTGACCGGAAGAACAGACCCATTCCCAACAACGATAGATGAAGGAAAAGAAGGGTGGGAAGGGTGGGTAGAAGAAAGTATACCAGCGTCGGGGGTGGTGTGGTACGAAGCTCCGGAGTCCACAACCCACTCGGGGCCAGGTGGTGTGAGACTCACTGTGCTGAAGGAAGAAGCAAGTGACTGGCGATCCCAGGCCTGAGCAGGGTCAGAGTGTGGTGCCGACGACTCAGGCCGACCAACTGGGTTCCCCGAAGCCCAGTTGGCCAGAGAGGAGGGCCCAGCCGCAGAGTAGCATGGTCCACCAGGGGGCAGGGTCCACTGTCCACCAGCTGCGTAGACAGACCCGCCGTAAGCCGGAGTGGTCACGTAGGCCGGTTGAGGGCGCAGTGGGCGATGTGCCGAGAGACCTGGGGATAGCCCAGGCCACATCGAGATCTAGCCAGTCCACGGGTTGTAGGGTGTGGGCCAGGTCACACCGCCCTGACCCCGACCACCACTACTGCCACCAGTAGCACCGGCACCACCAGAGGTACCACCAGCACTAGCTGTACCACCTCCACCAGTCCCTCCACCACGGCAACCGCGTCTGCCACGACGGCGGTTCCCACCACCACCGGAGGTAGCAGGGACTCCTGGTGTGGTAGGTGGACGGGGAAGCTGGCCCCCAGAACCAGCAGGTGGAGGAAGGCGTGAAGACGACCCAGAGCCGTAGAAGGCCGAGGCGGGGGAGGAGGCAGTGGAGCCGCCCTGGGTGATCTCCTCGAGCTCGAGGTCCGACCAGACCTTCTCGAAGGTCGGGAAGGGCTTCTCGCGGAGAATCCACGAGCGAACGTGGGTGTAGCGCTTGTTCAGGCCCTGAAGGACCTGAAGGACGAGGGTACTGTCCGGGATGGGCTCTCCAAGGTCACGAAGGGCATCTGCCATACCCTTCATCTGCCGACAGTATGCAGTATTGGAGAGATCACCTTAGACAGTACAACCGAAGCGGGCCCGGATGTGGAGAGCTCAGGTCGCTTGGTTCCCCTGGAAGCGAAGCTCGAGGACCTGCCAGGCCTGACGAGCTGCACCGCGACCCTGCTGGGCGACGATATCCTGAAGCTTCTCAGAAAGCGAGCCGAGGATCCATGCAAGTACAAGACTATCCATGCAGACCCACGAGTCATCCAGTGGGGAGTCATCCCGCAGGACGCGGTCTTCCAGCCGAAAACGTCGCAGCGTCAGGAGAAGCAGGCTGCGCCAACGAGCGAAGGAAGTGGAGTCGGAGCTGAGAACAATCGGGACAAGAGTTCGGATGTTCTGTATGCTAGCCGCCTGGGCATGTAGAGCAGCGACAAGAGAGGCCGCGTAGGTAGTATAGGCAGCACCATCTCCTGGGGTATCCTAGGTGTCACTCCACTGTACTGGTGGAGACTACTCGAGTTGACGGGTGAGAGAAGCCGCAGACACGCGTTCCTGCTCCAAGGCGAGGACGAGCGCTTGTTCCCGCTCACGGGAGATGGCCAGGGCAGTCGCGACGTCAGAGACGTGCGAGGAGGGTTGTCCCCCAGATCCAGCAGTGACGGCGTGGCCGGCATGGCCGGCGGCGAGCCCAGCAGGGCCGCCGAGTCCAGTGGCGTCGGCGGGGCATGGCAGCCAGGCGGCAGTGGGGCGGGGCTGGCCGCCGGCGGGTCCAGCCAGGCCGGCGACGAAGCTCGGCGGCCAGGCGACGGTGGGGAAGTCGAGGGAGGCGGTGGAAGGGCCGGTGGCGCCAGATCGGGGGCCGAGGAGCCCGGCGGCGGCTGGGTCGGCCACACTCGAGCCGGGCCTGAGCAGCCCGGCGGCTGTGCGCCCAAGGGAGATAGTGTTGAGGTCGGCGGCGGGGCTGGCTGCTCTGGATCTGGCGGCGGCGCTCACAGGGGAGGCAGCGGCGTGACCGGCGGCGCCAGATTCGGTGGCGGCGGACGCAGGGGAGGCGGCGTCGGGGCCGGCGGCGCCGGATCCGGTGGCGACGAGCGCAGGGGAGGCGGCGACAGGGCCGACGGTGCTGGATCTAGCGGCAGCCGCGGCCGGGCAGGCGTCGGGTAGGGGTTCCAGGCCGGCAGTGAAGGGGGGAAGGGGGAGGGGAGCCGGCGGCGAGCCGGCCGGCGACGGCTGCTGCGACGGCGGGGCCGGCGCGCCGGCGCCCGTGGGCAGCATCGGGAGAGGAGAGAGAGAGAGAGGTTAATCTGATACCAAGTTAGATTAGGGAAAATGATTAATTCATTAACAGGCTGTCAAGGAGGATACATATATAGCGGCACACAGCTTAAGGGCCAAGTAACCCTAATACAAAAGACTAAACTGTCCCCTAATACACGTACAGTCCAACAAACCTGATTACAACTACAATCTAAAACGGAAAAAAAAGCATCAAAAGTCTATCGAAGCATCAACATTAGGCTTCTGCAGGGAAAATGAAGGTACCATGAGCAAAGAAGAAGAATGGATGAGCTATGCATCAAAGTTTTACCAGTAAAGCAGATACGAGTAAATAAATAGACAATAAAATTACGGATGAGGATCTCCTCACTACGTTGTAAATTGGATGTTGACACCCCAAAAGATAAATTGTAGTACACTGAGGACAATAATAGGTAGTTCATCTATATGAAATATAATCTTCAGCTGCATATATCTTACCTATGTTTCTGAAGCAAATTCTGTTGTAGTATTTGTATATTTGTTCCAGGCTTTCTCATAGCAAAGAATATCTCGGTGATATGACTGGAAACCTGAAAAAGTAAGAGAAGGGAAAGAAGGACATTAATTATTGGTCCACAAGTAAAGATTTTTTACCCTAATGATATAATAAGAAATTAAGAGGAATACAAACAGATAAACTTATTAAAATCAGATGAAGTGAAAAATAAAGGTAACCTTGGATAATGCCCTTTGTCGAAGCCTTTCTAACTCTGCTTTAACATCTTTCAGAGCTTTTGATGCATTTATCAGTGGATCAACTTGAACAAATTTCAACTTTTTGCTCAAAATCTCCAAACTTTTAGCATAAACATCATTTATCTGCCAAAAGAAACTGGAATAACAAGCCATATGAATCATGCTATATACACATATGCATCAACACATCTAAACTTTGACTATCAATATCCCATTGAATACTTCGATAGAACTTAAAAAAGAGTAACAACAACAACAACAAAGCCTTTGTTCGAAGCGTGTTGGGGTAGGCTAGACATGGAACCCAATAACTTTAAAAAGAGTAAATTTTACAAAATTATAAGTATTTGTTTCGTTGTATCAAAAAAATGGTGTAGCTATATTTGTCTTGAATAGTTGTTCCATATAATCTTACAACTTCACTAGCAATCACAGTAGTGTGTTGATCAGTGTCAGTGTCCAGAACAGCATTTGTTTGTTACCGGAGGGAGTATACATGATGCAGTATGGTAAATGTCATGATACATGCTCATCTATTCATATCTGAATAAGCATTAAAAGATCGAAGTCATAGCTCTGAAAACTGTTAAACCTTGCAATGTGCAAGACAATTGAAAGTAAACTATCATGCTGCAAAATCATATATCAAATATCAGGATTTTTTGTCTGTATGCTTACCTCTCCATTAACAAGAATATTCAACAAACCAGGAGGAGCAACAATCTCTTCGACAAATCCAGCAAGCTTTGTCTCAACCAACTGTGCATTATTATCATGTGAGCACATTTAATGATAAAGGGTAAATCAAATAAGTGTGTCAGGTATTGATCAAGCTGTTATGACTCATATTCTATTGGACAAAATTATCAGAAAATATGTTACAGTAAGCTAAATTTTTCAAAATTACAGGAAACTGTTACTGTAAGAATATGATATGAAGACTTGTTCCGACCTTGCGATTTTTCAGCTTCACACCTATATCCACGGATTTCTCCTGGAGGCTTCTAATTTCTGAGCTTATTGAACCTATATGAACCTTCAAAATGGATCATTAAACTAACTGTCAGTGATTTAATTATAATCTAAAGCTAATTTAAGCAAAATCAGCTAGTGACTATCTCTGCATCAATTTGAATATATTAAAGAACTGTAAATCATGCAACAACCTATTGATCCAAGTAGTAATTTGGTTCACAAAATGTCATTAACATTTTAATGACACTGGGTTGATGAGTTCCCCTATTATGGGCTCAGGACACATAGGGATGGCAATGGGTCGGGTTCGGGTCGGGTGGAGCAAAAACCCACCCGAAACAAAAGTAGTTGCAGGTGAAATTTGAGACCCGCACCCGTCGGGTTTCGGCAGGTTTCGAGTGCCCGTCGGGTTTTTGACTTTTTAATAAATATTCTACATTGTTTAATAAACAAGTATAACATAATTATCCATTTTGAATGGCAATGCACCGAAAAATACTAAGTTACTTATACATATTGTGAATGTAGGTTGTGATAAGTAAGATGAAACAAATAAATTATAGAAAAAAATTTGACTTTGAAAGTACAAACACAAATTATTTCGGGTGTCCGTCGGGTACCCGCGGGTGCAAAACAAAACTCACACCCACGACAAGTCGGGTCAGGTGCGGGTTGGACCCGCGGGTGGAAAATCCCACCCGCACCCGTTGGGTGCCAAATCCGCCGGGTACCCGCACCCGCGGGTGGGATTGCCATCCCTAGACACACACGAAAGCCTCAAACATAGGATTACTACAATGCTATGAAGAAGATCCACATTGAAAATGTGTCCCATGATGAGCAAGTAAAGTTCTTGCGAAGGTTCGGTTCAAGACAGACTTAACGCCCAGTCTAAGAGAAATTGAGAGGCCACTTAAGTTTTATTGGAAAATACACCCATCATGGCCACATGATCTTTGAATAAAGAAACATTCCTTTGATGACAAATACAAATGCTAAATATGTTTATCCACACAGTCCACCGCATGTTTCGCTTCTGTGCAGAATCAAGCAAACCTACAACCTATTTGGCACCTCCAGTCATATAATTTCACCTAAAACATGGAAACTGAAAAAGAAAAATACATTTACTGGTTAAGAATATACCTGGAATCCACTGAGAAGTGATCCTATTTGCGATAAAATAACATCACAGTCGTGAATTTGATCATGCAAAAGAACAAGGCTGTCACTGTCTTCGACATAATCCTGAAGAGACAAATAAACATATCTGAGATCCAGGCACTAAGTATAAGTGCTAAGATCTGCAACATGGCAAACAACATTAATTTGATTGATAAAACCAGAACAACTTCTTAGCCAGATAACAACACTTTGCGTTAAATAGAAAAAATTTCAGCGCCGAGACACCATCTTTCCAATCCTGGAAGGCAGGTTTCCTTTCAACCCTTAGGCTGCAGTGCCATAGACTAAAAACACCAAAGAGGTCCATGAGTGGCTGGACAATGAGTTGTAGCGTTCTCCCTGTACTTTATCCAACCCCCCCCCCCTTCTTTCTTTCCACTCTTATATAGATTGAGGTTGGCACCTTGGCCATCCTGTATCTCTAATTGTATACGGTAGGGGGCTTCCCTTACTGTATTTTCCATAAAAACAACACTTTGTGTTCCAAATAATGTGCAAGATAATGAAGTTAAGCATCAGGATCAATATTTAGCATCCAGATTTATGATAGAAAAACAATGACAGTGAGAGAAAAAAATAGCTTTATCATGACCCGCTTGAATAAAATTTAGTTGAAATCTAGTACAAATACTATTCTGATTTCCTAACATAATCATAAAAGTTTATTTGTAGAGAATATAGATTCAGAAAGGACAACAAAAACCAAACTGTTTCCCATCCAAATACAAAAGCCAGCAGTACCACAGGATAATTCGGTAGCCATGTTTTCTGAAAAGCCCAATATTGTGCATTACTTTTGTATGAGTATCAATACATTAGAGGGAGCATAGATAAAGCTTTGAGCAATGCTTACTTGAATCAGAGCTTTTTCAACATGGCCTAGATTGCCTTCAACCATGGTCGCCCTGGCTCGCTGTTTTTCACCACTGGTTAAGATACTTATTAGGACCTGGAGACAATGTAGAGGAGCATAAGAACCTTGATATGATTGTGTATGAGAAAGAATGCTCAAACTTCTAAAAGTTTATGTGATGTATGTTGGGGATGGATGAAAGTTACCTGTAAATTACTCAAGTCCTCTTTGATTCAGGTATTATAAGTCAGTTGTAGAGTATCTTATTTCGTTCTTTCAGGGATGACAAAAATCTAATTTTTGCAAGCTCACAATTGTCCTTCATATGCAAATTAAGCAGTACATATGATTATTTAGTAAGGTATGACCAAGCCTACCCCAACGTGCTTGTGACAAAAGCTTTGTTGTTGTTGTTGTATGCAGCTATATGATGTACATGGAAAAAGATAAGTAAGATAGCAAACAACATGCACTCACATCATAATCCTTGTGCTCTTCAAGTTCCTCCTCCAACCCATCCAGTGATACATCCTCACTTTTGTTTTCCAGGAAATAAATACCAGTCAGGGGAAGCATTTTTAAACAACAACATAAAGTACAGTAACACTTTCTTGTACAGAAAAACTAAGAAAATTTCACTGCATGAAAACAATTCAAATAAAATAATAGGTGGAAGAGGTATTACTTTACAGCAAAAGAAAATAAAGTCATATATTGGTGACACATTACAACAATCAATCAAGCCTTTGTCCCAAGCAAGTTGGGGTAGGCTTTACACATTGTTTGGTGAAATATCATTTACATGAATGAATATACCAGAACAACAGTAGCAAGCCTTTTTCGCGTATACAATTATTTTCACCATCTATTCCAGGCAATCTATGTTATGGTGACACGATATAACAAAGATACAATCGCGGTATCAACTATAGTTCTAATGCTGCTGAGGGTGTAGTACCTTTCAGAATCTTCATCAAAGGAGAGAAAACCACCAAAACTTTCCTCAATCCGCTGCTTGTGGACCCCATCCATACGAGTTGTTGATAACACGATTTTCGTCCTTCTGGATGACAGTTAAAAACCATCTTAGAGAGATAAATTGCATCTGTCATCTGAAATGGGATTTCATCTAACCAATCTGGGTATAATGAGCGCCCAACTAATTAGGAAAAGTTATATAAATGTAGGTTCGAAATGTAGTCGATCAGAAGTGTTCAAAATGTCATGATCCGAATTTAAAACTAAATAAAACTCACAGAGGAGTAAAATGGTACATGGGTCTCGCGAAATGAAGATTACAACCCCGAAATCGCGAAAGCCCCAGGTGTGCTAGCGAAATCGTAACACGCTCAGCAACACAAACAAACCAGCGAGGACCCCGGACCAGTACAACCAGAGGGCATATTCATTTCAAAAAAAAACAAAGGGCATATCGATGAGCGGTTCGCCGTGGTTGCCGTAACCAAAATGTTAACGAATAATGCAGATTACGATCCACGAGTCGAGGCCAATCTCGGGACCGAATCACAACGAATCGGTGCCCCGCGGTATCTCCAGTCTCCTCCTCCGCCTCGCTTCGCACGGAGCCAGCCGCGACGCAACGGCGAGCGACAGAAATCAAAGGAGACGAGAGAGGAAAACGAACCGCCGCGAAGCGCGAAGCGGAATGGCCGATGTGCCGGAGCGCGACTCGCCTCTCTTCGCGATCGAGAGACCCGGGCGTAGCGGCGGGAAGCGGGAGCGGGGGCACAGGGAGTGACGACGAGGAGAGGGAGTTGGGCGGGACGGGTGGGAGGAGAAGAGAGCGGAGCTGTGCAAGCGCGATCCGATTCGTGCGTTCGCGCGCACCAGCAGCAGCACAGGCGGTGCTGCTCTATTTTCGGGCAGCGCGACGCGGACGCGGACGCGTGGCAACCGCCAACAGGAGTGGTGTGCTGGTCATTGCTTGGACCGGACACCACGAGCACAGGACGTTGGACGCGGCTCCCTAACGGGCACGCAGAAATGGTGGCACGAGAGCCGGCTCGCAGGTGCCGTATGCCGCCGGCGTCTTGCGCGGGCTTTCCGCTGGCGTCTGTGATTACGCGACCACTCACAGAGGCAGCGCACGCCCACAACAGCACGAGCGCGCGCACACACCCACACTTTGGTAGCACGCTGCGACTGCGACATGTTAAACCTGCACATAACGTGCTTACAGAAACAGGATCAATCAATAAATCTGCACATAGAGTCTCAGCCACGCACATATTCTAACGCAGCGGGCTGTTCTGCACCTTAGTGTACATTGGTTACTAATGAACAGGGAGAAGGAAAAATTGAACAACTGTTCCATAATAAACAGACTGTAAATCCCTTTGATTCTTTGACGTCTTGTTCTGTGACACACAAATGTTGTCGTAGGCTTTCTGAAGGGGCCAAGGGGAGAACCTGCACGCAGATGTCAATAAATTTGTTAGCAGTAGTTGGTCGAAACAATGAATTGGTGTAAAAACAAACTGGTGAACATGTTGGGCCTGTAGGAATGAAAAAAAAAACTAAAAAATTGAACCTAACAAAGATTGGCCCTGCCAACTAACTAGCATTTGTAGAAATTAGAATCGCATTGACAAACTAATCTAGCAAGTTCCGGATACAGTTTAGAAACTTCATTAGAGGAGGCCAATCTTAAATGAATATATACTATCAGCTTCGTCATAAAAAAATATATCAGCTTAAGTGTTGGGCTACTGGCCTTTTCTATGACCACATCATAGTTCTCTAAAAAAATACCAACTATTCTACGCTCTTCTAACATTCAGATAATTAAAACACAGGCCCAGGAAAATTATGGAAATGACCTTTAATTTCATCAGATATACTCAGAAAATTGCAAGCATCCTCATTTCACAAAATGGTCAGAATAAGTTTCAAATGTGTAAGGTGCTAAAGTGGTCTCACCATCTAAGGTTATTTCCTTAGCAAATCTATTGCCTAATTCTGTCAAATGTGTGCAAGACGGACAACAGATTAACTGATTATTGCTTGCAGAAAGAGTGAAGGAAACAGAATCACTGAATAAAGCAGATGCCTAACAAGTATCAGAGTCTTTCAATTCTAATGCATTGACTTAATTTCTAAATCAAACATGAGAGAATGAAGAAACTAAGCCAGGTAACAAAGGGAATAAAATAGCACTCAAAACTTAATTAAAAACAATATATATGCTTCCAATGATCCAACATTTGGACATTTTTGTTACAACGTGCACCCTTAAAATTTAACCTAGTGTCATAAATGGAATTAGAATCCAGTGAAACTATGTAGGTAAGCATTGTGATCTGTGAAGACAAACTAAAATGAGAAGTGAGAAAAACATCTGGAGAAAGGCTTTGTTGTTATTGTAGAAAAACATCTGGAGAAAACTGATACAAATACATCGTTGAAACTTATAATTACTCAGCTACCTTTTCTGGAAAGTCCGCTGGCTATATTGATCCTTGTATAGTATAAAACTGGGGTTGGCACCTCGAAAGCCAAAACGTTTTAGAAATGATGCTAAAGGAGGAAGAGAAGAATGGACGTAAAGATTCACCAGATTCCACAGGATGGCTAGCCAGATGACTGAGCAGGCATTCAATGATGGATGTCAGTGGAAGAAAAATGATGAAATTACAAAGATACTGCTGAAAAAGGTTCTACGTTCATAAGTCCTATGTTCCTAATAGGGCAACTGAACTAGATAATTTGTGTTGTAGATTTTGTCAGAAGTTTTTTTTTGAAATGTACAGTAGGGGATGCCCCTGCTGCTATAATATAAAATTAAAGGGCAAAGTATAGATAGAAGAAAAAGGCACGGAGCAAATACTATACAAGTTATACCAAGTTCCCAATACAAAAGTCAGGACAGAGAAGAAACAGCCACTTTCCGATTGAATCCAGCCAATGAAGTGGACCCTTTTATCTTCTTTGATTCTGTGTATTTACAGAGCAACTTCAGAAGTTATGGTGGCTTTCCTACAGAAAGTTGTGGTGGTTTTATCTACAAGGGATAAGATTCCTACAGAAAGCAGGTGTTTTTTTGTTTAACATGAAGGGTTGAATGCAGATGGCTATCTATTGGATTTCTGCATGTAAATGTAGCGCATAGCACTATACTCTGCTTGAAACACAGAATAGGATTATGATCACGTGATTAAAGAGAGATGTAAATGCAGCTAAAAAGTAAGACTACGTTATGTCATACACACAATGGTAAGATCCTCACCCTATAGAACTCAATTTAGATGTTAAGAGTCATACCAAGTACTTATCATTCACAGCTCCACCGTTAGAGGTAGATGACTCGCTAGCTCAACACAAACATAATTCCAGCATTGAGTCATTATTAAATAGAATTGCAAGTCCAAAGAGCGAATAACCCCAGCATCGAAAACTAATGCCAATGTTACTTCATGGAATTGAAAGGTTACTAGGTCAAAGAGAACAGAGACTGGCCGCGAACGATCAAGTTTGTACTACTGCTTCTCTGGAGAGACCTGCTCTAGTAGAGATTTTATAGATTTTTTTAAGAATGGTGCACATTGACGGTATATAGATACCATTGTGTTTTATCCAGATATCACCAAGTATAGATGATATGGATGTGTCATTCCTCTGATTAATGAGAGAAAATTTGTTCTATCAACTCATGAAAGAGAAATTCGAGCTTCAATGATATAATAATAGTTTCAAACAGGTTATAATTAAAAGAATTGTAAACAGTAACAGTAGCTGCTTTACTATGTGAATACCTCCTACTAACAGCACAACTGTGCTCAATTCTTATTGCTGGGTGCTCCATTCTGTGACCCACTTCCCTGTGAGTTGCTGCCACTTCCCCCATTGTTCCCATCCTGCTGAGAAGTCTGCCTACCCAATCCACTGAACGGCCATGGCAGTGACACATTGAATCTCCTCTCGACCACCCTCTCGTCCCTCCCTGTCTCAGCAGCACTAGAGCTCCCTCTGCCTTCCTCAGCAGCACTAGAGCTTCCAGGCGAAGCAACAGCAGCAGCAATACCAACAGCTGGCTGTGGATTAGAGGCCTTCCTTCCCTCATAATCAGGATCATCAGTAGGCAGCTCAAAGCGACAAATTGGGCAGGAGTTGTGCAGTTCAAGCCAGGGCACGATGCAATCGGCATGGTAGATGTGCTTGCAGGGCATCTGCTTGGCCACTTCCCCAGGTGAGAAATCTTCCTTGCAGACGGCACACTCCGCACCCTCGGCCGCGGCGAGCATGGCATCCGTCACGACGACGTCGGGGAGCAAGGAAAGGGCCGACTTGGCGGCTGGTGGAGTGCCATAGCGGTTGGGGTCATTCTCGGCGAGCTGCTCGATGAGTTGCTCGAGACCCGGGCCGATGAAGTAGTCCCCGAAGCTTGCCCCGCCAACGCGGCCGAGGCCCGGGCTGAGGCTGACGCTTGCGTCGTCGAGGAGGACCTGGATGTTGGCGCCGCCCTCCATGAGGCCGTGGAGGTAGTTCTGGATGAACATGAGCGGGTCGAAGGCGTCGGGCTCGTTCTCGGGGGTCGCAGTACCCGCGGCAGCGCGCGAGCCGGAGCCACCCGAGGCGGCCCTGACGCGGTCGCTACCGACTTCGAGGAAGCTGTTGAGGAAGGCGGGGAGATCGGGGGGCCGGGACGGGGAGGTCGCCGCGGACGAGGACGAGGAGGAGAGGGACGGCGAGCCGCCGGAGGCGGCGGGGAAGGAGCTGGAGGCGAAGGGGTACGGGAAGGGGAAGGGGATGACGGTCGGGGCGGGGATGGTGACCTCCTCGAGGAAGTCGCCGCGGCACTCGGGGCAGGAGAGCTCACCGGCGGCGGCGGCGGCCGCGACGAGGAGGACGGTGCGGTTGCATTGGTAGCAGAAGTACTGCTTGCGCGCGTTGGCGGCGTAGAAGGCGGCGGCTGGAGTCGACATGGCGTCGCCCGGCCCGACGATCTCGCGGCGGCGGCGATTGGGATCCCTTTTTTTCCTTTGGAATTTAGGTATTGGATTTCTAGCGCGGTGTCTTGTGAAGTGCGGTTTCCTTGGTTTTTTTATACATATTCACGAAGACTCGGGACGCGGCTCGGGATTGGCGGGGTGAGTCTGGGGCACGGTGTTTGCATTTGGCCAGCGAGGATAGGATCACCGGCCGGTTGCGGTGTTTCACTCCAAGTAGAACACGGGAATCGCAATCTTGATCGGAACGGTGTGCTGGAAACGTTCTAGAATCATAACCCGGGCTCGCCAACAGTATTTTAGGTACCCCTCCTTTCTCAAATAAATAATTTTTAAAATAAAGAATCTAGTTCAATATCTGTTTTAGACGTAATTTATTTTATAACTGAGGAAGTATCATTTTATGATATCCGTTCATTAAATATGGAGCCAAATTGCGCTCCTAATAAAGGATGATACTGAATTAAGTGTATGAAAAGTCATATTACATTAGGGCCGTGCTTGATTGGAATTGAACCGTAAATGGTATAAGGCCGTCCAGGTAATTCAGCTTAGCTTGATTCTGTTCTTGTACTCGTTTAATCGCCAGGGGACCTTTGTCCCTGTAATTTTTGTTCTCGTTTTTCTAATGAAATACGTGATCCATAGGTTCTCCATGCAAATGTTACACGAGCTATTGAGAATCTCAAGAGGCACGTGAAAATAGCTAGTGTACAACCTCAAGAGTCAAGACGCAACGATGAATATGATTTTTTTAAGGGTTTCTGATCAAAAGCTAGCATCCATAGGTTGTTTTTGAGCTCAAGACAATCGCCTTTGCCACGAGTTGTTGATTCCCGGGCAAAAGGATAGTGCCTCTGATCAGCTCCTTGGCCCCACGAGTTCACGAGCACTTTGTTTTTTGCATGTCGCGCATGTGTTTGGATGTTTGACTTGATGGTCAGCGATGTCTAGCTTTTGGGGTATAACATATTTAGATCCGCTACAATTTTTCCTTGGAATTCCGTTTGAAGCCCACTCAAAATATTCCTCATGAGTGCACGTCGAGTCAGTCCAAAAGAAACGAAGAGTCAATTCTAGGACTATAAACATTACGAGTTACCTATGAAGTCATTTAGCAACCTTAGACAAAATCGTAAAAGAAAACGTTTTGGATGATCTAACTAGTGCTTCAAAGAGGCAATAGAAGATACCTCATCCGTTCTTTTTTTATGAGATGCTGATTAGTTTAAAAATAAATTAATCGGTGTTAAACAAGAAAGAAATAAAAGACTAATAAAATATACTCTCTCTGTTCTGATATAATTGGCGTTGGGAGAATGTCAGTTAAATCATAACAGGCGGAGTATAATTTAAGATAAAGAAACACTGTCGAGGTGTGTGGTCGACACTTCCCCTAGACCTGCTCTGGGCAGCCCGCGGAGGTTCTTTTTCGGAGGGGCTAGTCGTTTGCGGAGAGCTTCAGCGTTAGGGACGAGTGAGGGAGAAGCTTGACACGGCGAGTTTTACGTGGTTCGGGCCGCCGGAGCGTAAAACCCTACGTCCACGGTGAGCAGAGGTGCTCACTGTATTGCTTGTTGCTCAAAATCGGAGTCATGAGTTTGAGGGTGAGTGATGTCTAGGATGCGAGTTCACCGAGTTCGAACCCTTGCTAACGTTGCCTACCCGAGTCTTTTGTAGTCCAAGGCTCGAGCGGCTTATAAGGGGGGCCCAGGACCCGACAGGTGGTCCCGGGGAGATTGTCTGACGACTATCGTATCTACAGTTATGTCGGTAGTTGTCTCTAACGAAGGCTTCCGAGTCTTCGTCCTGTCGCCCTGCCCATGCCACAAGCTAGTCGTAGTGGTTGATGACGGCGGTGGCGGCAGGGGATGTCTTGTCGCTGTGTTTATTGGCTGGCAGGTTCTGACACGGCGCGCCAGTCTACGATGCGACTGGGCGCAACGGCACCTGACAGAGGCGTGCTCCTCGTCTTCGCGTCTTGGGAAGGCGCGGGCCTTGAATACCTTGTACGGGCAAGGTATGGTGCGTCTTTACGCCTGTTGCCTACCGCGCGGGGGCAGGCAGCGCCGTCCTGCTGGCCACGTGGCGGGGCCGGAGCTCTCCTCTGAGGAGAGGGAGGTCCGGCTCCGCGGGACACGTGGAGCCTTCGGACCTCTCCCCGCGGAGGGGGGAGGTCCGGCTTCTGCCGGCCACGCGGCGGGCCCGGAGCTCTCCTCGGGCCCGGAGCTCTCCTCTGAGGAGAGGGAGGTCCGGCCCCGCGGGACACGTGGCACCTTTGGAGCTCTCCCCGCGGATGGGGGAGGTCCGACTGCTGCTGGCCACGTGGCGGGCCCGGAGCTCTCCTCTGAGGAGAGGGAGGTCTGGCCCCGCTGGACACGTGGCGCCTTCGGAGCTCTCCCTGCGGAGAAAGGCGAGATCCTTAGGCATTTTCCCCTGTGCGCGGGGGTACTCCATATCGAGGGTACCCAGAAACACGTTTGCCTATGTGTGGTCGTTTGAGATCACTATAGTTGTCGGCTGTTGCTCTTGCTTGCTTTTAGCTACTACAGCCACGACTGCAGAGCCGCAGTCATCTCAAATAATCACACTATTGTTAATGAAAAAACTGTATGGTAGTCACTCTTCAATAATGTTTAGTGGTTTCAAAGAAATAAAATAACGGGGAAACTACCTCAAAGGCCTTAAGAGGAATATATCGAAAAGTTACTCTTCAACATGGCATGGCCTAATCATGACATTTTTGAAGATCAACAATGTCTTTTGTAGGGTTTTATGTGGGTTGGGCTTTGTTATCAGGGAGCAAGAGATGATCATGTTCTGATAGTAAATGATAATAGTTGTTGCTTCTAACTACGTGAAGAATGCTACAATCTGGTGTTATGATCAAGAAAAAGGCCTTTAAGAATGCGCGGGGGTACTCCATATCGAGGGTACCCAGAAACACGTTTGCCTATGTGTGGTCGTTTGAGATCACTATAGTTGTCGGCTGTTGCTCTTGCTTGCTTTTAGCTACTACAGCCACGACTGCAGAGCCGCAGTCATCTCAAATAATCACACTATTGTTAATGAAAAAACTGTATGGTAGTCACTCTTCAATAATGTTTAGTGGTTTCAAAGAAATAAAATAACGGGGAAACTACCTCAAAGGCCTTAAGAGGAATATATCGAAAAGTTACTCTTCAACATGGCATGGCCTAATCATGACATTTTTGAAGATCAACAATGTCTTTTGTAGGGTTTTATGTGGGTTGGGCTTTGTTATCAGGGAGCAAGAGATGATCATGTTCTGATAGTAAATGATAATAGTTGTTGCTTCTAACTACGTGAAGAATGCTACAATCTGGTGTTATGATCAAGAAAAAGGCCTTTAAGACAGATGACTTAGGCCCTGTTTGGCACAAAATAATTAATAAAATTGCCCCCATGCAGGATCGAAGACCTTCAGTTTACAAGACTGACGCTCTACCACTGAGCTATAGGGGCTCTTGCTGTTTGTTCAATTTAATAAATAATTTGATACGCTCTCGCGCCTTTCCATTCGTCGCTCCTCTTTCTGCACTCACAGCCGCCGGCGGCACCGCGACAAGCAAGCCTAGCGAACTAGGCGGCAGTCATGGCGAACACAGTCCGCATCGAGTTGGACAAGCTGAGCGTGGAGCAGCTGAAGGGTCTCAAGGAGCAGACGGATCTGGAGGTCAACCTCCTCCAGGACAGCCTCACCAAGATCCGCACTGCCACCAGCCGCCTCGAGAACGCCTCCGCCGCGCTTCAGGACCTCACCCTCCGTCCCCAAGGCACGAGCGTATCTCGTTCTCGCTTTCTCGCGTCCCGCGGGCTCCGTCTCACCCTTTCCTTGGGTCGGTCGATTTGGTTTGGTGCTGGCTAACCCCTTTCGTTTCGGTGGTGGGTTTTTGCAGGGAAGCAGATCCTCGTGCCGCTCACGGCGTCCCTCTACGTGCCCGGATCGCTCGACGACGCAGAGAAGGTCCTCGTCGATGTAGGCACCGGTTACTTCATCGAGGTAACCTGGCCTGTTGCAGTTGTTTGTATGCAGGCGTGATAGTTGAGCTTGCTTGTATGTTCAGTACTGTTGCTTGTATGTTTTCATACGGATTTGAACCTCTGGAGGTTACAAAACTTTTGGCTTAAACACGGTTGTCGTTCTGATGTCTGGGATGACTGAATAATTTGCACCAGAACATCAGATTTCTACTGATTGTTGATGATTAAACAAAATGTCTGAGATGACTGAATAATTATTTTTTGTTATTCTAAATGAAGAGATGCCTGCCATAATTGAGCAATGTATCTACTAATCTAGTATAGTTTCGACTGCATTTGTGGTGCCTTTTGTATGATTGTTATGATTACTGTGCAGAAAACTATGGCTCAAGGAAAAGAATACTGTGAAAGGAAAATTCATTTACTGAAATCAAATTTTGAAGAACTGTTGGAGGTATGTTCTTGCCAGACTGCTCTGCTCTTGCATCACATTGCTATTTCTGCCTACCTGGAGCAGAAACCGTTTTTGGTTTCATATCCCCTGCATGTATAAGTTAATAACAATACTAATGGCTGATATCCATAAGTCTAATTGGATATGGATTTTTCAGTTTCTTAGCTATGAAATGATTTTGACATGAGAATACGCATTTCAGCATGAAATGTTTCTGTTTTCTATTCATATTTTTCTAGCAAAGCTTTGCAAGCTTTCTACTTGGTTGAGCTGATCGTCTATCCTCACATTCTATCACTTGTCTTGACAAATTCTAGGCCAGTTTTGCCAAACTAGCAGAGAAACCGGCATTTCACTCAAGAGCTAAGCACTATTGTTCATGACACACGGTTACTGTTCATCCATAACTATGTGGACAGCTTTTAAGCAAACTGACAATGAACAGCCCTGATGGATAGCATGCTAAGTGTTCATCCCAACTGAAAATAGCATAAGTAGTTGGTGATAAAAAGAATAAACTCACTACAGTTGGTTGTTGGAGGCTCCCCTCCCCCCCCCCCCTGCTACCCACATTTTGTGCATTGTTTCATCTTATGTTTTCCCTCCTTTGGTAAGAATTTCAGTGTGTGAGATAACTTAACTAGGTAATTAGGTATATTTGGTGTATTTATTTTCTTTAAGCTACTATTCTTGTACGGTTGCTTCTTTGTGTATGCTTAGTAAATTACTAGAGTAGGGTCCTAACCAGCCATCCCTAAAAAAAAGAACTTAACTAGGTTCACGCAACACAATTTGTGTCTGCAAAGAGAATGTAAACTTAACAGGGTTGTTTTCTGAAATAGTTGTAGCAAAAATAATCTTGTTACAAATAAAGTTATGTTATTGTCTTGTTGAGCCCCACAATGTCAAAAACTCAACCCAAGTGTATAGGTATCCTGAAGGCATCGAGTTAATGGTTGAGAAAAGCCCCCAAAGACTGGCTCCCAAGAACATGCTGAAAACATATATCTCAGCAAGGGGCCTTTTTGTGAGAACCTGGGGTCAAATCCGTGATGGTTGCCTCTGTACTGGAGGTCTTAGCGTCTTACCAAAGTGCTACAAGCACTTTCTGAATCTTAATTTTTGTCATCTACTAGAGCATATCTGCTGAACATATCTCCTGCCTTTAAACAGAATAATAATAGTACCTGTATGGTATCTGTAATATAATTCAATTTAAAACGGCCCCTTGTTGGTAGCTGATATTCAGAAGTAGGTTACTTCTTATTTCAGATGCTAAATTATATTCTTAGCAAATGAATATTATGTACTTTCCGTTCAGGTGCTTACAAAAAAGAAGACCTTAGGGGATCAGATGGGTACGACACTAGAAGCCAAGCTGAGGCAGGCATCACCGGGCCCATAATGAGAGTGGACGTGCTTCTTGGATGAATGGATTGTTTTGTTTGTAGCATTAGGCATGCACCGGAAATGCTTCTTTGTCATGGGTGAAGGCAGAAGGTGACATATGACATGGATGATCAATTAGATTGTATATTTGATATCTTCCGGCACACAGTGCCGAAAATGCATGATCATCACTCCTTTTCCTCTTAATCTGAACGGATGATTCTTGTTTCTGTTGCTGCCCCTGGATCGTTTTAAGCAATCTCGTATGGTTTTCAAATAGTAATGACGTACATCTGGGAGCACTATTTCATCTGATTGCTTGAGAGCACGTTGCTCATCTCCTGTATTCATTTTCTTCACAAACGCAACAGCAAACACTCTGCATGGAAAAGTCGTACAACGTTTTAACTGAAGCGAGATAGATGTCAATCTCAGAAAGAGCCCTTCATGTACAACAGCCCCAGCCCACTATGTGACCTCACAGGCCATCATAATCGAGAATTGTTAAAATTCTGGACGACTGATGCAACGCCAAAATATGAGTAGGAAAGTTGCCCTCGAGTACAGTTCACATCAAGTATCTAACACAGCTTTCCCATGTTTACCTACAGTAGAGTGGCTTCTATTGCTGCGGTGTGAACGGAACCCAGCAGGAAACACCGGCTTCTCTTCCTCGAGAAAATCTTCAGTTAAAGTGGAGAATCAAAGGCATGCGAAGATAAAATGCTGCTATGGTGCAAATGAGTATGCGCTTCTCTTGGACTCCAAACGAGGAGTCGGGCGTAGCACGTATCCTGGTGATTTTCTCCTGGCTTTCATCTGCAGCCAGAAAGTAGGGTCTGAATCGAACTGCCGCCAGCTGCTCTCTTCTTTGACTGAATTTCATTATTATCACATGATCAGTTGTATGGACATGACAAGCTTAAGGAGTATGCGTGAGATACTGAGATATAAGTGGGTACCCTTGCATTGTTGAAAAGGTCATCTGCAATGGCTTCCATTTGTTTCCGCTGCTTCTCTTCCCGCATAAAATTGGTGGTGCTACGCTCGTAATCAGACTCTCTATAAAAAGAAAACAAAGTTCAATTCTTTAGTTCCAAATTACTGATCAACTTCATGTTACACTAGAAGTCTTCCTGGCTCTTGCCTGTATGGTTCTCGTGCAAATGGAACAAGGTCCTTGAAGCTGTTTCCAGACATTGTTTCCCTCTAAAGTAAAAGGTTGGAAGAATGCAAATAAGCTTTCAGCGATTCAAATGTTTGTGGAAAAAATTAAGGACTACTTTATTATCAAATAATATAGAATATACCTTTCTAAAACGTTTGAAGTTAACCCCTCCAGTTTGTGTTGATGTAGCTGGATCTAACAGAGGTAAGCTTTTAACAACCAGATCCTGACTAAATATAACATCAGAAATCCCATCCCTGCTGATGTCTACGTTCTCATCCTTTGGCAACTTGTTTATGGTGCGAATATTCTCATCTCTAGCCTGGAACCTATGTATCACTGCTTGCTCTATGACCTTAACATCACCCTCCATGGATTTTGAAATTTCAACTTTCTCCAGGACTTTTTGACAAACATTAGCCTTTGCTCCTCTGGTATCCACAGCATATTCACTGGTTGCATTTGTGATTTCCTTCTTGTCATCAGAGTTATGTTCAATCTGTTGAGACTTGCTAGCAACAACAGTAGGTGCAGAAGTTGCAGTCTCCATTTCAACATCAGAATCCGCCACAATAGTTTCATCCGTCGAATTTGATGATGTAACAATGACTGATAGAAATAGAATAAAGGGTGCAGATGAATTAATATCATGCAGGAAAAATAACATAGTGATGATGATAAAAAGGCACCAAAGATACTAAATAACACTATGAAGGTAAAGAAAAAGAAAAATGATAGACCATGACCATCAGTGAACAAATTTTTGTAATTTCGTCTTTAATTACTTACAAGCAGGTGGTTCAATAACAGCAGCTTCCAAGCGTCCAGACAGTATAGCAGCAAATATCTTTACATCACTGATCTTTGACAGAGGGAATAGCAAACGTATCTTACTGAATTCCAAAGGATATCTTGCTGGAACTACAAGAATTTGTTGATCATTATCTCCTGCTACAGAGTCCTGTCAATAATAAAGGTTGAAATTGATTATGGCACCAAAGATAACGTGACAGTTTTTTAGACAATTTATTGACATAGCCAACACTTCATTTTTGCTATGAGATCATTACAGAAAACAGAATAGACAACTCATTACGTTTCACCAGCACTTACCTGGCTATTCGCACAATATTCATCGATATGGAGACATTTTGCTCCAGCTAAATTCAATAAAGCATGGAGTTTCTCGCCAAATTTATACTGCACTTAACTAGCATTAACCAACGATGAAATGATTATTTATCATCTTTCTTTTGAGAAAATGAAGAATATACACCACCTTATCTGACGACCCAAGAATAAAAGTATAGTCTACTAGGCAGTTCTGAATAAGATTGACATCCACCATCTTGATAACTGTCCCGTCAAGAGTCAAGTTTGGGATGTACCTGGATCAAGTTCCAATAATACTTACTGTCTATGATTATGGAGCAAGCTCTGATACAAGTATCTATACACTATATTATCAGGTATTGAAGGGTTGCTCACAACTTACTGTATACAAGAAGGGATTTCAGTATGCATGTTCTTTTCAGCCATTGCCTGAAACAGACCGACACAGAACAAAACTCAACATGGGACATGCATATGCTCATATGAATGAGAATAGTACACATGAGACAAGTTAACTAGGTGTTCATTGCCAATTCAATATCAATAACCGAATCACATGGTCTTTTTAAAAACATCTGCATTCTATATATGAGACATGATTTTTTTTCAACTTACAATAGTGCAGCGAGCTAATTCACATAGTTCATCCGCATAATGTAAGAGACAGCATTGGAACATATCGGAAGTGCGGCAATAGGGAAAAGGAAGTACCTTAAACCAATCTCCCAACACAATCTGCTTCTTTGCTATAAGTGCATCAAGGAGCTCAGGTGTCAACAAACATGATTCATCAACCAGAACATGGGTACATTCCTCGCTCCACTTGCGAGTAACATAAGCACCTTACATGAACAATGGTGGGCATCATTAGTGCATAATAGAGAATAGCAGATATCATTTATCAGCCAGCGTTCAGCAACAAAGAATATTCCTGTACACAATAGAAGTGCCAATTACCACTAACCAATGGATGTCATGATTGCCTGCAATGGTGGATCAATCCGTGCTGACTTCCTGCCATGAAAAAAGACCACTATGGGAACAAATGACAACCTGCCAGGAAGGAAAAAAACTAAGTATAATTTCTTTGTTCAAATACAACACCTGCACTCAACTTGCGCACCAAAGTATCACAAAGAACATATTTGTTCATTAAAAGCAAGATGATAGCTGTATCGATCAGCCTTCTTGTGCATGGTGACATGTGGCAAAGATGTGTAATAAGTGAAGACCTTAGCATATGGAAGTCATAATTTGACTTGTGCTCACCTGAAGGACCCATTTCCAGTCCCAAAGGTCACAATATCCCCATCACTTAGCATCACATCTTCATCTTTATGCAGACGGCTGCCCTGGGTTCCATGTACTTTGTTGACAAATGTGCCGTACTTTGAACGATCAACCACATGAACACAAGAAGGGGCAGCCGGTGCACTAGAACGTGGATTCCAGGCAACCATCTTGTCAATCGAAATTTCAGCATGGACTCGGGATATAGATGTGTCGGTTTGAACAATCACATCACAGTCTGTAGCAAAGTTTAATCAATCATAAGCCTTTCAATAGCATCAAGAAACTGCAAGGTAAGTGCGAGGGAAAGGCCCAAGGAGGCACCTTTGCGGCCGACCTTGTATGTCCCGGCGGAGAAGATGTAGTACTTCTGCGTCCCTACAAAATCACAGGGAGAGAAAAGTTAGCTAAACCCAACCGGACATTGGACTCATCGGGACGCTGCGGCATCCGCGGACAGCCCTGGTTGGACGATAGAAGGCGGGCGGGCGGCGCACCACGGACGGTTTCGACGGGGTTCAGCGCCCAGACCATCTCTGCTTCACCCCTTTCCGCTGGAGGACGCACTTCTCAGCTTCTTCCCCTCCTCCTTCCCAGGTGTAGCCTCCGCGGTCGCGCGGCGGGGTGCGACCACTGCGACGGGGAGCGAGGCGGTTCGCGCTCTGTGCTTCCGCGGCGGCAGCCGGATCGGAGCAGCAACGGGACGGCCGGACAGACAGGCCCAGGGGCCAGGGTCCGTTCGTGCTTATTACGAGGGTGGAAGCGGGTCAAATCGTGACGATCCGTTTAAGCCCAGGTGACCCAGATGTTTCTGGACTCGGCCCATTAAAGGGGCCCATTGCTGTACCGAACGATTTGCTGATGGATTTGCAACCATGAGCAGCAGCATTTCCAACTCGACTTTCTTTTACCTCTTTCTTGGGAAAACTTGAAAGACGCTACTGTGTGATTTCGGATAAAGATGGTATCAACTGTGAGACTGGCATGAGGGATACCGTAAATAAAACCCATCCACACAAACCACATGCACATTACGACGGTAAATCCTTCAAAAACCTTGCTGCGTTTGGCAAAATTCGTTGTTGAACGCAGGCGGCCTCCTCGACACCATCGCAGGTTCGCCGCTGTGATGGAAGACCAGCAGCGGACGAACTCGCCATCTCATCGTCCTCGTGTCAATCCAGGTCGTCTTGCAGCGTTCGACGAATGGCACGGACAGTTTACTGGAGCCGTTGCATTCCGTTTAAAATCAGCCCACGATACGCTTCAAGATCCATGCAATTCGATTCGCCTAAAATCTGTATGAAATACGTGTGGTCGCAACTCAAAACCGGCCGTAATCCAAGAGTGAAATCAACAGACGGACGGAACGGTTCCCACTTTCTTTCCCATTAGCAAAAGCGAGAAGGACATGTACAACAAAAGCAGCCGGAATCATCTACCGGCAAAAGGCGATCTTGACTTTTTTTCCTTTCGACTACCCGCCTTTCCGTCTCCCCTCCCCTACTTTCTTCCTCCGCCCCTTCCCTCTCGATCGTCAGTGGGTCCAGGCGGCGAGCAAGCTCCGCTTGATGGCGCGGATCCTCTCGAGGCACCGCTCGGCGCGCTCGATGGCCATGTCCGCCCTGTCCTTCGTCCTTCCCGATCCCGGCGTACCCCTCCTCCGCTTCCCGTCGTCCTTCGGCTCGCACGCGCCGCCGCCAGCCGGCTTCCTCTTCCGGGTCGAGGACTCTGCAAGGGTTCCACAAGCACCTCGCACACGGTGAGCCACGGAGACAGACAGCGGTCATGGGTTCGCGATCGCGCTCGGACTGAGCGGAAGAGGCGGGGCAGAGGACGCCGGGGGTGCAGGATAGGCGAGCGGAAGACGAACCGACCTTGGGTGGACGAAAGGTGCAGGGGCTGTGGTAGAGCGGGATCCGCCTGCGAGGAAGGAGCGGCGGCGGCGCGCGGTAAGACGGACAAGGTGGCGTCCAGGCCGGGCTCGGCGACGAGGCGCCTGAGCTCGGCCTTGAGCGGGCCGAAGCGGCCCGGGTGCGCCGCCTCCAGCTTCGCCAGCTCCTCGCCAGCCACCTCAGACATCCACGCCCAGCCGCCCGACGCCGCCGCCGTCGCCATCGCCCCCCTGCGCGTGCCCAGCAAAAGCGCAGGACGCTGCTGAGGCGCTGCTAACAAAGGCAGCGGCAGCGGGTAAGGGTAAAGACCTGTGGAGACCGGGGTGACGCCACGAGCCGGAGCAGCAGGGTGTTTTTTTTATTATCCCTCATGCCGGAGCAGCTTGGGCGCCTCGGTTCTCGCGGCTTGTGTACGCGGCTCTGCGTCGTGCTTGCTTGCTTGCTCGCGCTCTCTCTCTCTGTACTCGTTGCGTTGCCAGTGCGGCCAACCAGAATGGCATTTCCCATCGATAACGGCTAGTATAATCGTCCTTCCGTTCCTAGCCTCGTGTAAGTGTAACGCAGAGCAGTGGAATCGGCGCCGCGGCTGAGCCTCCAGCTTCACCGCTGCTCCGCGCCTTCCCCTCCGTCTCGCGCGCGTCCACCGGATCGCAAACAACCTTGGAGTACGGTGAGGCTCGGTGCAGTGCAGAGGCCGCGCGGTCTGATTTGATTCTCGATTGCCGTGATGGGTTGATCTGACCCGACCCGGCCTACGCCGCGCTGCGCTGCGCTGCAGCTCGTCTCGGCACGGGTCCGTGGGAGTCGGGACTCGCGCGGGTTTTGTTCGTCGGGCTCCGCGCCGGCGCCAGGGGGGGTACTACTGCCAGTGCGGCGCTGTGCACGACCCGCTTCGGGCCTTGGTTCCCGCGGCTTTCCGAGTCCTGGTCTGCCGAGTGTTGGATCTTTTCCGTGGCACGGGTGGGGGTGTGTTTGTCGTCCTCGCTTCGGCGCCTGCGTGGTTGGTCAAGGGGCTCAACCGGATGATCGACGTTGGTAACTTCGCTCTCCCCGTGCCCTGACCCGTCAAGCCTCACCAAACCAGCTTCCTGACATGGCCAGGCGCAAGCAGCTGGGGCGCGCGGCCACCTGTCACGGAGCGGAGAAAAGCAGCCAAGCCTGTCCCCGAGCGGAGGAGAAAAGCAGCCAAGCTGGGCAGCGGCTGACGGCACACGAGCAGATGGTAGCTTCTCGTCGGGTCCGCGCACCGGTGAGGCACCACTGCTTGACTCCACTCGGGCGTGCTGCGGATTTGTCGTGGCGTTCCCCACGAAACGAACCAGCGAGGGAGGGCGTGTGGCCCTCGGCCGGGAGGAATGCAACAGCGGCGCGACACGTTTGGGAGCAAAGCGTCCGTCCTCTCTGAATCGATCGTTTGCATTTGGCCGCTGTCAGATTCGAAAAACAGCGTTTTCGTTTTCTGGATTTGTTTATATACGTGCGGTGCGGTGCGGTGCGGTGCGGTGCGGGTTGTGTTGCTTGCTCTGGCTTCCAGTAGTCCGCCGCTGCGAGGTGCGCCTAGACGTGGCGTTGGGGCGTTCTTGTGCTCTCTGAATCTCAGTGACAAGGTTCTGGTTGATTTTGGAGATACAGTTTCATGACAGGAAAAAAAATCCAATCTAACGAAAACACATCCAGCCTAGGTGTACATTAACAACTTCGTATTCAGGAAAATACCAGAGTAGTAATTTGATTCATACAAGTTCACATTGGGGAAACCCGACCTGACGAGCAACAGGAGCAAACAAAACAATCCAGAAACCCTCATTTTCATGCTCCGCCTTCAGAACGATTTGCTGGATTCTATTTGACTGTGTGATACAGATTACAGAAGCGCGTTGAACGATTGCCATGAAGAGCCAAGTGAACCCCTTAACTGTAATAAACAACCTAGCCATATTCATCCGTATAGTCTTTTGACCCCATGTTACTTTTGGAACGAAATGGAGTATGAGCCTGTGTTTGGATCTTTAACAGCCTTGAAATTGTCCACACTCATTCCAAAGCGCCCCAGCACAGAGTTCCCCAGTTCTTTTAGCTTTCCTGTAACAGATGTCCGTTAGCAGCAGTAGGGAATAGGGCAACACCAGAAGAAACATAAACGTCACTAAGTGTATGAAGAGCAAGAGATAATATAAAGTGGATAAGCATGATTAAACGAGGATATACGTTCAGCAAATATTGCATGGTTCATGTAAACCTTCACTATGTTCCAAGTCATTTCTGATATCATCACTGATTGTTCCGGTAACTAGATAACATTTGCATTACCTCCTAAACTATTAAGAATCAGAGAAAACTAGCTTTTACACACACTGTTTACAGCTTGGTACAATGAGATCATGGCGTCAATAATGATATTCAAGATACTTGGGGAAAGTGCAGCATATTACCAATCATTTCTTCCTTCATCTTTTCCCTTTTCTCAGCCGCCAGAGGCTCAAGGCGGAACAGAGATCTCTTGGCTTGTTGATTTGAAGGATCAAGCTCAATAACTTTTTTCATATCTGTGAAATAACAATAAACCAGTGCACTTAAGAAATGATGCCATTCATGTGAAATGCAACAATGTGGAACTGAAAGAGCTTAAAAAGATATGTAGGGGAAATCTAACCAACAATAGCTTCATCATAATGTTCGAGCCTTTCATGTGCTTCTGCCCTCCGGAGCAAAGCTCTCAAGTACGATGGATTCAGCTCAAGTGCTTTTGTGCATTCTTTAACCGTGTCATCATATTTCCCCTAAATAAATAGAATCAGCATTGGGTTTGCTTGTAACGAGGCAGAGGATGACTGAATTCAAGAGATGCAGTAGACCAAGTAAATAAATAATTAAAAGACCACAAGGTCAAAGGGTACATACAAACCATCTGGAATCCATACTAATCAGGAATAACAGTTTCGTAAAATGATGAGCAGTGATCATAGATTTCAACCACCAATCACCAGACATACCTGGCTACTCTTGTAAGATCCAGCAGATAAAACTCAACAATGATTATCAGCAGGTTTATAGAAGAAGTAAATACCCACACGTTGTAAATCAAGAAGAGTAAGGGAGAGGTAAGGATTTTGAAAAACTGCAGGACTACAGGAGGGTACAATCATCATGCATTACACAACATACAGAATTACAAATGGCAGTACTGCACATTGACAACAACAAAGAGTAACAGTTACAGCAAATATGGCAGTTTCGAGTTGTCCACTCAGGAAAAGGGCTTACCAGTTTCAAGAAACATACAGCACGATTTGAATGGCATGCAGAGCATATGTCTTCAACAGATTCTAGCTCAGCAGCAATTTGCAATGCCATCTCATATTGCGACAATGCTTCCTCATATTGTCCAGCACCAAAAAGCCTATTTCCTTCTGTTTTTGCATCGTTTGCTTGACTTTTAGCTTTCTACAGCAAGTAGAAAGAGAAATCATTTTCCAGAGGGCAATAAACCCTTCTAGCAGGATGTTCAATAATATTCAGAATTTCAGATCCCAAACTAACACAAATAATTTAAATGGCATGACGGGATCCAAGTTAGCCTACCCCAACGCGCTTGGGAGAAAGGCTTTGTTGTTGTTGTTGTTGTATAACAGGATCCAAGTAACAGCTTCCACAAGGTCGCAACATGTCAACAAATCCGATTGTATTGACTACATATCGGAAGTTACTACCAGTCCAATACTGTATCAAAACACCACAGTTCGTTATTTAGCCTATCACACCAAGTTTTGCTGCCAAACCTTTCATTTCTGGCAGACAAGACCAGGATTACTATTACCTTGCAAAGGAATATTTTTATATTTTGTAGCACGACAAAGTAAAATTAAGTGCAAGCTTTAGCTACTGTCAACCATGGCAGCTGTGCAGATTCCTGCATCATTTTCTAGCGCCAGCGGATAGTTAGCCTTTATTATTCATGTTTCCGGCCACATAGTATTTTTTATAAAAAAACAAATACAAATGATCTTTCACCTAATACAACTGTGGTACAATCAAACCATAAAATGAACCCAAGGTTCTAGAAGGCGCTAGGCGGGCGGTGACCCTCTGCCTAGAGCCTAAGCGTGCCTAGGCGTTCCTAGGCGGCGCCTAGGCGTTATGTACTGTAGCAGTGTTAATTTATAGAAAATTTTTAAAATACAGGAATGTACACATATTTCTGATGTGCTAGGTTAATATTCTATGGGCCACTTCTACATTCACTCTCTTCAGTTGTTCCACATAGCCCAGCCCAGTGCGGCCCGGCCCCCACACTCCCCCCCCCACCGCTAGGTTTCTGATTGCTGGTACCCCCCACGCCGCCATCTCACCCCACCCCACCGCTTGCGTCCCCCCGCTTCGCACTCGACCGCGCCGCCCACCAGATCCCGCCTACGCCCGACCACCCCGCCCCGCGGCTCGATCGACCACGCCCCCGGTCCGATGGATTCCGCTCCGCCCGACCACCCCGCCCCGCTCCTGCCGTTCAGCCGCACTCCTGTCTGCGCCCCGACCGACGGCGCCCCCGCTCGGATGGATCCCGCTGCGCCGACCAACTCCCACCTGCGCCCTGACCGACGGCGCCCCGCCTGCGCCTGACCAGCACCGGCAGCGCGACCCCCCCCCCCCCCCCGCCTTGCGACCGCCTACCCATCGAGGCGAGGCGGAAGGGCAGCGTGGAGCGATTATGCGCGCCTAGGCGCCCGCCTTTTGGAACACTGAATGAACCTATGGAGTACTTGCATTCTGAAACTTGATCGTGACAGCAGCTAACTATCGTACAACAACAACCAAGCCTTTATCCCAAGCCTGTTGGGGTCGGCTAGACATGAAACCCAATATCAATGAAGTAAAAGAGAGGAAGAGTTATAAGAACAAGGAAAAAAGAAAAAGAGTGGAAAAAAGAAAAGAAAAAAAAAAGAAAAAAAAGAAGAAAAAGAAAAAGAGAAAAGAGAAAAGAGAAAAGAGAAAAGAAAAAAGAAAAAAGAAAAAAAAAAGAAAAAGAAAAAAAAAAGAAAAAAGAAAAAAAAAACAAGACTACGATTCTGGCACATGGATTGCTACTTTCCATGCGGTCCTATCATGAGTTAAGTCTCTGGATACATTCCAATCTCTCAAATCTCGTTTTACCGCCTCCTCCCAGGTCAACCTTGGTCGTCCTCTACCCCTCCTAATATTTTCTCTACCTCTTAAGATCCCACTGTTAACCGGTGCTTCTGGAGGTCTCCGTTGGATATGTCCAAACCACCTAAGTCGATGTTGGACTAACTTCTCTTCAATCGGCGCCACCCCTACCTTATCTCGAATCGCCTCATTCCTTATTCGATCTCTTCTCGTGTGCCCGCACATCCACCGTAGCATGCACATCTCTGCGACACTCATTTGTTGGACATGTTGCCGTTTAGTTGGCCAACATTCCGCCCCATAGAGCATCGCGGGTCTGATCACCGTCCTATAGAACTTCCCTTTTAGCTTTTGTGGGACTTTCCTATCACATAGGATTCCAGAGGCTTGTCGCCATTTCATCCACCCTACCTTGATCCTGTGGCGAACATCCTCATCAATATCGCCATTGCTTTGTAACATTGATCCTAAGTATCGGAAAGAGTCCCTTCTAGGTACTATTTGTCCTTGTAGACTAACATTTCCCTCTTCACGACCAACACCACTAAAGTCACACCTCATATACTCGGTTTTGGTCCTACTAAGTCTAAACCCCTTGGACTCTAAGGTTTGTCTCCATAACCCTAATTTCTTATCAACACCATCTCTAGTTCCATCTACCAGCACTACATCATCAGCAAAGAGCATGCACCAAGGGATATCACCTTGTATATCCTTCGACACCTCATCCATCACCAAGGAAAAGATGTATGGGCTCAAAGCTGATCCTTGATGTAGTCCTACCGTGATAGGAAATGCATCAGTCTCACTATCACTTACGCGCACACTTGTCCTAACATTATTGTACATATCCTTGATAAGGGTAATGTACTTTGTTGGCACTTTATGTTTCTCTAGTGCCCACCACATGACTGACCTTAGTATCTTGTCGTACGCCTTCTCCAGGTCGATGAACACTATATGCAAGTCCTTCTTCTGCTCCCTATATCTCTCCATAAGCTGACGAAGCAAGAAAATCGCCTCCATTGTAGACCTCCCAGGCATAAAACCAAACTGGTTTTTAGTGACATTGGTCACTTTCCTCAGACGGTGTTCAATCACTCTCTCCCAAAGCTTCATAGTATGACTCATAAGCTTAATGCCTCGATAATTAGTACAACTTTGAATATCTCCTTTATTTTTGAAGATAGGTACTAATATACTTTTCCTCCATTCTTCAGGCATCTTGTTTGACCGAAAAATGTGGTTGAATAGCTTTGTGAGCCATACTATTGCCACGTCCCCAAGACATCTCCACACCTCAATAGGGACATCGTCAGGGTCGAGGGCCTTTCCTCCTTTCATCCTTTTTAAGGCCTCTTTAACCTCAAACTCTTGTATCCTCCGCACGAACCGCCTGTTGGAGTCATCAAAGGAGTCATCCAACTCAACCATAGTGCTCCCATTCCCATCATTGAATAGCCCATTAAAGTAATCACGCCATCTATTCTTAATCTCTTCATCCTTCACTAGAATGCGGTCAGTCTCATCTTTGATGCATTTAACTTGATTGAGATCCTTCATCTTTCTCTCGCGGATTTTTGCTACCTTGTATATGTCCTTTTCACCTTCTCTTGTCTCTAGTCTCTCATATAACTTATCATAGGCCTGTCCTCTTGCCTTACTCACAGCCCGCTTTGCATTCTTCTTAGCCTCTTTGTACTTAAGCATGTTGCTTGCGCTTCTATCATTATGCCAACTCTTGTAACACTCCTTCTCCTTAATGGACTTTTGTACATCCTCATTCCACCACCAAGTGTCTTTATCTACAAGTTTCTTTCCCTTTGTCACAGTGTCACACCGAACACCTCACTAGCTACCTTCCTAATGCAAGTTGCCATCTTCATCCACATACTATCTGCATCTCCATTTTCTGCCCAGGGTCCTTCTGTGATCACCCTATTTTTAAAGGATTCTTGTGATTCTCCCTTCAACTTCCACCACTTTGTTCTTGTGATTTTGACACCTTTGTCCCGCAAAGAGCATGTATGGAAGCGAAAGTCAGCTACCACAAGCTTATGTTGTGTCACAACACACTCCCCCGGGATCACCTTACAATCTAGACACTCCCGTCTATCCTTTCTCCTAGTGAGGACAAAGTCAATCTGGCTAAAGTGTTGGGCACTACTAAAGGTCACTAGGTGAGATTGCCTCTTCCTAAAGAGGGTGTTTGCTATCAACAGATCATAGGCTACAGCAAAGTCTCGGATGTCCTTACCCTCTTGATTTCTATCGCCGCATCCAAAACCTCCATGTACTCCCTCAAATCCTAGGCTAGTTGCACCCACATGACCATTGAGATCTCCCCCTATGAGGAGTTTCTCGGTTATCGGTACACTACTAACCATATCCTCCAAGTCCTCCCAAAATTGCCTCTTAGCACTCATGTTGAGCCCAACTTGTGGGGCATAAGCACTAATGACATTCAAGACAATGTCCCTAATTACTATCTTGATTAAGATGATCCTATCCCCTCGTCTTCGAACATCCACTACTCCATCCTTAAGACTCTTATCTATTAGAACACCTACGCCATTCCTAGTCCCAGCCGAACCAGAATACCAAAGCTTGAAACCGGTATTCTCGACTTCTCTCGCCTTTTGACCCGCCCATCTAGTCTCTTGTACACAAAGGATATTTACTCGTCTCCTAATGGCAACATCTACTAACTCACGTAGCTTCCCCGTCAAGGATCCTACATTCCAACTACCCACCCGAAATCTATGTTCCTCGGCTAGCTTCCTTACGCTTTGCACCCGTCGAGTAAGATGCAAAGACCCTTGCTCACTTATCACTACATCCGGGCGATGATGTAGCGCGCCACTAAGGCTGTGATTATGAGAGGGATAACTAGAAAGATTGCTTGCCTCTAGAGTACATAATTACCCTCTTTATATAGGGGATACTACCTAAATCCCTAACACTAGCCGCCGCTATAGTAACGGGCTGCTACAGTACCATGCCGGCCCACGAAAGCCCAGCTACTGCCCATAAGATTCCATTTCTCATTTTGAGTAGCTCGCCCTCAAGCTGCAGTCAACCTTCTTGATTTTCTCCTCCAGTTATGAGGGCAATTTCCCAGTTTGGTTGCATGCCAAAATCATGCAGACAAGATCTGATCCTCTGCACGCAACACCTTCCTTGTAACCTTCAATCTTGACTTGTTTTGTAGGTTACTCTAGATTCCCAAGGAAATAGGCAGGACATGTAATACTTTCCTTTCTCGACAACAATTGGTGGTGTGAATAATGTTGGTGTGCTGCTGCTAATAAAGAATGCCGATGTCGCTGGTGATTGCGATGGAGAGGAAGGCGGCACCTTTGTCACAGGAGATGGCACCGAGATCCATGACATGACAGCTATAGAGGATGTCGTCATTGGCGCCGCCGTGACTAGAGCCTGTGTTGGGGCTGAAATAACTTCAGGCTTTGTCCTCGTCACCGCAATAACATCGGATGCACAGAGAGATTGGACGGCCAGTATGGCTGATGGCTTCACCAGCATCGCTGCAATTGCAGCTGTTGTCGTTGGTGGTGCAACCATGAACAACCCATGCGCTGGTACTGTAGCAGGTATTGTCGTCGCCACTTCTGTAGGCGTTGGTGGCTCGACTTCAGCTATCGCCACCGAGGAACCAATGCCAGCCATGATCTCCACCTTATCAGTGAGGTCTTTCATGTCGGAGTGTATCTCGTGCATGGTGTTGCAGAGCGATCAAGACATGTTACCAATCTCTTTTATACAACAACAAAACAACAACAACAACCAAGCCTTTATCCCAAGCCTGTTGGGGTCGGCTAGACATGAAACCCAATATCAATGAAGTAAAAGAGAGGAAGAGTTATAAGAACAAGGAAAAAAGAAAAAAAGGTAAAAAAAAAGAAAAAAGAAAAAAAAAGAAACAAAGAAAAAAAGAAAAAGAAAAAGAGAAAAGAAAAAAGAAAAAAAAAAAGAAAAGAGAAAAGAGAAAAGAGAAAAGAAAAAAACAAGACTACGATTCTGGCACATGGATTGCTACTTTCCATGCGGTCCTATCATGAGCTAAGTCTCTGGATACATTCCAATCTCTCAAATCTCGTTTTACCGCCTCCTCCCAGGTCAACCTTGGTCGTCCTCTACCCCTCCTAATATTTTCTCTACCTCTCAAAATCCCACTGTTAACCGGTGCTTCTGGAGGTCTCCGTTGGATATGTCCAAACCACCTAAGTCGATGTTGGACTAACTTCTCTTCAATCGGCGCCACCCCTACCTTATCTCGAATCGCCTCATTCCTTATTCGGTCTCTTCTCGTGTGCCCGCACATCCACCGTAGCATGCGCATCTCTGCGACACTCATTTGTTGGACATGTTGCCGTTTAGTTGGCCAACATTCCGCCCCATAGAGCATCGCGGGTCTGATCACCGTCCTATAGAACTTCCCTTTTAGCTTTTGTGGGACTTTCCTATCACATAGGATTCCAGAGGCTTGTCGCCATTTCATCCACCCTACCTTGATCCTGTGGCAAACATCCTCATCAATATCGCCATTGCTTTGTAACATTGATCCTAAGTATCGGAAAAAGTCCCTTCTAGGTACTATTTGTCCTTGTAGACTAACATTTCCCTCTTCACGACCAACACCACTAAAGTCACACCTCATATACTCGGTTTTGGTCCTACTAAGTCTAAACCCCTTGGACTCTAAGGTTTGTCTCCATAACTCTAATTTCTTATCAACACCATCTCTAGTTCCATCTACCAGCACTACATCATCAGCAAAGAGCATGCACCAAGGGATATCCCCTTGTATATCCTTCGACACCTCATCCATCACCAAGGAAAAGATGTATGGGCTCAAAGTTGATCCTTGATGTAGTCCTAACGTGATAGGAAATGCATCAGTCTCACTATCACTTACGCGCACACTTGTCCTAACATTATTGTACATATCCTTGATAATGGTAATGTACTTCGTTGGCACTTTATGTTTCTCTAGTGCCCACCACATGATTGACCTTGGTATCTTGTCGTACGCCTTCTCCAAGTCGATGAACACTATATGCAAGTCCTTCTTCTGCTCCCTATATCTCTCCATAAGCTGACGAAGCAAGAAAATCGCCTCCATTGTAGACCTCCCAGGCATAAAACCAAACTGGTTTTTAGTGACATTGGTCACTTTCCTCAGGCGGTGTTCAATCACTCTCTCCCAAAGCTTCATAGTATGACTCATAAGCTTAATGCCTCGATAATTAGTACAACTTTGAATATCTCCTTTATTTTTGAAGATAGGTACTAATATATTTTTCCTCCATTCTTCAGTCATCTTGTTTGACCGAAAAATGTGGTTGAATAGCTTTGTGAGCCATACTATTGCCACGTCCCCAAGACATCTCCACACCTCAATAGGGACACCGTCAGGGCCGAGGGCCTTTCCTCCTTTCATCCTTTTTAATGCCTCCTTAACCTCAAACTCTTGTATCCTCCGCACGAACCGTCTGTTGGAGTCATCAAAGGAGTCATCCAACTCAACCATAGTGCTCCCATTCCCATCATTGAATAGCCCATTAAAGTAATCACGCCATCTATTCTTAATCTTTTCATCCTTTACTAGAATGCGGTCAGTCTCATCTTTGATGCATTTAACTTGATTGAGATCCCTCATCTTTCTCTCGCGGATTTTTGCTACCTTGTATATGTCTTTTTCACCTTCTTTTGTCTCTAGTCTCTCATATAACTTATCATAGGCCTGTCCTCTTGCCTTACTCATAGCCCGCTTTGCATTCTTCTTAGCCTCTTTGTACTTAAGCATGTTGCTTGTGCTTCTATCATTATGCCAACTCTTGTAACACTCCTTGTCCTTAATGGACTTTTGTACATCCTCATTCCACCACCAAGTGTCTTTATCTACAAGTTTCTTTCCCTTTGTCACACCGAACACCTCACTAGCTACCTTCCTAATGCAAGTTGCCATCTTCATCCACATACTATCTGCATCTCCATTTTCTGCCCAGGGTCCTTCTATGATCACCCTATTTTTAAAGGATTCTTGTGATTCTCCCTTCAACTTCCACCACTTTGTTCTTGTGATTTTGACACCTTTGTCCCGCAAAGAGCATGTATGGAAGCGAAAGTCAGCTACCACAAGCTTATGTTGTGTCACAACACACTCCCCCGGGATCACCTTACAATCTAGACACTCCCGTCTATCCTTTCTCCTAGTGAGGACAAAGTCAATCTGGCTAGAGTGTTGGGCACTACTAAAGGTCACTAGGTGAGATTGCCTCTTCCTAAAGAGGGTGTTAGCTATCAACAGATCATAGGCTACGGCAAAGTCTAGTATGTCCTTACCCTCTTGATTTCTATCGCCGCTTCCAAAGTCTCCATGCACTCCCTCAAATCCTAGGTTAGTTGCACCCACATGACCATTGAGATCTCCCCCTATGAGGAGTTTCTCGTTTATCGGTACACTACTAACCATATCCTCCAAGTCCTCCCAAAATTGCCTCTTAGCACTCATGTTGAGCCCAACTTGTGGGGCATAAGCACTAATGACGTTCAAGACAATGCCCCCAATTACTATCTTGATTAAGATGATCCTATCCCCTCATCTTCGAACATCCACTACTCCATCCTTAAGACTCTTATCTATTAGAACACCTACGTCATTCCTAGTCCCAGCCGAAACCGGTATTCTCGACTTCTCTCGCCTTTTGACCCGCCCATCTAGTCTCTTGTACACAAAGGATATTTACTCGTCTCCTAATGGCAACATCTATTAACTCACGTAGCTTCCCCGTCAAGGATCCTACATTCCAACTACCCACCCGAAATCTATGTTCCTCGGCTAGCTTCCTTACGCTTTGCACCCGTCGAGTAAGATGCAAAGACCCTTGCTCACTTATCACTACATCCGGGCGATGATGTAGCGCGCCACTAAGGTGGTGGCGATCCGGCCCTTGCTCATTTAACACCATATCCGGGTTCCGATATGGCGCGCCACTAAGGCGGTGGCGACCCGGCCCTTGCCCACTTAACACCATACCCGGGTTCCGATATGGCGCGTCGCTAAGAGGGTTACGCCCCAACGAATTTCTATTGGGTTTCATTTCCATGAGAATGGCTAAGTGTAAGTTGTTGGCTCGCCAAGCCTATCACAACCCCCTCCTCCTTTACCCGGGCTTGGGACCGGCTATGTCATTACAACATAGGCGGAGTTGCAGCTAACTATCGTAACATCAGAAATGATAAATGCAGCATAGCGGTGCATGTTTTCCACGCAATGACATCCCATGGGCTAACAAACTTAAGAACATGACCAGTGGAACACACGGAGTTCATAGCTTGTCACAACTAAGTATTAGACATAAGTATAATTCTCCACTTTACATTTGGGTGTTGTGTTTATGATTTCATCACTAGGCATAACTAGATCTACTCCAACCAACCAGGCTAACAGCAAACTAATATGTTAGTTTTGCATTTCTGACAGAAAAAACCCGTGTGATTATAAATACGGTTTCAATAAAAAAAACTTACCGGATGCCCATAGCAATAAAAAAAAAAGAGAAACTGCCCTAAGGAAATATACGGAGGAAATTGAGGGGTTTCATCACAATCGACAACTAAATCAACTCCGACCACCCAGGCTACCAGTGGACTAACCCGCTATTCCACCTCAGCGTATTAATCAAGCAACCAATCGAACAGGAATAACCTACTTCCAGCACCAAGCAACTGAACCCCAGGTTCGAGCACCCCAATCGGCAACCGGAGCGGGGACAGGTAACAAGGACGTGGGGGCGATTTGGGGGCACTACCTCCCGGAGCTGCTCGTCGGTGAGCGCGTCCTCGAAGGCCTCGTCGTCGTCCTCCGCCCTCGGCGCCTCCTCGCTGGCCGCGGCGGCGGTCGCCTGCTTCTCGGGCGCCGGCGGCGCCGCCTCCGCGACGGCCGCCTGCTCCCCAGGCGCTGACGGAGACGCGGGGCGCGTAGTCTCCTCGGGCTCCGGCTCGATCACCACCATCTGTGGCCCTCGATGGGGGGAAGGTACTCGAACTCACTCGGAAAAGTTGCTTAGACGTGCGCCGCGGAGAAGAGATGGGGAAAAATCGATCAGTTCGGGCTCTACTGCGGCGTTCGGAGGCCTGGGTCGGGGAAAATGATTCGCTTGCAGGATTTGCGAGCTTGGACGGACCCTGGAACTGGATGTGGGCCTAAACTTGGGCCCATGCTTTCCTTGATGCGGCCTGCCTGTACGAGACTCTATCTCCGCCACCCAAGTCGGGCACGACGACTCGGGCAACTGCGACGCGCTCACCCAAGCTAAAAGTCGGTCTCCTCACTTCCGTTTCTTGAAACACTGCAGATGTTCTCTGCTCGTTCTGCCGCAACAGGCTTATCCAGTAGATCTTCACCTGCTGCGGCGAAGGGTTTTATGCTACATGTCTTCCTGTTGCAGCTGTAAAGAAAACACGTGTCATAAAAAAATCGGTGGAATGATGTATAAAAATAATTTTGCATCAGAGAAGTAGAGAATTTTTTTTCGTGACTTAAGCGGTACAGTTATCTAACTATGTGCTGCAATGTATCCACGTCCTTCACGATGTGACCGAGCCAATTCGATTGGAACGGCGCAAGACGTGGCCATGTGCTTGGGATCGATACACCAGATTCTTGTTAGACTACGTAACTCTGAGTAGGTATAAAAAAAGATCGGATATTTTTCGATTCTTCCGCAACCGTTTTTAAAATATCCAATCCATATCTATTTTTGTCAGATTTTTTTCGAATTCGGATACGGATTCGGATATTTGAAATCGGATATCGGATCAGATATGGTTTTAATCAAAATCCGTCCGTTTTGTTGGTTATCCATATTGGGTCGGATATATACCCAACAAAAACCCTAACAGGCTAACCCAACCTGGTAGCCCCCGCAGGTGAAGGTTGAAAAATATTATTATAATTTTATCGTTGATGTGTGGCAATGAAATGTATTAGCCATATATGCATTATGTACGAACTATTTATGTGTTTCAAGTTTTATGTATGGGCCATGTATAAATTTAATGTGGATGTGTTTTAAATTATATGTATGAACTATGAATTATATGTTACTTATGAATTGTTTTCCCGAAATAAATATCCGAATTCCGTCCGATATCCATAATTTTCCGATCCGATGAATCCGTTTCCGATACATCCGATATATCTGATACCATATCCGTTCCGACAACATCTGATCTAAATGCGTTTCCGAAATTTTTAATATGGATATGAAAAAACATTTTATCCGTTCATATCCATCCGTTTTGATCCCTAACTAGTAGAATGGCATGAAACGGAACTGAACGGCACGCGCGGCCCCGTACTTTTGTGGTCCTCGACTCCTCGTCAGGTGTCCTATGCATCGGCAAGCTGCAGTTTTGACCGCTGCTAAAGCAAAAAGAACTTCCTCAAAACGGGAAGAAAAAAGATATGTTCGCACTTGTAGGGCGCCACCAATGGTTTGCATACGTTACGAGGAACACGGATCCTATGACGTAACTGCACATGATCGCTTATGTATAGGACCGGACTCATATCTCAGTGATCTTTGTCCTGTTCTTACCGCTTAATAAAGTGAAAACTCACTGCCGTTTCATTTGGAGCAGGACCTCCGTTATGTACATACTACTGACACTGGCCAATAAATTATATGTTTGGAAGGTCTGAAAACGAACAAATAATTGCAACACATGGTTTATTCACATACAAGTAGGACCAAACACCCTTTTATCTGTGGCCTGTATCATCTGTACTGTGTTTAGTGTATTTAGATTTTTTATCGAGGTGTACTGTGTTCGTCGCTTGGATGCTCGTTACCTATATGTTTTTTATTTATTTATCACGTGGAAACGATTATGGGGAGAAAGGGCTTCCACAACCCACAGTTCATCCAAATCCAACAAGGACCCAACCTGAATGCTTAACCATGTTATTTGATGGACATACCAACCCAATCTATCGTAGGTTATTTATATGACCATTGACCAAGTTGATGTTATAAGTTTCAAGGTGAGCATAAAGGACGTCACCTTTGTGCTGTTCAAGTAGTCATGGTAAAAATACGAACAATAAAACACCACATCAAAGCAATACAATTTTTTTACTACTTAAAATGAGAGTAATTTAAAATAAATCTAGCATAAAATAGAAAAATCCCATTGAAATCTTGTTTCACAAAATAGTAATTCTGCATAATGAGCAAAGCATCTATGGTCCTACAAGCGGCTCAGGTTCTTCTTGGAGTCCAATACAAACAATGTCTAGGAAGTACTCCCTCCTTTCCTATTTATTTGAAGTTTTAACATGTTTAATAAAATTAAGGATTATGTGAAATGACAAAACCGTCCTCAGACAAGCTGAGGTGTATAATGCAAAAAAATGAAGACTAGACATTTATTGGTTTGGTTCCTCTTTAAAAAAGGCATGCAGATCCTTAAAGTGCAAAAAATGCAGGTTAGGCCTATACTTGCCACTCCTTTAGAAAGATTTTGTAGTATATTAACCGTTGTGATGTGATTCCATGTCACCATGACGCAGGGAGCAACGACATCCCTCAACTATGGCAATAGGTGTGGTGATGTGTGATTAGGCTATCACTCAGATAAAAGTCAAGACGAGGGGTAAAACCAAAACAGAGAAGAGCATTTGAGTTGGAACATCAAATATTAAAACACTTTTTCATTTGATCTAAAACGTCAAATATATAAGAAAGAAAGGGTAGTCCCTCTATTCTAAAATAAATATCATTTAGAACAACTGAACTAAATTTCTTTTATTGAACGTCATTTATTCCAAAACAAATAGAGTATCACTTACATGTAAAAACATCACTCTTAAAGTACCATCACAACGGGGCCTCTCCGGTTCCATTTCGCCTATAAAACCACCTCCAACCCACTCCGTTTCGGCAGGCATTGCTACCCACCTGCTTTCCCCCAACACCAATGGCTCCCATCCACGTGCCCCTCCTCCTGGCCCTGCTTCTTCCGCTTGGGCCGCTTCTCCCCGCCGCCGCCGCCACCTCCTCCCACCACACCTCGCCGGCGAGCACCGATGCCCACCTCCACCACCATGGCCACCACCACCGCTCCACGACGATGACGGCCACCGCCCGCATTATCGCCGCGCCTTCCATGCACCAGAACCACCTCGAGTCGGAGGAGAGCCAGTCGCTACTCGTCCTCGACCCCTTCACCACCCCCATGGCCGCGCAGGCTCCCTCTGGAGAAGAGGTCCTGGCGGCGATGGGCGCGGCCGCGACGGCGGTGGATGCCATGCTACTCGACCCACCTCAAGCACCCTCGCTGCCTCCTTCCATCGACGCCGCCGCGGATATGGCCTCCTCGGCGCCCCCGCCGCCGCAGCAGGAGGCGGAATGGTTCGCGTCGGGCGTCGCCGCTCCTCCAACGCTCGACGAACCGGCCGTCGCGACGACGACGCTTCCGCTTCCCAACACGTACGACGCGGCGGCGAGCCTATCGGTCCCCATCCACAACAGCGCGGAGGCGATGGCGGGGTCGAGCGACGCCCTGGGGCTGCAGCAGCTCGCTAAGGTGCTCACGTCGCTAGGGTACAACGAGATGGCGTCGGCGGCGGCTCTCCTCGCCGATTCGCCGTCCGTAGCCGGGTGGCCCGGGGCCATCACCGTCTTCGCGGCGCCCGACGTCTTCCTTCAGGCCTCCTGCCCCGGATGCTCACGCCACCGCCTCCTCCTAGAGCACATTGCCCTGGGCTACTTCCCTCTCTCCGAGCTCGCAGCCACGCCCACTGTGAAGCTCCCGACGGCCTCCATCGGCTTCTGCCTCAACGTCGCCGCCGAGCCGGGCCCCTTCGTTGTACACCATGTCAACCTGTACGTCGATGGCGTCGAGATCTCCCACCCCGAGCTCTACAACGACGGCCGGTACGTGGTGCACGGGCTCCACGGCTTCGTCCCGCCGCTCTCCCACACCTCCTGCTACGAGGCGGAGAACCACCACCACCACCGACGCCACCATCTCACCGCCAGGTCGGCCGCCACCTCCGCCGCAACCGCCGCGTCCGTCGTGCGCATCATGATCCGCGAGGCCATATCCCGCCTGCGCGACGGCGGGTTTGGCTTCGTATCGCTGGCCATGCGCGTCAAGTTCGCCGAGCTGGAGAAGTTGGCGAACCTGACGGTGTTCGCGCTCGACGACCAAGCCATCTTCACCGGCGGAGGCCACGGCTACGTCTCGTCGGTGCGCTTCCACATCGTCCCCGGGCACCACCTCACCCGCGCCAACCTCCTGCAGCTCCGCCCCGGCACCAAGCTCCCCACGCTGGCCGGCGAGGACCAAAAGCTCGTCATAACCCGCGGCTTCGCCTCCGACGAGGTCCGGATCAACTACATACCCGTGAAGGAGCCTGACGTGGTGGTCAACTCGCGCGTCGCCGTCCACGGCATCTACGTGCCGTTCCCGCGCCTCCACCTCGCCAGCCTTGCCTCCTCGGTTGCCGCCGCCTCCACCATCCAGATGAACGACACCTGCGGCGTCGGGGGACCCTTCGGCAGCTGCGCGTCCACAGCAATGACCTCATCGGCCACCATTCCGGCTGCTCCTTTCTACGGCGATGGGCAGTGAGTAGTGCGCCTCGTGTCATTGGTTCTGCTATATGTTTCTTAGGACTGTTCGTTAAGCAGTTTAGATGTTGGATGGGAATATTTGTTTGGTAGACTCACGGCCATGGACCTTCACGATGCATGTTTGATGTGTCCTGTTGAAATGGTGCCGGTCTTAGATGATTCGTGTCTATGATCCACTGTTGCTGGTTGGATGAAAGAAGTTTTGGGAGAACTTTTGAGATCTTCACGCTTTCCTACGTCTGAAATTACTCGATTTCTGTCCTGTGATTTATTTCGGATTTGTGTTTGCAATTTCGTTGTTGGAATGCTTCGTTGGCTGCCAGAATACGACAATCTTCATGAACGTGATAAAAGGGCATGCAATTCTGTTTTATGGTTCCTTGCTTTGATCGAGTAGTACTGGTACAGCTGAAGAATGATGGCTTCGTTTAATGTACTCCCCCTGTTCTGATATATTTAATATTGAGTGAACTAATTTTAGTTCACTTAACGTCAAATAAATTAGAACGGAAGGAGTATAATTTTGCCCAATCACACGTGCTCTGTGAATGCCAGGTTCCGAAGAGTCTCTCTGGTTTGTCTTCGTGCAATGATTCAGTATTGGTTTGTTGCGTTGAGTTACCCAGCAGTGAAGTACTGTGGAGAAGTACAGTTCCGCGGCCGGCCGGCCTTCCATGAAAGAGGCAACCAGCCTGCTAGGGATAAAACCGTCCTGTACCGTATACTAATTTACACCCGTTCGTTTTCGAATTTTTCGGGAATTATTTGGTTTCGGTACGAAAACGGGTCGGAGACGATCGGTATCGAAAACGGTTAAGTAGTTTTCCCGATCGTTTTTGCGGTTCCCATTTTAATTCGGGATAATTTCTACTAATTCGGTATGGAGCCGGGAGCCCAAACAGAAACAGCCCACCAGAAAGTCTAGAATAGAAGGCCCAGTGGCCCACGAAATGAAACCCTAGATGAACAACTAAGGTCTGAGGCGTGTGCGTGTCCGCTGCCGCCGTCCCCGTGAGCCGAGTGCCCGACCCCGCCCGAGTGCCTGACTCCTCCAGCTCCAGAATCGCCTTGCCGTTGCGGCTCCGCGAGCCGCCCCCGGCCGACCGACGACCTCTCTCCGTTCTGGCCGCCTCGCCTGGCCGGCGGCCGCCCTCTCTCGGTCTCTCTGTTCTCGCTGCCCCGCTCGGCCGCCGTCTCGCTGTCCTCGCCGCCCTGCCCGATAGCCCTCTCTCCGAGTCTCCATCCTCGGTTCTCGCCGCCCTCTCTCCGTTCTCGCCAAGTCGCCGCCTCGCCCGACCGACCTCTCTTCGTTCTTGCCGCCCCGCCCGACCGCCCTCTCTCTATTCTTGGTTCTCGCCGCCCCGCCTGCCGCCTATGGTGCTCCCGGTCTGGTAAGCGCCGTCGTGCTCCCGTTCACCGACGCCGGTAATTTCTTACTTGTCTCATTGCCTCACTTGAAGTTTATTTGCTATTCATATGTAGTTGCTGACTTGCTGTTGCACATCTCAATATGGGACAACCCTATGAAGAAGAAAGATCCACGTCCAGCGTTGCTCGCTTGTTATTTGGACCAGCACCTTCACAACCAAACGTTGGTAGTAGCAGAATGAAGAACAAAGAGAGCAAGCTTGCTGTTGTTGCATCTACTTCACTAGGTACGACATATATGTCCTTATTTTTTACTGTGTTCATTTAGCTGTGTTGCAGTTGCATTGCACTCCAATAAGCTTGTGTTGATTTCACTTGTTAGGTTGTAAGAGTAAAAGAAGCGAGGTTGCATCGTCTTCAGCATCTGTTGCTAGAAGTGTTGCTGTTCCTGTCGGCACATATGGCAGTGGCACTGGCACACAAGCTCACGAGCAGAACAATGATGATGTTGCATCAACCAATGAAGATGATGATGATGCTATTGAACTTGATGACAACCATAAGCCAAAAAAGAAAAAGAAGCGCACATCTATGGTATGGCAGTACTTTGATAAGAGGAAAATCGAGGTTGAAGTGGACGGAAAGATTTATAAGCAACATTGGGCTTTTTGCACTTTCCCTAAATGCAAGAGTAAGTACAGATGTGAAGGCAGGTATGGAACTACTGGATTTCTAAATCATTTGAGATCAGCACATAGCATTGTTAAAGGGCAGCAACAACTCAATTTGGTAAAGAATCATGAAAAGGATATTGCTGTAGTGGAGCCCTACAAGTATGACCAAACTGTTAGTTTAAGAAAGTTTTTTTGGCAGTAATAATGCATGAGTATCCCTTTAATATAGTTGAACATGAGTATCTTGTTGATTTTATCAAATCATTGCACCCCAACTTTCCTATAAAGTCACGTATAACCGCTAGAAAAGATATCATGGACATATATTTGGAACAAAAGGAAATATTGTATGACCGTTTAAAAAATGCTAATTGTCGCTTTAGTGCAACCATGGACATGTGGACCTCATGTCAGAACAAGTCTTACATGTGTGTTACCCTTCACTGGATAGATGATCAATGGCATATGCAAAAGAGGATTGTAGGCTTCTTCCATGTAGAAGGAAGCCATACAGGTAAAAGGTTGTCACGAACCTTTATCGAATTGATGGTTAAATAGTATGTTGAGAAGAGATTATTTTCCTTAACTTTAGATAATGCAAGTGCAAATGAAGTGGCAGTTCATGACATAATTATTGATTTGAATGATGATCGTGCTTATTTAGTATGTGATGGTCTATTTTTTCATTTGAGATGCGCATGTCACATACTCAATTTGGTTGCTAGAGATGGCATGGTTGTAATTTCAGGAACTATTGAGAAAGTCAAGAAGCTTGTATTGACTGTAAAGGGATCTCCATTGCAATGGGAGGAGCTCATGAAGTGTGCTAAGGAGTGTGGGCTAGATACATCAAAAGGGTTGTCACTTGATGTTTCAACTAGATGGAATTTGACATATCTGATGTTGAGAGACGCCTTGTATTACAAAATTGCCTTTATGAGGCTCAAATCATCTGACCGTCGTAAGTATCACAGCATAACTCCTCCTCCTGAAGAATGGACATGGCTCTAAAACCTTTTTAGTTTCTAAAAAAATTTTATGATCTTACTGAAATTCTCTCTGGTCGTTCTTACCCAACTGCAAGTCAGTTTTATAGAGGTTTTTGTGATATAAAAGAATTGATTGATAGATGGTGTTACAGTGATGATCTTATTATTAGCAAAATGACAGCTGCAATGAATGAAAATTTTGAAAAGTATTGAAAAAAATCTAGTTATGCTCTTGCTGTAGCATGTTTTCTTGATCCGAGGTACAAGGAAAGGCTCATAGAGTACTACATAAACAAATTTTATGGTGTTATGGCTCAGGACAAACTTGATGATTTTGTTAACATCATAAAGAAATTGTACAAATGTTATGTTAGTTCAGTTTTGACACTATCAAAGACAAATGTTAGTGCAGCTGAAACTTTTAGCACAGATGATCTGCTAATGGAATCTCAGTATGATGAACTTGATCGTTTTTTATATCACTTAAGTGGCGCTGATTTGGACGAGTTAAATGAATTGGAAAAGTATATGACAACACCTCTTCTGAAGCATAGTGGTGGTCAGTTTGGTATTTTGTCTTGGTGGCAGGATCATAAAAGAGAATATCCTATTCTTTCACAAATTGCTCGTGATGTGTTGGCTATACAAGTGTCAATAGTTGCTTCTGAGTCCGCTTTTAGTGCTGGTGGTCGTGTCATTGATCCTTACCATAGAGTCCTTGATCCAGAGATGGTACAAGCACTAATTTGTACTAAAGATTGGATCGTTGCAGAAAGAAAAGGTATTTTTAAATCCGTTATTACTTACAATTTTACAAAAATATCTCTCATACTCTTTGTAATGCATGTGTGTATATTCAGGTTCTAAGCATATTACTTCTCTCATGGCTGATTCTGACATTCTAGAGAGTTTTGCCAAATATTTGAAGTCTGAGAATGAAGAGGTATGCGTATATAATTACACGGTTACATGTTTACAATATGACTCTTGCCTTTTATATTTTTTTTTGTTTTCTTGCTGTTATAGGTGGATGAAGAAGAGAAGGATGCAACTGATCCGGATGACATGAATGATGAGGAAAAGCTTTTTGGATGACTAATATTTTTTTATTATGTAGCTGAAGAAAAATGTGTTGCAAAGTGGATGCTACTTTTATTAAACGTATCTTATTGGCATAATTGACATTATTAATTTATTGTAATGTATTATTAACATTATTATGATGTATGACTAAGTATGATGTATGAGTACGTATGAAAATGTCATATGTAACTACGTATGGTTATATTAAGTCTAAGTTTGTTTTAATAGTTATCCCGAATTGAATTCTTGTTTCCGATCGTTTTGGATACAATTTCGTTCCGACTTGTTCATTTTCGAATAACCGACAATCCCGGTTTCGCATCCCGATCGTATTTTTTCGTTTTCGTTTTCATACTGATAAAAAAATATGAAAACAAAACCAATATGGATGTTTTTTCGACCGTTTTCGACCGTTTTCATCCCTACAGCCTGCAAGCGGCAACGGGAGCGGCCACTTGCTTTTGCTTGCCTTCCCACTTTCGACCTCGATGCTTCTTTTTCTATGCAAACCACATGTATTAGGTGCATGCAAACTCTTTTAGAAAAATAAGCATATAAGTTTTCTTTTTTAAAAAATCTGAAATCCGGCATGTGTGGAGATGAGAGAGAGAGAGAAAGAGACATTTACAATTTTGTAAGCATGTGCCTCTATCTCATATACTACACACAAGTCAAATTCTAATTTTTTTAAGACTTCTATATTTATTTCCTAAAACAGTTTGTATAATTACCCGTGCTTTGCACTACATACTTTTCCCGGCCAATTGAGGGGTGGCGTGTGGGGACCACCCCGTGGTTCACCCACTCCAAGATCGCATAGGGTGGTGTCGTGCGATGCGGCACCCAGCAGCACACACGAAAAGAATAAAGAACAACATACATACTTTTATTTGATATAAAACAACAGAAGTCTTTTTACAAAACCTATTCATACAACGGAAGTAATATACATATATGACCTCTCATCCTAACTATGCAAAAGTGCAGTCGTCCAGCCCGGGGACGCTGCACGCTAGCAGCAAGGAACCGGAGAATCACGGCGGCGTGCAGGGCTCCAGCTCGGCCGTGTACCCCGACGGGGGCATCGCCTCGTCCTCGGAACCTTACTCATAACTCTCACCTGCACACAGCTTAAAATATTGCAACCGTGAGCACGATGGCTCAACAAGTCTTAACCATCAACCCTAGGCATGGAACTCTACGTGCAGGGATGTGTAAGGTAGGAAAGGACTTTACAATAAAGACACGCCTATAAGTTGATCCTTACTTTCAGTTTTATAGCAGCAGATTCATGTGCCTTAGGCAACCCTCACATCGGAAGTCCACAATCAAACAAGAAACACTTTCCCCCGATGTGGATATGCCCAAAGTGGAATATAAACTTAATTTACTCTATAACTACAGCATACAAGGTTTCAAGATATTTAATAGTTCAATACAACATTTTCAGTTGGCTTATTTCACTTCTTACTACGTCACAGCGCAGTGAACAAGTGGGTACTCAAATAACCGCGAGGGACGGTGATTGCAATCAAGACACACCCGGATAACACGTCACATACACCCACTTTCAGAAGCGTGATTCCACACCCCTTCCTACTCTGTTGTATGCGACAACCTTTCAAAGGCAACCCAAATGACGAACCGGTCCATCCGTAACGGGTAGGAGGTCCCCGCGTGGAGCGTGACTGTGCCCACCGGCGGATTTACACCTTGCTACCCTCAACCCACTCCTATTTACGGTTGGGTAAGCCTCGACACCCAGGTTAACCAATTACATCGGTTTTCTGGTTCCCATATGCCAGTATGCATCCGATACTGTTTGATACTTGTCCAGCAGGGCCGCACACGGACGGTCCTCAACCAACACCAACAGGGCTACGCACGTGAGACCTCTGCTCACTGCATCCTATCCCCTATTGGGTCTCATTTTCACCACTCTTAAGCCATTTTCTATTCTGACCAAACCGTGTGATAAATCTCACCTCACGAGTAGATTACAACTACTCGACTTCTACCGAGATCCTAAGCATATTAGCGGGGCCTTGTCTACTCGTCGGCTCTGTAAGCTACCCAACCCTTCATAGGATTTAAAAGGTTATGCAAGTGGGGTTTCAATCACCTTAACTCTAATGCAAACATTCACCCTAGACATAAGTGATACAAATAAAAAATTTTATAAATGGTACTTAAGTACAAACCGGGGCTTGCCTGATTGCGAGTTAAAGGGGAAGTCAGCTTCTGGTGGAAGGACGTCCAAGGGCTCCGGTGCGTCCTCAACTTCGGTCACTAAATGAAATGTAACAAAATATGTATAAATATTAAGGAATTATAAGAATTGAACTACTATTCATAGCTATTGCTATTTAGAATGCTTAATTGGCTTTGGGATTTTTACAGTGGATACTAGACCCTCTAAGGATGATTTGAGCCAAATTTGGAGACATGTCATTGCACAATGTAGTCTTTAAAATTCCTACAAGTACAATGCTTCTCTGAATTTTGAGCCTAAATCAGAAGCTTTGACATAGCTAATATTGGAAGATCTGATTAGGGTAAGTCTCCATGGTTCTAACAAAATTTGTTTCACCATCTTTGGAGCTACCATCAGAGAGATATGAATTTTTGAAGTTTGGACAAGAGTGCTGAAAAGTTTCTGTTTAAATTTGAATCCCCAAATAAAGGCTGAACATGGGAAGGCAGTTTAGCCTAGCAAATGATATCTAATGAAGCCCAAATTTTTACTGAAGATCAGTAATTATGGAGAGGATTTGCTGCCCAAATTTGGGAATTTTCATAAAGAATTGCTCCTGTAATAAATCCCTAAAGGATTTACTAAAAATAATTCTACAGAAATTCCTGGGCATTCTCATAGCCTAAAATTGGTTTCTCTGTGAAGTACTCCTCATGAGGAATCCAACAAAATTGGTTTCACCCTTTTTTGGAGTTTACTACACAAAGTTATGAATCCCTAAAGTTTGATTTGTATTAAAAAATTCTAGAAATGTTTAAATCCGACTGTGGGCCCCACCCGCGACGTTATCCACTCAGATGACGGCAACACCGAGGCCACGGGGTTATTCCCACGCAGCCGTACCGGATCCGGCGCCTTAGGTCGATCCCCGCGCGTATACGGAGGCTGACCGGTGGGACTCGGCCCTCCTTCGTCTTCCTCGCGCTGCCCGCGCCTCCCGCGGTGGCGCACGCCGGCGAGGCTCGCCGGGACGGAGTTCCCGTGGTCCAAACTTCATCAAACTCGCCGCCTGTGAGTTCTACACCGTGCTGAACACGATGGTGGGGTCGGGAGTCGATGACAACGGCCGAAAAGGTGGTTGCACCGGCGACCATGTCGGCCCTTACTTCGGCGACCTCGTTCTCCCACAACAGCGGGTCTCTTGGGCTAGGGTTTGCTCCAAAAGCACCAGTCTCACCTGGACAACATCGACCCATAGCCTGTTCTCCATGAAAACCACCGGAGAGGGGACCTCACCGGGGACCCGAGCCCGCAAAAGGCCGGCGGCGACAAAAACTCGAAGAACCCCTTCAATTCTTGATGATTTCCAGCGCCGTTTGAGCGAGGAGGATCGCAGGGATCTAACAAAGCTTCTCCTAGACCCGAATGAGCTCTAGCCATCGCAGCACGAAGAATTTAATTGTAGACCGAGAGGTGTTGCTATGAACTAGGGTTTGGTAAAACCCGAAATTCTCACTACCCGATTGATCAATCATCCTGAGGCTTTCGGTAACACGATCTACGGACAACAACACACCTTTCTTGTGTAGGGAAGGGGCGGTGAAGCTGGCCGTAGCGCGCTGTCCATGGTGAACCGAACGGGGTTCCATCGAGCACCTCTGATCGCCGGTGCCAATCTCTAGTTTGCGCGTAGCACGAGCTAGGAAGCTTAAGGGAAAGAACGGTGGAGGCTGGAGCACTCTCTTGCGCTTCTTTTTGCTGTTTGGGGCTTGATCGTCCGAGCTCGGGTGAGCGTGGGCGAGGGAGGAATAGCAATGGCGCCTGGGGGGGGTTCCCTTGCGGAAGAAACCGAGCAGCGGTGAGCGCGCGAGGGGCAAAAGAACGTTTCGGTGCTTCAGCTGGGGGGAGCGCGGAGGTGATCACGCGGCCGAGAAGCAGGAGCTGGCGCGGTGCCGTCCTCGGGAGAGGGTCGCATCGGGAGCTGGTGCGCGGTGACCAGCTCGGGAAACAGAGAGAGAGAGGGAAACAGTCGGTTTGTTTGCTTTGGGGTGGCTAACAATTGGGCCCCACCTCCCCCTTTGTTTAGTCAAACTTTTTTGATATTTTTCCCTCCAGCAACTCAACATTAAAAGCTTTACTTCACACCAAAGTTAAGTTTGAACTTGCTGAATTCAAATGGTTTGAATTCTGGTGTGAAATTTGGATGTGGTTTGATCATTTGAATTTGCAAAGGAGTTTGAATTCTCCACTTTGTATTGCCTAAAAATGTAGCATACCAACTCCAAAATTTCCAATTTTTTGCATGACTGCTCATTCAAAGGTGGAGAACACATTTGTGAAACCCAATTTTCAAATTGAGGGAATTAGAATTTGAAACTGAATTTGAAATTTAGATTAGAGGGCTTTTCCTTTTTATCCCAAATAAATATGAAAATTCCTCGAAATAAGCTGAAATTTGAAAGGGTGAATATTTAGAATATAAAGATCCAAGCTGTGCATTTAGATCTCCATATTTGGAAGTTTTGGAAAGTCTAAACCCTCACTTTAAACTTACACCATTGTAATTCAAAATTTTAATTCCCCTCATTTTTCATAAGTGTACATGAGCCGAATTTTCTTGCTACCACTTTTGAGGATTTTACATGGCGTTTGTCTTTTGAACTCTGAAGGTATGGGAAGAAGTACATGCTCATGCACGAGCGACCGCGACACACCGTGCCGCGCGCGCGTGCAATGGCGCCCGGTTTCCTTGGACCATGTGGGTTGCACGGGCATACAAGTGCGACTTCAATTGGTGGGGCGATGTTGTCAGCTGCACGGCCTGCTTCCAGAATGCTGACGAGCTACTCCACGTACCTTAAAACTATTTCGAGCTGTTCTGGGAGCATGCCGTCGAGGGAAGATGAGCATTGCAACATGCCAACATCTCTTCCTCGAGTGCCCGAAGTGCGTACAATTCAGCTGAATCCAAGTTGCTTCCTATATTTGCATCCTATTATCATGTAAGGCACCATCTTCCATGGCCCTCAAACAGAACGCAAATGGCTTTATTCAGAACCGTTCTGATCTACCGTACAAACGAAGCATGATAAAGTGAAGCTTCTGGTCAACATAAGCACAGACAAGGTAACGTCGTTTTATAGTCATACCCATAGACAACATATACTCAGTTTTGACATTCCACCAATTAACACGAAATACAATTTTATGTGATGGCGAGACAGAGTAAACCAGCACTCAGGAAGTCAGCAAACATTGCCATGAGGAACATGCCTGAACGACACTCCACAAGTTAACTCTGAATTAAGGGTCATTTATCTGAAATGCTGCCATTTGCCAAACAGCAGGCTAGAAATTACACAACAATAGTCCACACAAATGCCTTAGTAACGGTATTTGGTGGAGTAGTCCTTTGGAGCAATCACAAGACCACGGCCCTTGCGGGCACCCCTGTAGACAGTCTCCACGATGTCAATGAACTCCTGCTTGTCCTTCAAGGCCCAGTTGATCTTGTTATTGTTTCCTGTCCCAAGATCAATCATGATGTGCTTGTTCCGGAAGAAGAACATCACCGTCGATGGATCATACAGCTCGTACATGGTGTTGAAGTCAGGAACCTCGGTGATGTCAACAAGGTAGATGACAGCAAAGTTCTTTATTGTTTCAGCAACTGCTGCCAGCACTTCATCCATCTGAACATAGAAACACCAAAAAAGGAGTCATAACAATGCAAAATAAAGCAACACGAAATTGCAGTAGAGTCACAAAATGAGAATAAATTCAAAGTACAAAAAAACATAAAGAAAGCTTAAACCAAAATGTGTGAACACTTTTTCATAAAAGCATCCAATAAAAGACTTAATTCTCTATGATGGTTGATTATTGTTAGCAAAGTTCTAGTACACAATAACATAATTCAGCAACATGGAAGTTCTACTACAGGACCCCTAGTTATCTCATATGGCCATATCAAGTACTAATACAACTTGCAACAAGAACAACAACAAAGCCTTTGTCTCAATCACGTTGAGGTAGGCTAGATATGAATCCTAATTTGAGTTTCATATCCATAGGAATGGCTGGTTTTGATGCTGGCTCGCCAAGCCTATCACAAGCCTCCTCCTTTACCCGGGTCTGGGATCGGCTATATCTAGAAAGGCATAGGCGAAGTTAAATACTAATACAACTTGACCTTACCAATTATCAAGGAGGCCAGGCTTAACAACCCCAAATCAGCAAAATCACTGCAATCCACAGTCTCTTGCATCATCAAGAAGAATAGTTTACTTTACAACAAACCCCAAATGATCTATCCACAGATGTCTACTGTATCTTTACTGAGCTTCACTGCAAGGACCCTCACACGTTTATCATCCCAGCAATTATGTCAGATCGAGAATTTGCCCCATAAGACTAAAGTAGAGGCTTCCATGATACCATGAGTGCATAATGTAATCCAAACAAGAGGATGGACAGAGCAAGTACAACTGAAAAGGAACATCGACTAAAGCAATTCGATTTCGTCAAACAACAAAGGTATAGCCTTAGTAGAATTTACATCTATGTAACACCCAGTTTAGCACATAAGCTCCATCTTCATTGAAGAAACAGTCCTGCAGAGGGGTAAGCTAAATCCACACTCTCTGTATCAACTTTGGACATACACTATACCTAGGGCTGATAAAGGGCCGGATCGGATTAAAATCGGGCCTAATTTATACTTATTTTGAACTAATATTTAATAACGGCCGAAATAAATTGTGAAAAGGCCCGCGGGCTGAGCCCATTTACCACCCCTAACTATACCAGGCTAATAGAAAGGCTGAAGATAACCTAAAATTGCATAGGTACAAACCAAGTGGGAGCAATGCAGCTGCTAAGTGGGCGAGCTAGGCATGACATGTTTGTGCACATATTTTGTGAACCTAGATAGTGTCTCTATCCCTCTAATCCGCTGTCCTACCCGCCAGTACTAATAATAACAACAATAATCCTTGCTCGAGCTTGCTAAATAATAGTAAAATTGTTGGAGTTGACATGCATCAGTAATCGGTACCTTTAACCAATTTCTTAGAACTCATAGTCTCCACAACAAAAAACAAACCCTCGATCCCAATTCCACAAATCCCGCATCCCGCCCAAAATCCACACGCACGCACGCCCAGCTGAGGCGTACCCTTCGATTCGCCCCAAACGAGATCATACTAGGCATCCAATTTCAGAGATCAACGATTAGCCGGAGCTAGAGTCAGGCGGCGGGGTCGTTACCTGCATGCAAGTCTCGTCCCAGTCGTGGCCGAAGCGGATGATGACAAGGCGCTCCTCCTCGGCGAGGATGGCCTGGTCCACCGCCCATCCAGAGTGCAGGTGCGGCAGCAGGTACGACATCCGCGCTTCCCCTCCCCTCGCCGCCGCCGGCTGCTGCTGCTCTTGCGCTCCTGTCGGCTTCCGCGGCGCCTGGTTCAGTGAGAAGTTTGGGCGACACGGGCAGCGGATAGATAGATTCCCAGAAGCCGTGTCTATTTTCGGGCGAAGAAGTGGAGCCGTCAGATTCTAAGCCGGTGGCACTGCCTCCTGTCATGTCGGTTTGGGCCTGGATGGAGACGGGTTTTGGGCAGTTTCGTATTTTGGGCCGCCAAGGCACGGGCCCTCATCATGTGACTCGGCCCACTACGAACTGGCTCTCGTGTCGTGCTCACATCTCGCGCTAATGGAACTCGGCTCACCGACGCATGGAACACGCAGCGGTACACACACGCCTGGTTCAGATGCCTCGTAATGTTGCCCCTCTACAAACGATAGTTCACGATTGAGTGGCGGAATGATCCGCTGCAGGCAGCAGCTGCTGCGCCTTCACTAATACGATGCAAATTCCGTCCTGTCGTAACAGAAGATCACAATCTTCCCTTCTGCACTTCTGCATAATATTTATTATTGTTCAGAGGGAATACAACTTCAGTTCACTGTTACTACTTCTAGAGACAGCAGTAAGGAAAAAAAACGAAGAGGAGACCGGATATACAGGAAACTACTCTCAATATCTATAACCTGTAGTTTATAGAATAACTGAGACGTGCAAGAATAAAACTTCAGATTACTGTTACTGATCACCAGCCGCCGCAGAAGCAGCATCAGCACAGGCCACCGTGGCTCTGCATCAAGTGAACCTCTGACGACCGGTGTGCGTGCTTAGGGCTCTAAGCAGTTGTCGTCAGACCACCAATCCTAGCTACCCCGTGAAACCGAACGCACCGAGCACGAATCCGAACTCAAAGGTCTCGGTCAGTAGAGATTTTCCGGTAGTTCTGTGTACGTTTTCACTGATCCCTATACTTTTATTACCACGTCATCTTTAGAATGCGGCACAACCGGAACAGGCAAAATTAAAGCGACGGGTCACCCACAAGCAAGCAGAACTTTATACGAGCGAGCTTGACAGAAGCTAGCGGTTCCGTGGCGTGACGGGGCCAACAAAGATGCTCGTTAATTAGCACGCGCCACATAGCAGTACGTGTATTGCAGCTGGTGTGTGGCACGGTTCTGTTCCATCCTAACAACCCGGAATTTTCAACACCGGCCGGGCGATCTACTACTATACTCCGTAAGATTCTCTAAGATGAAACACGAGTTCCGGAGCGCCGTACGTGTTCTCCTTTATCCCCGTTCCCCGAGCGTCGCTTTGACGATCCCCGCCCGAGCAGTCCCGACTCCGGAATAGCTCGGTCCCGTTCCCGCCATTCCGCAGCCAGATCGACACCAGCCTTGTCTCCACAAGCAAGTGCCGCGCGCCTCGACGTTCTCAGCTGATGACGATGCATCAGAAATTAATCACCCTCCAAGCCGAAAGCAATATATACTGGATCGCCCGTGGTTATCCCTGATCACCACTCCGGCAAAACTCCTGCTTCTCCCGATTCGATCGGCCAAATAAGCGCCGTCAACACTAACCCTAGCCCGTGCCGGGCGCGGGGGGTCCCATTTGTTGGTGTGGTATTTTATTTTGAACGTGTTTTCAGTACGTCCTCCTGCCTGATGCTGCACTACTTTAATTTGTTTCACAGTGCCGCTCCGGTCCACAGGGTATTGCGGAGCAACGAATAGCTAGGGACTCCTCGTAGCTTTTTAAGAAGTAAGTTCTAATTTTTCAAACGTATAAAATTATCATTCTCTTCAACCTACGGCTCGAGTCGTCATGTATCTATTTAAGATTCGTATGCTTGTTGTCATTTGTTTTTCCAGCAAAGATAGTTTAACCACGAGTCAGCATTGCAATATAAGATGGCGCAACAACTCATCCTCAGCAGAATCGACCTTCTGGCATCTCCTCATGATAGGGCGAGGCAGTCCCGATCAGTGATCAGGTAAAAGACTTTTGCAGTGGTAGATCATAAAACTCCCACGATTGATGCACATATCGATGGCACACAAGCCTAGTGCGTGATTGGTTTATGTCCGGCTCAACAAAAGGGTACTCGATCTGTTTGCAGCGACACCATCCTGGAGTGATGAAGTAGCAGCCGGATCAACCGATTGACCAGAAAAACAAACTATGAGGGTGTTGCCCCAGCGAAGATCGAGATCTCTCCCCGCGGGCGATGCAACCAGAGGAACATAAGGCCCCTAGGTGTTTAATCTAAAACTCGTGATACCATGATAGAAGAGGATATATTATATTTTGATTATGGATCGGTATATATAAAGTACAAGAGACTGGCACATATGACAATAATCTATCTATTATACTAAAATTACTTCCAATATATGTGACAATATATCTAAAATTATATATATATATATATATGTTTTTGATATATATAACAACGTATTTACTTTAACAAATATATTTTAAATATACATGACAGTCTACCTAACCTATTAAATATGCTCTAACACTTTGGTCTATAGTCATCTGCGGGACCGGAGGCTGAACATGCGTTGCAACAGGCTTTTTTTTATTTTTTAAAAGCTCCGGAGTTTGCAACAGGCTCTTTTTGTTTTTCGAAAGCTCCGGAGTTTGCAACAGGCTATATGTTATTGTTCTATGTGTAGCACTGGGGGCAAAGCCTGTATTTGGGATTATTGGCCCATAGGGAATTTCCTGATAGGCACAATATATCCTACGTTATGAAAATTCGGTGGTTGCGCACTTTGGCTAAAAACGATCGAAGTTGACATAGCGTATGTTGCTTGAGGTGATGATAATGGTGCACGCGCAGGCTTATATATCTAGTACCACTTGGCATAATAAATGGATTTGCAGCATCATCAGCCGAACCAGTATAGTTTGAGCCATCACTCGGGTTAGACATCAACAAAGTAGAGAGATATATGATGTCTTATCATTATTATTTGAAGTACTAGGATCATCTATCGAGGCTTGCTCATTTTATTCATTAGTAACTTGCGAAAATATAAAACTAACATGATATCCAATTGACCCTCAATCATTTGTTTCACCCTATTGGTCATAGATGCACTAATAACCTGATCTACTATATATATTAGCAACATCACCATGAGAGAGGGGGGAAAGTGCTCTCACAGTGTCTTTCAGCTCAGTTTTTCCGTATACGGGAAGGTAATTAGGTTCTTCAACCTTAATTACATCTTCGTCTTCCGAAAGAAAGAAGCATACAGTACTCGTTGTTGTTCCTCGATGTTTGTTAGCTTCAAACGCTTGGGCCATCCGGTTCTGCATGCAGCGCGATCGCATTACGACCACGTTGATCGATGCGCGACACGTCGTGAGCGCCACCGCCGACCTTGCATCTGGTTCGGCAATTGCTAGAGGGGGCCGCGCCCTCTCTGCGAACATCGACTACATGTACGGTTGCACTGCAGACGTATAAGCAACTCTCGGGTACGACCCCATCCATGCATATGCATCCTCTCGACGAACCAGATGCAAGCCCCAGGCCGGCGCGACGCCAGGCCGACGATATCTTGCAAAAACCGCGGCAGTTTCCGCGCGCCACCTGTGGTTCTGACGGCATGTTGGTAGTAGCGCGACTGTTTGGTTGTACACAGAACCGGAGGGCCTGGCTGGGTGCGGCGCGGGCATGGGCGGCAGTGGTTGCGTTTGGTGGCCGCACCATGAGCCGCGCGCGAGCTGGGCAGGCCATCCATCAGGTGCGGGAGGTGGACGTGCTCGGTTCACCAACCCCGGCCGAGCGCGCGGGTTGGTTACCCCACCCCGCCAGCGTTTTTTTTTCTTACCTTGGCGCCAAGCGTCGCCGCATGGCGCAACTCCGCTTTGCACGCAAGCTCAGTAGTGTGGGAAGCTCGCGTGCGACGAAGCAAGTCACGCAAGTTACACTTGCATTAGCTAGTTCCTTCTACCTCCAGCCTTTTAGCTCGCCAAATCAAACGGCCCAAAGCGTCGCCATCAAGCAGCAGCGGCAGAGAGAGCAGAGCATAGCCCAGCTATATATCGCGACACCGCGCCAAGGGCCTCTCCTCCAGACGAAACGAACACACACTGACACACACAACAAGCCGCCACCGCCGTACCGCGCTGCACAAACGCCGTGAGCGATAATATGGACGCGGCGGCCGTCATCACGAACAACGCCACGACGGCGGCTGGGACGCTCGGCGGCAGCCTCGCGGGCCGCCTGCTCCCAGAGGTGCAGACGCTGGAGCTTCTCGTGGCCGTGTCCATCTTCGTGGCCATCCACTCGCTGCGGCAGCGGCGCTCGCAGGGCCTCCCCTCGTGGCCTGTTGTCGGCATGCTCCCGTCCCTGCTCCTCGGCCTCCGCAGCGACATGTACGAGTGGATCACCGGCGTGCTCAAGGCGCGCGGCGGCACGTTCACCTTCCGCGGGCCCTGGTTCACCAACCTCCAGTGCGTGGTCACCGCCGACCCGCGGAACCTGGAGCACCTGCTCAAGACCCGGTTCGGCAACTTCCCCAAGGGCCCCTACTTCCGCGACACCGTGCGTGACCTCCTCGGCGACGGCATCTTCGGCGCCGACGACGAGGTGTGGCGGCGCCAGCGCAAGGCGGCCAGCCTCGAGTTCCACTCCGCCGAGTTCCGCGCGCTCACCGCGAGCTCTCTGGTCGAGCTCGTGCACCGCCGCCTGCTCCCCGTGCTGGCCGACGCCGAGGCCGCCGGCGAGGCCGTCGACCTGCAGGACGTGCTGCTCCGCCTCACCTTCGACAACGTGTGCATGATCGCGTTCGGCGTCGACCCCGGATGCCTCAGCCCGGGCCTCCCCGAGATCCCCTTCGCACGCGCCTTCGAGGACGCCACCGAGGCCACCATCGCGCGCTTCGTCACGCCCACCGCGGTGTGGCGCGCCATGCGCGCGCTCGGCGTCGGCCACGAGCGCGTGCTCCAGCGCTCCCTCGCCGGCGTCGACGCGTTCGCGTACGACGTCATCCGCAGGCGCAAGGAGGAGGTCGAGGCCGCCGCCGCTGAGGAAGAGACGGCCGCCGACGGGCGCAGGTCGGACCTGCTCACCGTGTTCACCAAGATGCGCGACGAGGAAGGCCGCCCCGCGTACTCGGACAAGTTCCTCCGCGACATCTGCGTCAACTTCATCCTGGCCGGCCGCGACACCTCGTCCGTGGCGCTCGCCTGGTTCTTCTGGCTGCTCGGCAAGAACCCCGGCGTCGAGGCCAAGATCCTGGAGGAGATCGAGGGCACCATCGCTGCGCGAAAGGCGACGGCGACCGAGGGGGAGGTCGAGGAGGAGCTCGTGCTCCAGCCGGAGGAGGTGAAGCGGATGGAGTACCTGCACGCCGCGCTCTCCGAGGCGCTCCGGCTATACCCCTCCGTCCCCGTCGACCACAAGGAGGTACGTACATACGCACATCGTATACTGATTCATGCTTGCTCGTATTACGCATCTACTGGTCGACACATCGGTATACGTACTCTCTTTCTGACGAAAAAAAATTCATATACCTGTGCATGTTATAAACAACAATACAGCCATGCCTAAGTGTGACATGTAAAATCAGCACGCGTTTTACATTTTGGGAGCGTTGCACTCTGCATTACGCGGTTCGCTGAAGCTAACTCGTCCTTGTAATGGCAAGTCCTTAGTGTGTGAGCAGCCTGCCCTCTCTGCATGAACAGAAGAGTATACATGCTTCTTGTCATGCTAGTGCTACTGCTAGGTGCTGAAGCAGCAGTCCTGCTAATATTATAGTATTTCTTGCCGTCTTAGCAGCCGCAACGTTGCACGAATCGCCGGTCAGCATTCATGGTGAACCTTGATAAAATGAAACTGATGACACATGTTACTATGTGTGTGTTACTGCATGCTACTACTACTAGTATAATCTGCAAAGCCAAAACATAAAATAGCAGGCCAGTTGCACAGAAGTCATGAGCCATGATGCCATTGGCGTTATTGGAGGACACTATCTTGGAGTTGACGTGGCATGGGCGATGGCGACGCGAAAATGAGAACGCAAGCAGAAGTTATATAGGTTGCAAGTTGGTCATCTACATGCACGATTTGGTAACTCTTATGCGACCTGATTGCGACGCGTGCCGGGCCAGTTTCGACTGTAGCTGCATCCGTTCTTACTCTAATATTACTGCTCGTGTATAGGTAAGCTGCACAAATCTAGTACAGTTTTCCAGGTGTTAATCGGTCATCAAACGTCCTTTTTTCAGAGAGTCGTAAAGGATCACCCCTTGGCACAAGTTTTCGGTTTCTTGTTGATCTTAAGCTGACAAAGCCACTCGCTGATAACCAAATCAACCGAACAACTTTCATCTTAATTGAAAATGATCTTTGACCTGTGGAACTACGTACATAGGTTGTGGAGGACGAGGTGTTCCCGGACGGGACGGTGCTGAAGAAGGGCACCAAGGTGATCTACGCCATGTACGCCATGGGCCGGATGGAGAGCATCTGGGGCGACGACTGCCGGGAGTACAGGCCGGAGCGGTGGCTCCGCGACGGCCGCTTCACGGGCGAGTCCGCCTACAAGTTCACCGCCTTCAACGGCGGGCCGCGCCTGTGCCTCGGCAAGGACTTCGCCTACTACCAGATGAAGTTCGCCGCCGCGTCCATCCTCCGCCGCTACCGCGTCGACGTCGTCGAGGGGCACCCCGTGGCGCCCAAGCTGGCGCTCACCATGTACATGAAGCACGGACTCAAGGTCAGGCTCACCAAGAGGGACAAGAGCAGCGAGCTCTGAATTCCTCAACCCGGAGTTTGACAATAAGGCTCAGGGGTTCTCCTCAAAAAAAAAAAAAAAAGAAGCTGATTTCAGGTGCAGACGTGGTCTGCAAGTTGTGCTACTCTATGAGGAGGGGGCTCGGTGGGGAGAAAAAAATCTCTGTTTTTGTGTCTTCCTTTGTAATGTTACTTGTTACTATTGTTGAAGTACTTGATTTGTTTCATTTACATATAGTGTAGTCGAGTTCGAGTATAGGACTACTCTCTGTATATGTGTGATGATGAAAGGCTGAAGCTTTTCAGGCAATGTTACAGGAGATATGATATCTGTAACGTTCTTATTTCAGCGCAGCAACTGCACGATGCCATGCCATTTGCTTGATTGACAAATGTTCTTCGGACCGACTGAGATCAGTATTCCAGCACCATCCACGACTTTCAGACAAGTGGTCGACTGCTTGCAACAGAGTCATATAAGTACCCAGTCACTCTTCTAGACTTTGCTCCTTTATTCAGCATGATATGTCAGACGGGTGACACAACTATTACATTTTTTTAGATAAAGGGTTCTTATTTCATTAAGCACATGAAACTGTCCCGACCTCTCCATACTTGGATGGATTTGACCGGCAATTATTACAATATTTCACTATTATTACATCATAGGAACCAACACCAAGCCAAACAAATGGCCATCAGATAAAGTTTTCCCTATGTGTAGACTCCCTTGAGTGTTTCCACCTTGAAGTCTTGGGTTCGAACCAGTCTCAACAAAAGTAAGGATAGGACTATCTAGAAATAACCTTTCTCTAGATCCCACAATGTGTGGGAGCCTTCAACACTGACAGGTCCCTTTTTATGTCTAGACTCCGTTTACCACAAATGAGCATCTATTACATGGGTTGTTAGATCTGGTTGGCCAACCTCTGTCACAGAAGCTTCAGAAGAAACTGGTTGTTCAACTTCAAGTCCTGCCACTCCATTCTTCGTAAAATTCAGCCACAAAGTCCTCCATGAACTTGTGCCTTTTCTCTGCTCTCCTTTTCCCAGCCTATGTCAGAAATAATGTAGGCATCAGCATGTGCAGAACATGACTGGTAAGGAAAGTGTTGTACTAACGCAACCATGATACTATCACATCTGCCTTGAAATTCAGCAGAGGGGAAATAGCAAGATAAATTATCCCTAAAGCAGTGTTTGAAAAAAATATTCCTAAATTGAAAGATAACTATGGGAGAGTAACCAGAATCCTCTTTTCATATAACTGGTCTACACATAAATGAAGAAAACACCTGACATCATTTTACATATCTTACTAGACAGGATATAATTGAAGAGACAGTGCCTTCTTGATTTAAAAAAGGCAAATGCACAACCAACAGTAAGAAGACTTCTATCCAAAGCTCACCCGTTACCTCTGTTTTCATCATATCCTTCAACTTGAAGAGTTTCTCATGGAAATGATTAATCGATGTCTGCTTCTCCCCCTTGGACATGTATTTCTCCTTTGACAAATTATCACGTGGAAGTATTTTAGGATCATGCAATGCATTGTTCTTGCTCCCACCAAATGTGAAACATCTTGCAATACCTAAATGTATTACTTAGAAAAGTCAAGACATCAAATTCTTTTTCATTCAAATTAAAATATGACAGAAAAGACCAAGTAATGGGCATTTTTTGTTTTCTTCACCAAATATTCTAGGCCCAAGTGAACATAATAACTTAATAAGATACACAGGGCCCATGTTAACATAGGTTAGGTTAACTTGAATCATGTAAACTAGCAGTATAGGACGTTTGTCTTAATTTTTTTCCTGTTCTTGCTCATTTTCAAAGTCCAAATTCGATAGGAATCAAAGATACCGCATATCTTGCACTTGCAAGCTCGGTAATTTCCAGTTCAAGCTTCAGATGACAAGGTTTGTACACCATTAAAGACAACATATCCACGTGCATGAGATTTAGTATTTAGTGGGGCGCCACAGAAAGTTATAAGAGAAAAAGTAAAGTTCAGAATAGGCTTGCCGCATACCAAGGTACTAGACACCTTAGTATCATTTCTCAATGCATGTGGATGTAAAATAATGGTGTATTTCACATCATATATAAGGTAAATCGAAGAACAACAAGCGTTGAATAAATTACTTATTCCAAAAAAGGTCAAAGAATGAGACATATTGTATTGAATACAGAAAAAATATGTATCATAGTTACTAGAGAAACGTTGATAGTGCAAAAATTTATACGGAAATCTTGCATATGGAATGCTTACCAATTGCACCAATTGCATCGAGACGATCTGCATCTTGCACAATCGCAAACTCAAGAGTATGCTCGGTAATAAGCTTCTTGGAAATTTCATTCTTGAATCCTGCAGTTAAGATTCCAGGTCTTGAGAGTTTGACATTGTTTATTTTAGGAAAGAGCAGAAACAAACATAAACTGAGCATTACTCATGAGTGTTCCTTTCCTTTGTGAGAAATATGTTACATTCATAGCAGATAAAAGAAAAACAGATTTTCTTAGCTAAGCGAAGGGCATGGAAAAGAAAGATATTCTGCCACAATCAAAATATCAAATGAAGGGATGATTGTGAGAGGAGAACCCATTTCAAACTGTATCGATCTGATGCATTTGTCCTAAAGAAAGAAAACTAAGGATAGAATGAAGACCTACATGCTCGAAGAATAAAGTCATAACAAAGCATAAGTCAAAGAAAAAGAAGTTGCTTGGACATACATTGTACCATGGTGAGCTGTAGCGTGCAACAAACATGAACTACAGCTGTATTAAAGTGACAAGTAGCATGGAGCAAACATGGACTACAGATGCATAGAAACGAAGAACTCACCCATCCCTTTAATAATAGCAACAATTTCACCCTTCTTGCTCTCCTCCAATCCCAACTCATCAAGGAACGTGCCCACAACGCTCATATCCTCCACATTATCCCTATCCAAATCCATTTATCCAATCAAATTGACACAGGCAGAAATGAGATCTCCTGAAACAACAGCTCACCACCATGGCAAACATCGTAGCACAAGGGTCGACCAATTTATGTCATTAAAAAGTAATAGCTGGAAAATTTCCCTCACTTAGTGTACTTGTAGTCTCCTGCATAACGAAAGCATAGAACATGTCATTCTCCTCCGATTACTCTAATCGAGAGCTAAAGCAAACAGAGAGTCATTTCAGGGTTACCAATGTCGTGCAGAAGAGCGGCCAGTTCCACCTGCGGCAATCAAAGGTCACGCAGATCAGAAATCGGGACGGGTAGTGGAGGATTGGATAGAGCGACGCGGACGAGGTCGGCCAGTGGTTAGTTACGGTGAGGAGGCGGTCAGGGGCGGAGAGGCCCTCTTCAGCGGCGAGCGACAGTGCGAGGTCGCGGACGCGCAGCGCGTGTGCGGCGTCGTGGGACGCGTCGCGACCGCTCATCTCCCTCTCCACCAGCTCCTCCGCGCGCCGCACCGCCGCCGCCGCCGCCATCTCGACCTCCAGAATTGGGGACGGAGCGAAACAAGTGCTGACGGTAACGTGGGAGTAGTTAGTTGGGTCATGCCAGTCAACGGTGTCAGTCACAACGTGCGGCGCGTGGCCCGTCCGATTAGGATGCAACGCTCTTGATTGAGACAAAGGTATGCAAATTTGATTCGCCAAAGAATGATTATGGAATCCTAACGTTTCCTCGAGTGTGTTTTTTTTTCACGGTTGCCACTGATTTGGTATATGAATTGCATGGTTGCTATTGAAATTTTCAAGTTGGGACAAATGCAAGTACTTGGCCTATGTAGCAATCGAAGATATCATTAGTTTTGTAACACAAGCTAAACATCGTGACTGACCAATCATTTATACAATCCCCCCCCCCCCTCCATCCAAGCTGACCAAACACAGGAGACACGACGTTAGAGCACTTGTTAGTTGCCGCTCCAATACAAATGAGGAAAACATCATTTGTTTGTCTCCACACTGTGAAACTAATCTTTTCTTGGCCGTAAGGAGGCACAACATCAACATGTAGCGAAATCAAGCCGTACGTAATCCACCTTTCTCATGGCAATCGACAAGTGAGCCTTGTCCAGTTGTCCTGACGCAAAAAGCCGGATGGGTCCGAATTTCTAGCCTTTTGTTTTTGCCCCTCGAGTACGTACGATGGAAGTCAAAAGCCATGACTACGAGTGATTTTGATCGCTACTTTGTTAGAGGTTCTATTACTAGTCAATAGTCGATGCATGCCGTACGTAACCGTTCGTTACTTCGTTGCAAATCATCGTGGTTTGCTCAGCTAATCCGATACCTAACGGAATGAAGCAGAAGCGCGTCTGATCGACCAAGGTGCTCGTCGTCACCATTAGCCAGTTAGACAAATTAAAAAGTTGTAGTCGTTGCCCTACACCTGTCTTATGAATGGGAATAAGGTTCGAGTTTAGACGGTGGATCAGCACTTCCCGGAGTCCATGGCTACAGCTCGACCACTGGTGAGACCTACTTTAGGAGCATTGGCGCGAGCGGGGAGGACGCGTTAGCTAGCAAGTATAAATAATCTTAGCTTACGTAATGTCAGTGATTTTTGCTGTATGTGCAATACTGAAGAGGGTGTCATGTACTAATCAGTTTTACTTCATCCGTTTCAAAATATTTAATATTGATTAGTTCAATTTTCAACTAATCAGTATTAAATAATTTAAAACGGTAGGACTAATATATTTATCTTTATAAAAAAACCAACTTATAGTCCTCTTTCCATTTCACAGGATCGCAAAGCTAGCTGCATCGGTGGAAGCAACATGAATCGCAAACGACTGCGGCATGAGCTGTGGAAGCGGCGGCAAGCGCGTGCGCGTCCACTAGACGATCAGAATCCACCCCGCCATGCAATGCAAGCGCCCGAGACGCGGCAGGTACAAACCCGGCACAACCGGCAGCACTGGGGCATGGCCGAAGCACCGAAATGTGAACAATGTGTCGGCGGTTACAATCTTGTGTAACTATCTACAGCTGCATGCACAACAGAGTTTTTTAGAAGACGCGATACAACAACAGAGTATTCTGTAGCATGTATTGGCGACCTCAGCCACAAACAATAAGAGTTACTACATGGATCTCATAGGTGTCGCTGTTTCCGATGACTTCCTAGGCCATCAAGCACAACTGTGTAAGCATTACGGTGGTCCCTTTCTCAAACAAAAAAAAAAGGTGAAGAAGGTCTTAAGGAAGGTAGCTGATTGCAAGTTGCTTTATTCTGATTGAAAAAAAGATCAATGTGAGGTCAGCTAATATGTGATGATAAGTACAGGACCAGCATTGGCATTGCTTCTTGGACACCCATGGGAACAAGTTTTTCTTGAAGAACGAGGTTCGGACTTTGGAAGATTCTAATGGATTAAATCACAATAAAAAGAGTTGACAAACCTTGACCACTTTGAATTTCTCTCATCTAACATTTTGTGGACTAGTAAGCCCAAAATATGATGGAGGATTTGATGTACTAGCCACTGGTTTTATGCCTGTCAGTAGTTTTGACAATACCAGTTTAGATTTTTTTTCAAGCTTTCTAATTAAGATGATATTTGTGTGAGATCAAGCAAGCTAATTAATTAAGTGATAAAACCAGTGTGTCCAACAAAATTATGAATACATATATAGCATGAATAATACACACTACAGGAATATGAACAATTAAAGACGGTTGGAAATTGTCGTTAATAAAGGGCAAATCGCCGTGAATAAGTTATTCACGACGGAGAAGTCTTATTCACGACGGTTTTCGGACGTCACGACGGCTAAGAAATCCCGTCACGAATAAGTTCCCCGACTTCCACGTGGTTGGGGGAATTTATTCACGACGGGCCGTCGTGAATAGACGCATTATTTACGACGGCCGACACCAGTCGTCATAAATACTAGTTGCTTATTTACGACGACTGGTCTTAGCTGTTGTAAATACTAATGTCTTATTTACGACGGCCAACACCAGAAAACTATCGTAAATGAGTTTTGTAATTTTTTTAAAATTAAAAAATACTGCTCCAGCTTCGAGGCCAGCCCTACCTCGATGGTCAGCTCACACAGTCAGTCAACAACAACAACAACAATATGCAGTAAAATTATTATAAACATCTACACTAGCTAGACACGCACACACCACACTACGCACTACCACGTGTGCTACCTCCAGAACCCAGGAACTCGTCCTCCAGCATTCGTCCTCCCGGTAGCTGCGGCGATGGCGTGTGAGCCTCGGTCGCGGAGCCCTGTTATGTATAAGTATAGTTAGACAAGTTATAAGTTTTAAAATGCATATTTGCCTAAGTGAGCTTATTATAACCTAAAATTGATCAAGTTAAACTAGTTTTGGCTATGTTTGACTAAGTTTGGTGATATTCTAATAAATTTGGCTAAATTTCGACAAATATGGCTATGTTGTGGAAGTTTAAGTAAATTTGTACCTCTGCTCCTGTAAACGGGGCTTGTGGGGCTGCCACTGTGGAAAGACGACCGACTGCCCTGCCACCATAGCCTGTGAACAGAAAACATTATCATACAACTATCATTAATATGTTAGAAATATTAATTAAAATGACCATTACATACCTGCATTGCCATTTGCATCTGTAGCATGAATGAGGCTTGATACTCGTTCCGAGCTCTGCTTGCCGCGGCTTGACGCTCCCTTTTTTACCGGAACTGCTCGCTTTCTAGCCGGAGCTCCTCCTGTGTCCCGCGGAGCTCGTCTCGAACACTCTGGAGCTCCAGAGAGCTAGGCTGTATCGATCCTGCCTGCCGCGATGAAGAGACACTTGAGGAAGGTTCGTGCCTCTCTCGAGTCGACAACTCCATCGAAAATGGCGAACCTACAAAAGAAGAAAGATTATTAAAATTTCAAATCTCAAATTTATTAACATTAAATAATAAAAAAGAGAACTTATCGCCCGTGAGGTTTCCCGTCTCCGGTTGCATATGCGGCTTCCGGGATAATTGGCGCGCTCTGTAAATCGAAGCCTTCACCGTAAAGCCGCTCCGCCTCCTGCCCATACCTTGCCTACAAAGACGGAAAGATAATATCATGGAAACTATTTAAGAAAACTCAATACAAATATAAAACAACTCACCAGTGTGTCCGACGCCGCCTCAGAACACAGCTGGTCAGGCTGTGACGGGTCACTTCCCCTGTGACCCCTATTGCAGATCTGAATTGGAGTTCGCTCATGACCGCTATCGCGCTCCTATGTATATGTGTTAGTTCAATGAATAATTTTAACATATTTCAAAATAATAGTAATCACACTTACCATGCGTTTAGCCAGACGTAAGTAGCCGTCCGCATCAAACGTGTGCTTCTCATCCGTCCTTCTGCTCTGTCGACGGATCCTAGAAACTTCGTGGAACCCCTGACTCGCCCACAGAGCACACATGGCACGGTAGTCCTCCGGACGGCCGTCTAACCACGCTACACCGACCTGCATACATTTATTATTAGGTTATAGACTATTTATCTATTGTTCTTCTTCTATATTTTAAAGTAAATATTTTACAATTTACCTCTGGGTACTGCTCCACCGTTAAGTAACTAGAAGTCACATTTATGAATGCCCCTAGCTCGCCCTCTTCCGGATGCAGGTTCATGTACGCTCTCGTCGCTTGAATTCTTACGTTCAATAGCGACTGTGTAACGAGCTTCCGAGTGTTCTTCTTGAACACGACTCGGGCGTAGTCCACCTCGGTCTCGTCCTCCAAACGGTATTGTGCCTAAAAAATATATTATACATCATTGGTATTAAGCATATTATAGACTTGTATTACAGAAATATATAATTCATGCTTACTATGAAGTCGGACCACACAACCTCCTGGTGGTTGCCGTGAGCAACGTGCTGGGCGATGGCGTAATCGTCCCACGTTGTGGCGGGGACACCGTTCACTACACCGGGATAGTGCAAACGGATAAGCCACCCGAGGACATTGTTCACCTGCTTGTGGCGTCCTTAACCCGTGAACGAGTCATCGTACCAAGACCTGATAAAGAATGATAAATCAATACATCTAGAACCCTAAAATAATCTAAATTGAAGAGTTAGAGATTTACTTACATATCGCCAATCGGACGAATAACTATCCGGTCATCTAGGTTTGCAGGAGCCGGAGGAGGAGCTATATAGTGACTCCTCCTAGTCCGACGCCTTTGAGGTGGCTCGATATTAGGTGACCCGGAGGAGTGGTCACCTCTCGTCTCTGAGTCCTCCTGATAATTTAAAAGAACCGTAATATAGATGAATGAAGTAATTATTGACATTATAAGATTCACGAAATGTTATTTATCTCGTGTGACCGCTGTAAGGCGACTCATGCGCCTCTCAGCTCCGGTAGCTGACTTATCAAAGCAGCCCGTCTAGCAAAAAGTCCTCGATAAACCTCAATTTGCCACATTGTAAGCACTTCTTCTCGTTGGCGTGCTCTTTCCAAAAAAACATACAGTTGTCTAGGCAGTCATCAATCTTCTCATATTTCATACCAAGACAAGAAATCAATTTCTTGGACTGGTACACATCTTTCGGCACTTTATGCGGTTGAGGAAGGATATTGTTGATCAATCTGATGAGATCGTTGTAACATTTGTTGGAGAAGAAATACTTATACTTAATTACCATAAGTCTGGTCATAAAATTAAGAAAAGTAACTTTTGTGTGTTCATGCAGCGGCTCTTCTGAAGCTTTGAGAAGCTCAAAGAACGTTTAAACCTCCGCTGTAGGAGCATCCTCCGTCAACTCAGGATGTATAGTTTCAAGCATCTCGTCCATCCTATCGACTCTCATGCTATCATCCACCACTTCATCTTCTAAAGCTTAAGAACGTGTCTCACCGTGAAAGTACCATACCTCGTACTTTTGCATGAAACCGTTTTGACACAAGTGAAATGTTAACGTCACCTTGTCGAAAAATTTCACATTCTGACATTTGGTACATGGGCACCGCGCCTTGCTGCTGTTGCACAACGAAAAAGCTCGTTGTATAAAAGTATTTGTCTTGGTGAACCACTACTCTGAGTGATGCTCATTCTTTTTCCAACCAGAATACATCCAAGTTTGGTCTTCAACCATGTTTGAGGTTATACCTTCAAAGCGGACAAATCATTATTAGTACATTTTTATGTCTTGTCCCAGCCACTACAACTAGGCAGATAGGTACTAAACTCACCTAAGAGTGACCGAAGTAACGTGCTTATGACAAGACACGGTGTCCGAATCTGGACGAAATTTCGACAGCATAACCCCGTTGTTCTCCAACTGCACGCCCAAAAGTGGTGCAGAGAGAACATTAGGGTTATGCTATCGAAATCACATCTAGATCCAGACCCCGTATCTAACTCATCAATAGCACGTCCTTGGTCACTCTCGGGCTGTCCAAAAAAGGACAATTCTGAACCTGCATGCCTCACATGCAAATCGCATGTGAGACGTACAGATTCAAAACAGGTAATGAATTTCTATAGGTTATGTTATTCATTTTTATTTTTCAGTCATTTACGAGATAGGAAAGATCGAGAAAGAGGGGGTAAGTTGGTCAGAGTTGAAAGTTCAAAGGGGTGATGTGCCACCGTTGAAAGTTATAAGTCATTGTCGTCGTTCGTCTTGGTGCTCAACTCGATACATAAGTTGCGACTAAAACCATTTGGGTCGAGCCGGGTCGGGGCGGGATTGGCCCGTGCCCGGTCGGGCTGGATTGGGCCTTGCTAGGTCGGGCCGGGTTGGGCCGTGCTGGGTCGGGGCACGATTGGGTCGTGCCGGGTCAGGCCGGATTGGGCCTTGTCGGGTCGAGCCGAGTTGGGCCGTGCAGGGTCGGGACGGATTGGCCCTTGCCGGGTCGGGCCGGGTTGGGTCATGTCGGGTTGGGCCGGATTGGGCCGTGCCGTGTCAGACCGGCTCGAAACCCGTTAATATACGTATAAATAGTACACACTCACAATCAATCAATTAACTAATTATAATCTAATTGAGGAATTTGAAACAAAATAAACAATTAAATCGTAGGGAAGGGACCCGGCGGGCGGGGCGGGCAAGGCAGGGACCCGACCGGTAGGGAGCTAATTAATTAAAACTAATTAAAAATAAGATAATTAATTAAAACTAATTAAAAAACCTCAATGGGCCGGGGCAGGGCGGCGGGGGGTCGGGGCCGACCGGGTCGGGGCGGGGCACTCAGGGGCGGGAGGGCCGACCGGGGCGACGGCAGCAAAGGCGCGCGAGGAGGCCGGGGTGAGCGGCGGCAAAGGCGCGCCGGGAGGCCGGAGTGGGTGGCGGCGGCGGCGCGCAGGGAGGCCGGGGTGGGCGACGGCGGCGGAACCGGTCGGGGACGGCGCGGCGTGAATGCCCGCGCCGACCCTGACCCGGGCGGGTTGAATAAGCTAAACTAAACTAATTTAAAGTATTTAAACTAAAATAAACTAATTAAAGCATAATTACAAACTAAACCAAACTAATTATAAAATCAACTAAACTAATTAAAATAACCTAATTACAACTATATATTTAAAGTAAACTAAACTAAACTAAAATAATTAATTAAAACTAATTAAAAAACCTCAGGTCGGGACGGGGCGGGCGCCGAGTCTGCGGCGGGGCGGTCGGGGCCGACCGGGTCAGGGCGGGGCCGGCGGCGGGTGGCCGGCCGGGGCAGCGGCCGGGGCGGCGCTGCTAGGCGGCCGGGGAGGGGCGCTGGGGCAGCTGGCGGGTGGGGCGGCGGCGGCTGGGCCGGGGCTGAGGCGCGAGGGGGCGGTGCGGCGACGGCGACTGGCCGGGGCGGGGCGACGCCGCAAGGGGGCGGGCGGCGTCGGCGGCAGCCGTGCCCGGGTGGGGCGGCGGGGCGTGCAGCGGCGGCGTTGAGTCGAGCGCGTGAGTGGGGCGGGCGGGCGGCCGCGCGACGGATAACTATGGCTTTATTTACGATGGTGCGACTCAACCGTCGTGAATAATGGTCTTATTCACGACGGGGACAGACGCCGTTGTAAATAAGGCTCTTATTCACGACAGTCTAGGTCAGCCGTTATGAATAAGACCATTATTCACGACGGCTGTTTTCAACCGTCATAAGCAATTTTATTAACGACGGTACCGTCGTTAATATAATTGGCCGTCGTTAATTTGTCTTTTTCTTATAGTAACATCTAAACTTGATATGCGCAGCATACCGAATCATGGAATTTTCACAAAGTGGATAAAGTTTACTTGGATAATTCTGCGTAAGGGACATACGGCCATACCAGTTCCGCAGAGAACGAAGAAAAACTGCTTGAAAATTTCCTGAGCTTAGACGTCACACTATAACTGAACTAGTGCGAGTAGGAAAGTTCTGGACTACAAATTGAAATAAACATATCCCTATTTGTTTTCTACCTCACAGAAATTTTGCACTCGGCGCTCTTGTAGAACTTGTGATGATGCAGGCCACATTTTTCTAATCCACTCCCCCTTTGAAAAGCCAAAAGATAAATTTATATAACAGTACATGTTCATCCGGCATCTTGACCGCCGTAAATAATCTGCCTAAACCACACAACACAGGCTTATTTCCCTACTCTTACTTTTTGCTTGGAGAAGCATAATCCTTGCTAGCCGAAACCGTTCCATGACCACTGCGCAAAAACCACTCAACAAGTAGGATTCAACTCCAAATTAAATTTTTAAAGAGCTGAAAGCTCTCATACATTATAAGGTGTTAAAGAGAAAAAAAACCACGCATGCGTGGATGCGTACAAAAACTCTTTGAAACAGTGTCATATAGAGTACTACTTTGGTATTTAGTATTTTTCTACTATCTCACTTTACGTTTTTCACACAGTCATGAGTCGGGGTCAACAAACAATACTACTGTACTTGTACCGCACCATACGGACTGAAGACGGTCGACAAGAACTCCCTGTCCGCACTCTCCAACTGCACAGTTTCTGAACAAAGGAACATTCTCCCGCAAAAAAAAAGAAAATAAAAGAACATTTTTCTGCCACCAGGAGATGCATATCTCGTACCGTATCATCCCTGTTTCACCTATTTCAATCATCTGTAAATCATATTCTTGAAAAACAAATTCACTGCAAGCTTGTTTGCAGCTGCTATATAGATATAGTATTCCGATCCTCACTGGCTCCAGTCCCGCGTCGTTGTCGCTACGAAGCGGTCTCCGGCGGAGACCTTGCTGCCGGTCGATGACTCGATGCCATCCCACTTTTCTCGTGGGCGACCGCGACTTAAAAATTCCTCGTCGCCTTAGCTTTCGCGAGCTGCCCTGCGTGCCGAGGCTGTTCTTCCGTGAGTTGGGACCATGATCTCCTTCCTCATCGTAACCGCGTGCGCGCCTTAGAAAAACCATCGTCGTGGAAATCACCCCTCCTCCAGATTGATCCTACCTCACGCGCGCGTCGCAGGGTGGAAATTTCTCATGATCAGCAAAACCTCCATCCACGAGAGGACAAGCTAGCTAGCTTGCGAAGTTTATTGCGGCTTCCCTAGGCGACAGCATGTCCCCGTGGCGCCGGCCGTCGACCAAGGGCTGATCGCTGTGCGCCGGCTGTTGCCGCCGGGGCCGATCGAGAGCATGTCCGTGCCCGACAAGACTCGCGGCGCCGCCGTCGACGTTGCAGGCCGGCTGCGGCGGTGCTCGTGCCTTCCCTTCTGCTTCAGCTGGCGCGGCTCCAGGTCCAGGCGCGGCGCCGAGGACGCGCCGGGGAAGAAGCGGCATCGGTGGCGCAGGTTCAGGCTCATCAGGCTGTCGTCGTCGTGGCTCGCGTTCTCCTGGCCGTGGCTCCGGAACGGGAAGGGCGGCAGGAAGCAGGACGCGGGCGGCGGATGCACGAAGGCGACGACGGGGAAGCCGCAGCGGAGGGGAAGGCAGCTGCTCCTGCTGCTCAAGACGTCGATGCAGGCCAAGAAGGCGCTCGCGTCCGTCGTCGTCGTCTCCGGCGACAGCAGCGGCCTCCTGCCGACCACGGTACGTTACTCGCCTACTACTCGTGCAACGTACATGGTGGTGGAGATCGCCATTGTTCCGCGCACGCACGTGAACCTCGACCGCTAATTTAAAAGCTGCTGGTCGTTGCTCTGATGATCTTTCCTGTTCGCAACTGAGAGACGACCGCGCGCGACTGCCTGATGGATCGTGTGGGTTACCGGGGCAGTTGATTTGGGTGGGCGTCGTCGACTTCATCCATCATTCTTGTCGCGTTACCGGTGTAGTTAATTAGTGGTGAGCAGGTGGGTGGTTTAACGGTGGGATTGGCCGTTGGCGTCATGGCGATCGAGCTGGCGATGTGCGCCGGGATAGCCAGCCAGCCGCGGGAGGAGGCTGCCGGCTGCGTGCGTGATTGACCAACCAACACGCCGCCCGCCGCCGGCCTTCTCTCTGTCTCTGTGGAGGCGTCACTGTCGTGTGAGGTTTTTGGACGCACGACTCTGGCTCGCCACGTGGGTTTACTACAGGCCGCGAGGCTGGATTGGAGTAGCCTTCTACTGTTTTTTCACGTCATCACATAATTCACGTTCACAGATAGCCTCACTGATTCAGTATGTATATATTATCTGACGGCCGTATAGTAACCGCCCATTGCCATAACGGTCTGCAGGTGAGCAGTTTCGGCGACGCCAAGAAGCAGAACGGGAGCAAGCCACGTCCGACTGCAGATGGCGCCGCGCCAAGCGGCACCAGATCACGACCGCGAGCCTCTACGGCGGCCAGGGGGACGAGGCAACCGTGCACGACAACAGCCGACGAGCCGGCCCCGATGGCTTCAGGCCGCATCTGGCGGGCCCCTTCGAGGCGGCACTCGCTGCAGCCGCCCGAGCGGCCGGCCCGCCTGTGGACGGCCGCGACGACGCTGGGCGTGATCGTGCTCTTCGGCCGCGTCACCGCGGTGGTCTTCCTGTGCTCGTGCCTGTACGGCGTGCGCTTCGTCCGGGCGAGGGCGGCCGGTGGCGCCGGTGCCAAGAGCAGTGGCGTCGCTGGCACTAGAAGCAGCCGGCGGTTCGGTGACCCGATTGGTGTTGCCGCCGAGAAGGTCCCGGAGTTGTGTGTCACGGAGGAGTGCAAAAAGAAGGTGGTCATGGACTAGGAAAAATTTCCACCCAAATATTTCGGTGAGGTCTGAAATATAAGATATGTGAAATTTCATCATAAACTACCCTCGCTTAATTCAAATTGCTTTGTTTGCATAAGCAAACATGATGTTTTACAGGTCGAAAACATTTCCTTGTGAAATCATATCGATTATTTTCAAAATAACTCAAATTTGTTCACCAAAATTGCCTAAATTTCTGAAGTTTCGTGTTTATCGGTAATCCCCAAATTTTTTATGTACCAAATTTTTTTCCTAGGTCATGGCAGGGTTGCTCGAGAGGGCGAGCAGGAGGCCATCGTCGCCCTTTGGCAGGTGATCATCAGTTCATCACCAGCTGATGTTGTAAATAGTGTCATTTTACTAGGACGATCGCGAGCGGTACTGCTGTTTTGGGAGATGGCGTGCTGGTGTTGCTACTAGTTTTAGGTTTTCGTTTTCTTATTTGGTGAAACTGGTATGGAAGAGAGCTCTATGATGGATTCAATTTTTTGGTTATGCTCAATGACTCACATGGCATCCGATGTCTGTGGGCGTAAATGTTGGAGCGTTCTTAAATGTGTGGGATCAATTCAGTTGCCAGAATCGACAAAGTTGTCAGAGAAAAGCTGGAGTCTGAATCCTACTTTGCTTCTGAAATGCTAGACGTTGAAGAGAGCTGCTAATTAATTTCGCAAAATACGTATCCAAATCATTCATTATAATTCTTGCAAAATATTTTCTTTATCAAGTGAAACTATAGATTGAAAACTTTTAGATGGTAGAAACGCACTTATGTAGCCTCCAGTATCTGTAGAGCTCTGGTTTTTTTTTGACCAAATCTAGAGATCTAGCTTGTTCATACAGTAATGCTACGGAGTAAGGATTAGACTCTCGAAAAGCCAAGTGGCAGGTATTGCTGTTCAGGCAACGGAAGGTGTACCAGTACCAGACCACATGTCATCTATTTGAGGCTGCCTTAATAAAACAGTTGCATCCATTAACTTAACTGGCATACTAAGTTATGTTGCTTCGCTACGTTTGCATATGCAGACCTTGAGTTCTTCAAGCTTTCGAAGCATTTTCAATGATGCATAATCCTGAGAACTCTTTTTGTCAGTTTGTCGCTCACCTTGAAGGGTAATGACCGTCACATCAGGTATGTGCAAGGTAATGATTGCAATAAAGCTGTTAAAGTTTGTGGTTGTAACCCCATCCAAAACAATAGGAGTCCTGTCGCAAAAATAAAAGTAAAATAAATATTCTGAAAATACCCCACAAAAAATCGTTGCTCAGATAATAGTAGTCTAGATGGAGTTAACAGCTACGAAGAAAGAAAAAGAATTTGTACCATATATAAATACTTAATCGGGTCGTACCATCTGAATGCACATTCTTTAAAGTAAGAGTACGCAATAATAAGTTTCACGTTCAAAACAAGTAAGAATATGCAACCAGAAGTTTCATTCTTTTACCAGAAACGTAATATTTTTTTACATACCTAAACCTCTGTTCAACGAATTCAAATGCTGGCATCGGCCACTGCAAACTCTTGCATAGCCTAAACAGAGCAGTTCGGGGTCCACCTTTGTCCGTTTTGAGAGGAATAACAACTGAAAGCTTACAAGCCAACATGACATGAGTACTGCTTAGTGTTTTTCAGAAGTTAGAACTATGTAGAGACAACAGATTTAAATTCTACTATTTCCCAACCAAAAAAATGAACATACCAGCTTCTCTCACTGAGGAAAGACCTTCTAGGCTTAGACTGCCAGTCACATCAGGATAATCAAGTTTCAATTCCGGCTACAGAGAAGCATTCATCACTCAGAATAAAGTTCAAACTTGATGAATAATTTGATGGATAACTGTCTAGAAGCTTACAGTTGCTAATTGATATTGCACCTCTGAAGAGACAACATCTGACTTTCTAGCCTTAGAAAAACATTGTTTAATTGAAATACCCCGTTTCTGCACAACAGTTTAACATCAGTATCTAGCATAATAGAATAACCGACAAAAACAAATCATCTATTGCCAGAAGGGTAAAACACCAGTGATCATTTTCACACCCCACAAAGAGTGTGTAAGTGATCTGAATGTTTCCAGTGAAATGGAACAAAAATATACACTCAAGGCGTAGATGTGTAGTTACATTGCTCATTAGCACTACAATGCACCACGACTTTACAACTATTTTTATTTCTTTTCAGAAAAAAAAACTACCTTCAGGTCAGCCAAGATACGGGCTGCTGCCTTTGCATTTGCACTCTTCTTATTTCTGTCGTGTCCTCGGGCTATCAGCAGTTCATCTCGTAATTGCACTGTCATCTCTACAATCAGTTCTTCTCCTTTACTGGTGCTTTTTGAATTTATGAAGCAACCAAGGTGACTACATAACTCCAGCAACTCACGATAAGGTGGTAACGCAAGCTTATCAGGGGTGATCATTGGAGAAAGCAACGGTTCAACAATCTTCCAAACCAGATCAACATTAAAATCTGTATCTATAAATATCGCACCTGTAATACTTTCCATAATGTCTCCAAGAATCTGTACACAGAAGAACAAGATTAGCCAGCTAACTGGTATGCATAAATGTTGGCCAGAGCAACAGTCCACTTCGTTTAGTATAGCGATATAGACATCACAGAAATGAATAAAGCTTAATATTCCTTCCGGACGAAACACAAGAGAGATGTGCAGAGTTCATTAATGAAAACTATGCCATAAAAACTATGAGCATATGTAAAAATATATTTTCTAACCTTAGGTACTTTGCATGTATCACGTTGAAGGTATTCATTCTCTTTCCCATTGCACTTCGAATAGGAGCTTACATATTCTGTTACTTGCTCCAAAAGTATTCCAGAACCATGCTGTAGATGATTATGAATGCAGTTTCTTACAACTGCTTGTGCGAAATTCTCATTACTAACCAAAGCAGAACGTAGGTCTGTTAATTCTCCAGGATCAACATTAGTGTGTTTAACATACAGGTGCTGTGTGATTAATAGATCCAGGACAGAATCACCAAGAAATTCCAGCCGCTGATACAAAGCAGATACTCATTGCTAACCAAAGCAAAAAATTTAAGCAATATCTGATTTAAACACAATAAACTGCTTGACTGACCTGATAACAGTAGTCGATCCCTAACTCCTGCAGAGATGGATGAGTTATGGCTTCAAGCAGAAGGCCTTTGACCGAGAAGTTGTACTTCAGTTTAGCTTCTAGTTCCTCAATATCATTCAGTTTTGGTAAGTAGCACAGATGAGAAGAGTTAGATTTTACTTCCTGCACTAATTTAATATCACATCTGATATCAATACCAAACCACTTCATGACCCAAACTGCAGCAGTGATGCCACCACCAACACAATATGCCCCTACCAGTGCTTCAACACAATCAGATATTGTTTTCGAGCACATCCATCTGTGACCTCTGTCACACGGTTTTCCCACAACACAAGATGGATCGTCTGTGATATATCTTCCATGAACAGGAACGAATGCAGTCTCAATTCCACAGTTACAAGGAAAAGGGCGTAATGATATCTGTCCAGGAGCAACCCAACGCCGTGGGTCAAATGCACTATCCCGTATATAACCCTGAAAAGATGAAGTATTAAATAAAATAAAACCTTACAGACAAGTTCTATCTGAAAGAAATGATTGTAAGAGAATAGTTGTTCAGGCCTCTGGAGTAATTTTAGGATGCTACCGAAGGGTAGCACTGTAAGTAAATCAATGCAATCACGACCCTTTTGTCCTAGCATGAACACTACCACACATATTTCCCCATTTGGACTAGCCTTTGGGTAATTTGAAATCTCATTGCATAATGACAAGCAAATTTTAGGTTCTTATTCTTGCTAGTTGAATTACCAACTCTGTATGATGTAATGAAAATGAAACAGGATAAATTATAAGCTTCAGGGAGTTGATACCATGAAAATGGACTTAGGCTTCAAAGCAACTACCTGCAAGGATCGCCAAATTCCATGTTTATGCAGTGTTGCATTGCAGACAGCCTTGGATCTCATATCAGAAAGTTGACCTTCATGTTTCATTGGATACCTTAGGAACAGGTCGCAACCTATTACATATTTCAGTACTGAGTCTCCTAATAACTCCAACCGCTCCAGAGAAAATGTCTCACAGCACCGTAAAGTTGTGATAGCTTCCAAAATCTAGCATGAAGAGGTTAGATCGTTGGGGTATGCATAACCATATTTAGCGAGTAAGTTTAATATATAACATAATCAAAGAGTACAAACCAGACTACTTGGTATGCATTGGGTATAACCGATATCTCTGCGAAGCTGGCTGGCTAGCATGAGAGACTGAAGCCGATGCATTACAGAAGGGAGTAAATAAAATGATTTGAGAACATCAGTTGTGACATCAAGGTGGATTAGTAGTTCAGGAGGGACCCGGGCAGGAACTTGTTCTTTTTCCATGAGCAGAGGTTTACCAGTTGAAATATCTGCCACAGATCATTTGTAATGTCATGTAAAAGCAGATTCAGTAGCGATGCAGCTGTTGTATACAAGACATGCAATTCGTTGTAACATAGAAAGGAAAATGTGTTAGAAACGAGATAATATGTGATAGGGTAGGGTGCCAATGATTGAAGAGAAGTTAGTCCAACACCGACTAAAGTGGTTTGGGCATATCTAGCAGAGACCTCCAGAAGCACTAGTTAACAGTGGGATCCTTGAGGGTACAATATTAGGAGCGGCGGAGGGCGACCAAGGTTAACATAGGAGGAGGCGGTAAAACGAGACTTGAGGGATTGTAATGTACCTAGAGATTTAGCTCTTGATAGGACTGCATGAAAATCAGCAATTCATGTGCCAGAATCTTAGTTTACTTGTACTTTTTACTCCTCTCTATCTCTTTCTTTTACTTCATCTTTTTTTATTGTGGATGCGTTTGTGGGCTGCGAATATGGTCGGCGTGGGGCCCACAAAGCCCACAACTAGGCCGGCCAGGCCCTGCAGCCGCACCAGGAGATTTTCTAGAAGATTTCATTAGATAAGGAAGGATTTAAAAGAATAAAGGAGTTATAGATTCAGTTTAGTTTAGATAGAAGGTAATAGATTAAAGAAGAAAATAAAGGATTAGAAAAGGAGTCCTGGTCGGTTGGGGGATTGTCCCCAACCGACCAGAAGGAAGGCACGCGGCCAAGGAGGGGGTCCTGTCCCCCCCTATATAAGCAGCCCCCCTCCCTCTTGTATTCAGCATCCAGAAAATAAGAATTATCCTTTGGGGCTGTTCTTCTCCTTGAATCACGGTGGCTTCGAACCCTAACCCTAGCCGCCGTGATCATCTCCCTCTTCCCATGCTACGTGCTGCGCAGCTGCCCCCACGCCTCCTCGCTGCTGGTTTCCCCCTTGCGCAGCCCTAGGCGCAGCCAAGGGGCCTCCTCCCTCCCTGTTCCTCAGCATTTGGACGATTCTGAGACTTTCACCCTCCAAGATCTCGGCAACATGATGAGCAAGATGATGAGACAGATCGACACCATCAACAAGCGCTTGGACCACCACGATATGCGCCTTGCGTGCATTGAGAAGGCACCGGAGCGGGAGCTCTCCGGTGACGAGTACCTGCAACAACACACACCGCAGGGCAGCAACTTCCCCCGCAGCGGCAGGGGCGGTGGTGGCGACGACGACCACTACGGTGCCAGGCGCCCCCCGAGGCGCCCGACCCTCGACGACGGCGGGCTGCGCCGTCACAAGGTCAATTTTCCCAAGTTCGACGGGGGAACAGATCCTCTGCCCTGGCTCACCAAGTGTGATACATACTTCCGAGGGACACGTACGATGCCAGAAGAAAAGGTGTGGCTCGCGTCTCTCCACCTGGAGGGTGTCGCGGCCGAGTGGTACACTGCTCTAGAACGTGACTGTGGCATCATGTCCTGGGAGCGGTTCGCGGACTTCGTCAACATGCGCTTCGGGCCTCCGCTCTGCTCCAATGACCTGGCGGAAATTAAAGATCTCCGTCGTACTGGTACGGTTGAGGAGTACCAACGTCAGTTCCTGGTCCTTCTTTGTCGTTGCGAGGACCTCAGCCAGCGCCAGCAGATCAACCTCTTCACAGCTGGCCTCGGCGAGCCACTTAGAACGGATGTGGAGCTGCAGTTTCCCACTAATCTACAGACCGTCATGAGTCTGGCCAGAGCCTTTGAACGTCGACTTGCGGCAACAACAGCCAGCGGAATACAGAAGAGCGCCGCCTCTCAACGCTCTACGCGCTCTTCTGTTATGTCCCGCGCCTCTACCACGGCTTCAAGTGGTGGTTCTGCAGCACCCGCCCCGACATCATCGACAACGGCATCTTCTCGCCCGCGCTTCAAACGCCTTACGCCCGATGAGATGGCTGCTAAGCGGGCAAGCGGCTAGTGCTATCACTGCCCTGAGCGGTACACACCGGACCATAAGTGTGCCGGCAAAGGAATCTTCCTTCTGGAGCTTGACGAGGATGACGACGTTGACGCGGCCATTGCTGATATGGGCATCTCCGTACACGCCCTGACTGGCATCGACCTTGCCAACACAATGAAGCTTCAGGTCTACGTCCACGGCAACCTACTGACAGCATTGGATCCACTCACACCTTCATCAGGGAGCCACTCATCAAGGAGCTCGGCCTGATGATGTTGTCGCGGCCAGGCGTCGGCGTCCGAGTCGCCAACGGCGACTCTATCTCCTGTACAGGCATCTGTCCACGTGTACCCTTGATGATTGCAAGAGATCGCTTCGACGTCACATGCTACGCGTTTCCGCTAGACGGCTTCGACCTTGTTCTAGGAGTTCAGTGGCTGCGGTCTTTGGGACCCATTCTCTGGAACCTTGAGGACCTCACGATGAAACTGTGGCGCGAGGAACGTGAGGTGATCTGGGCGGGGCTGCGAAGTTCAGCCCCAGTGTGTGCCTCTCTAGCACCACCTACTGATATGATGGGCGCCCTCCTGGATGGCTTCCAGGACCTCTTCGACGAGCCACGCGGTCTTCCTCCTACACGGCGCCACGACCACCAAATCAGCCTCCTGCCGGGCACGGCTCCAGTAGCTGTCCGGCTGTACCACTACCCCTAGCTTCTCAAAGACGAGATTGAGAAGCAGTGCGCCGAGATGCTTCGCTAGGGCATCATCCAAGAATGCACATCTGCATTTTCCTCGCCAGTATTGTTGGTCCGAAAAGCCGACGGCACGTGGGGCTTCTGCATCGACTACCGCGAGCTCAACGCCAGAACTTTGAAAGACAAGTTCCTGATCCCGGTGGTTGACGATCTACTGGACGAGATTCGCGGCGCGAGGTTCTTCACCAAGCTTGACCTCCGCAGCGGCAACTTCCAAGTGCGCATTGCACCCGGACGACATCAAAAAGACAGCATTCCGAACTCATCGAGGCCACTATGAGTTCTTGGTGATGCCGTTCGGCCTCACCAATGGCTGTCCACGTTTCAGTCATTGATGAACGACGTCCTTGACCCCTACATCAGAAAATGTGTGCTTGTCTTCTTTGATGACATATTGGTGTATAGCAGGTCCTGGGTCGAACACCTTCAGCACGTCAAGCGGGTGTTCAAGACACTACGGGCAAACAAGTTGTTTCTGAAGAAGTCTAAGTGCTTCTTCGGCCAGGAGACCGTGTCCTACTTAGGACACATCATATCTGCTCACGGCGTGGCAATGGATCCGATCAAGGTGGAGGCCGTGGAACGTTGCCCTACACCTCGGTCCTTACGAGCCTTGCGAGGCTTCCTCGGGCTCACCGGCTACTACCGCAAGTTCATTGCGGGATATGGTGTGGTGGCCGCACCCCTCACCGCCCTCCTAAAGCGGGAGGCATTCCGCTGGACTGATGATGCGCAGGACACCTTCTCCCAACTCAAGCAGGCGCTGATGACAGCGCCTCTCCTTCAAATGCCGAATTTCGACAAACGCTTCATCGTCGACTGCGACGCGTCCGGCGCCGGCTTCGGGGCGGTTCTACACCAGGGCAACGGCGCCATAGCATTCTTCAGCCACGCTGTAGCGACTCACCATCATAAGCTACCGGCGTACGAGCGTGAGCTGATCGGCCTTGTGAAGGCCGTACACCATTGGCAGCCTTACTTGTGGGGCCGCCCCTTCACTGTTCGGACTAATCACTTCAGCCTGACATACATCCTGGATCAGCGACTCACGACGATTCCCCAACATGCTTGGGTGAGCAAACTTTTTGGTTATGATCTGCAGGTTGAGTACCGACCGAGGCGCTTGAATGGGGCAGCTGACGTCCTGTCCCGCCGCGACGAGGAAGACATAGCTATTCACGCCATTTCCGCGTCAGTCTTTCCCCTCTTCGACTCGCTTCACGCGGAGATCGCTACGGACCAGCAGGCGCAGCAGCTACGTGCCCAACAACGGGAGGGAGTCGCACCTGCTGACTAGGCCGAACGTGACGACCTTCTACTTCACAAGGGGAAGTTATTCGTTCCCGACAAGTCCTCCTTGTGGCCCTCTCTCCTAGCTGAGGCGCATGATGGGGCCACAAGGGCATTCAAAAGACAGTGCATCGGCTGCGCCTCTCCTTCTACAACCCGTCCTTGCTATGACGGGTGCGTGAGTATGTCCGCGGGTGTGCCACGTACCAGCGCAACAAGACTAATCATCTTCATCCAGCCGGCCTGCTACAACCGTTGCCTATACCTTCGGAAGTCTGGAGTGATATCTCCATGGACTTCATTGAAGGCTTTTCGAAGGTTGGTGGGAAATCAGTGATCTTGACGGTGGTAGATCACTTCTCCAAGTATGCCCACTTCATTCCCCTGAGCCATCCTTACAGTGCTGCATCAGTGGCACAAGCGTTCTTCGACGACATCGTACGACTACACGGCTTTCCCTGCTCTATCGTCAGTGATCGTGACACCGTCTTCACCAGCCTCTTCTGGTCAGATTTGTTCCGGCTAGCCGGTGTCCGCCTTCAGCTCAGCTCGGCCTTCCACCCGCAGTCTGACGACCAATCTGAGGTCGTCAACAAGATCATCACTGTGTACCTCCGCTGCTTGGCTGGTGACCGACCGAAGACTTGGCTGCAGTGGCTTCCTTGGGCTGAGTATTGCTACAACACTTCCTACCAGACGACCCTCAAATGCTCGCCCTTCAGAGTGGTCTATGGCAGGGACCCTCCAGCTCTTGTTGGTTATCAACCGGGCATATCTAGAGTAGCAGCAGTGGATAAACAACTAAGTGATAGGGATGAATTCTTAGCTGAAATCAAGAACAGGCTTGTACAAGCACAAGTCACCATGAAAAGCTATGAAGATAAGTTCCGTCGAGAGGTGGAATTTCAGATTGATGATTGGGTTTGGCTACGGCTTCATCAGAGGACAGCTGTGGGAGTAATGGCGATGCCTTCTTCAAAGATTGGACCAAAATATTTTGGACCATATCAGATCATTCAGCGTATTGGGATTGTATCATATAAACTTCAGCTGCCTCCTCAAGCAAGGATACATGATGTCTTCCATGTGTCCCTGTTGAAGAAATTTGAAGGTTCTGCTCCCATACAGGTGGTGCCTCTACCACCGCTTCTCCATGGACGTGTTGTACCTACGCTTGAAAAAGTACAAAGGGCGCGATTGAACAGAGGTGTCTAGGAGTTACTCGTCAAGTGGGCAGGATATTCTGAAGCTGATACATCATGGGAGCAACTAGAAGATTTCAAGATGAAGCATCCCTCCTTCAAGCTCGAGGACGAGCTCTTTGTCGGGAAGGGGGGAAATGTTGTGGATGCGTTTGTGGGCCGCCAATATGGTCGTCGTGGGGCCCACAAAGCCCACAACTAGGCCGGCCAAGCCCTGCAGCCGCACCAGGAGATTTTCTAGAAGATTTCATTAGATAAGGAAGGATTTAAAAGAATAAAGGAGTTATAGATTCAGTTTAGTTTAGATAGGAGGTAATAGATTAAAGAAGAAAATAAAGGAATAGAAAAGGAGTCCTGGTCGGTTGGGGGATTGTCCCCAACCAACCAGAAGGAAGGCGCGCGGCCAGGGGGATGCGCAGCCAGGGGGGGTCCTGTCCCCCCTATATAAGCAGCCCCCCTCCCTCTTGTATTCAGCATCCAGGAAATAAGAATTACCCTTTGGGGCTGTTCTTCTCCTTGGATCACGGTGGCTTCGAACCCTAACACTAGCCGCCGTGATCATCTCCCTCTTCCCCCCACGCTACGTGCTGCGCAGCTGCCCCCACGCCTCCTCGCTGCTGGTTTCCCCCTTGCGCAGCCCTAGGCGCAGCCAAGGGGCCTCCTCCCTCCCTGTTCCTCTGCATTTTTATTAAAAAATAAAATTGTTGGGTTTCATATATATCCTGCACAACGTTCTAGGGGCAAAGGCTTTGTTGTTGTTATAGAGAAAGGAAAATGTGTTAGTAGACTAGAATTTATAGTACCTTGGTACTTCAGTTTTGAAAAAAGTAGATTGTGTGCATTGTGGCTTTGCTTTAACAACAATAAAGGCTGTCCTGGATGTTGAATATCAATATTGTACCTACACATAATGAAAAATGGAAAATTTAATAAAAGCACATCAGAATGGCTTGTTCCTGAATTAATACATGTTGATGATCAATTACTTTTGATAGTAGTAATCCACAAATGAAGTGAATGGTGAAGCTTTCCCATTATACATTTCATCAAATGAGTTGTCTGCAGTTGTGTCAAAAAGCAAGTCAAGGACGGAATATAACCTCCTGGTATGAACAGATAGCACAACTGAGTCCTTGACACTGGAAAAAGGAAGAGATTTATTGGCCAAATGAATGATGTCTTCTCCCTTATTTCTCTTATGTGAAATTAAGTTTCCGAAATTGAGACTTCCATCTTCAAGGTACAAACTTCTCAAGTCCTCCATCGCACCAGAGCAGGATTCAATGGCTTCCCAGTCTATGCCTAGGTCATGCTTGACATGTGAGGGATGCCTCAAAGGCAAAAGTAAGTACATGCTGTCTGAACTCCATTGTATTTCATATCCTTTTTGGAAAATAAATTCCTTTTGCAGTCCACTTGTTCGGGAACCATGAAATAATCTACCAAATATGCCATTGAAGAAGAATTCTTGAAATAGCTTCCCTTTACGAATCTGAAGAGAATGAGAAAGTAAGCCAGTGGTAAATAAAGTTTACAGACCTCTAACAACAGGAATGCAAGCAGTATTATGCATAGAACAACCTGCTCTTTGTTCAGCTGAATTTTTCCACGAGGAGTTACTGTAGTGTAGACCATTTTGTTAGGGATAAGGAAAAGATCCATTTCTGAACGTGCCACGTCATCATCAAGTACTGATTCCATTAATAGAACGAACCCAGCATAGTTTTCACCTTCTTGATCACAATGAAAATCAAATCTATAAACATTCAGTGTGACAGCTTCACCTTCATAGATCCAAGTCCCTGATAGAGCACGAACATTTATTGTTCCATGAAGCTCCTTTCGTTTAGTTGTTCCTGAAAAAATAGGGAAGAGATATGTAAAAGGAGAACTTGTAACTGTTGGCAAATTTAATTTACAGGAATAAGCTGTCAGCTGCAGACTTAAGTAGTCAGCGTAATAATGCCCAAAACAACGTTGAAGGTACCAAATTAGAGAGAATAGAGAGATAACATAGCTCAATGGTCCAGATATATTTAATTCAATAAACATGCTCAAAAAGGCAACACCCCTCAAGGACAAGGCCAGATAAGTATAATTTTTTTCTGTACAAGTAATCATGATGCAACATCCAAGGCAATAAATAGATTTAACCAGCACTACTTCCACCGGTTTCATCTTTGTGTATAGATTTCAGACTCGTTCAACTACGTTTTCTTAGTGCTAATACAGAGCAAAACTGAAAAGGATATGTTCCAGTCCTAAGCAAGAGTGTAAGGCATCAGGCACCTACCTCGTTCAGAAGCACATTTTTCATCTGTTATAATTGTATCAACATTCATGGGTTCTTCAGTCAAGGGTAACAGATGGTCGTTAAGTTCTCCCAGTTGATGCAATTTCTTGCATGCCTCCAAGGATACAAGCTGCTTGGCTAAATTACATGTACTGCTTGAAGGACCAACTATACTCCTAAATGCTGCATTGGGAGGCAGTGTCAAGGTACATTGATACGACCCATCTTTGAGAGCCATCTCAAAGAAAGGCTTTGGCATGTAATACCTGCATAAGAGTGCTACAATGAATTATTCACTTGATACAACAAATATACAGTATAATAATGGAAAATACTAAAAGCAAGGAATAGCAGTATAATTTTTGTACAATGAGTGACATTTAAGGCTTGGCCAACTTTCCAGCCCACAAGCAAGTGCTACCATACTCAGATCCTCTTTGAAATGTAGTCACATAATCATGCTCGACTATCATGCATATGTTTAAATTCTATTTAGCAACAAGAAATAAAATAAGGCACAGGCAGGCGGATCGAACTACCAAAGTTATAAATATTGAAAGGAAAGCGTAAGTATACCTATCTTTAAGAAGTTTCTCACAATATTTGTAAACTAGATTGATGCAACAGTCTGCAGTGATAGTTGCTCCTGTTGAGGCAACATGGTATGTGTACTTCTCTTTGAGAGGCAGATCATGTGATGAAGTATTGGAACGTTTGTGAAGCGCAAAGTTTTTGACATAGTACTCAGTTCGTATTATATTAAGTATGTGTTCCTGCTGCAGTATATTTCCCCTGAAATTTCCAGACAAAGCATAAAATTAATTTAAAATGATGTAACTATTAAGTAGTCATATAAGATAAGATAAAAGATTTCAGCAATTTCTGGACTAAAGGGGCAAATCAAGATGATTATACAAGCCTTTTTAAAGGTAAAGAGCTATCAAATGTAAGTGATGAAGTGTGACACTTTGTACCTCTCAATCATAAGAACATAATTTGAACTGCTTTTTCTGGCACGCCCACGAGATTGGACATAGCTACAAACAGTTCTGGGGAGGTCAAAGCGTATCACACAAGAACAGTTAGGTACATCAATGCCCTCTTCAGTCACATCGGTTGTGAAAAGCATATTCACCTAGAAATTGGCATAAAACTTAGTAGATCATCAGAAAATCTGTTTATCACCATATTTACAAGTAATAACACATCATACCTTCCCAGCTCGGAACAAATCCAAAGTAAATCTCTGCACTGTTGGGCTCAAAGAATCTTTTGATGTACTCCCGCCAGTCAAATAAGAAATTGAAAAATTGGATAAGCTAATAATTCCTCTCATAAACCTTTCAACAGCTTTGGCTGTCATAATTCTTTCTACAAAAATCATGCAAAGTACTTCCTCTGATGAGCTGTGGAGAAAACACACATAAATGTATCTTTGTAGTTTGTACCATCAAGAGACCAAAAATAGAAAAAACCAAGCATATTGAGTGGAGTACTGTCTTACCCAAATGATTTAAAAATGTTGATAAGTGTCTCCACTTTAGAAGAAATATATCCCATTTTAGTTAGTTTGGCAGAACCAGAATCTGATTTCACTAGTTCCTCATAACCTATTATACAATGATATACGGATGATTAGAAAGCAGATATTAGCATAAAGTCTTAGTTTTCTTTCCATAAAATAAAGATATGCGACTGTCCTGCATGTTCGAGCAAAAAGAAAAATGAATAGGAAGAAAGCTGCTGCTAATCTTTGCCTTCATTTCATTTTGCAACGTGGCATGCAAATTACAGAACGTATGGTTATTACTGATTATTTAGTATCAGAGAATATTTTATAGGAAGCATCAACGAATTACAAGGAAAAATAACAGTCATTCATCTTTGTAAAGTGCTTGCTACTAAATAGTGAAGATATTGCCAGTTTCAATATAGACTATGTACTTGCATATTGCATTGCGAGCAAATATAGTTATGTAGTAAGATGTTAAACATACTTTTGAGATCTACCTAGTGCGGGTTTGAATTATAAAGTCATCATTCGAAATATGAAAGTGAACATGACATGTAAAATGAAACATACCCTGTGGCAAAATTTCTTCTATCAAACATGAAGCTTCTTTGAAATAGGACACATGTAAGCTCAAGCTAGTTTTTGAGAATATGCAGCCTTCAGAATCACCAAGTGTCTTAATGCTATCATTATATATTTTCACCACCTATTTGAAAAATGGCCAGTAAAGGGTTAGCTTATAAACATTTAAAATAGTATTATTATTCTGGTTAATAAGATTGCAAGCATAAATTCATGTATGCATTTCAAGAAAATAAGAGCACATAATCCTTCAAAATAGAAACTATCTGAAAAAATGAAATGACGCAGGAGTCCTTGCGAACAACAGACCAAAGCTTTTCTAATAAAAGAACTCATATGGTGACCAGAACTACACAATTAAGCTTGGAAGTGACAACTTGATTTTTTAGGACAACCACGCAGGGCATAATGGTAAAATGTTTTCGTTGAATGGAGCTACTTTGTTATTATGAAACAGGAGGAAAGACATTATGTGATTGTTATTCTCAAGAATTCCATTTATGGTACCACAATGGTGATTCCTAAAATCAACCAAGACAAGCAAACTCCAACATGCAATAGTCCGAGAACAATCATAAAAATTAATTCCTCACCGCTCCTGAATATTTTTGCATGGTCAATCCTCAAACTTGTTTGGGGGTGTCATCTAAGTCCCCGAACTCTTAATTTGCATATTCAAGTTCCCAAACTGGAGAAGTGGTTCACTCGAGGTCCAAATCACACTATCTACATACTTAATGTCTGTCACGGTCATCCCACTTAAGTGTACAAACTTATCATTTGTATAACTATCAAACTCACACTAAAGTTAAAAGATCATGTCAAACTAGAAAAATGTGAACTTCTTTAGGAAGCATGACTGCATGAGTAGTTCGTTTGATTTTCCTTTTCTATTTTCAGTGGGCCAAATAGTAATAAAATTGATAATGCTGTTCAAATGGATGACATGGATGTCATGAGATATTGTTTAGACAAATTAGTGCTAATTAGAAAGATTCGGATCATGAATGATCTACTTAGCAAGTTCAGGGACCTGAATGCACAAATTAAGAGTTTAGGGACCTACCAACCTAGATGACACCCCCAAACAAATTTTAAGGACCTGTCATGCACTTTATTTATTTTTAAAAGAACATGTGTTGTTCCCTGGCTGGGCAAGTGTTAACAGCAAAATTTAATACATGTGCAGTAAGATTTGAATCAATTTAGCATGGTACAGGAATTTATGAAACTACTAGTCAACAAATACAGAAACAGCTTCATGTATCGGTCGATACAGCGGTTGGGATATTAATATATTCCCTTTTCTATAAAAAAACTAGTCAACAGATATGATGAGGTGTCTCAAGTACCAGATATCATTATGACTCTTCAAAAATAATAATAAATACACAATGATTAGAAGATACAGTACCTCCAAGGTAATTACTGGACCAAGAGTATTCAGTCCGTACAATATTTTCCCATGGTATCTTAACAAGCTCTTTCTTGACATCTCCAAGATACTATCAGTGTCTTCAAATTTATTAGATGATGATTCTTGCAGATTAACCAACATCAGATCAAACTGCACAACGGTACAACGATTTAACAGTATAAATAGGTGTGCAAAGGGGGAAAATATGCAAGGTATTCTGTGTTGCCACTTGAAACAATTTATTTTCCTGTGAGAAGATATATAGTCGTTTTTTAACCTTCTCAAACAATATCTGTAGCTTCGATTTTAGATCATCAAAATCAACCAAGTAAGCATCATAATATTTGTTCACAATTGCTGCAGCAGAAGAAAAGCTCTCAAGCTCATTCCTGTCTTCTACGATATACACCTGGGACGCATGTAAGATATCCAAAGTCAATTTATTTCAATCCAGGGTTTCCTAAAAGAACAAACTAAATTTCAAATATAAAGAAGTTGTGGCTGCTAGAGGAACCTTTGCATCCAATGTTAGTTCAAGTTGAGCAACCTGTGCTTCACAATCTTGTATTGTACAAGTACCTGACGAAAGAGGATGTTTTTACAAATAATATGTTTTAGTGAAAAAAAGTGAACAAACTATAAATAGCATGGCATATTTTTTTGGTAGGAATGCCCATCTGCAGTGACAATGTGCAATATGTTCTAGAAGAGGTATTCTGTGCTACACTCTGTTTGACCTAGCCAAACAATACTTAAAAGTACTCCACGTGTACATCTACCACAAATAGTTAGAAAATTCTATATGTAATGACATAGCCGGTCCCAAGCCCGGGTAAAGGAGGAGGGGGTTGTGATAGGCTTGGCGAGCCAACAACTTACACTTAGCCATTCTCATGGAAATGAAACCCAATAGAAATTCGTTGGGGCGTAACCCTCTTAGCGACGCGCCATATCGGAACCCGGGTATGGTGTTAAGTGGGCAAGGGCCGGGTCGCCACCGCCTTAGTGGCGCGCCATATCGGAACCCGGATATGGTGTTAAATGAGCAAGGGCCGGATCGCCACCACCTTAGTGGCGCGCTACATCATCGCCCGGATGTAGTGATAAGTGAGCAAGGGTCTTTGCATCTTACTCGACGGGTGCAAAGCGTAAGAAAGCTAGCCGAGGAACATAGATTTCGGGTGGGTAGTTGAAATGTAGGATCCTTGACGGGGAAGCTACGTGAGTTAATAGATGTTGCCATTAGGAGACGAGTAAATATCCTTTGTGTACAAGAGACTAGATGGGCGGGTCAAAAGGCGAGAGAAGTCGAGAATACCGGTTTCAAGCTTTGGTATTCTGGTTCGGCTGGGACTAGGAATGGCGTAGGTGTTCTAATAGATAAGAGTCTTAAGGATGGAGTAGTGGATGTTCGAAGACGAGGAGATAGGATCATCTTAATCAAGATAGTAATTGAAAACATTGTCTTGAACGTCATTAGTGCTTATGCCCCACAAGTTGGGCTCAACATGAGTGCTAAGAGGCAATTTTGGGAGGACTTGGAGGATATGGTTAGTAGTGTACCGATAACCGAGAAACTCCTCATAGGGGGAGATCTCAATGGTCATGTGGGTGCAACTAATCTAGGATTTGAGGGAGTACATGGAGGTTTTGGATGCGGCGATAGAAATCAAGAGGGTAAGGACATCCTAGACTTTGCCGTAGCCTATGATCTGTTGATAGCTAACACCCTCTTTAGGAAGAGACAATCTCACCTAGTGACCTTTAGTAGTGCTCAACACTCTAGTCAGATTGACTTTGTCCTCACTAGGAGAAAGGATATACGGGAGTGTCTAGATTGTAAGGTGATCCCGGGGGAGTGTGTTGTGACACAACATAAGCTTGTGGTAGCTGACTTTCGCTTCCATACATGCTCTTTGCGGGACAAAGGTGTCAAAATCACAAGAACAAAGTGGTGGAAGTTGAAGGGAGAATCACAAGAATCCTTTAAAAATAGGGTGATCACAGAAGGACACTGGGCAGAAAAAGGAGATGCAGATAGTATGTGGATGAAGATGGCAACTTGCATTAGGAAGGTAGCTAGTGAGGTGTTCGGTGTGACAAAGGGAAAGAAAATTGTAGATAAAGACACTTGGTGGTGGAATGAGGATGTACAAAAGTCCATTAAGGAGAAGAAGGAGTGCTACAAGAGTTGGCATAATGATAGAAGCGCAAGCAACATGCTTAAGTACAAAGAGGCTAAGAAGAATGCAAAGCGGGCTGTGAGTAAGGCAAGAGGACAGGCCTATGATAAGTTATATGAGAGACTAGAGACAAAAGAAGGTGAAAAGGACATATACAAGGTAGCAAAAATCCACGAGAGAAAGATGAGGGATCTCAATCAAGTTAAATGCATCAAAGATGAGACTGACCGTATTCTAGTGAAGGATGAAGATATTAAGAATAGATGACGTGATTACTTTAATGGGCTATTCAATGATGGGAATGGGAGCACCATGGTTGAGTTGGATGACTCCTTTAATGACTCCAACAGGCGGTTCGTGCGGAGGATACGAGAGTTTGAGGTTAAGGAGGCCTTAAAAAGGATGAAAGGAGGAAAGGCCCTCGGCCCTGACGATGTCCCTATTGAGGTGTGGAGATGTCTTGGGGACGTGGCAATAGTATGGCTCACAAAGCTATTCAACCACATTTTTCGGTCAAACAAGATGACTGAAGAATGGAGAAAAAGTATATTACTACCTATCTTCAAAAATAAAGGAGATATTCAAAGTTGTACTAATTATCGAGGCATTAAGCTTATGAGTCATACTATGAAGCTTTGGGAGAGAGTGATTGAACACCGCCTGAGGAAAGTGACCAATGTCACTAAAAACCAGTTTGGTTTTATGCCTGGGAGGTCTACAATGGAGGCGATCTTCTTGCTTCGTCAGCTTATGGAGAGATATAGGGAGCAGAAGAAGAACTTGCATATAGTGTTCATCGACTTGGAGAAGGCGTACGACAAGATACCAAGGTCAGTCATGTGGTGGGCACTAGAGAAACATAAAGTGCCAACAAAGTACATTACCCTTATCAAGGATATGTACAATAATGTTAGGACAAGTGTGCGCGTAAGTGATAGTGAGACTGATGCATTTACTATCACGGTAGGACTATATCAAGGATCAGCTTTGAGCCCATACATCTTTTCCTTGGTGATGGATGAGGTGTCGAAGGATATACAAGGGGATATCCCTTGGTGCATGCTCTTTGCCGATGATGTAGTGCTGGTAGATGGAACTAGAGATGGTGTTGATAAGAAATTAGAGTTATGGAGACAAACCTTAGAGTCTAAGGGGTTTAGACTTAGTAGGACCAAAACCGAGTATATGAGATGTGACTTTAGTGGTGTTGGTCGTGAAGAGGGAAATGTTAGTCTACAAGGACAAATAGTACCTAGAAGGGACTCTTTCCGATACTTAGGATCAATATTACAAAGCAATGGCGATATTGATGAGGATGTTTGCCACAGGATCAAGGTAGGGTGGATGAAATGGCGACAAGCCTCTGGAATCCTATGTGATAGGAAAGTTCCACAAAAGCTAAAAGGGAAGTTCTATAGGACGGTGATCAGACCCGCGATGCTCTATGGGACGGAATGTTGGCCAACTAAACGGCAACATGTCCAACAAATGAGTGTCGCAGAGATGCGCATGCTACGGTGGATGTGCGGGCACACGAGAAGAGACCGAATAAGGAATGAGGTGATTCGAGATAAGGTAGGGGTGGCGCCGATTGAAGAGAAGTTAGTCCAACATCGACTTAGGTGGTTTGGACATATCCAACGGAGACCTTCAGAAGCACCAGTTAACAGTGGGATTTTAAGAGGTAGAGAAAATATTAGGAGGGGTAGAGGACGGCCAAGGTTGACTTGGGAGGAGGCGGTAAAACGAGATTTGAGAGATTGGAATGTATCCAGAGACTTAGCTCATGATAGGACCGCATGGAAAGTAGCAATCCATGTGCCAGAATCGTAGTCTTGTTTTTTTTTCTCTTTTCTTTTTCTTTTTTCTTTTTCCTTTCTCTTTTCTCTTTTTCTTTTTTTTTCTTTTTTCTTTTTTCTTTTTTCTTTTTTTTCTTTTTTCTTTTTTTTTTCTTTTTTTCCTTGTTCTTATAACTCTTCCTCTCTTTTACTTCATTGATATTGGGTTTCATGTCTAGCCGACCCCAACAGGCTTGGGATAAAGGCTTGGTTGTTGTTGTTGTTGTAATGAAACAGTCATCAGGAGACAATTTAAATAAAAAATCCGAAGCAGTAACCAATTATGTACAGGTCGGAACCAAAATTGTTGAACTGTAGATCTGTAGGGCAGCATTAGCATAAACGGGAGAATCATACTTTCAGAAATCTTTTTTGAGATGCGCACAACATGAGAAGTAACAAGAGTTTGAGGTTAAGGAGGCCTTAAAAAGGATGAAAGGAGGAAAGGCCCTCGGCCCTGACGATGTCCCTATTGAGGTGTGGAGATGTCTTGGGGACGTCGCAATAGTATGGCTCACAAAGCTATTCAACCACATTTTTCGTTCAAACAAGATGCCTGAAGAACGGAGGAAAAGTATATTAGTACCTATCTTCAAAAATAAAGGAGATATTCAAAGTTGTACTAATTATCGAGGTATTAAGCTTATGAGTCATACTATGAAGCTTTGGGAGAGAGTGATTGAACACCGCCTGAGGAAAGTGACCAATGTCACTAAAAACCAGTTTGGTTTTATGCCTGGGAGGTCTACAATGGAGGCGATTTTCTTGCTTCGTCAGCTTATGGAGAGATATAGGGAGCAGAAGAAGGACTTGCATATGGTGTTCATCGACTTGGAGAAGGCGTACGACAAGATACCAAGGTCAGTCATGTGGTGGGCACTAGAGAAACATAAAGTGCCAACAAAGTACATTACCCTTATCAAGGATATGTACAATAATGTTAGGACAAGTGTGCGCGTAAGTGATAGTGAGACTGATGCATTTCCTATCACGGTAGGATTACATCAAGGATCAGCTTTGAGCCCATACATCTTTTCCTTGGTCATGGATGAGGTGTCGAAGGATATACAAGGGGATATCCCTTGGTGCATGCTCTTTGCTGATGATGTAGTGCTGGTAGATGAAACTAGAGATGGTGTTGATAAGAAATTAGAGTTATGGAGACAAACCTTAGAGTCCAAGGGGTTTAGATTTAGTAGGACCAAAACCGAGTATATGAGGTGCGACTTTAGTGGTGTTGGTCGTGAAGAGGGAAATGTTAGTCTACAAGGACAAATAGTACCTAGAAGGGACTCTTTCCGATACTTAGGATCAATGTTACAAAGCAATGGCGATATTGATGAGGATGTTTGCCACAGGATCAAGGTAGGGTGGATGAAATGGCGACAAGCCTCTGGAATCCTATGTGATAGGAAAGTCCCACAAAAGCTAAAAGGGAAGTTCTATAGGACGGTGATCAGACCCGCGATGCTCTATGGGGCGGAATGTTGGCCAACTAAACGGCAACATGTCCAACAAATGAGTGTCGCAAAGATGCGCATGCTACGGTGGATGTGTGGGCACACGAGAAGAGACCGAATAAGGAATGAGGCGATTCGTGATAAGGTAGGGGTGGCGCCGATTGAAGAGAAGTTAGTCCAACATCGGCTTAGGTGGTTTGGACATATCCAACGGAGACCTCCAGAAGCACCGGTTAACAGTGGGATTTTAAGAGGTAGAGAAAATATTAGGAGGGGTAGAGGACGACCAAGGTTGACCTGGGAGGAGGCGGTAAAACGAGATTTGAGAGATTGGAATGTATCCAGAGACTTAGCTCATGATAGGACCGCATGGAAAGTAGCAATTCATGTGCCAGAATCGTAGTCTTGTTTTTTCTTTTCTCTTTTTCTTTTCCTTATTTCTTATTTCTTTTCTCTTCTCTTTTTCTTTTTTCTTTTTTCCTTTTTTTCTTTTTTTTTCCTTTTTTCCCCTTGTTCTCATATCTCTTCCTCTGTTTTACTTCATTGATATTGGGTTTCATGTCTAGCCGACCCCAACAGGCTTGGGATAAAGGCTTGGTTGTTGTTGTTGTTGTTGTTGTTGCACAACATGAGAAGTAGATATAGAGTTTTTTTGCAGCACACGACACAAAAAAGGGAAAACATGCAGTCGCACAGCATAATGATTTAAGGAACTAAAAAATCATGGTTCTGAAACAATTGATGAGAGGGAAAATACTAAGGGTATAAACACAAATGTCATGTACAAAGTTCTTACCTTTTGTAGCAACGGGAGATGCTGTCATTCCAAAGACAGCTGGCCTCCACTCAGAACCAATGTAAAATTCCTTTAAACTCAAGCAGGGCGTAGAAAATTAGGAAAAAAATTGAAGGACGCTTCGTATAGAAAATGCTATCTAAGCAAATTATCTACTACCTAAATAATGCATGAGAGTATAAAACATTATCTATATTGTCAACCCAAAGAAAAGAATTTCAAATCTACAATATATACCTTCATTATTCGCGAGTAGGGATGGTTTCTACAAGCACGATGGCATTCATCAAATATTAACAAGCTAATTGTTCTCATTTTTATAAAAGCATGCCTCAGAGCATCCAACAAAATTTGTGGCGTCATTACAACTATCTGAAAGACAAAAAGGAAGAGTGTCACTCCTCAAGGAAATACATATTTCAGATCAGGGATAGCAGATAAGCAAAATATGACACTTCTGATTTCTAACTGATAAGCGAAAAATTGTATAAATAATTATGGCATCCAAGAGAAGAAACAGAACCTGACAGCCATATAATTCAGATAATTTGACCAGAGTGGCATATTTACAGGAATTACACAATCTCGTGAATGTAAATCAAGCATCCTTTTAGCAATGAGAACAGTGAAAAGGAAAATGATGTAGTACTTGATCCCTGAACCACCTACTTGCTATTCCATAGATATGATATTTTTTAGCAAAGATCAAATAACAACTTCAGTCAGTAGCTCTGAAATTTATGAATAACCTCAATTCATATTCGATTCAAGGCCACCACCATCGATAAAACATTGTATTGGAAGGCAGGGTAGCGTTTAAATCTCATTGTGCATCACAACTGGTCAATTTCCGCATCAAGCATAGCACAGTCTTCGGTGAACCTATGCGCTTACCTCCTTATTCCCAATTTGCTCCTTCCAGTTCTCAGCGGTCCATTCACCGACGCCTGACGCCCCATGGCACTCCACCGCGTCGAGGTCCGTGTACTCCTCAATCACCTCGAATTGCTACAACAGATACGAAAACAAAAAACGAGACCGTCTCCCTATCAGAAACGGTCGCCGTCTCCACATTGTCGCTCTGGAAGACAAAACGGCCGCACCTGGTGGACGAGGTGCACGGTGGGCGCGAGGAACACCACGATCCGGCGCGGCGCCTCCCCCGCGCGCACGCGGCGGGCGTGCTCACGCGCGAGCATCACGGCCACCATGGTCTTCCCGGAGCCGGTGTCGAGCACCGCGATGGTGTTCCCGCGCAGCGCCGCCGCGAACACGTCCACCTGGTACCTGCACGCACGAGCACCCCCACATCAGCCCAGGTGCCTCCGTGCCCCCCGCAGCGCGACCGCGTGCGTGAGAGAGGTAACGGCGGGGAATGCGAGTCCGTACCCCCGTGGCTGGAGCTGCCTGTGCGGGCGGCGAGAGGGCGGCAGCTGGGGCAGAGGCGGAGGGTCCCCGACCATGCCGGCGGACATGGGTGCGGTGGGGTAGTAGGGGTCGGTATGGGCGAAGCCGCGGTGGTGGTGGTGGGGAAGTGCATGGCGGCGTGTCAGTGCGTGTATAAATCCGAGACGATACCAGACAAGGCGGAGGGAGGGGCGGGGGGACGGAGCTGGGGGAGAAGGCGAAGTGCGTGAGGCGGCGCTGCGGTTGGCGTGGTGACTGCGAGGCGCCTGGTTCGAGTTCGTTCGGGCAGTTGGCATGTGGGGCTACCCTGCACGTGCCTCCGATAGAAACGCACTCTTGCTGCACGTTCCTACTCACCCTGATCAATGAGCAACGGTACGATCCTTTTCTCTCGTTTTTTAATTAAGTTCTTCTTTCTCTTTTGCTGAATGCGATACCCTTCGTTTAATTCATTCGCCACTGTCTTGCATTTTGTAATGCATTTTCTTTTGAATTTTCGAGAGAATTATTCTCTTTTTTTTCAACTAGCAAGTCGTCCGTGGGTTGCAGCGGGGAGCTGTAAATTTATAGAATATGTTAAATAATGATGATTTGTACAAATTTAGTGTGTTTAAATGAGAAACAACTAATACATTAGTGTTAATATAACCAATCGCTTTGTGAATCTATTGCGTTTGCTTTCGTAGAATGCTGAAAAAGATAGAATTTATCGGTATACAACCGCCGTGCTACTTTGTTTATTTGTTTCTGCTTACAATAAAGTCATTGGAACAAAATGTTTTGTGATCACGCGTTATTAGATTTCCAGGTTATCATGATTTTTACCATTTGACATATTTAGTTACTAAAGTGGAAAAATAACAAGAGTGATTGTGTAAATATAGGATATAAACAAAATGGAAATTTATTCCGTCCATGGCTAACACACAAATAAAATTAATCTAAGCATATCAAAATAAGAAAATTGTGCTCCATTTATCACTTGGATGATCATGACCCAACCTCGTGCAACAGCGTTGTACGTGAATGGAAAGGGTAAACTAAAGGGTCTCCATTTTATGGGCTTTTTTTAGCCCACCAGGGCCAGCCCAAACGAAACATAGAACGGATTGAGAGAGAGTAAGAGATTGAGGGCTGGGACTTGGGAGGTGATGTTCCAGGGAGGAATGGAGTTCATTGGTCGAGAGGGATCCATTTTTAAGGTTAAAGGCACCTACGAAGATTAACTACGGGAGAGGAAAGGGAGAGACGGAGGAGCGGATCGGTTCAAAACCGGTTTCTCCATGTTTTTTTTCACGGTCGCGGTAGAGAAACGCGAAAGCATTTCGCAGTTTTGAGTTTTGACCTTGAAAAGGATTCAGATTTATGTGGAGTCTGATGCGATAGCGTTCGAGACGGACTCTACTTCACATACATAAACCGTGTCGTGTGTGCGGGAGAACCGTGGACAAACCATTAACCGACACTGCGCAGACTTGAGAAAATTTAATAAGTAGTACAGATTTTGTTAGTAAACATGTATCCAAATTGGTCGATCTATCTGCGTCCACGTTTCATAAAATTGGTACATATGCAGGTTGGCTCAAGCATGCCTACAAAATAGCAGACGTACCTTCAAGTGGTGTCGAGCCCTTGGATCAGTTTCACCTCCTACTTTAGTTCCACTGTTCAAAGTTCACTCGTTGAAACCAATTCTTATTTTCCTTCTTCGCCGAGAACACGGTTAATACGATGATAATTCACGGGATACGGGCGCGACGCCCCTCACCAAAACTTAGCTGATTAGTATAGCTTTGCTCTCACCATTGAGACTCTGTTGGTCACAAACACGTAAATATCACCGTTCCTCCTGCTCCACGTTCCCGTCACCTTTCTCGGCACCGTCCGGATTCGCAGCATGCTTGTTCATCACCAACACCGCGTGCTTTAATTTGCATGTGTTGTTTTGCACTCATCACGTATCTCACGGTTGTCATCTCTCATCATCGTTTGGAAAGCGGTTCTAGTTTATTCAGGATCTCAGTTTAAACTGGTACGCTTGAACACCTATTAATAAAAATATTTAAACATCTAATATGAGTAAATTGGCCCAAAACCAAACATAATGCTAAGTTTTTATCTGCTATAACTTCTCTCTCCGGCATTCAAGTGATAACACTAGGATTCTGTTAGGCACAACTTTTAGCTTGTTAAAAAAAGAGTTTATTTGAAAAGCTGGTGAAAAGTAGGACACTGTTTACTTTTGTGAAAAAAACTGTTTCATAAGTTATGCCAAACAGAGTCAGAACCTTTTTAGCTTATTTGTTAATTAAAAAATTATCCAAATGATATCGATAAAAAAATAGGGTGGCTACAAGGCAAAGCTATATACAAAATAAACGCAAAAGGCTTTGGTGTCAATACCAGGTACATCTGTTTTTCCATTGCTGTCATGTCTTTTCATAGAATCACAATATAATATGAGCAGGTATTGGGCATATATGGTTCACGTAGAGGGATGTATGACTAGGTTTGTCCATGTTATCCTGACATTAACTGTCACAAGCAACAAAGTAACACGACCGCAACAGAATTGACTAGCTTGCAAATAGACGCACATGGAACAAAGGGAACTCATATGGAAGTAAAGCACGTCAACTTCTATATCAGGGTATGGGATCACACATACAAGACATACATAATTGCCCGACACTACGTTACCTCATTGTGTACAAAAGAATATCCTCCTCAAACCAATTAGTTTCCCTTGTCATCTAATATCTATAATTTATATGAAGAATATTAACGCTGCTACTCTTGGTGCAACATCTCCAATATAACATGAAAGCCATGTAAACCTAATCCTAGACATCCCACATGGACGACATGCGTCCAATCTTCTGTATGTTCCAACTAGCAGCAACCTATTAGATGTGCTCCCAGAGCCGTGAAGACTGGTGCCTACTGCCAACCTAGGCTGTAAAGCCCTTCATAGGAACATGTCCGGTCTCCCGGGCATAACCAAGAGTGAATTATTAATCTCGAGCTGCCTTGTTTTTCCAAGCAGCCATTGGCTTTGGAATACTGTCAAAACGAGGAATAGGAAGAGGGAGAGCAAAAGAATCTGGTTTTATGCCCCATTTGCTGGCTGACCATATGGAGGTACTGGTGTTGCTTTCTGGCTCTTGGAACTCTGGAGTGCTCGAAGATTTCCTAACACTTTGCAGTCCATTTCCAAATAAAGGCTCCGCCATTGCGAAAAGATTCTGCTGACTCTTGTTCATGTCTGGTCGATTGCTGGACTTTGGCCTCAATGCCAGGCCTTTCCAAGCACTTGCCAGGAAGTGGCCACCATTTTCCTCCCTAGATAATAACTCACCATCAGCTTTTTAGCGCCGCCTTATCAACCTTTCACTGTCTCCATTCTCATCAGTCTCACCATTTGCAAGAGAACCTATTGTCAAACTTCTGGTTTTTTTATTCTGAAGAGGGAATGGATCAGAATTTGGTGGCTCCAACCACAGCTCAACATCCAAACAGACAGATTTGTCTTTCCTATATACTGCCATTTCTGTGCCTTCTCCATGATCTCTCTTCGGAGGTGGCGCAAGGCCATAGTATCCCTGCAAAAGGCTCATGGCTGGCGAAACTCTGTGTTTTGGTGTTTTCAGTACCGAATCCAAGATATCTTCATGGATGCGACGTGGAGTAGATTCCCTGAAATATTATATTTGTTACAGAATGTGTTATATAAGGTAAGGCATAAAATAGACCAAGTGAAAATGAATCCTGATCTGGAGATGATTCCATAATGTAGTTATTGTGAAAAATGGCATAGCTCAACAAGACACAGAGGGCGGCAGTCGATAGTTATTACAGAAAGGAGCAACATTTGTATGTTGCAACACTAACTACAGAAGAAGACTGAATTCTTATGGTGCATAATAGACAAGGCACAACTATGGTACTGTTTACGCTATAACACCTAACACTCTTGTAAGCGCTACATCACAACATATTTTAAGAATATAGACAGCTTATATATGTTTGATGGAGGGGGAAAGGAAAGTACAGCCACGCGTGCATGAGACCGCTGAACCATATTCACGGGTTGGTTTAATGCATCTTTTTAGTCCTCTTTCGACGCTCTTCATATATTGACTTAATGTTCAGAAATGCTACTACAAATGTTAAGCTACTATGCACCGACCAGTTGACCCCAAAAGCTTAAGCTGATGAGAAAAGGTGGGCAATTCACTTATATTTCAACACTCCCCCTCATGTGCACGCTCTCTTGGGCCGCAAATGTGGAATAGGAGTCCGCTGCAATTTATTTTAATAAATCGCGCCCGCCAGGATTCAAACTCGAGACCTCTGGCCCTGATACCATGTTAAGCTACTATGCACCGACCAGTTGATCCCAAAAGCTTAACCTGTCATGAAAGTGACAGCGGTGGCGGGGTTGCTGGTGGTACCTACGAGGGGTCCACCGGCAGCCGAACCGGTTTTCGAAGAGAAAGAAGGGGCGACAGCACCTCTAGGGACCAGAAACTCGGGTGGTCGAGCGCTCCAGGGGGCGGCGGCCCCTCTAGAGGTGGCGGCGGCCCCTCCAGAGGCGGCAGCACCTCCAGCGGCGAGGGGCCAGGGGGCTGCGGCCCCTCCAGAGGCCGCGGCCCCTCCAGATCCGGCAGGCCAGGGGACGGCGGCCCCTCCAGAGGCCGCAGCCCCTCCAAATCCGGCGGGCCAGGGGGCGGCGGCCCCTCTAGAGGAGGCGGCACCCCCTCTGTGCGCGTACGGACCCCATCCGGGAGGGGGTGGCCCAATCCGGATGGAGCCACCCCGATCCAGGGCGCGGCGGCGGCGGCGGATGGGGTGCTGGTGGCGGTGGCCCAGGGCACGGCGGCATGGTGCCTGGTGGCGGCGGCGGCGGGCACGGCCCAGGGCGTGGAGGCAGCGGCGTAAGGCACAACAGCGGGGGCGGCGGCGGTGGGCGGCGCACCGGTAGGGGCGGCGGCGGCTCCGGCGGCGGCGCGAGCCCAGGGCTGCGGCGGCGGTTGGGCCATTAGGGTTAGGGTTTAGACCTAATCCTAATTATTTCCTAGCTCTGATACCATATTAGAGGGCTAATGGTGTCTGTATTAGATGAATAATAATGCTGGGGTACAGGTCTGATTATATAGAGGGATTAGGAGGGGGAAAAGGACTAAACTACCCCTAACCCTAGTCCCTCTCTAATGACTGATATGCCCTTGTGACACACACTTAATTACAGTGTCTAATAACAAAGTTGCCAAAATAAGATAAGCTAATAACCATAAATGCTCACATAAGCTAACCTCAAGTCATAAAGCTAATTGACAAATTGCATATTGCAGATAGAACAACTTTCCAAAGAAAAATCATACCTTCAAACTCTTTCCGTAGTCTAGTTACAGTGGATACATTGTTCAATTAAAATCAAGTTAAATTATTTTTTCCAGAAAAAAAAAGATCAAATACAACTCCAAGGTGTGTGGAGTAAGGTAGTACCAGTTTCATTTGAATGGTAAAAAGATCAAAGTAACTGAAACCACTACATAGGAGAAGACAATATATTTCTAAAACACTAAACATGGAAAAGGGAATAAGCTGAGGAAAATTAGTAGAAAAGGCTCAGCAAGGTTAAATTTCCTGTTGCATGCCTAAATTCTAGCAGAAGTGTGGCCAAACTTGAAATAACCAAATAACAAGAATCATTTGCAAGCTCCTACTGACCTACTATCCTACAAGTTAAAGTAGTTCCCCTTTCAGATTCTAGTTCAGATTAGCTTGAACACTTCGTTTCACATGATGTTGGTTTAAACTCACACTCAACAACCTCAGACCCAGTACCCTAATCTGACCTTGCTGCACCTCAATGGGCAAACCTGTACCTGTCACGTAAATACTTACCGTGTCACTACCAGAACAGACAAATACAAACACTAGCCAATCAAAACTGCAATGTAGGAATCACTACGTATACGTACAGCCGTAAGGTGTAGATGATGCATAATTTTGCTCCTATTTTACCTGTGATCGTCCTCATAAGAACCATTCTGCTGGCAGGATGACGGTGGATGCCTACCAGGGAGTGGAATCAGCAGTGTCTTGTGTGCAAACATCTGGAGGTCAGTTGAGAGGCCATTCAGCCTCTTAATATCCGCTACCTACACCACCCGAACATGTGAATCGTTCCAAAATCGTTGTACCATAGTTGAAACAGAAGTTCATACGACCCGAAACAACTACAAGGTAAAGAATACTTTTGTTTTATATCCACCCTGAAATTCCAATGCCAATATTATAACCATAGACCCTAAAAAACCAGAGCACTCCCGTCGTTTTACCTCGACGCCATACTTGATCGCGACACCCGCGAGGGTGTCGAGCTTGCCCACCCGGTGCAGCATGTACTGCCCGCACAACGACATCGCCGCCGGCGACGACGCCGACGGGGACGAGAACTGAGAGGGCGACTGCTCGACGGCTACGGTGGCCACGGCGGCTGCCTCCTCGATCTCGCCCGTCCCCCGGCCCCCGTCGTCCAAGAACCCATTGCCACGCGAGAAGGCCTGGTCCTTGGGGAAATGGGAGCGGATCATGACATCCGGAGGCGCGGAGGGGTGAGATCTGGGTGCGGGCGGCACTGATTCGTGGCAGAGCTCTGCAGATTCGCAGTAAGCAGGGGATGCGGGAGAGGAGATGGTTTGATGAGGAATCGACGATGAGGGGGGAGGAGGAGGAGGACCGGAAGGGTGGGAAGGGGTGGAGCTCGCGCGAGGTTTGGTCTGTTGACGCGGCTCGGGGAAGAAGGCGACGCGAGAAACGTGGCGCAAGGAAAACACCAGCCAACTTTTCCTCTCTTCGAAGTTTCGACGTCTTTAATGCCATTGTAAAATGATTCGACGTCTTTAATAGTATTGTAAAATGATTCGACTAAAATGATCCAAAGGAGCTTAAATTTTCTACGAGTATCTGAAATGAAATCTCCATCAAAGCGGATTCTCATTTGTTGTTTATAAATGTTGTTTATCTATATCTTTAACTTAAACACACAAATATAAAATCAGTAGAGAAAATGTTTGATAGATCATATATTATGCTTGGAAAATAATAAGTGTATCTTCTCGTGATTTTGTTATTATCATAAAGTCACGATGATGGGTTACACCAAAGTCTCATTCTAAGTATGTTATCCTTCTTTGCCTTATTTTAGGTTCGATATATATTTTCTGCCTCATACTTCCTCCTAGTTTCAAGAGCCACAACCAATAGTAAAGTAGATTCATAATTTTTCTATGCATACTCAGTACATTGGTCATATGTGACATGGTTTTTATATACTTTTTAGAATTAACAAAAAATAGGGTATAAACACAAAGTACTTTTCACCAACATTTCAAACAAGTTGTTTTTTTCAATAAAAAGCACTGCATTGCCAAACAAGGACACTGATTATTTATCTCGCTATTGCCTTCCTCCATGTATTTCGGTGTGCTTCCTTCTTCATTTGACAATCACGGGTTTGCGATTCTCATAACAATTTATTATTTACGTGTTAAAATGTATGAAGATATTTCCTACCACCTTAAAAGTCTATATTGGGTAATAATATCAAATATGTATCATCGTCTTTGATATATAAAATATCTCTTACAAAGAGGAAACTCTGAAAATGTTACATCGTCCCATTTTTCCATCTCACTACAAACAACCAAATGAATTGCTATAACCTAGCTGCTGTTGGCCCTACCCTATCTGCCGCCTCTCTCAGAAAGGCCTTTACACCCGTCTCCTACACGACTACACCCTGCAAGGTGCAAGGCCAGAAGTAGCTCGATGCAGAGACGATCTGCAACGTGCGACGGAACCAGATGAGTCGAGTCAAAATGTGCAGCGTCCGGTGATGGTGAGGTCGTGATGCAGCACGTGTCAAATGTAACTCGGTCAAAGTGTGCGGCATAACTGACACGCTATGGACGAGGTACCGTACATATAGGAGTGAGTTCGTCCCATAATGCCACAAGCAAACCAGCAGAGCGCACAGACTCGAGCTTGAGCAATTGGTGCAAACCAAACTACGCCATGGCGGCATTGTTAGGGTGATAGCAAGGTTTATCCATCAACAAGTTTACGTATTGAACATGTCTGAGCGGCACAAAAGTAGGAGGTTACCGTTAGATCCAGCAACATCACAACCTTTTCTACCCTTGCTTGCTGGAGGGACGAACATAATTAAAAAATTTACTATACACATATTCTTGCTTAAGAAAAGGACATGATCAAATGAACTGCAATACACTATTAAACCTCCGTTGAGCTGTATATACACACGTTAGTGTACATCTCTGTTGCTGGTATGAAATCTATGTACAAATATGAAGCCACTACTGATTGTAGTCGCAACTCGATTATTTGATCGCCGCTCAAAATTGTTGGTCGTGTTTCACATACAACTTCTGCTCATGAATGATTGTCAAAATGCGCTCAAAACCCGAACCTTTCAAGCACTTCACCTCATTCACAAAAACACGGTGTATTGTGACCTTTTCATACGACAAACTCAGGGGAAATGCCTTGGTCCCAAGTCGTTGACCATAAAAATGAAGGTTCTCATGGCTCGCCCAAGCTACTCTCTTGTTGAGAGCCCACCGTTCATCCTTATAGAGATGACATTGGAGCTATCACAACATACAACCAGTGTTCTCCACGCCCAATTTTTTAATGTAGTATGTCTCTCCACACCAGTTGGCTCCAAAGGCAATTATGCACTGTAAGAGATAATGTAAGGAGTGTAGACCCCCCTTTCAATTCACCTTTCCATCTAGTATCAAAGCTCCCCATCAACCCACCGAGGATTTTGGAAACCAGAATCTGCAATTTTCCTTTGCCCTTTGTGCAATTCCCGCTTCAGCAACCTACATGATATGGAGTTGTAAGGTTTGACATGTAGAGGTGAGGAGGCAACTTTTGTATTTGCATTATGGAAATACCACTCCAGGTTCTCTAGGGATGATTCCCTTATATATGAGGAAGCTGGTGGCGTTCGCCAACTTTTGCACGGAAGACGATCTGACATAGATATCATATCAGGCCAACTGTTATGCTTAATAATTAAACAACACATACTAACTATTCGGACAGTGGGTGGGAGCTCCTAAGGAAACATTTTTGTAAAACTACAAGGAAATCAAAGGGGAGGATCATCTGAAAATTGCATAATCTGATAACCCAACTTCATAGGCAAGTAAATGGTGTATTAAAAATATTTTAGATGGGAAGGCATAAGCCACTTGTACTCGTTGCAACCACTAAATATTTTTGCATGTTACAATGAATTAAATGAGAGAAATCATTATACCTCATCGATCGCCACAAGATTGTCCCATGTTAATTTTACAGCTTCAACATATTCATGAAACTGGAGGTCCCCATCCTCCTCAGATGACTTATCCACCCGCCACTGACCAAATTTCTGTTGCAAACTAAGAACTTCCGAGCCAAATCCTAAATCCTAATGCAGTCACTTATAAGTCTGTCCAAAGGATGCATTTCAGTCAAGACCAACAAAAGGGAGAAGATGGAGAGAACGGTGTCATGAAAATCTCAAATGGTATGTATGATTTTGAAAATACCAGTAAGAGGATCTGAAGATGTGGGTATCATCTAAATACGGCTGAAGTGGGTAACTCCATACACACTTTCTGATTCTAAAAGGCCTTGTATTATGAGAAGGAAGAAAAACATTACAAGTGCAACAGTTGATAGCTAGATTGTTGGCTGATGCTAACGATCTCATTCTTGTTTATCTCGTCCCGACATCGTTTTATGCATTCTCCCAACCGTTTTCGTATTTACGCGAAAAAATGGTTGGGGTACATCCCCGTACGTTTTTAACATGTCCCATATTGGGTCGAGATAATCCTGAATTCATCCCATTTTCAAAGATCTAGGGCATCAGAATATCGAGTCCATGGGTCATGAATGCCTAGTCGTTATGCCATGTCCAAACTCACTGAAACCATCAAGTCTACTCTTTGATCTCCACCGCTCAATACGCAATGGCCCGCCACATGCAAGACCTAGCCCATTTGCTGGACAGAAGCACTTTTTTTTTAATTAAAAAAATAGGATATTTATGTAATTTTTGAAAAATAAGGGAACATTTTAAATAATTGTAGAAATGGTAGAAGTCTCTCCCATGTGGATTCATCGCTCCAGTGGCTCTCTTGTAACTTTTACACCACCAATTTTGAAACGAGACCCCGGGAGATGAGTAGCTCGCTATCGGACAACTCATGATGAATAATGTATGAGCTGCCCGATGAGAAGGCGACTTTTGATAAACAAAATCAACCACCTCTACATAAGAATCCCATGTCTCTAATATTCTATAGAAAATAATTGAAATTTAGGAAAAAAAGAGGATGGGAGAGGTGAGACTTTCAGATATTACTATTGGCCGATTTGTAGTTCTTTAGTTCATTCGCATTGTGTTATGATCTTTTTTCTTGTTATTTATTTGTTCAGTGAATAAAACAGTTGTGCTAGGTGTTTTTAGTATGACTAATGTTGTGAACACAGCCATGCCCAACGTCAGTATTCTTATTCGCTTCATTTTGTATAGAAAAGTAAATGAGCAACTGCGGAACAACGTTTGGACGCATGAACTCCGGCCAGAACTAGGCAAAAGGCAGACCGAGCCGATCAGTCGGTCTCACGCAGTCTGGTGGCGCCTCCCTAAACCTCTTTCCAGCCGCGACGGCCGGTCGGCACAGCGGCCGCCATGCGCACCCTCCTCGCCGCGGCATGGCCATGCGTCCTCCTCCTCGCCTGTGCGTCACAAACGCCCGCGGCGGCGAGCTCCGGTGCAGCCGCCGGCCGCGCGGAATGGCAGGTCCTCAACAGAACCAACTTCTCCTCCCAGATCCGGCTGCATTCCCACGTCCTCCTCGTCGTCACGATGCCCTGTGAGCCCTCCTGCCCGTGCCTGCCTCTGATCCCTGACGAGTTGCGTAGTCGCGGTATTGTTCAACTGAATTAACTCTCCCACCTCCAGTGAATTGTAAATAAAAAAGGATGAGTAGCAGGTCACTGAAATCTGCTGGATATGACATGAAAAAACACAGCAATTTACATTTGAACTGGAACTTCCTAATAGCGTTTGTAATTTCGTTTTTTGAATGTGCTCCAATGCTCCAGCATAGACAAAAAATGTGTACTTAACAATCTAATAGTTGACGTTCTTGCTGATCTTAATCTTTAGGGTATGGTGAGTCAAGATCACTAATGGATGAAATAGAGAAATTAATTGTCTCCGACAAGCAGGAGTTTGGTCGCCTCAAGTTGATGGTCGTGTACAGGAATTCTGAGAAGCTGTTGACAGATGCTATCGCCGCCACTGAAGGAATAAAGTTTATATACTACCAACGTTCCATTCCATTCAAATATCAAGGGAAGCTGCGTGCACGAGATATACTGTTGTCAGTTCGCCACATCATGTCACTTAAGCATGAGCTGGCCCCTTTTGAGGTTTTACATACAAAAGAAGATGTGGAAGCTTTCATGGAATCAACTGATAAATCTGTACTCCTTTATGAATCTTGTGGATGGTTCACCAGATTGGCACATCGTGGGAGCAACCAGAGCGATGAGGATATTTCATCAAAAAACGACACAGAGAATGGTTTGCTAACTCTGTAACTTATCTCTATGATTTATTCATCTTTCGAGGCATTATGTGAAATATTGAGGCAGCTACAGCGTTAAAATTGTGCTTGACAGCATGACTAGGAGCCTAGGACATAATGAATCAATTTGTATAAACACAGACTGGGTGCAAAGAAGTTGTTTAGGGTTCTAATATGGTACAAAATGGATATGCTTTCTGGACTTTCTTATTTTGCTAGTTCAATTCAGTTCTACTTGGTTCTTTTTTCATGCACCAGTCACTCCATGATCCCTCATTTGTAAAATATTTGAATGGATGATAGTGCGTTCTCATTTTCTGACATTTGGATTCAATATTCATTGATGTTATACAGTTGACATTTCTGGGAAGACCCTAACCAGAGACTCAGATGGGCCATTAGAGCTTGTAAGTGTTGCAAGGGAAAATGCATTTATCTCTGATTAATTATGTGATGCTATTTTTCTTTGAGAGACTACCTGAACTATGAAGATTCAAAAAATTCACAAGAAAGATTCCTCAAAATATAATTATTTGAGATGACAAACAGGTTATAGAGGATGAAGGGTTATTCTTTGGAGGTGGTGGTCATCTTACTGGTTCTCCTTGGAAAGGTGGATTTACCTTAGCAAATGAAAGTACCTCCGACAAAATTGAAAACACAAACAATGGAAACAGAAAGTTATGTACAGTGTCAAAGTTCTACGAATTTGAAAGCTTCTATGCAAGGCTTACTGGTATAGCAAGAGAATATTTTCTCCCTTCAGAAATAGTTAGATTTGGTCTTATAACTGAAAAATCATTACTGCCATCACCGGGTGTTGTCAATGAAGTCAACATAGAGACATGGTTCCTCGCTATTCATTATCTGGGATGCACAACTTGTTCAGTTATTGCGAAAGAAGGGGACGACCTAAGAAGCCTAGTGCAAACCCATCATGATCCCAACATTAAGGAGGTAGGAGAATATTGGTTTAATGCACAAATAGAATAAAATATGTTGAAGTTTAAGTCAGATATGATGTTACCAATTATTTTCATGCATTACCATGCGCTATCAGTTAAAATTAGTAGAATAGATGTTAGGCAATAAAATGCAGCATAAAATGGTTATACTGCTTTTACTTTGTCTAACAATGCTTGCAGACAACTGCTTTTGTTTATTTATTTTTAAGCTATCCACTTCCAAATTTGCTGAACCTTCTTCAAATTGTCTGCAAAATATATGCTTCTTTCCTTGAAGCAATAGCCTGTAGATGAAGAGAACTCTGCAGTTTTTACTTAATCAGTGCACTACTGAATTTATTTTGTTGTTTTTGATGACTCAATACCCTAATCCATTTTGATGCAAATAAATATCTGTTTCATCGGCAAAGGCTTTTCTCAGACGACTTATTGGGATATATGCTATGTTAATTTTTATATAACTTATCTAACACTTTTAATTATCACGTGCATCAGGGCATGACTTTTGGATTTACTTGCTATTTGTAGGTTGATGTTGATGAAAGTGGTGGCCAGGTGATCTTTTCTGCAAGCAGGCCATCAGCGATTCTATTTATTGATAGATTATCCCACTCTTCAAAAATCAGAGATCAAAGCAAACTCTCTCTCAAGTTACTAAGACAGTATTTGCAAAACAATTATCCATTTCATGTCAGTGGCGGAGCTCTAAGTATTAGTGCCTTCAGAAGGCGCTCAAGAGTGGTCCCTTCTTTGATGAAAACTGGTATCTCAGATACCCATTCTGAAACAGCACGGCTGAATGCTTGGGCCTCCAAGCTTATGGCACTTGGGGACAAAATGTCAGTTATGGTGGTTAATGATGGAGAGAGTATTTCATACGGAAGTTCTAGCCAAGGTAGTGGTGGTAATCCGTTGTACGATATTCTAACAAACTTGCTGCAGAAAACAAAACCAGGGTATAGGTCTAAGAAAACGAGAATCAGAATGGTTTCAAAGGATGCCGGCATAAATCTGCTTTCAGATGATTCTAAAGTCGAGGTGATCGAATCAGTTCAAGAGAGTCAACATGAAAGAACTGATAATTTGTTTTCCACTTCAGATAATTTTAATGGTGCAATTGCTGAAGTTCTGGTGGATGACAACGAGGTAACAGGGACTGAAGATGTTTATGATGGACAAGCACCAAATATATTTGAGAAATCTCCTGCAACTGACCCGGACAAACACGATAACGATCTTGAATCTAGTGCATCAGAAATGGATGACCGGAGCAAAAGTGAAGCCTCAGATATGAGCTTTGATATTCAAAGAGAGGTCTCCAATGATGTCTATGGCAGTAGTGAAGCTGGAGGTATATTGCATAGACATGAAGAGGAAAGCACAACAGAAGCTCTGGACATTTTGGAACCTGATGAGAGAAAAATGCATACTAACCAAGAGGAATCCGGGTCACCAAATGAGCAAGATGATGGATTGTCTGTGCTGGGTAAAGAGTGCAGAAGAACTGAAGATGCCATTTATGAGGATATCTCATTCAATCTAGATGAAGGATCAGAAAGTGATAGCAAATGTCCCCTTCATTCAACATGTAGCTCTTCCACCAGTTCTGTTGGAAATGACAATGACTATACTGGGGAAGTAACTTCAACTATACCCGATGACCGTTTTTCTGGTTCTTTCTACTTCTCTGATGGTGGTTATAGGCTTCTGCGAACTTTAACTGGCGGATCAAGAATTCCATCCCTGGTTATAATTGATCCAGTTCAACAAAAGCATTATGTCTTTCCTGAGGAAAGTGATTTTAGCTATGCTTCTCTACAAAATTATTTTGATAGTTTTGTGAACCAAAGCCTTCCTTCATATCACCATGCTGCCTCATCAGCTATAAGGTCAAAGGAGCTTCCAAGGCCACCTTTTGTTAATCACGACTTCCATGAGGCAAATTCAATCCCTCAGTTAACAACAAATAGCTTCTGTTCACTGGTCTTTGGATTCAGAGGTTGCAATTCAAAAAATGAAGTGTTATCTTCAAACAATGAAAATATTACATCTGGTTGGAATAAGGATGTACTGGTGCTTTTCAGCAACTCCTGGTGTGGGTTTTGCCAGCGAGCAGAGCTGGTTGTCCGTGAGCTGCACCGCTCTTTTAGGAGCTTTACGAGTTACTCAGATTATTCATTTGCAAATGCTCAGGATTTCTGCATCAAAGGTTAGTGTCAGCATAGAGCTAACATTATCTTTCTTATATTTCAAAAATCAGCGAATTATTCATACGAGTTTGTTGTTTTTAGCTGGGGTTTCATGTAATTCAAATGGAATAGGCCTACATCTATTTCAAGTCACGTGACTTTAGTGGTGTTGGTCGTGAAGAGGGAAATGTTAGTCTACAAGGACAAATAGTATCTAGAAGGGACTCTTTCCGATACTTAGGATCAATGTTACAAAGCAATGGCGATATTGATGAGGATGTTTGCCACAGGATCAAGGTAGGGTGGATGAAATGGCGACAAGCCTCTGGAATCCTATGTGATAGGAAAGTCTCACAAAAGCTAAAAGAGAAGTTCTATAGGACGGTGATCAGACCCGCGATGCTCTATGGGGCGGAATGTTGGCCAACTAAACGGCAACATGTCCAACAAATGAGTGTCGCAGAGATGCGCATGCTACGGTGGATGTGTGGGCACACGAGAAGAGATCGAATAAGGAATGAGACGATTCGTGATAAGGTAGGGGTGGCGCCGATTGAAGAGAAGTTAGTCCAACATCAACTTAGGTGGTTTGGACATATCCAACGGAGACCTCCAGAAGCACCGGTTAACAGTGGGATTTTAAGAGGTAGAGAAAATATTAGGAGGGGTAGAGGACGACCAAGGTTGACTTGGGAGGAGGCGGTAAAACGAGATTTGAGAGATTGGAACCTATCCAGAGACTTAGCTCATGATAGGACCGCATGGAAAGTAGCAATTCATGTGCCAGAATCGTAGTCTTGTTTTTTTTTCTTTTTTCTTTTCTCTTTTCTCTTTTCTCTTTTTCCTTTTTCTATTTATCTTTCCTTTTTTCTTTTTTTCTCTTTTTTCTTTTCTTTTTTTCCTTGTTCTTATATCTCTTCCTCTCTTTTACTTCATTGATATTGGGTTTCATGTCTAGCCGACCCCAACAGGCTTGGGATAAAGGCTTGGTTGTTGTTTTTGTATTTTCTTTTTTGCTTATTTCTCATCTGTGATGGTGAATGTTTGAAAATATAGCCTTATTCAAGACTTCCAGACAATGTTTAAAAGTTGTCGCCTAGGAGTTCAGGCGCTTCCTTCGGATGCCATAGAGGCTCACCTCACCTGGACTAACTAAGGCGCCCACCCAGGACGTCCAGCCCGCTACAGTAGCGGCGGCTAGAGTTAGGATTTTAAGTTAGCCTCCTCTGTATAAAGAGGGCCACTGTGTACTCTGGAAAGGAAGCAAGAAAATAGATGCTAAAGACTACTAATTCAGTACTGTAACCTTGTACACATCACATACAAGATACTCCATTTAACTGCAGTCTGTTTGCTCAAAGTTGAAACATTGGTTATTTGTGTTTTCTTGCTCCTTGCATTTTAAATTCCAGTTGTTCATGGTTTGCTAAAAACCTAGCCTTTGGTTGCAGATACAAATGAAGAATATACCATGAAGGGTTTTCCAGCAATTTACATGATAGACTGCACATCAAATGAATGCCGTCATTTACTAAAATCTGCAGGCATGGTAATATTTATTTTTAATTTCCCTACTATAGAAATTTGCCCTCTACCGTGACGAATTGACAATATCTGTTGCACCAATCAAGTTGGAACTTTGGTAGTTATCATGCATGAAATATGTCAGATTAGCAGCTAGTGGCTTAGCATTTTGGAGAATTAATGTAATATTTGTTGTTAGCTAGAGTACTATTGTCACTGCATGGAACGGGGGTGTGCACAGGATATAATGGGATCTCTTGCATAACAGTCAGGCAGGTATCCCTTTTGGGGTTATCTGGATACATAGAACCATATGAAATCGTCTCATTTGACAGTTGGAATTTTTAAATCTATAGTGTCCACAGTTTTGTTTATCAACAACGTAGCTTGTTTGTAGGATCAATCTCATTGAATATACAACAACAACAAAGCCTTTGTGTCAAGCACGTTGGGTAGGCTAGATATGGGAGCAAAAGAAAGAGAGAGGGAAGAGCAACAAAGTACGAGTAGACTAAGATTTACAAGGGAGGGCCGATATAGCATGTCCAGCAGCGCTAACTACTTCAAATCAGTTCTTGTGAATTGTAGAACTGGGAAGGCAGAGGCTTCTTGTCTCCCAACCTTTGTCAGTGCAGTTCATTTTTGTTATGGCTGTGATTATGAGAGGGATAACTAGAAAGATTGCTTGCCTCTAGAGTACATAATTACCCTCTTTATATAGGGGATACTACCTAAATCCCTAACACTAGCCGCCGCTATAGTAACGGGCTGCTACAGTACCATGCCGGCCCACGAAAGCCCAGCTACTGCCCATAAGATTCCATTTCTCATTTTGAGTAGCTCGCCCTCAAGCTGCAGTCAACCTTCTTGATTTTCTCCTCCAGTTATGAGGGCAATTTCCCAGTTTGGTTGCATGCCAAAATTCATGCAGACAAGATCTGATCCTCTGCACGCAACACCTTCGTTGTAACCTTCAATCTTGACGTGTTTTGTAGGTTACTCTAGATTCCCAAGGAAATAGGCAGGACATGTAATACTTTCCTTTCTCGACAACAATTGGTGTTGTGAATAATGTTGGTGTGCTGCTGCTAATAAAGAATGCCGATGTCGCTGGTGATTGCGATGGAGAGGAAGGCAGCACCTTTGTCACAGGAGATGGCACCGAGATCCATGACATGACAGCTATAGAGGATGTCGTCATTGGCGCCGCCATGACTAGAGCCTGTGTTGGGGCTGAAATAACTTCAGGCTTTGTCCTCGTCACAGCAACAACATTGGATGCACAGAGAGATTGGACGGCCAGTATGGCTGATGGCTTCACCAGCATCGCTGCAATTGCAGCTGTTGTCGTTGGTGGTGCAACCATGAACAACCCATGCGCTGGTACTGTAGCAGGTATTGTCGCCGCCACTTCTGTAGGCGTTGGTGGCTCGACTTCAGCTATCGCCACCGAGGAACCAATGCCAGCCATGATCTCCACCTTATCAGTGAGGTCTTTCATGTCGGAGTGTATCTCGTGCATGGTGTTGCAGAGCGATCAAGACATGTTACCAATCTCTTTTATCTGTGCAAAAATCTCCATGATATGTTGTGCTGCTATGGTAGGTTTTGATTGGAACAGAGGGTGTGTTGGGTGGGATTTGAAGTTCGATAGCAGCAGCGGCATAGATGAGTTGGCTCTGAATACTAAGATGTTATGACTGGGATTATGAGAGGGATAACTAGAAAGATAGATCTACTAACTCACCCTTACTTAGAGGCCCTGAGTAGTCTTTAGATCTATTTTCTTGGTTGCCTTTAAAGTAATTATCCTCTATATAGAGGAGACTACCTGAAACCATAATCTTAGCCGCTGCTACAGTAGAAGGCTGCAACAATACCATGCTGGCCCACAAAAGCCCAGCTACTGCCCGTAACAATTTTATTTAACATTATTTCACTATCTGTTTGGTTCTGATGTAATAAAAAGAAAGGGCAGCCCAGTGCATGTAGCTCCCGCTTGCGCAGGGTCCGGGGAAGGGTCCGGCCCATTTGGTTCTGATGTAATGTTGTAGGATATTAAGTTCAAACTATTGAATGCAAAGCTGGTCCATACAAGGTGCTACCAATTCAGACCCTTTTTGGAGCACATAGATTTCACAGAAAACATAATATTTCTGTAAGTGGGAAAATATCTCAGCTTAGGCCTTACCATCTGGTATTCCAGTGTGCTGTTTTCTGATGGTAATTCATCGAGTTTTAAGATGTATTGTGATCTAATAAGTAAAAAAAGTGTTTCGTTTCTCAAACCTCCATGGCTACCTGAATGTTTTGGGTACTGATTTGTATTGTGTATACTAATATTACTATTGATTACCTTTATCTGCACACAGGAAGAGCTTTATCCTACATTACTGTTTTTTCCAGCAGAAAACAAAAGAGCAATAACATATAAAGAGGGAATGTCAGTGGCTAATTTAATTGAATTTTTGGTGACTCATATGAGCAATCCTCACCCTCTGTTGCAATACAAAGGTCAGTGAAAAAGCTTCTGGTAACTTTACCGGTTGCTACTCAAAGTACTTAGATGTGCAATATTGTAATACTCCCTCCGTTCTGAAATAAATGACGTTTAGGACAAAAAACAGTTTAATTTGAACTAAATTAGCTGTCCTAAACGTCATTTATTTTAGAACAGAGGGAGTATATGTTAAACTTACACTTCATAAAGTTAAGGCTTCTTATAAAACTGCATTAATCTTCTCACGCATGAAAGTATGTAACATGTGCACATATGGCACACCTGTCCAGCATGAAAGTGCAGTTTACCACTCTCTTATCTTAAGCTACTTGATGGCCAACTATCTTGTTCTAAGTACTCCACGTGAAGAAATACCACACTATCCATTACCTGTTTGAAGAGGGATGTGGTACTCCTTGCAGTCTTGTTATAGTGCCTCATCATCTGTTTTATTTTGAAATCTTCAACATTGTTTTCTTAGAACTTGGTATGTCAAATTGTGTCATAAATGTCTTGCATTTCCAAACTTGACATCACACTCCCTCCAATCAGTTCAAATTGAACTGGATGCATGCAGGCGATGCATGTCCTATCGGCATATACAAATGAGCCAGAGGGAGTAGATAATAAGTCAAGTTTTTGAACCTGCTGTTTAGTTGACTGTAGTAAATACATATTCTAAACCATTTTTTCTTGGTGCTCAGGATTTCTGTGGAATAAGAGAACTGCAACACATCATGATACACCACAGGCAATTCAGTTTGACATTGACGAGAAAAGCAGCTATAATATTGGTTATGATTTACCAATTCATTCAGATGTCGTTACAGGTTCCATCCTCACTGCCACTGAGAAGCTTGGAACTGCAGTTCCATTTGATAACGCCAGAGTGCTCATTGTATCGGCTGATTCGCAAGAGGGCTTCATTGGCTTAATCATGAACAAGCAATTAAGCTGGGATGTCTTCAAGAATCTGGAAAGCTCAATGGAGCCTATCAAGAAAGGCCCACTGTTCTACGGGGGTCCTGTCGTGGTGCAGGGCTATCACCTTGTCAGTTTGTGCAAGGTTGCCTTAGAGGGGTACACTCAAGTCGTACGAGGTGTCTTTTATGGGAACATAATTGCCACAAGCCGTGTAATCACACGAATCAAGTCGGGCGAGCAATCTGCTGACGACTTGTGGTTCTTCCTGGGCTACTCAGGGTGGGGATATAACCAACTTTTCGATGAAATATCTGACGGGGCGTGGCATGTCAGTGAGAAGTCGATTGAGCACTTGGACTGGACTGCGAGTTGAAAGAATATTCTGAATCTCTGTTGTTCTCCAAGGAAGAATATAGTCCATCTCGCACATGCTCACACTGTAACATTACATTGTATTACACATTTTGGATTAGAGACATAACATTGTGGTTCCTTAGATTTTTACAGTGTACTTAGGCCACCAATTTTGATAAGTAATATACTCCGTTTTAAAATAAATGTTGCTCGTTAGTTCGTAATTTGAAATGGAGTGAGTACTATTTTACTTGCTTTGTAGTCAGCATTCTGTGTTTACTCTCCCGGTAAGGTGTTTTTTTTTTCTTACAGCATTTCCCCCTTTTACTGGCACGGTCACACGGTCAGCTTGAGGTCAATTCGCGAGCCAATCTTGTTAATGTCAGTCCGTACTAAACCAGGCCAGGGCCCGTGGGCCAATTCGAAGAAACTCGACCCAATTCATGCCCCTCTCCCTGATTTCTTCGCCCAGCTTGTGCTGGTGGTCTCGCTCGAGCAATAACGACGCGACGCTCATCGATCTCTCCCACCCCACAAAACCCTAGGCCCCAACCGTCGCTCACCCATGGCGACGTCGGCACCGGTGCCGGTCACCTCCGACGCAGCCGACCGGCCGGTGGAAGACCCCTCTCCAGCCGGTGTAGCCCCCGCTGCGGAACCAGAAGGGACCGAAGGAGATGCAGCCCACGTGGCGGTATCGGGAGGGCCATCCAATCCGTCCGCCGTTGCGGTTGCAGCAGTATCGGAAGGGGAACTCCCTGGAGTTCCTCCCGCGTCCACTCCCGCTCCAGCTCTCGATCCCACCAGCACCTCTAGTTCTTCAGCGCCGCCTCCTGCGGCTTCTCCTGCCACTCACGCCGCGCCAGCGCCGCCGCGGCCGCAGTTTGCAGGCTCCCCGGCCTACATGGCAGCCCCGGCGCCGGCCCCTTCGCTGTCTCCGGCCTTTTCTTATAACGTTCTGCCGAGGGCGCCGCCTCCGCCGCAGGTGGGCAGCAGTGCTGCCCTGCATCAGGCAGCCTCTTCTCCGGTAGGTTCTTATCCTCTGCTGTATCTTATTTCTCTTCACGCTGTTAATTTTCCTCTCCCTTGTGCTTCTGAGTATGATTGCACGCTTAGTGTTATAATTTGTCAATGATGAGATTAGATGCTGGCATTTGGGACTGAACTCCAGTAATTAGTTATTCAACTGATGATTAGCAGTGTAAATTCGGGTAGGGTTATGTTAATTGATGGTTTCTGTACTGAGCTGCATGAAAGCGTGAGCACCTCCCGTGTGAATCATTTGTATGCGCGTGAATTAAAAATTCTCAACTTGGCTCATGAATTCCTTTCCAAATTGTACTGTATTTCAAATTCTGTGTGGAGCTGAAGATCATAACGATCCATTATTATTGTTATTGTTTGCCTAGCTTCAACTAAATATGGATAGCCCCTTAGCAAACTGCTTTGTGTATATTGGCATGTTGCACAACTTTGTGCTGTGATGTTGATTCCATGGTTTTCTTTTTGTGATGCTAAACATACTGTGGTGTTATCTAGCACAAAAACTGGTTTGTTTTGTTTCTGATCTGAATTTTTTTTAACATGCAGATTTCTTGCATGACAATTTTCCATCTTAACTGAAACACTAAATCAGTCATAACTTTTTGGTAGGCGTCCAGGCGCTCCGGCTCGGACGCCATGGCCGGCGGTTGCCGCCGCCGCCATTTCCGCCCTCGCCGTCACAGAAGGGTCGCTGCCGCCGCTGTTGCCGCCCCCTCTGCCGCTGTTGCTACCCTCGCTGCCGCCGTTGCCGCCCTCGCCGCAGCGATGTCGCCGTTGCTCTCTGCCGGCCGCCGGTGGAGGAAGAGAGGGAGTGAGGGAGGAAAGAGTTAGGGTTAGAGGTGAGGGATGGTTAGATATATGTGGCCTGATCTGAAATTAGGATCCTTAATCGGGCCGACCGCCCGACTGCGCCAGCGCGCCCGCCCGCCCGCCCGCGCCCCTTCGCACGCTGCCTCTGTCCGCCTGCGGGCACCGCCCGCCTGCTGCCGCCCGCCCGTGCCCCTTCTTCCGCCTCCTCTGCCCTCCTGCCGACGCCGCCCGCCTGGCTGTCTGGGTGCCTAGTTGGGCGCCCCGCCGGCGCCTAGGCGTCCAGGCGGCGATTTAAAAGCTTGTTTATAGCAATATTTCTGATACATTTCATGTAGATGTTGACACTTCAGAATTGATTAATTGAAATCTGTTAATGCAGCTGTAACATGTGGTTTTTACTTGTTGATGCCAATTTAATATCAAAGCTGCCACAATTTATTTAGGAGGACAGGCCTGGCACAGTGGTAGAGTCTCTCCACTTGTGTCCTAGAGGTCCTGGTTTCGAATCAGCCTCCTTGCAAAATAAGAAAAGGGAAAGTTGCCTAGAAATTCCCCTCCGCAAATCAGTGTTTAAAAATCCTGCCTGGAAGCCAAGGCGTCCGCCTAGGTGTTGCCTTTTAAACATTGCCCCAGACCCCACAATGTGTGGGGCTTTAGCACTGGTACACCCTTTATATACATTTTAACATATATGCCATCAACGTCCAGTTTACTTTAGTAATGGAAGCAAAACAAATCTGTTTAAAGAGAACAGAAGACTGGAAATTAATCAACTTACTCAGTAATGCACAAGTTGAATTGCCTGCCTAGTATTGTGTTCCTACTATCAAAGTCTTATAATTCTTTTCACTTCCAGGCTCTAATGGCTCCTCCAATGCCTGCATCAGCTCTTCAGCGACCTGCCCCAGGGCAGTATTTTGGGAACAGGCCTTCTTTCTCATATAATGTAGTCTCGCATGTTAATGCTAGATTGCCTACTGGTCAGCAGTTTCAACTTGACACTGTAATTTCTCATGGCTTTATTATTGTTACTTTTACATTGATCTTTTTATCAATGTTTTTTTGTCTTATGCATAGCCCCATTTTATGTGCTTACAGGGCACGAACCATGCGGGTCAAGTACCTAGATTTATTCCACCAGGTTCCTTGCAGCCTCCAGCACCTGGGCAGTTAGCTTGCACCAATGCAGCATTTCCAGGAGCTATGGCATCAAATTCTTCTTCAACTACTGCAAGTTCTTCTGGAAGTACTTCAGCCCATATTCAGATGCCAACAAGCCAATCTGTGGCACCTCACCCTGAGGTATTTGGGGCTGTTAGACCGCCTGCACCTGGACAGCCTTCTTCAGTATTCTCGAATCCACCAAGCCTCCTTGGGAGGCCTATTGTTCAATCAGCTTCTCCTTTGCCCCAAACGACACAATCAGTTGCAATGCCAGGTGTTATCCCACAGAATTCTCAGCCACCATTTTACCCATCCTATTCTTCGACACCTGGTGCTATTCCATCTCAACCTCTATGGGGACATCCTCACCCTCGGCAACCTACTGGTTTTCAGCAGCCCCCCTTCCAGTCATATCCAGCTGGTCCTGTAGGGTTTGTCAGGCCAATGTTTGGAACTTCTGTGGTTACTGCATCCTTGCCTACTGGTGTAACGACTGTTGGGGATCTGAAGGAACAAGCATCATCAAATCCCGGATCTGAGCAGCCCAGTTCAGCTGAACCACCTTCTACAGGCAATGTTTTTTTTTTCCGGCTTTGATTTTCAGTCCCAGTTTTTCTGTTAATTCTTCTCATGGTTATATGTAATGCTGCAGGACATGGAGGCCAAGCCAATGAACAGATGGAGGACAAAAGAAATTCTGGAGCTCAGGATTCAGATGCATGGTCGGCACACAAAACAGAAACGGGTGCTGTGTATTATTACAATGCCTTGACAGGAGAATCAACTTATCATAGACCACCTGGTTATAAGGGGGAGGTACTTGCACAGAGGAATAGCTTTATCAAGTAATATGACTTCATTCTAGTCTGTGACATGGCAAGTTAGCATCTCTATTCAACTAATTTTCATTTTTTCAATTCTGCTTTTATGCAGCCTGATAAAGTTGCAACCCAGCCAGTTCCAGTTTCTTGGTATGTCTGTGGAATACTATGTTTATACTGTACCATGTTTTTATAATTGCCACTATATCATGTTACAAGCATTTTCTTGAAGTTGATTTGTTCCACTTTACCTAGTGGAGAGTTTGTGGACTTCTTTTGTAAAACAAATTGACCAGATTATATTGGAATGATCGCTTGATTTCTGATTGCCTTTGCAGAAATTACAGTCAATAAAACACATGGTGAATAGGAAGTCTCTGAAGCTAGGGTTCATTTTAGACTAGTAAAATAAAATGGAAAAGATGGCCGTAAATGTACTGTATTTTACAATTGATCTTATATCTTTTGGGGTGAAAGATAGTTGCTTAAAATTTTCATGACTTCTGATATCTTCCTTTTGATGCTCTTTACCAGAACAATGTATTCTGGTTTGCCTTTTTTTTGTGCGTTGTCACGAGCCTGCTCATGAATTTGATGCCACATGGTACCTAAATATTTCACTCTGCCAGGGACAAATTGGCTGGTACTGACTGGAGCATAGTAACTACAAGTGACGGAAAGAAATATTACTATGATAATAAGCAAAAGGTAAGATCTTGATTATGGCATAATAGTTCAGCAACTTCTATATCAACGTGGTGTTGATCTTTCAATAATAAATAGTTTATTTAAACCTTATTCATAAATGCCTATTTGCTGAACAGGTTAGCAGCTGGCAACTTCCACCAGAAGTGGCTGAGATCCTTAAGGGTGCAGAATCTGGTACCGTAAAAGAAAATTCAACTTCACTGCAGGATGCTGGTACTGTAGAGAATAAGGGAGTAATGATCATTGATACTAGTACTCCTGCCATACAGACAGGTGGCCGTGATTCGTTGCCACTTCGACAAACAGTTGCCCCTGCATCGCCTTCTGCATTGGACTTAATAAAGAAGAAATTGCAGGATGCTGGTACTTCCAGTGCGCCTTCACCTCTCGCTACTCCATCTGCTGCTTCTGAGTTGAATGGATCTAAACCAGCAGATGCTGCACCTAAGGGACAGCAAGCGTCGAGTAATGGTGAGAAATCAAAAGGTAACAATGGTGACGGGAATATGTCCGATTCGTCTTCAGATTCTGATGATGAGGAACATGGCCCAAGTAAAGAGGACTGCATTCGTCAGTTTAAGGTGGTTATCACAACACTTCTCTTGGCTTCTAGATATACTGAGAGGGCTTTTGGACTCCATGGATTTTTTTCCATTACCAATTACCACCCACCTTTTCTTCACTTTCCAGCAGTGTTATCCTAAACGGCCTAAACGGCCTGTTTAAACGTGTTTAAACGCTAAACAGAGGGCAACTGCATAGTTTAGCCCCTAAACGTTAGATTAAACGGTACGCCCGTTTAAACGGGCTAAACGGGCTAAACGAAACGGATTTTAAACGTGTTTAAACGTGTTTAGAACCGTTTAGGCAAAGTGAAATTACAATTCTAAGTCAGATCCAGATTTCAAATTAATATCACAAAATTGATTAAAATCAAAACATTTTCTAAGCTTCACTTAAACACATTAGAAGTTATATTACTTGTGTTTCAAAAAATATAATAAAAACAACATTAGCAGCTGAAGGTTAAAATATTTGTTTAGTTTACTACATGCACAATTTTTCAGTCTCAATATTATTATTTGGTGGTCTGATATTGTGATTGTCTCTTTAATTTTTATATAATGTCGAAGTTAAATTTATTCCTATTTCCTAACATGAATTTGGACTTGATTTCAACATCTACCATAGAGCAGAATAGTAAAAAATATTTTTTCTTGCTGCTACAGTACACACCGTTTAATCCGTTTAAACGCCGTCTAAACCTTCTAAACGGTAAACAGAGCTTCACCGACTGTTTACCTTTTACCGTTTAGGATAACACTGCTTTCCAGAATAGAGATGCCAGTTCAAAATAAAGTTTGATTTTCCTCTGGAACAAATGTTGTCTCTCTACTTTTTGCATGTACCTACTTGAAAAGTTAGAATAGCTGAATAACACTATAAAGTTGCTGTACTAGATCCAGTTAACATTATTTATTACAACATGTCATTATTATGTCTGAAATTTCACAGGAGATGCTAAAGGAACGACGAGTTGCACCATTTTCAAAATGGGAGAAGGAACTTCCGAGAATAGTGTTTGATCCACGTTTTAAGGTTTGTAACCTACCATCATCTGATTTGGTTGCCAGTAGATAACTTTTTCATGACTAAAAATTTAGGTGACACAGTCATATTTTAGAAGGATTCCTTTGTTGCCCTGCTAAAAGAAGCTTCATAGGGGTAGTTCATTGGCTGAATAATGTTTATGTATTTCTAATAATTTGTATTAGATAGCAGGGTAACAGTTTACTGAAGTACTTGATAGTTGTTTCTTTAACAGCTTGGAAGTAGATTCAAATTGAGGGCCAGGACTTGGCATATGTATCTTTTCTAACTTCTAACTGAGGGCAAAAACTTAAGCACAGTATGGCTAAGCAGTCAGCACCAGAATTACTTACAGTTACTGATTTTACAGTTTTCCATGCACTTGTGGCACTGAATAACTTATATGGCTGAGTATTTAATCCATAAGTATGATTTAACATTCTCATGATAGTGGTATTTTATGTACAAAAGAAATAAATGTATATTAATTAGGTACAACTAAAATCAAATGTTTTTATAGGCTATTCCAAATCACTCAACCAGACGGGCTATATTTGATCACTATGTTCGCACACACGCTGAAGAGGAGCGGAAAGAGAAAAAGGCTGCCCAGAAGGCTGCAGTAGAGGCATATAAACAGTTACTAGAAGAAGCATCCGAGGTTCAATTTTTTTATTCCCTTCACTCTAAATTAACTTGGTCACATGATGATGGTTAATTTGTTCCTTATATTTCTTTATAAATTTCTGGTTAGATAAGTTGATGCATCTTAATTACATATATTACAGGATATCAACACTAAGACAGACTACCAGGAATTCAAAAGAAAATTTGGTGCTGATCCTAGGTTCGAAGCCTTGGATCGAAAGGAAAGAGAGGCTCTTTTTAATGAGAAGTATGCCCCACCAATTTCTTAAACAACGGGTTTCCTTCGCCTTTTAAATCATGTTGATGGGTAACTGGGTTATATTATATTATATTACATTATATTAAATATACACATTGTCAAATTCTGAGCAGGGTGAAGGCAGTTCAAGAAAAAATCCGATCAACACGCAAGGCTGTAATTGCTGACTTCAAATCAATGCTTCAGGAAAGTAGAGAGATAACCTTAACTAGCCGATGGACCAAAGTAAGTATTATTTTCTCTAAATAACAAAAAAAGCCTTTTGGTACCAAGGTATTCACATGATGTTTTACTGGAATGAGTGCATCCTCTTGTTAGATCCAAGTTATTGTCTGAACTTATGTTTGTGGCGAAAGAAAAGATAAGTGGTTCTGTCACAACCAAGAAAGTTTCTGCATGACATCGATTTACTGACACAGGCTGAGCATACAAGTTAATAGCTGTCTGACCTAGGGAAGTGTGCTGCGTAGTAGAATGAGCCCTTTTTATTTTCTAAAAGTAGCATACCGACATACTGCCATCTTCTATAATATCTGTTAACAGTATCCTGATATAATCTGAAATTCTGAATTAACTTCACTGATGTATGGTCTGTTTTAGTTGATTTTCTAACCTACATTTTAGCCAGTTCGCGTTGCCCCCGTGTACATATTGACAACTTGTGCACGCTGTATCTAGGACCCTCAGACAGCTCCCCCATTTTAGAATGTAATAAAATTGTAACTCATATGCTTCTTTGCACAAATCTTGTTGAATGTTTCTAGGACAGTGGACAGAGGATCGATTTATTGAAAGGAATTTAGTGATAGTAATAATATTATCAAATGTTGTTGTCATATGGTTTTGCTGTATAAATTTTGTGGGTTTTGTTTCCTATTCATATAGGTGAAAGAAAATTTCCGGAATGATTCGAGATATAAATCTGTGATGCGTGAAGAGAGGGAGAATATTTTTAATGAATACATAGCAGAATTAAAGTCTGCTGAACAGGAAGCAGAGCAAGCTGCCAAGGCCAAAGTGGATGAGCAAGTCAGTCAGCTTTCTTGATAATCTTTATGAATTGTGATGCTTTGTTTGTGATGTATATAGCTTCACATGTACATTGATATACATTTTCAGGCCAAGTTAAGGGAGAGGGAACGTGAAATGCGTAAAAGGAAAGAAAGGGAGGAGCAGGAAATGGAGAGAGTAAAATTGAAGATACGGAGAAAAGAGGCCGTGTCATCATATCAAGCTTTACTTGTTGAAATGATAAAAGATCCCAAGGTTAGTTGCATTACAAATTTACAATGTTGAATTTATATTTTCACTTACATGCTTCAAATTCTCAGTACTTGTGTCAATTTAGAACTTTTTTTTGTTTTACTTGTTGTCCAAAAAAGTGTCATTTCAAGGGGGGCTCTTCCTAGGTTCACACAGCTGGGCTTGATCGATCAGTTACTGCTGGGATGAATGTGTCATTTCACATAGTGGATACCTTGTGTCGTTACCAGTTAGAGTGACCTGTTGCTGCCCAGTTACTTTTGGCACTGAAAAGAAAGAAAAACCATGAGATATATGGAGAATTATTTTGGCTAGCAAGCATTAACCAGTACCTTGGAGACCCATGGATTTTAGTGTTTAATTGAAAGGGAACTGTTGGAACTCTCTCTCTTTATTCCTCTGGGTAATCCCAGGTATATATAACCTATTATAGATAAGGCACACCTAGGCCTGACAATGGGCCGAGGCCCGATCCAAACTCTAACCTAACCCTTGTTTTTATTTAGTGGGCCTTATCCTAATCCAATCTATTTTTTGGCCTAACAAGCCCTATCCACCCCAGCCTTTTTACACAATGGACCCAATTCTATCCTGGCCCATTTTAACAATTCGGGCCGGCCCTAACAGTAAGCTATTGATTCAGCCCATGGGCTGGTTAATTGATTCATGCTTTTTTAAGTATCGAGTCTATCGACACTTTGCAGCTGCATAGTTGTTTTTTATATTAACACTTTGTTGCCTATATATTTTTTCCTAGATATTAACACATAGCAAACAAAATTTAACCGTCTCATGTCACACTAATATTGATATCAAATGACTATTGTAGTGGTTTAATTTAATTATCAATTTTTAATAAGACAATATTTGACCATTTTTGACCAATAAACAGAAAATGAATAGCCTATTTCTTTTATCAACAAAATTCCACCATCTCATGTACAAAACCGAAAAACAGAAAACAGAGTATTGGTTCAAATGGATAGTCTGTTTTTCTCGTTCAAAGGATGGTTCAATTTGTAGCTCTGCTGAACTATCCGGCTTTTGAATAAGTTCAAATCCTCCTGTAAAAGTAGTAACAAACAACATGTTATCTTCAAAGGTTGTAGCTTCATGCTTAAACAAAGAAAACAACAAAATTCACCTTGCTAAACAAGCTACAAGCAGAATTACTTCAATCGATACAGTTTGCAATATCTACAAATCGCGTTGTCTTTGACATTGACTAATTTTGTTTCAAAAAAATTCCAAATCAAAGCTCTTTTTATTAGAAGAGTGGCTTGACTGATATGCTATGTCACGACTATCAGCTACCCCCCTCATACACTGAAGGAATCCTGTCTATCGAATATATTTCAGATTATTTTTTTTGTTATGGCACCTGGAAATGTAAGTACAAAAATATTCAAACTCCAACATTAATATTTACATACAACTAAATATGTATCAACTTGGTTACTAAAGCAGCAACTTAGTTAATAAATCAAGGCTACAAAGATAAATAAAACAACACTGGTATGAATACAGACATTGTAAACAAGAAACATGGTTATTGTTGCATGATCAGTCATTCAACCAACAAATCACTAAACAATCCAGTCTACAAAGTTGAATCAACAAAAAATTATACCTGACACAGCCACTGCAAAAGAAAAAACTTGAATAACCATGGCTCACGATGAGATTTTACTCATGGCTAGCTGCTCCCCATCAAATGTGGGAATGTTTGCTATTTCCAAATCCTTCAATAGCATCGTATATATAACCAACCATTCCTTTTTTAATAAGCCCCACACAACAGACCAAGAACGGGATCTTGCTAGCAAATCAAGAAGGGCTCCAGAAAAATAACATCCTCTCAACAATAAAGATTCACAGACTAAGAACGAAATACTAGAGGAAGATGAGAGGGAAGGTATCAGTGTGTTGCGCGGCAGCCAGGGCAGAGGAGGGCTCACAAGGCAGTCGGTAGAGGGCCGAGAGCAACGACCAACGTTCCTGGCGATGTCTGCTGCTTGCGCTGGCTGCTGCTGCTGGCGTTTGCTGCTGGAGCTCGTGCGGAGCCTGGCGTTGGCTGCTGCCGGCACACGACTGCCGCTGCTGGCGTTCCTCCTGCTGGAGCTCGTGCGGAGCCTGGCGACGGCTGCTACGGGCACGCGGCCACCGCCGCGGAGAAATGCAGCTGTGCTCTCGTCCTCACTTGTTTTCTCGTGTTTGTGTCCAGAGTGTGTTAGGGACTTAGGGTTAGGGTCCATAAAGGCCGGTATCCACGGGCTGAGCCCTCTTTTACAAAACGGGCCATGTATACAATCCGATCCTTTTCATACAGGGTCCGACCCAATCCAATCCATTTTATTTTACGGCCCGTATCAATCCAATTGCATTCAACCCAACTACTAGGAGGCCTTTTCGGCCCTTGGATCTTGGCGGCCCATTTGCAGGCCTAGGCACACCCCTAAAACCGAATCAAACTCTTCTAATCCTAATCTGGACTCTATCTCTAACACATCTCTTGGATTTGCACGACCCCTATTCCTTTTATCTCCTAGAAAACATGATTAAGTCAACAATCACCCCTTTAATTATGTTTTCTAGGACACTAACACTAATTTCGGATGAAGATACACTTATCCCATCCTACACACACTTTTGGAGTGGACACTACACCCCCAGGATGGTTCACCCTGCACACACTATCACACACTATGGGATGGGCACTACATCCTGAACACGAATTTGAGTTGGGCACTACAACCCTGGGGTGGGCACGACACCTCGAACACCTTTTGATGTGGGATCAGAACGATTCTCCTTCAGACGCAAAAAGCGCCTTCTCATCTTTGTTCTTGGAACACTCATCAGCAAAATGTCCATACTTGCGACAATTGAAGCACTTGATCTTTGACTTGTCAAATTTCTTCTTCTTTTCCTTCTCTTTTGACTCTTCAGCATCCCACTCTTCTCTTGTCAAAGGGTTCCCTCCACCCTTTGTCTCTCTTGCTCCTCACTCCTTTCTTGTCAACATAAGTCTTCCTTCATGCTCTTGGTTGTTGAAGCCATGCACTTGTTCTTCATGTGCCTTGAGTCTGTCAACGAGTTCCTCCATAGTCATCAACTTTAAGTCCACAAATTGCTCCATGGTGGATGCAATGTGGAGAAACTCCGAAGGCAGAGCACACAGCAGTTTTCTCACAATATAGCTTTCTTCAACCTTTTCGCCAAGACCATAAATCTTTGTGACGATGATCATCACCTTTGTGGCAAAATCATCAATGGAGTCTCCTCCGTTCATGCGCATTACATCAAACTCGTTCTGTAGAGTCTGAATTATTGCTTCCATCACATGTTCTTCACCTAAGAACTTAGTCTTAATCATCTCCCAAGCTTCTTTTGCCGTCTCTTTCTCGGAAATTTGCATGAGTGTCTTTATCAATAGCATGATAAATGGGCGCAAGAGCCAATTGCTCCATCTTTGGATCAACTTCACTCTTTGTCTCCTTAACAACTTTCCATACCCCTGCGCATTTAAGAAAACCTTCATCTTAATAGCCCATGTTGTGTAATTGGTATTGGTTAACAGGGGATACTGTAGTGCCATTGTTTTACCCTCCATATTGCGTACACCTGTATGTTCAGTGAAGCAGCAACTAACCACTGAGTGCACGTAGAAGAGGCTAGAAACAATATTTAGGTCCGGCCCAGCTCAGTCCCGATTGGCCTAGCCGAACTCTTCTCAGCCCAGTCAGTCCAATTGAAAGGATTAGGGTTTCCTTCAAACCTTAGGAGCCAGGTGCCAGCCGCACTCAGCTCCTTCAGTAGCCGCCGCCTACTCCCTGTTCTGGAGCCGCCGCTGCCTGCTTAGCCGACCCAGGTACCGGAGCTCCACTGAGCACCGAACCCTAGTAGCCGCCAGCAGCACCTCAAACGCTCTGCGCAGCACGCCGCCGAGCTCGAGATCTGGAAGCCGCGCCGCCCGTTCGCCTCCGCAGCGCCCCGATTCTCCACGCGCCGCGCTCTGTGCACAGCTCCTGCTACCAGACGCCGACTGCAGCGCCACTCACGTCGTGGAAGCCGCCCGCCGAGCGTGTCATAGGGACGACTCGCGCACAGCCGCCAATCTCGCCGCCTTGGTCAGCCTGCCTCTGGCTGTCGCCCGCGCACAGCCGCCGATCTCGCCGCCTCCTCCGCGCGCCTCTCGGTGTGCTGCGTCGCCACCACAGCCGCCTCCGTCTGTTCCGCTGCCGCCCTCACGTGGCAGCTGCAAACGGCCGCGCCGGTCGCCCAAACGGGTGCCTCGACCGCCTTGCGCGCTCACTACGCCGCCGGACTTCGCCCCCCACCGAATCCACCTTGATCTCAGTCTGAGTTGCATCAGATCCGCACCGTGAGACACGGTATACTTCCCAATCTCGACCTGCTCTGATTACCAAATGTTGGAACTCCCTCTCTTTATTCCTCTAGGTAATCCCAGGTATATATAACCTATTACAGATAAGGCACACCCCTAAAACCGAATCAAACTCTTCTAATTCTAATCTGGACTCTATCTCTAACACCTCTCCCGGATTTGCATGACCCCTATTCCTTTTATCTCCTAGAAAACGTGATTAAGTCAACAGGAACAACTATATTTGATGCCTTAGGATTCCATAGTTTATCATTTGGCCCCTGTTTAAACAGCCTGTCTTTTTGCCTTTTGTTCTTTTCCAGTGCTTATTCCAGCTTCATATGGCATATGGGTGGATTACCCATTCATTTACTTTACTCATTTCATCGAGTCGAACAACCGCAACCATCTATAAGCATCACTGCCACAGACAACAGATTGGGTTAAGCTTGTAGTTGACTAAGAAAATTGTGTTAGGCTAGCAGCTATCATGTCTGATGTTTGTTTTCTAAAATCTTAATCCTCGATTTTCCCCAAAACATTGTATTACTGTTACTTTTATTGATTCCTGTTAATTATTATAGTTCCCCTGTTTGCAAGTTGACAATTGTATATCATATAATTAAATGATTTTGTTCATTCTGCTATAGGCATCATGGACAGAATCAAAACCAAAACTTGAAAAGGATCCACAAGGTCGTGCTGTAAATCCTGACTTAGGCAAAGGTGATGCAGAAAAGCTATTTCGTGACCATGTCAAGGACCTATACGAGGTAAATTTCATATGTCTCGAATGTACATGGCTATGGAACTTCTTTTTTCAAGAACGTAGTAACTTAAATTAGTCTAGCATTGTGTCCGTTCCAAACAATCTCTTCACGCACTAAATTATTTGTATCATGCACATATTCCCAGTGTTAAGACCTCACATGTGGACACGTCCACTGCCTGTGAGGGTGGTGACCCAAATTTTCAGCAAATTTACATACACTGTTGTGTTGAAAGTGCAGTCAAATAACATGTAGTGGGCATGATTCCTCTATCACATGTTAACCTTGGAGATCGAGTGACTAGTACTTCCATAGACCCTTTTCATTTGTAGTAGTAGGCTTCTCATTGCACTGTATTTCATTTTTGAGCTTGGAAGCTTATTCTTACTTTTGACCTGATGTTGCTACAATCTCCACCAGCGCTGTGTCCGTGATTTCCGGGCGCTTCTATCTGAGGTTATTACTCCAGAAGTTGCAGTGCGGGCTACAGACGAAGGGAAGACCGCAGCTAACTCATGGAGCGAAGCCAAAGGTCTTCTAAGATCAGATCCAAGGTACAACAAGCTGGTGAGCAAAGACAGAGAGTCTATTTGGAGGCGCTATGCTGATGATTTAACGAGGAAACTCAAACAGTCAGAGACAAAGGAGAAATCAGGTGCAGATGTGAGGCAACGTAGGTCCTCTGATCCGCCTAGGAGGAGGTAGCTTGTAGACTTGTAGTAATATCCTCTTTGTACTTCCTAGTTGCTACACTTATGTCAGCAGTTGGGGTCTGTGTACACCTGCAACAACGCACTATTAATTATATCATCATCACGGTTTTGATACAGAGCCTTCTTTTATAACGTTGTAGCCATTCATATAACATGTAACAACGCTCTACATTTGCATTGTTGTGATATGATTTTGTCTACAGATGATGGAAGTATCTTTTTGTCTTTGCTAGTTTACTAAGTTACTCCCTGATTAGTTTAATTTCGAATTATTTTAAACTAACTAGTGTTAAATATTTTTAAACGGAGAGATTAATATAGTTGAGAGATATCCGGCTCTTTTTTTCCGCATCAAATAAGTTTTGTATGAATTATTGAGGGACCTGGCCCAGCAGTCTCGTTCGGATGCGAAATGTCTAGCTGCGTTTTCATGGATGGTGGAGCATCATTCTCTCCATTTGAATCAGTTCGAGGGGGGTAGAAAAGGATTCTTATCCGCATGGTTGAAACGAAGCTTATTCTAGACTCGAATTAACGAAAACTACGATAAGCTTTGTCTCATACGCAGCCGCGATCGGCAAATCGGCGAGTGTAGAAGAAGAGACGCCGGCCGCTTCGGCTCCAAACCCTAACGACTGACTGACGACGCTGTGAGAAAAGGAACCCCAAACCCTCCCAAGCCCACCATGGCGTCCATCCTCCTCCGCCGTCGCCTCGCCGCGCACCCGCGCGCCGCCGCTGCCACCTCCGCCCGTCTCCTCCGCGCCTTCTCCGCGCTCCCCGACGTCGATCCCTCGTCGGCTTCTGCCTCCGTCTCCAACCCCGCCGCGCCCACCTCCACCCGCTCCTCCGTGCTCGACCTCCAGCTCGCCATTCGCGGGGAGACAGACCCGGCCCGCATCCACTCCCTCGTCGCCTCCGCGCTCACCAACCACGAACTCCCGCGCCTCCACACCTCGCGCCCTCTCTTCTCCCTCGCGGCCTCCCGCCTCGCGCGCCTCCGCCGCCCTGACCTCGCCGCCTCGCTCCTCGACCTCCTCCTCGCCTCGACCCCACCGTCCCCGGGCCTCCTCGCCCGCGCGATCTCCCTCTTCCCGGGCCCCGACGATGCGCTCCGCGCTTTCTCCAGCTCCACGCCCACCGCCCGCTCCGACGTCTCCCTCTCCGCGCTACTGTCCGCGCTCCTCCGCGCCGGCCGCCTCGACGACCTCAAGTCCACCTTCGCCTCCGCGGAGACCTCGCTCGGGGTCGCCCCCGGTCGGGCCTCCCACAATGTGCTCCTCCACGCTCTGGTCAAGAACTCTGAGCTCGCTGCCGCTCGCAAGCTGCTCAACGAAATGGCCAACAAGAAGTCGAAGCACCGTCCTGCCCCGGACATCATATCCTACAACACCGTCCTTGCTGGGTACTCTGCGCAGGATGACGAGGCGGGGTTTGAGAAGGTCCTGAAAGAGATCAACGTGAGCAAGCTGGAGCCAAATGTTGTCACATACAACTGCCGAATACAGTGGTTCACCAAGAAGGGGGAGAGCTATAAAGGGGAGGAGCTGCTTGATCTCATGGAGTCCAAGGAGGTGGCACCAAACTACCTTACATACAATGCTCTTGTGCAGGGGTACTGCAATGAGGGGAATGTCGGGGCAGCAATGCGTGTGTTTAAGAAGATGAAGGTGATGAAGAGGCGGGAGGGGAGGAGTGACTTGGGTGTTTCAGCACATTCACAGACATACGTGGTGCTGTTTAGGAGCTTGGTGGAGAAAGAAAAGCTTGATGATGCGCTGTGGATTTGCAAGAGCTGCTTTGCGATGAAGGCTGCCCCACCATTTGAGGCCGTGAAGGGTTTGGTTGAGGGGTTGGTGAAGGGAGAGAGGTCTGCAGAGGCTCAGGATGTCGTTGCCAAGATGGAGCTTCTTGTGAAAGGTGATGCTAAAACTGCTTGGCAGAAGGTTGTTGGTGAATTGTCTCTCACAAAGGGAGCACCAAGTTTGAATCCATGATTTGCTAGAGGCGTATTTGTTATTCTGATCAACTCATGTGTTTTAGACTTTTGATGATGACAAAGATTGAAGAAGATGGGTTCTCACATGGTATCAGGAGTTTTTTTCATATTGTCATTGCGCAGTTCTTTTGTCAAGATCCATGTTTTGATCAGAATATAATGCGTATCTAAGAAGAATGGCAAGAAGTGTCATTCCATAATTTCTTCACTGTAAGAGTTTTGCTCTACTTTTCTTTCTTTTAATAATAGTTACAATGATGTTAAACATTCCTTGAAGCACTAAGGGGATTATGATAGATGATACCATCCACTATCTGTGACTGTAACCTGTTTGTTGTAATGATGCGTTTGATATCCTTCCCAAAGTCCCAAGTTATCACCATTTAGTTGTTCTGCTTAGTTTTCAGTTGAGCCTGACTAAAAAAAGGTTTTCAGTTGAGACAGAGAAACTTGTTGGCTGGCCTGTAATCAGTTTACTCAAGCATACACTCAGTACAGAAATAGTCTTGTAGCAGTCAGTACATAATATGTTGGACTGCATCCATCATAATGTCTTAAATTTACAAGTTCCATGGAAGCAAACTCAAGTACCGTACACTATTTGACAGGTAAAGACATGGAAACAGTAAAACAGTGGCTATACGCACAGGTGCCATTGAGACATCTATGCTCTTTATGAGATATTCCTGTATTTAATTAATCTTTTTATGTGCTATGTAATGCTTGTAAGCGATCCTCCCATGTTGCTTTTAAAAGCCTTCTAAGAGCACTTTCTGTGTTCGTTAAGGCCTCTAACAAGCAGTCCTTCAAACGTGATGCCTGGGCCAAAAGCCAAGATCAATCCCCACTCTTCAGTTATTGTCCCCTTCTTCAACTCATCTCTCAAATACTCCAACACATAAAAGACTGTGTTGCTGCTCACGTTCCCATAGTTCATCAACGCTTTTCTACTAATCTTGAGTTTCTCTGGCTGAAGCTCGAGGCAAACCTCTAGCCTGTTCAGTATTGCTGGTCCACCAGGATGCACAGCCCAAAACACATCATTGAACTCCTTTATCCCGACCTTGTCCATGAGTGCCCTGCAGAATCCTTCTATACGGCTTTCAATCTTTTCTGGCAGATCACGCCCTAGCTTGAAGTTGATTCCTTCCTCTGAGATCTTACCGTCTATTACCTTGTCAGTCCCTGGTAGGAATTCCTGTGTTGAGAACTGAAGCTCCAAGAAGGGATTCTCCTCTGCTGTCATGGGCCCTGCCCCAATGATCGCGGCTGCTGCGCCATCACCAAACAGGGCAGCACCAACGAGGTCATAAGGACGGTCGTAACTTGGTGGCCGGAAACCTAGCACTGTGGTCTCGGCAGCTGTTACAAGGACACGGCTCCCTGGGTTGTTCTCAGCGATGTCCTTGGCGGTGCGGAGGGCCGCGGCACCACCGGAGCAGCCAAGGAAGAAAAGGGAAGTGCGCACGGTGTTTGGACTAAGCCCAAGACGCGCAGCCAGGTGAAGGTCTCCTCCCGGGAGACGAAGCTCACTGGACGAGATGTAGACAAGGTGGGTGATATCAGCTGCAGGGCGGCCCCATTCATCTAGGGCAGCACGGGCTGCAGCCGCTCCAAGGTCAAGCACTGCGGTGTTGCAGATGTCGAGGCGCGGTGTCAGTGTTGGGGCGCCCTCTTTCTTCAGCTCTGGGTGCTCGTCGAGGAGCTCCTTCGACATGACAGTGTACCTTGTCCTCACTGTGGTGGTCTTGCCTGCAAAATGAAATCATACTGAAAAAAAACGATTTGTATGGTCTGGTGCAAATGATGGCATATATTCTGTGATTTTGTAGTCTTTACCCTTAGCTTTATTCACACATCTCTCACCAGAATACGAAAAACGGTAACCATATTGATTTTCATGTAGCAATCGTTCAACTGAGTTTTGTGCACTGCTTCCATTTAACGAATGGAAAATCTGGTCTTTGATGTACATGTTCCACGTAAAAATAACATCTAGCGAATACTACTCAATGATGTGGTTCCATCAAAGATCGTTTTGAGATGAGCTACGCTAACATACAAAGGAAGTTATACTGTATAGTAACCATTGATACAAAGCAAGAAAGCTTACAAAGGCGTTCGAGCTTCGCCCTGGTGGCCGGGTCGTCACAGCTGCTGTCTTGGAGATAGCTCTCGACAACCTTCTCTTGAGGTAGAATTTGTGGCGGGAGACCCTTGCCCAGGGCGAGCAGCATGGCCTTGCCCCTGGGACTCTGGCTTTTGCCGTTGACACCCCCGCTGCCGTTGCCGAGTCCAAGGCCAGACATTGTTACTGTTGCACCGGTGATACTCCTGAAGATCCTTCTGTTAGCAAGTGTTCTACTGCTGTGATTTTTCTGTGTTACGAGGCCATCGCAACATCTTCGGTGCTTTAATAGGGGACGTGGTCGTGTAGGAGTTTGTTTGGTTCTGGATTTGCAGGATAATACGGCATGAATGGAAGTGGTTGGTCACAGTCAGGTCAGCTCGTTCCACATTCCTCTTTCTCTGGGGGGAGAAGGTTCATCCCTTCCACCCCTTCTTTGGTCTGCCCTATGTTTTTGCTCATCCATTTGGTGTGTTCTTCCTACACTGTATGTGTAGTTCTATAAACTATTGCTGAAAAAACGTTAAACGCAGTGGGCAGGTACTTGTTTACGTGTAAGCCTGTGCCTGTGTGTAGGTGCTTGTTTACATGGAATCTGGTTGCAGCATGCTAAATTGCTGAGCAGTTGTGCTTGGATGACAGTACCCCAAAAGGCAGTATCACAAATGCAAATCTGGCAGTAAAAGGCTGCAGACGAACCCAGTCACGCTGGGAAGATGGTCGGCATCCCCAACCTCTTGCCGAACCGTCCATGGATTCCCGCGCTCGGCGCCGGTTGACCAGAGCCTGGAAACCTGGAAGAATGGCGGACTGGTGGTCGTGCTCCGGCGCGGTGGGCGTGCGCGGGGGCGTCGGCTCTGGCACGCTGCCGGCCCATTTGCCCTCGCGAGTGGGCGCGGTTGGTGATACGGGCCAGGCTTTTCTAGAACGCCCAGTCCAGATTTGAAAGCCCGAAGTCGTGACACTGAAACCTACCGTCACCAGTAGGTCAGGTTTGCGTTCTGCAATGCAAGGGCGATGACACCCTGAAGGCGGGCTGCCCTGAAGATGAAGAAGCTGGCGGACGGACAGCAAGGGGAGAAGCGTGGCTCAGTGGCAGACAAGAAGGTCTGACTCTGACTGCACCCACCTCTCCATGATCATTCATACCTGTGCATTTGGTGTTAAATTTCTGGAACTGTGTAATTCCGGATAGATGTGTGTGTTATACCATGTTAGATTTTGCTCCATGCAGTACAAGCAAAACCTGTGACGAAACTCATCACTGGACAGTACACAGGCCTATTCAACTCAGATGAATTAAGACGGCTGAGGGCATTAAAGTAAAAGGTAGGCCTGTCTAGTTCTAGTTCAGGTGAATAAATACCAGTGATCGAGGAGACTAATCACTCGACGTCAACCAAACAAGAATACAGAACTCAAAGTTACCGGAATATTGTCCGTTTCTTCACAGGGCAAATCTGCACCATAAAAAGGAAAATAGCTTTGATGACATATGCTCCCTATGTTCTGAAAGAAATGACATTTAGTACAACTAATTTAGTTTAATTTGAATTAAATTTCTTGTTCTAAACATCATTTATTTAAGAACCAAGGGAATACTAGATCCAGAGCGGATGTGCTAGTAGGGCTACGTTTTTATGCTCGAGGACAGAGATGCTCAGCAATCTACAGCTGAAGCTCCATGCATGATCAGTTTGGACAGTTAGGTGGCTATTTCGGTAAAAAATCATAGGTTATTAATATAAAATGGTTAAAACCCCTCCTCCGGCTCTGATCCCTGTGTCCCGCACGGCGCGGCACCCTCTCCTCCGGCTCCGATCCCTGTCCCGCACCGCGCCCCCGCCTGTGCGCCTCGCTGCTACGCTTAGTCGTCTCAATCGACAGTATCCGCCTGCATTTGAGAAGAAGGCATTACCGGAGTTTAAACACGAAAGGAGGAAGGGCGAACTGTCTTGGCCTCAGCCGGACCGCCCGTAAGGTGTTCGCGGGAATGTCCCTTCGCCAGCTGCTTCACCGAACGCAGCCGTGGCGCGCGCTCCGGCGGACTCGGGATACGCGTTGCCTCCTCTACGCCCTCCGCGCGCTCTCCGTCCTCCGTTCTGAAGCCTCGCCGGAGCCGCCGCGCCGTTCTCCACGCGCGCAGGTCCATCTGCCACGAAGCTCGCCTCGCTCCAGCTCTAATCTGCTTGGCTCCGGATTCGGCGTCACCGCGCTCGACTCCGACCTCTGGCCCGCGTCCTTTGGCTTGTTGTCCGGCGCCTCGCCAGGCGATGTATGTCCGGATGGCTCTGAGCGACATGATGACGCTGAACTGCATGACTCGGACGATGAGATAGATGATATGAGACAGCGGAAGAAGCTGTTCTACAAGCTGGATAGGGGGTCTAAGGAGTTCGAAGAGAACAACGTGGCCTTGCGCCGCAGCAGGAAGAGTGGCGAAACCAGTGCAAAGAACCGAAGGGAGTGCAAGGAGGAGCCTGCCAGGGCTGTTTCTTCCAACGTTCCAAAGCTGAAGGAAAAGCGTCCTGCGCGTGAGGATGTCATGGTTGAGCTGAAGCGGGAAAGAGTGCCAACATTCAACCAGACGACTGATCCTTACCACCATCCTTTCTGTCTAGATATACATGTCACAAAGGGATCAGTACGTGCTTGCTTTGTGCACAGGGTGACCAGCCGGGTGGTGGCAGTTGCACACTCCATATCGAAGGACATGAAGTTTGATCTTGGTTCGAAGAAGGGTAAGGGCATGAAGGCGTGTGCAGCCGTTGGGGCATTGCTTGCGAAGCGTGCGATAGAGGATGATATTCACAATGCAGTTTATACGCCAAGGAAAGGGGATAGGATTGAAGGGAAAATTGAGGTTGTGTTGCGTGCAATAACTGAGAATGGAGTTGATGTGAAGGTGAAACTGAAGCAAAGAAAACCGATAAAGGTATTTCTTTAGTTACATATTCTTTATGTTTTATGCTGCTGTGCCTGAGTTTAGGAGGAGGTTGCTATGAGTTTGTCAATAATCATTTTTCTTTTCAGGCGTGCATATTATTACGTATATCATAATGAAAGTACTTTGAAATATTATTACATATTCTTTTCTGAAATTTGAAAGGTTTGGTTCATAATGGTTTATGATCAAGTATATTAACTCACAGACAACTGAAATGTCCCGAGTTGAGCATTCCACCATTAAAAGGCAAAAGTGAATAGAAGCTTACATGGTGATATTTAGTTAGAGGATCTAGTGGAATCACATCAAAACATTTGCTTTTGTATTTGCACATACTATTGTTCTAATTTTGTAAGGTCCTTTTTTCTGATTCTTTCTGATCATGTTAATCATTATTATAGCTAAAATTTCATGATCAAACATCATGAACCAAACCTTTCAAATTTCAGAAAAGAAACTATAGATTAAAAAAGTGGTTTTCAATGTTCCATTTATCTCAATCATGAAATTATGAACACCCACCTGGTATTATCTTGTATATTAGAACCATCTGATGTGTTTTTGTCTTTCGAATCTGAGATCTCCTCAGCCTGTTTATTTTTTTGGGACATTCAATATCGAAGTTTGCAGCATAATGGTAATGGTAGTGAAAATCTGCACAACTCTCATTCACATGTAAAAAATGTTGGCTTATGAGCACGGCCACCTTTGCACAATCACACTCTAGTATTACTGCTGGTTTTGTGGCCAACCCAAGACATTTGGTCGATTGCTTTATATCTTCACTATTACTACATTGACAAGCTAAGAAGCTTGACCGATTGCTTAATTTTGGAATCCACAGTAGATCGAACACAAATGGTGACAACTACATTCTAGTAAACCATTTTTCCTGTCTCATATCAAATATTTGATTCTTAAAGTATCTGTTTCTTTTACCTATACTTGCAGAGTACACGCAGCGTTATCAGTCCCTCTGATTATTCAGCTGTTGATCACCACAACTCCTAACAGGCATGACCCTGAATGCTTCGAAGGCCACCTGATTTTAGTATCTGCAAAACTGACACGGGCACAGGCAGCTGAAGGAAACGTAGCCAAGATGGTCCCAGCATTCTTTGTTTCATGTGCTTACCCATCACCTGTATGATTAGTTCCTGACTGCCTGTATCAGGTTTCTGATGGTCATCTGTGCCCACTGCCAGTCCGTTGCCGCGGACTCAAGTTGTGTATTTTTTGAACGCAACAGTATGTAGTTCAGATCGCTATAATGGTGGAAGGTGTGCACAACTTCCCGTGTGTAGGAGAGCACTGAGTCTCAAGTGTACTTGTACATTACTACTACTGCAATGGAAGCAAATTTCTGCTCCTATCTGAGTTCTGAGATGCTACGTATTATATCAGGCACGATCTTTACTTGGACAAAACACTAGCTTGCTCTACGCTTCTGTTCCGTTCTTCTCTGCCAGCTGGGTGTCTCTGTCCGCTCGCGCTCAGGCAATGGCAACGCAACCCCCCGTGCCGAACTCTCCTCATTTTCGCCGAGACAATTGAAATTTTATTACTTTTAATATTGGACTTCGCCAAAATACCACTCCCAATATGCGACACTCTAAAATACCATTATAATTCTTCTCAGTTTGCTCGTTTACCACTGTGATAGTATTTTAGTACTAACTGACCTTTTTAACACTAAAACAATTCTAAGTGGACATAAACACCCTTATGTGTTTTCAAAATATAAAAAATTAACGGAAAATACAAAAAATATAAATAAGCTAAAATATTTCAAAAAAATAAAAAAATTGGAAGAAATACAGGAAATAAAAAAACAAAAAATTTACACAGAAAAATAGAGATAAATTTAAATAAGTTTATAAATTATATGAAATTAGGAAAAAACAGAAAATTTACACAGAAAAATGCCCTTATGTGTTTTCAAAATATAAAAATTAACAGAAAATACAAAAATATGAATAAGCTAAATTTTCTATGTAAGGGCATTTTTCTATGTAAATTTTCTGTTTTTCTAATTTCATATAAGTTATAAACTTATTTAAACTTATCTCTATTTTTCTGTTTAAATTTTATGTTTTTTTATTTCCTGTATTTTTTTCATTTTTTTCATTTTTAAAAAACATTTAAATTATTTATATTTTTTGTATTTTATGTTAATTTTTATATTTTTAAAATACATAAGGGTATTTCTGTCCGCTTAGAATTATTTTAGTATTAAAAAGGTCAATTAGTAATAAAATGCTATTACAGTGACAAATGAGTAAACTGTAAAAAATTATAATAGTATTTTAGAGTGTCGCGTGTTAGAAGTGATATTTTGGCGAAACTTAATATTGGGTAACAAAATTTCAATTGTCTAATTTTCGCCTGCAAAACCGGAACAGAGGCAACTGAACTCGCCGCGAAGCAATGCCGCCTACCGCGCTAGGAGGAAGCCCTGGAATCTAATTCAGTTCAGCTCACGGACCCCATGCCGCTCGCCACGCTACTGGCGCACCTCGCGGCGGGCCGCTTCGCCCGCGTGGAGGCGCTCACGGGTGCGTCCACCGCGGCCGCCGCGCACCGCGTCCTGGGCCTCCTCCTCCGCACCGCGCCGCTCCCCCCTCTCACGCAGCTCGTCTCCCTCGCGCGCTGGTCCCGCGACCGCTTCCGCGCGCCGCTCCCGCTGCCCCTCCACGCGCTCCTCCTCGCCCGCCTCGCATCCCACGGGGGGCACTACCCGCGGCTCCGCTCCGAGCTCCACGCCCTCGCCGCCGCGCGCCTCCACTCCCCGGCCGCCATCCTCCGCGCCATTCCCCCCTCCCGGTCCGCGCCGCTCATCGCCGACATGCTCGTCCTCGCGTTCGCCAGGGCCTCGCGGCCGCTGGCCGCGTACGAGGCCTTCCTCCTCGCGGGCGCCGACTACCCGCGCTACTGCCCCTCAACCTTCTCCCTGAACGCCCTGCTCCCCGCCCTCGTCGGCGCCGAGCGGGCCGATCTCGCCGAGAAGGCCTTCAGGTCAGCGCTGCGGCGGCGCGCGTCGCCGGACCTGTTCACCTTCAACACCGTCATCTCCGGCCTCTGCAAGGCCGGCCAGCTGCGGAAGGCCGGCGATCTCGCCAAGGACATCAGGGCGTGGGGGCTGGCTCCCACGGTGGCCACTTACAATACTCTCATCGATGGGTATTGCAAAAGGGGAAGAGCCGGGAAGATGTACCATGTAGATGCACTCTTGAAGGAGATGATTGAAGCTGGAATCTCCCCAGATGTGGTTACATTCAACGTTCTGATTAATGGGTACTGCAAGGAGTCAAATATTACGGCTGCCATGAGGGTCTTTCTGGAGATGAAGCAGCAGGGGATTGCTGCGAATGTGGTGACATACAATTCACTTGTTTCAGGGGTGTGCGGCGAGGGGAAGGTAGAGGAAGGGTTGAAGCTTGTGGAGGAGATGGAGGAGGTGGGGCTGGCATGCGATGTGTCCACCCTGAACAATATGCTGAATGGACTTTGCAAGAAGGGTATGATGGTAGATGCCGAGGGTTGGGTTGATGGTATGGCTGGGAAGAATGTGAAACCCAATGTAGTTACTTACAATATCTTGGCTGATGGATATCGCCGTCTTGGAAAGATGAAGGAGGCCATGGCCGTGAAGGAGGCAATGGCAGAAAAGGGGGTTAGTCTTAATGTCAAAACATATAATTGTTTGATAACAGGGTTTTGTGATAGCGGTGATTGGAGGAGTGTCTCTGCCCTTCTCGATGAGATGAAGGAGAAAGGCGTGAGAGCAGATGTTGTCACTTATAATGTGCTTATTGGTGCACTGTGTCGCAAAGGCGAGGTCCGCAAAGCAGTAAAGCTGTTGGATGAGATGTTAAAGGTTGGTTTGGAGCCAAAGCATCTGACCTACAATACAATAATAAACGGGTTCTGTGAGAAGGGAGACATTAAGTCTGCCCATGAAATTAGGAGTAGGATGGAGAAGAGTAAGAAACGAGCTAATGTCGTCACTTATAATGTGTTGCTTAAGTACTTCTGCAGGATGGGAATGATGGAGGAAGCTAATGAGCTTCTGAATGAGATGTTGGAAAAAGGTCTTGTTCCAAATGGGGTCACATATGAAATGATTAACATGGCAATGGTGGAAAAAGGTTTTGTGCCTGATATAAAAGGATATGCTTGCTTGGATGTTTCTAAAAGTTGAGTCTTCCTGAAGGTATGTTCTTGTAACATACCAAAATAGCTTGTTTTTTGTGATTAGGAATGATGATCCTTATTTCCTCTCTAGGCCATGTTTTGCCTTGTATCGGTTTGTATGTGGCATCTGTGGTGTAACGTAGGTGTGAATATTTGCCTTAGGTATAGTTTAGTTGTCAATCATGTGTCCAGGCCAACTACTATGTAGTCACTTCACTGCTGTGTAAGCACCAATGCTTAGGTATACATATACCTGGAGTGTCAGTTAGCATGAAAAAAGTGAAAAGGGGCAAACAACTATATAATTTGTATCAGTAAAAAAAAGTTTGCTGGGTGTTTATTAAAAGAAAAAGAAAGGGCAGCCCGGTGCATGTAGCTCCCGCTTGCGCAGGGTCCGGGGAAGGGTCCGACCCACTTGGGTCTTTTGTACGCAGCCTTTCCCTACATTTCTGCAAGAGGCTGTTTCCAGGACTCGAACCCGTGACCTCATGGTCACAAGGCAACAGCTTTACCGCTGCGCCAAGGCCCCCCTTCTGGGTGTTTATTGTATCATTTATAAAATTTAACATGATACATTTCTGCGCTTCATTTATAATCATCAGACAACGTTGGGTACTGGGAGCAAACTTGGGTTCAACCTCATCTCACAGACCTGTGGTGACATATGGATCTGAGAATGCTAAGCTGGTAAGTTACTGATCCATTTTGTTTGGTTTGGCCACAAATAATCTGATTAAGTTATTCTTTTGTCCAGGGTAGAATATTGCATGTTTTGGGGTACTTGAAAGTGGAAATGAAGGCAGTTTAAAGGCTGTTTGGTATTCTTTCTGCTGGGATAGCTCGTTGGTTCTCTATTTTGTTTCCATATAAATGTATGAGCCATCAGCGTGTCTCCGACGAGATACATGGTACTTGAGGTCGCTGCTTGACGCAAATATCATGTGCTAGCTCTAGCCCTCAAGAACTAGATGCTATGCTTATCATGATCAAGGCTGGGCATCTTTTCCCCTATAATGTGGGTCTGTCTTGTTGAAAGTCATGGCGAATGGTGCATCAGAGTGTAACGTTATAAACAGACAACTCTGATAGTAGTTGTGATCAGATAATGCATCATTCACCTTTGAAGCAACACTGTTCACGTGAAATGAAGCTTTGGATAATCCTTTTGGGGGGAAACTGACACTGGTGTCTCTTGTAAATAGTTCCATGTAGTTATTCTTGTTGGCTTTTGTGCTCTCAACTAGGAATGTAAATTGGACCCACGGGTTTGGGCCTGTATTGTGTTTTGCACCCAATGTGTGTACATTCGTGGTGTGACCGGCACCTGACCCACAGGTTTGGTGTGGGTTTTACTCGGTGTCCATCGGGTCTCTATAATAGAATAGGAATTTATGCCCAGTACAATCTTTAGCCCAACCCGCTTCCCAGCATGCCATCCCTTCACTCGAAACCACATCCCTCGTTCTTCTTAGTCTCCATGCCGCCACACGCACAGGCACACGAAGCTGGTCGGGGAAAACGACCACGGCAACAGCCCCTGACGCCCCCCGCTCAACCGTGCGGGCCATTGGATCGCTGCCCGGCGCGACCGCCACCCCGTCTCTCGGCAATCCGGTGCCTGGACGGCTTTTTTGCCATCAAGGTGGCGTTAAATTATAAGCATGAAAATAAGATTACATGTAACAGAGATGCATTATTGTTTTATGTGGCCTAGGCCTATGTTGATACAGAAACTACAGGGCTTTCTCTCGCTCTAGAAACAACAGTAGTTAGATGAGTTGTCCCTGCTGCACACTAATTTGCAACTTGGACGACTTCAGGCCACCGTCTTGGCGCTAAAGCTCGCCAATTTCCTCAAGTTCTAGGTAGGGCAGATCTGGCGCTGCCGCATCAAGACCTCACCCGGACTTTCTCTTCCCCGCCGAGGCCACAGGTGCCCCACACTCTGATACACTTTGCGCGCCGGCCATCATACACTTCACGCAATTTGGACGATATGAATTGATTAAGTCATGACAATTACCATGTTCATGCACCACAATGCATCAACACAGAAGCCAATTTCAACAAATAGGTGGGGACATCAACACATACATAATCACCCACTCTGTTCTGAAATAAACGCCGTTTAAAACAAAAAATCTAGTTCATATGTAGTTCAATTATAAACTAGATTTATTGTCTTAAACGTAATTAATTTCAGAACTGAGGGAGTACCACTGAAGCTCTTAACAGTCCGCTCCAACAGAAATGTTAACCGACACACAAGCAAACTAGCATAGATCAATCACATGATTTGGAAGAACAGATCAGTCATGACTTGGACTATACTTGTTACCAGAACGCCGAGAATTGGGACGCATACAGTAGAAGATACACAATCACAAGGAACCAGGCCGTATTACTATGGGACAATAGAACATACATCATGCATTTCCAATTCAAAAAAGAAAGAGACATCATGCATTCAGCATACTGCAGAACATTGACAAATTCATCACAAACAAACGTCATGAAGAGCAGAAAAACATGAGGAACATTTCGTAGTATTGCTAACATGGATCAGTAAGTTCATTAGAAACAACTCGACAGGTACATTTCACAGGTTGAAGGCGCTTCAAGAGCGGATTCACATGGAGGGCCGACCTCTCCTCTCCCAACAAGAGACATCACAGAGACACCACGAATGGCGCAACACATAAACAGCGACGCATAAGCATACATCGTGGAGCACCGCGAAACCCGAGCTCTAGTTCTTAACACCATCGTAGACCTCGAACTCCTGGATGATGACGTAGCCGACCTTCTTCGGGCTCTCGGTGTCAGACGCCTCCTCGTCGCCGTAGAGGGAGGACGCGCCGGCGCCGGCGAGCATGGACCAGACGAGGTACAGGGTGGCGGCGGTGAGCGCGAGGCAGGCAACGCCGAAGAGGAGGTCGACGAGTACCACGATGCTGTCCCCGGCGCGGTCCTGGGCCCCGGCCGCGGGATGCGGGAGCTCGGGGCGGCGGATCTGGACGTTGGCGGGGATGGAGTGGAGGCGGTGGTGGCGGGGGAGGTGCGGGCCGAGGCGGCGGACACGGCGGAAGACGGTGACGACCGTGGCAACGCGCGGGGCGAGGCGGTGGTGGACGGCGCCGTCGCCGCTGGGGCTGGGGTCGGCCGGGAAGGGGACGGAGAGGGTGTGGCATGGCCGCGCGTGGGCAGCGAGGAGGGACGCGGCGACGACGGCCAGGAGCAGGAGGATGCGCTGGGCCATGACGGCGGCGATGATGATGGCGGAGAGGCGGATTCGCGGGGAAAGGGGAGGCCAGCTTGAAGAATGAAGATAAATAATGGAGCTTGGAGGGAGTCGACTCCGCGGCCGGTGTCCGAGGAGAATCCGAGGTGGAAAGTGCTCTGCTCACACTCACACGACACGGGGATGGACTCTTGCAGCCGACCCCTTGGTTGCCCTCTGTTTCCTGGACTTGCGCTCTGAAACGGCAGAGAATTTGGAGGTTTACTCCTACACGATTGAGAGACAGAGACGAGAGGCTTTGACGTTTGACTGGAGCCTGGAGGAGTCGTGTTTTCGAGGACGGCGGCTTTGGTATGGACACGCGGACGATCAATTTCTTATTCTTGTTGTTCTTGTTGGATTGAGGATCGGGCAAAGCAGTGCAGAGACTGGAGAGGAGTTTGGCAGTCGGCCTCAGTTCTTGCCGCCGACAGCCTCGGGGTCGTCGCGGATGGGGATGGCGATGTACCCGGCGTCCTTGGCCACGCCGGACGCTTCGTCGTCGTCGTCGGTGGCTGCGACGACGAGGCGGGAGCTCAAACAGCTGGCGGCGGCCAGAACGAGGTGTCGGAGGAGGAGGTACATGACGGGCCTTCACTGGGCTCCACGCGTATCCGGCCGTGCCGGGGACGACGATAGATGTTCGTTTCAGGTTTGTCAAAGCTAGTAGTAGTACTCGAATCTAAACGTTCTTAAGTTTGCTACTTTCTTAGCACGAACTCCGACACAGCTACCACGACGTGGCTGCCGCTCTCAGTCGCCAGGCCGCACGCCACAGTTAGCGGCCGGGGCCAGCCTCCGCGACTCCTCCGAACTCGCTGGACGCGTCGCCGTGGCCGTCGTCTGCGAGTGGGAGATGGATAAAGGGACATGACATGTAGGAGACGCAGGCTCTGGAAAACCGACCACGGACCACGGGCTGCGCTTCGGCTGTTCTGGTTTGTAACTGGGCTCCGAAAGAGGTCAGGTCGAGCCCGTGCCAGGCCTGGCCTGGTCAAGATGCCGTGCGAGCAGGCCCCTTTCCCGAGCACTTTGGGATTTCCTTTCCCATCTCCTACTTTGGGCATCGGCATCGATGCATGGAGGTCGCAAGTCGCGGGGGCTGGTCGGTCCAACCCCAGTCGGGCCGACAGGTTCAGACTGACATGGACCGAGCCCTTCCGCAACGCTTGTGTAGTTTCCAATCCCTGATATGGTTTGTGCTACATATACGAGACCCAAGGGTTAGACTTTGTAAAAAAGTTCCTGCCTATGAATGAAAACCCCTTTTCCTTTACAAAAAAATCTCAAGAGCATCCCCCATGCCTCTGCCGTCCCCTGCTGCTTTTCCATCGCGCCTTGTGCTCCGGCCTGCCACCCTACCTGGCTTGTCCTGCTCGAGGTCGAGAGTGGGGACCCTCCCTGCTGCTGCTGCCGCCGCCGCTGTCCATTCTCATTTCGAGAAACCAACAGCGACAGCACTGCGGCCCCTGGCTTTACGGATCTCGCATCGCTTTCGAAATCCATGCAGATCTACCAACGCAACGTAGCCCGGCAACTTGGGTAGTGCAAAGGGGTTAGCAACTTAGGATGATTTGTAGCTTCCGTAGGGAGAAAAATCTGGGGGTGTTTTTCTAATGCGCAAGCGCTACGAGTTGATCGGGTATGGATTGTACGCACTGATCCACGATGTCTGTCTTTCCAAAAATAAAATGAACAGTTGGATATTGGTTGATCGGGTACAGTACTTCGCTGCAAAATTCTTACACCCAGACGATAAGAGGTTCAGCACATACCCTGAAGCAAGCAAACAAGGACCATGTGCAGCGAATTTCTTAGCCGTGAAAACCAAGGAGAGAACAATGACAACAGATGCTGCTAATGGCCACATCGAACAAGGAATACAGATCAAACAGGATCACTATCTCTATCCCTAGAGCCGTGCTTCCTCAGGCTGTACAAAGTTCCAAAATTCCCAACGCTGCTACCCGTCACTGGGTCCTCTCAGAGTGCCCCACGCCCCCCCCCCCCCCCTCCACCATGATAATCAAACCGATATGCCTAAAAGATTCTGAGGAAACCAAAGAGGACCTCCAGGAAAAAAAAAAGAGAGAGTAACAAGATCGCGTCCTAATCACCTATCTATGTACCACGAATTGACTACACTTCCGGCCGTCTACACGCTGCATCGTTGCTCCTCCTGGGGAATACAATGCCTTGGCCTGGACCCAGGACGCGTAGCGGGTCGAACCGGGCTTTGCGCTCCGCGAACCGCTCCAAGCGCCGGCCAAAGTGCTGGTGCCAACCGGACGGAGCTGGGTGGTGAGCCAGGTACTGTTTCGCGCCGACACGCGCTCCGGCCGCGTCGGCGATGTGACGGTAACGGCGGAGAAGCTCCTGGAGGCGATGGTGGGAGCAACCATCGTCGTCAGGCTTCGCGGATAGGAGGATGCCAACCGCGTACATCACCCGGTCCGTGGACCCGGCATCCGGTAGCACCACCGATGTCTTGGTATCCCACCTGTCGGAACGACGAAGGAGGAACGATTAAACCATAGTATTTCAGGAGGTACTACCCAAGAATCACAAGCATTAACACAAGTAGTAGTAGGAAACTAGCTGACATCTGCAGTTCAGTGTAGCCTGACCCAGAAAACATTTTAGTGTTTTGAGGAGAGGAGTCTACATCAAGGCTAGGGATGGCAACGGGTGCCCATTACTTGTTTATCCGCAGATATCCGACTCGATAGGTACGGGTTCGGGTATAAATTTAGATCCACGGGTATGGGCTCGGGTAATGTGTAAAATCTAATGGATATTTCTTATCGGGTAAAAAAATTTCATACCAAAAAATCATAATATTTTGTACACATGTTCACCTATAGTATACCTATTTTCAAAACAAATTTAGCCCCATGATTCTGTGTACTTAATTAGAAACTAATTTAATAGTATTTTTCCTCATTTTAATCATGATAAATTTTTTGTTGCATAAAAAACTCTGAAATTTTGTTAATACCTTCCTGAACAACGTAGTAAGCTACATTAAAACTTGTAAGATCATTCTCATAGTAGCATTGTCACAGTTTAGTGTGAAGATCTATTACCATTATTAGTTGTTTTGTTAATCATTGGTCTAGTGTGATAAAATTAATTTAGATTATGTCTTTATGTAAACACCAAAATACGACCTCTGACCCTGACATTGATCTAGTGATAAATCCGCATTGCTCGACGTTCACATAAAGTTCTACTATATGATGTTATTGTCATATCAATTATTATTGAAATAGAAGTTATTTATCTTTTACAAGAAAATGGTACGCCCAATAAAAATTTAATTTGGTTACGATATTACCCTCTGAAAAGTTATTGTAAATTAACTACAAGATCATAATATTAAACTTATCTTCATAACACTTTAATTTATATCACACTACATAATCATTTTCTAACTATCGGTAGAAGTCGAGCGGATTCGAACCCGTTCGCGAGTTTTAGGGTACTTAAAATATTATCTTATTATTACTTATAAGTTTGTTCATGATATTTAAAGGGAGACCGAGCAAAGAGGAGTTAGGGTGCAACAAAACATGGGTATTATGTGCGGTAGCTTTGCTGGTATCAGTTGAGGACCGACTCGAATGTGGCTTAGTTGATCAAGTTTGAATTGTACTAATCACATGCTAGTTATATGAGAACTAGCAAACCGATGTAACTCAATGACAATGATTGTTGGACATTAAACTCTCCTCTTTGAATTTATGTGGGACAGCTTGACTATGGTGCTCGGGAGGGGAGATTTGTATCAACTCAAATTGTGTTGTTGTGAAAGGTTGTCACGTACGACTCCATGGGAGAGCGTACGTGACATGTGATTGGGTTTCTCCTGTGGGATATAAATCGATTTAAATCGCCGTTCCTCACGGTTAATGAGTACACTTGTGATCTCGTCACATCGTAATAAGAAATAAGCAAATAAATTATTTATATTATGCTGAATTATTTTAATATTGTATGCAAATCATGCGTGAATTAGTATATATCGGTACACCTTTATGTTTCTAATGAACACACATAACTTGGCTAAAATATGAGGATAATGATCGATATCCTAGTTTTGTTTCAGTAAATAAAAATCAGCATCTTGAGCCTTGCATGGTCTAGGATCGTTTACGGAGAACCGAAAATTTAACGGGTAAGTCTTGCTGAGTATTAGTTGCTCAACCTTTGTGGATTAAACTTTTGTTACAGATGATTATCAAGGAAGCTTTTGTAATTGTTGTGGCAAGACGGTGTGGGAGGGTGAACCCCGTCGGAAGGGACGGTCGAGTGGGTTCCCGCCTCTCCATCGCACGACTCGTGAAGGATGAAGCGTGTCTATGGGCCGACATGCTTCGGATTAGGTTAATGACGTTTAGTGCGAGAACACTTCCGCATATTTTGTATAAACTCCCTTTATTTCGATGTCATATGACACTATGGACTTGAAAAATATTAACTATGTTGATGTAATATAAGTACATAGCCTATGTTGTATCATTAGGTCATTTGTCTGCCTAAGACACCCGATGATCCTAAAATGACGAGTCATTCCGTAATTCGGGCGGTTCTGTCACAGCTGCCATCAGAGTCGGATCGAGATTTATACAACATTAAATAGGAGTATTGTTATTTTCATGACGAGGACACGTATTAGTGAAGCCCATATAAGGATGTTAGTGTGTAATCCAGGTGGCAAGCTAAATTTTATTTTATTGTCTTTACTTTATGCATTTTTACAATTATGTAACGACGCACTGATACTTAATATCAGATAAGAAGATAAATTTCTATTTATGATATTATACTGTTTGTGATGAATATGTGTACGTGTGAGAAATTTTCTACGGTACGCTAACCACGTTACTTAGCACGTGTAGAAAATGGCTAACTATGTCATGAGAGATTGTGATGCCACTGAATTAACGTATGGTAAATATATTTGACCTACTTTTTTATTTATGTGAGAACGTGTAGGTCGAATCATATCATTGCATGCATTCTCATTGAAATCCATTCAAGTCTAAAAATAGTTCTCACAATAGCAACTTTAAAAATCAATATACCTTAATTCTTTGTACTGAGCGTCTCATCTAGATCACCCTGTGAACCTATTATGTCCTATTCTATAATATGTTCCATAGTCACGTGTCCAAATCATGCCCTTAGATAATTTTAAACTGCTCCCAAAAACTTAATATTATTCTATTACTGAACCAGATTCGAGCACTCTAACTACCACTTGGGACTGCCATACAAACTGTTTTGTTAATTGGATTGAGGCAAATGAATATTCATTGGAAGGCTATAAAGGTCCTCTAGAAGTTTGGTATTTAATAGTTTGACTGGTTTCAGCTCCAAATATTTTTTCTTAGCTTTTCCAATGGTTTTCATTATGGGACAAAAACCATCCACCAAAATATTTTGGAGCTAGTCTGTTTTTGGTATCGTTGGTATATTTTATAACCTATCTAATCTCTGAATTTTTGTCCCTTGACAAAAGTTTAGGAGTTAACTGCAGAGATGGTTTGACATTGTTTTCAAAACCTTCCCGCAGATGGCTGGTAAGGAGAACGCGAAGGAGATACATGCTAAGGATGCACGCATTGCGGAGCTCGAGGAGCAAGCTCTAGCTTTAGATCAGCAGCTCCAGAAGGTTTTAGTAAAGAGCGTGAGGACCACATCCTCACCCTAAATCAGCAACTCCAAGAGCTTCAGGAGAGTAAAGCTGACCTCCAAGATGAGTTTCAAGATGTTTTTGAGACAACTGAATGGTTGGATCAACAACTTGTTGATACTAACGATGAGTTGATTGCGGCCAGTGCTACCATCCAAAATCAGCAAGCCGCTTTGCTTGAGTCCGATGACACCATCCAAAATCAGCATGCTGCTATCAATGAACTCGAGGAAGAATTGGGTCAAGCTCACCAAGAGATCTAGCAACTTCTACTACAGCTCAATCTCACGGTTGTCCCATAGGAAGGAGAAGAGGTAGGAGGAGAGGAAGGAGAAGGGAAAGCAGCGTCTGGACTTGACTATGATGCCCCACCTCCTCCTATGGATGATGACATCAACTCGGATGCGGATAGCCATGTGCCACCACAGCAGCCCTAGTAACTTTAGTAGTCAAGTTATGTATATAGCTCTCACGTCGCCTAGGAATGAACAACTAATGTATACAAGTCAAGATAGTGTGCCACGAATATATGCAGCCCTAATATGAGAATTAGCTGCATTTCTCTTAGGAAATTAATTTCGTGACCCGTCTTTTGTAACCAAACATCGTTGTACGACGGTTCTCATCAATGACCGTATTTTGAGAAATGAAAACCGTTGTTTTCTTTCATTGTTTAGATCTGAATTTTAATTTTTATTTGCACCATGTTATGTTGTGGAACTTGTTAATCCTTGTGATAAGTTTCAACTAACGGTGCTCGACTTTTTGTTTGTTGCAGAATGGTGTGTACGCGAAACAACAATGAACCTGAGAAACCCAACGCGGAAGGATCTCCGCCACCTCCTCCCATGTTGGCTGCAGTCATCGCGTCTATCTTGGAATCTCGACATGAGCAGACGGGGTTGATGAGGTTGCTTGTTCAAAACACCACAGGTGCAGGAACTTCCCGTCAATGGCAGCAGCCACAACAAGCTACGTATGCGGATTTCTTGGGCACACACCCACCTCTCTTGGATGACACGGTAGGTCCTCTCGAGGTGGATCACTAGCTTCGTACTATTGAGTCCATGTTTGGGCTTATCACTTGTGTGGATCATCAGAAGGCTCTCTTTGCCACACAACAACTCCATCGATCGGCTGGAGCCTGGTGGGAAAATTACCAAGCTACTCTCATCGGGGGACATCAAGTTTCGTGGCAAGAATTCAAGACAGCTTTTCCTACGCAACACATCCCCGCTGGACTCATGACAAGGAAGCTTACGGAGTTCTTAAATTTGCAGCAAGGGAGTAGCTCCATCCATGACTATTCCTACAAATTCAACCACTTGGCTCAGTATGCTACTTACCATGTGGACACGGATGAGAAGAGGAAGGATTGCTTCTTCAAAGGGTTGAGTACAAAGCTACAAGAACGATTGGCTATCTATCGTTCCATGAATTTTACTGAACTCGTGAGCTCAACTATTATGATATAAGATGCCACCCGCACCCACAAGGAAGAAAAGAAGAAGAAGAAGAGGGCGATGACAGGGTCCTCAAGTCAAGCCTCGTCGAAATACCGTCTGGTCGTTACCGCACCTACCGGTCAGAGGTACACCTCTATGCCTCAATGGGGAAATCATCGTCCTTTACTGCAGCAGCCACAATCAGCACCTCGTCCATATCCATTGCAAGCATCACAAGGTTTCGTCCCCTGTTATCAGGACCACAAAGTGCAAGACCGGGATTTTCTTCTTGCTACACTTGTAGTCGTTCAGGACAGTTCACGAGGGATTGTCATGCTCAAACGCAGCAGCAAAATCCTCGCAATCCTCGCTCTCAAGCTTATCACAAGAATCATCCACCAAAGGGTAATGGTCCAAAAACCGGTCGGGTGAACTACTACTCAGTTGAGGAAATTCGAGAAGGAGACCAAGTACTCGCGGGTATGTTTTCCATCTGCAGCCACCCTGCTATGGTTCTCTTTGATTCGGGTGCTACTCATAATTTTATAAGCATGTCATATGTTCATAAATATGGATTGTCTACATCAATCACAAAATCACCATATGTCATCATCTCACCCGGTGGGAAAATAATTGCAAATCAAGAATCGATCCGCATCTTTGAATTTGGGAGGGAGGATTTATCTTTCAAACCTTCTTGTTCTCAACGGGTAATGGATTGGCGTGATTTTAGGGGTGCATTGGATGAACCACCATCATGTCGTAATATATGTATCTTTCCGAATAATTCAGCTAGACTCGCCCTCTCATGGCCGTACAATTCTTTAACTCCCTATTTATCACATGACCAAATTTCAAATTAGTCATGTTAGTGATAAAAAAAATGGAAGACCTCCCCAATGGTATGCGAATACTCGGATATTTTTTGCGATGAATTATCGGCAATGCCTCCAGATCGGGAAGTAGAATTTCGTATGAGCTTTTACCCAGTACCGCTCCTATCTCACGAAGATCTTATAAAATGGCGCCAAATGAGTTGGCCGAGCTAAAAACTCAATTAGAAGACATGATGGACAAGAGTTTTATTCGACCAAGTTCATCATCGTGGGGTTGTCATGCTTTATTTGTAAAGAAGAAAGACAAGTCTCTATGGGCTATGGCTATGTGTTGATTATCGCCCTTTGAATGCCGTCACCATCAAGAACAAATACTCTTTGCCTCGGATTGGTATTCTTTTTGATCAATTGGTTGGCGCCAGTTCTAAAAAAATGACCTTCGCTCCGGGTATCATCAAATTAAAATTTGGCCTGAGGATATTTCAAAGACGGTATTTTCTACTCAGTACGACCTTTATGAGTACTTAGTAATGTCATTTGGATTAACTAACGCTCCTACCTATTTTATGTATTTGATGAATTCTGTCTTCGTATCGGAGTTGGACAAGTTCGTCATTATTTTCATCGACGACATTCTCATATGCTCCAAGTTTGAAGAAGAGCATGTTGACCATTTCCACATCGTACTCTAATGACTACATGACCATAAACTCTATGCTAAATTTAGCAAATGTGAATTTTGGTTACAAGAAGTAACTTTCTTAGGTCACATTATTTCAGCTGAAGGAATCACCTTATATCCGAGCAAGGGTTGTGATGTGTTGAATTGGAAGCCACCGAGAATCATTTTGGAGGTTCGAAGCTTCCTTGGACTTGTCGGATATTATCGGAGGTTCATTCCAGACTTTTCAAAAATTTCCAAGCCTATGATAGACTTGCTTAAGAAGGACACTAAGTTTGTGTGGAATGAGGTATGTGAAGAGACATTCCAAACTCTCAAGAAGCACTTAACCACGACCCTCGTGTTGGTTCAACCAGACATCACGAAGCCATTCGATGTGTATTCTGATGCTTCCGGTACGGGTTTGGGCTGCGTGTTGATGCAAGATGGCCGAGTTATTGCTTATGCTTCAAGGCAACTTCGTCCTCATGAACAAAATTATCCTACTCATGACTTGGAATTGGCTTCTGTGGTTCTAGCCTTAAAGTGTAGAGACATTACCTTCTTGGAAATCTCGTACTCTTATATACGGATCATAGGAGCTTGAAATATATTTTCACTCAAAGTGATCTGAATATGAGGCAAAGAAGGTGGTTAGAATTAATCAAAGATTATGAACTGGAGATTCACTATCATCCAGGAAAAGCCAATGTAGTTGCCGACGCGTTGAGTCGTAAATCTTATTGCTACAATTGCCAAGTTGATGCTGAAATTTCTGCTCTCAAAGAGGCACCAAGTGTCAAAATAATACCACATGGTGCAATATACAACCTTGCACTTATTGCACTATTCGGGAAGAAATTGTTGAGGCTCAAAGCAAGGATGCGGGAGTAGCAAAAATTAAAGAACACCTCTATCAAGGTGAAGCACTCTGTTTTTATGAAGATGATGAGGGTGTGCTATGGTTCAAGAACTGTTTGGTGATGCCTAAAAATCATGAGTTGCGTCGGAAGATTTTTGATGAGGCTCACTTGTCAAAATATCCCATACACCCGGGTAGCAATAAAATGTATCATGATTTAAGACGCAAGTTTTGATGGACACGTATGAAAAGGGAGATTGCTAAATATTTGTCGGAATGCGACATATGCTGGAAGGTGAAGGCCAATCACCTACGTCCAGCGGGTCTTCTCCAGCCCCTCCATGTTCCAAATTGGAAGTGGGGAGATATTAGCATGGACTTTATTATCGGACTACCTCCCACCTCTCGTCATCACGACTCCATATGGGTTGTTGTGGATCGGTTGATAAAATCAGCTCACTTTATATCGGTTCATACTCGGTATACCGCCCGAAAGTATTTTGAGCTCTACATCACCCGTGTATTGTGCTTTCATGGAGTTCCTAAGACCATCGTTTATGATCGAGGAACACAATTTGTGTCTCGGTTTTGGGAACAATTGCATATTTGCTTGGGCACTCAATTTATTCAAAGTTCGGCATATCATACTCAAACCGATGGTTAGACTGAACGTGTGAATCAAGTATTGGAAGACATTCTACGAGCTTGTGTTTTGAATAACACACAAAATTGGGATGAATATTTACCACTGGCAGAATTTTCTTATAACAATAGTTATCAAGAGAGCATCGGGATGTCTCCTTTTGAAGCTCTATATAGTCGTCCATGCCATACTCCGTTGAATCGGTCTGAATCGGGCGAAAGGAAAACTTTTGGTCCTGATATGGTGGCTCAAGTAGAAGAAAGGGTTCGGGTCATCCAAGCAAATTTGAAGGCCGCTCAGTCACGCCAAAAGAGTTATGCGGACAAACTACGTCGATCATTATCTTTTGAAATTGGGGATCATGTCTATCTTCGTGTCTCTCCAACTAAGGGTGTACGAATATTTGGAGTAAGAGGAAAATTAGGTCCTCACTACATAGGACATTTTCTGATCATTGGAAAATATGGCCCTGTAGCCTATCGATTGGAATAACCGCGCAACTTATCCGGAGTTCACAATGTATTTCACGTCTCACAATTGAAGAAGTGTATGAAACCTCCAGTTGATAAGGTGATTTTCGGTATGGAGCATCTACGAGATGATCTTACATATTTCGAGCATCCTATTAAAATTGTTGACCGCAAAAAAAGGGTTACTCGGAATAGTGTGAGCAATTTTTATAAGATCCAATGGACTAACCAAACCGAGTGTGAAGCTACATGAGAATCTGAAGAATTCATACGCACAAATTTCCCAGATTTCTCTCTCTCTTAGGTACGTATATTTAAGCCCTCCTCTTTAACTTGTTGATCTCGGGACGAGATTTCCTTAAGGGGGTAGATTGTAACAAACAGTACAAAAAAACAATGCACCAACCGGGCCCACTTGTAAGTCATACAAGAGTCTTCTTCTTCCTCCATCGGGCAGTTTGAAGGCAAGCACCATGTGGCCGGCGGCCATAGGGGAGCTACGCCCCTGCTCCTCTCCCCCACAAAATTCCACTAGCTTCTCCCCTTCCCATTTGCTTTCTCTTTCATTTTATTCCCTGTTTTTTCTCTCCTCCATTGTTGGAGCTCCGTCGATCTCCGGCTACGGGCATCTCTGCCCCAAACCGATCGCATGTCGGTCTTCTAGTCGACGAGGTGAACCTCTCCTCTCGTTTTCGTTTCATTTCCTCCTTTGTTTCGGGCGCAAGAGCTCGCCGAAATCCGGTATAAAAATATCTCGCCGCCGGCTAGCTCCGGCCTTTGCATCTGCATGGGACCTTGGGATGCCCTCACCGTGCTCTTCATCCTCGTCTCATCCGTTGGTCAGGACGCTCCGGCGAGCCAGCCGGCCATGGCCGCCATGGCCAGGAGCTCGAGCTCCTGCTCAGCTCTTGTGCGCTGGTTGGGCCTAGCGTGGGCAGCCCACCAGCAACCCACAGCTGTTTGCCATTTTCTCACGTTTTTCTTTATTTCAGAATTATCTACTTCTTGTAAAATACATAGTAAATTGTAGAAACTCAAAAAAATGTGAAACAAGTTTTGTTAGTTTCTGATAATCAGATCTACACAATGGAACACAGAAATCAATATGTCCATGCATTGTGGAATTATTATGAATTTTAGATGATTAATAGATAAAAAATCTTAACCTTATATATATATATATATATCTAAAAATCATAATTTTTTGGACACATTTTTACCTATAGTGTACCTATTTTCAGAACAATTTAGCTCCATGATTATGTGTACTTAATTAGAAACTAATTTAATAGCATCTTTTCTCATTTTAATTATGATAAATTATTTATTGCATGAAAAACTGTGAAATTTTGTCAATACCTTCCTGAACAATGTAGTATCCTACATTAAAACTTGTAAGATCATTCTCATAGTAGTATTGTCACAGTTTTAGTGTAAAGATCTATTTCCATTATTAGTTGTTTTGTTAATCATTGGTCTAGTGTGATAAAATTAATTTAGATTATGTCGTTATTTAAAGACCAAAATAGGACCTCTGACTCTGACATTGATCTAGTGATAAATCCGCATTGCTCGACGTTCACATAAAGTTGTACTATATGAAGTTATTGTCATATCATTATTATTGAAATATATGTTATTTATCTTTTACAACAAAAGGGTACGCCCAATAAAAATTTAATTTGGTTACGATATTACCCTCTGAAAAGTTGTTGTAAATTAACTACAAGACCATAATATTAAACTTCTCTTCATAACACTTTAATTTATATCACACTACATAATCGTATGTGTATTGCATTGCATTTCAACATAGGAAACGACGGTGCCGACACGGTGATTAGAGGTGCTGCGGTGACTTTGCATACTAACCCAACCATTCCTTTTGAGTGTGCTCCCAATCCACAAGCTCAAGGCAACCCTCGGTGCACTCCCAAGTATTTCAAAATTTTCCTTTAGTATCACATGATTGTAAGTCATGTATTGTGCATTATATGTAGGATTTGATTAAAACTCCAGCTGCATGTGACCCAAATAATCCTATTATGTGTTGTTTTATATTGATATTAATGCTCCATTCCTCTATGCTTAACTTTTTTAGCTATCGGTAGAAGTTGAGTGGATTGGAACCCGTTCGGAGTAGTAGGGTGCTTGAAATATTATCTTATTAATTATTACTTATAGGTTTGTTTATGGTATTTAAAGGGAGACCGAGCAAACAGGAGTTAGGGTGCAACAAGACATGAGTCTTGTGTGCGGTAGCTTTGCTCATGTCAGTTGAGGACCGGCTCGAATGTGGCTTAGTTGATCAAGTTTGAATTGTACTAACCACATACTAGTTATATGATAACTAGCAAACCGATGTAACTCAATGACAATGATTGTTGGACATTAAACTCCCCTCTTTGGATTTATGTGGGAGAGCATGACTATGGTGCTCGGGACGGAAGATTTGAATCAACTCTAATTGTGCTGTTGTGAAAGGTTGTCACGTACGACTCCATGGAAGGACGTACGTGACGTGTGATTGGGTTTCTCCTACAGGATATAAATCGATTTAAATCGCCGTTCCTCACGGTTAATGAGTACACTTGTGATCTCGTCACATCTAGTAAGAAATGAGCAAATGAATTATTTATATAATGTTGAATTGTTTTAATATTTTATGTAAATCATGTGTGAATTAATATAGGTTGGCACACCTTTATATTTCTAATGAACACACATAACTTGGCTAAAACATGAGGATAATGATCGATATCCTAGTGTTGTTTCAGCAAATAAAAATCAGCCCCTTGAGCCTTGCATGGTCTAGGATCGGTTACGCAGAACCGAAATTTTGACGGGTAAGTCTTGCTGAGTATTAGTTGCTCAACCTTTGTGTATTAAATTTTTGTTGCAGATGATTATCAAGGAAGCTTTTATGATTGTTGTGGCAAGACGGTGACGGTCGAGTGGGTTCCCGCCTCTCCATCGCACGGCCCGTGAAGGATGAAGCGTGTCAATGGGCCGACATGCTTTGGATTAGGCTAATGTCTTTGAGTGTGAGAACGCTTCCGCGTATTTTGTGTGAACTCACTTTATTTTGATGTCATATGACACTATGGACTTGAACTATTGTAAAACATTAACTATGTTGATGTAATATAAGTATCTTGCCTATGTTGTACTATTAGGTCATTTGCTTTACAAATTGACACCCGATAATACTGGAATGACGAGTCGTCCCTAATTCGAGCGGTTCTGTCACAGCTGGCATCAGACATTAAATAGGACTATTGTTGAAAACTATTGTCACGGCGAGGACACAGTATTAGTGCAGCCCATATAAGTATGTTAGTGTGTAATCCAGGTGGCAAGCTAAATTTTATTTTATTATCTATACTTTATGCATTTTTACAATTATGTAACGACCATTTATACTCAGATAAGAAGGTAAGTTTTGTTTATGATATTATACTGTTTGTGATTAATATGTGTATGTGTGAGGAATTTTCTACAGGTACGCTAACCACGTTACTTAGCACGTGTAGAAAATGGCTAACTATGTCATGAGAGAATGTGTTGCCACTGAATTAACTTATGGTCAATATATTTGACCTACTTTTTTATTTATGGTGAGAACGTGTAGGTCGAATCATATCATTGCATGCATTCTCATTAAAGTCCATATATCTGAAAACAGTTCTCAACTTTAAAAATTAATATACCTTAATTCTCTGTACTGAGCGTCTCATTTAGATCACACTGTGAACTGTTATGTCCTATTCTATAATATGTTCCATGGTCACATGTCCAAATCATACCCTTAAATAATTTTAAACTGCTCCCCAAAACGTAATATTGTTCTGTTACTGAACTAGATTCCCACTCTAACTACTACTTGAGACTGCCATACAAACTGTTTTGTTAATCGGATTGAGGCAAATGAATATTCATTGGAAGGCTATAAAGGTCCTCTAGAAATTTGGTATTCAATTTTTTGCACGGTTTCAGCTCCAAATATTTTTTTCTTAGCTTTTCCAATGGTTGTCATTATGGAACAAAAACCATCCACCAAAATATTTTGGAGCTAGTCTTTTTTTTTGGTATGGTTGGTATATTTTATAACCTAGACTCTGAATTTTTATTCCTTGACAAATGTTTAAGAGTTAACTGCGGGGATGGTTTGACATTATTTTCAAAACCTTCCCGCAGTTGGCTGGTAAGGAGAACGCGGAGGAGATACGTGCTAAGGATACACGCATTGCGGAGCTCGAGGAGCAAGCTCTAGCTTTAGATCAGCAGCTCCGGAAGGTTTTAGCAAAACTCGGTGAGTGTGAGGACCACATCCTCACCCTAAATCAACAACTCCAAGAGCTTCAGGAGAGTAAAGCTGACCTCCAAGATGAATTTCAAGATGTTCTTGAGACAGCTGAATGGTTGGATAAACAGCTTATTGATACTAACGATGAGTTGATTGCGGCTAATGTCACCATCCAAAATCAGCAAGCCGCTTTGCTTGAGTCCGATGACACTATCCAAAATCAGTATGCTGCTATCAATGAACTTGAGGAAGAATTGAGTCAAGCTCACCAACAGTTTGAAAAAAAAAATTGGCTTTCCTTCATTTTAAAGCGTTAAATGTTGCCAAGGGAATAAATATAGTTGGGCCATTAGCAGTGTCAAGAATAGAATCCAAGTACAGTATAGGACCACTGATATTGATTGTCCACAGATGGAATGCAATGTAAACAGGGTTACCTTCCAATATGTTCCCTAGGTAACAATAGCTGGCAAAGTACTCTGGTACAGAACTAAAATTCTTTTTATAAATTCCACGCATCAAAATGTTCTTTCACACTAAAGTAGCGATGTCGTTCTTACGTCCAAAACTTTTGGCCTTTGCACGAGCAGGGTTTGGGAATGTCATCATGCAATAACAAAATGCCTCATTGTCGATCTAGTGGAGAGTACACACCTGTGATTTCAGCCAAGATTTGAGACCAAATCCACGAGCTTTTCCTTGTGGGAAAAGAGAAAAGGGTGGGCCACAGAGTCTTACCTAGATTTCAGCCAAGATGGAATAATGGGGTGACAATGGACAAACGGACAAAGTTGTTGGTTCTATGAGAAATAGATGCAAAGATTTACTAGATTATTAAATCGTTTTGGATATGTTTCAGTATATTTGAAACTCTGAATAGTAATATGAGCAACCATATCTCACCTGATCAAGGGACATTAATGTTCTTATGTGAGACATACATACTTGGCAATATTTTAACAAAATGAGGTGGAAAAATAGAGATCAAAGTTGCGTTACAGAAACAGTGTCTTGCATTTATGTACCGAGCTAATATATGTAGGGGTAAATTATTACGTAGGAGCTAATTTACAAAAATAAAAGCATTTGTACTTTGGCTTTATGAGCAAAAGGGCATGAAAGAGGCAAAAAATGCTTGAAAAAACAGGTGTTACATGAATGGTAAGTATAGAAAGGCTGGTAAATGTATTGTTAGAGAAAAACATGTGTTAAAGAACTTTAAGTACAAAAAGATTGAAAATATTTTATGAAATGAAAAAATTAACATTTTGTAAACACTTAATCAGTGTGGTAAGCAATTCACGTACCTTCCTTTTGTCCAAAGTTTTGATTGCAGAATGATTTCCCTGTCAACAGCATAAGTTTAAACGGATCCTTATATCTCAGATCAGATGGAAGTAAAAAGTTTGATGGCAAAGATATGTCAATGATGTCACAGAAAAGTCGGTATTTTTTAAATTTAGTGACCTAGAAGTTATGGGACCATCACATAATTATTCAGTAATAGGAACACAAAGGGGCACATGAAGTTGACAAAAGGTGTCTTTTCTTGTTATAACTGCACTTGATCAGCATACAAATCTTAGAATCACATCAGTTAGAAGAGTTGTGTTAGTGGTGATTGCATTCTAAATATTTTCTGCAGACCACACTAACATCTATTATATATCTAATCAGGAAAGAAAGTTTTACTTTACCTTCGGTGTCCTTGATAGGTATTCTGAAACAGAGGATAGGCCAAATTCCTCTCCACACAAGCTCAACACCTAGACAAGTGAAGTGGAAGAAAGCAAAGCAAAACATAGATTACAGAGAAATATTATTTTTGAATGATCACACTTCCTATTGGTGACATGTTTACCACTTGCACGATTAAACAACAGAGGCTGTCAAATACTTCATCAGATGGTCGTGTCCTGTCCTGTCCCCTTTTGATTTGCCCACTCAAATTAGTTGGTGTCTTATATCAGGCTAAGTTGCATGTGTTTCTGCTATTCGTTTTCAACGTTTGGATACTTCTCAGCATTGCAATTTGTCCAGGATTAACACCCTGCGATAGGAAATGAGCCTGCCTTTATCAGTCAAGCTAGAGCCACCCTCGTTTCTTGCATGATGTTTTCTTACTAAATTACCAGTATTTGCTTGTCTTACCCTGCAATGAAAGCGCGTTCTCTCCTACGTCTGTTTTGGGGAATGACTAATAATGCAAACTAAAATGTTTACTTGGTAATGATGATAATTAAACAGGTGACAGGATAGATGTTATTCGTCTGATCCATGCATCTCCAAGGGTGTAGTATATTGCTTGCACTTTCAGACTCTCGGATTAGTACAAGACTACTCTTTACACATGTATATGTCCTCACTCCTCTAAAGTGCACCAAGTACAAGTACAGAAGGGAAAACTTTGTCTTCAGATGCATAGGAGTGGTAAATGGACTTTTTTCGGCCCTTACCAAATATTATTCAAAAATGAATATAAATGTGGCCCAATCCTAATCCAATCCCGCCCTTCATATTTTTAGTTCATTGCTTAGGCTCTTTATCAGCCCTATAGATGGACATAGAACAGCTGTTTTCAACTGTTCTTTGCAACGTCATGGATTTATGAAGGCAAAGGGAAGGAAGACAAGGGCTTTGTCGTGTGGAAGTATGGAATATAAATTAGTTGTTATCTTGAACTAATAAACAGTGCGTGTGAGGCAATGCATAGTTTGTCTCTGTTGCATGAGTGCTTGACAATCCTACATTAATGTATAAATATATAGTGTTTTCATTGTACTTGACTAGGTTTATGATGCCAACCTGTGATTTGCTTGCTTCCAACAAACTTCTGTATGCAGGAAGGTTCTATTCATTTTCATACAACGATTCTATATGAAAATATTGGCACTAAAATGCTAGCTCCAGAAAGCAAAGGTACGATGTGAATTCATTAAATTTCCATGGCTAAGAAAATGAAAAGTTGTAATAATGAATAACTACCGTTGATTCAACCCAAATGGAAAATACCAGCGAGCACCAGCAACAATAAAATTACAAATTCCGAAAGATGTACTCCCTCCGATTTTTATATATGACATCGCTCCAAATACTTTGAGGTGTAGGTTAACTAAAACAACCATTTTCTAAGCTTCAACCCAGGAGATTAGAGTAAGGATTGGGGTGGTCGTTCTTTGTATTTGAGCTGGCGTGAACGTAATCCAACAATAATAAGGGGTCTGTGGCGTGTGTTGTAACGGGATTCTTATCCCATTCTCTTCTTAATATAACGAAGCACGACTCTCCTGTTTTATGAAGAAAAGAATTCTAAGCTTCAACGGATACTGTGACATGGTTTGCCTGAAATTTATAACTGCGCTAGTTTACCTTAAATTTTTATGTTCCATGTCATAGATGATAAATGATCCAGTGGACAGTTTAGCTAAGATCCATATGCATGACTCGTGCCCAGGGCCCGATTTGCTCACTTAAAAATCAAATAATGTTACCAAAACGTGTAATTTCTTCCTGTGCTGCATGAGGATGAGACCATCAGCAACACATGTTGAGAGTTTGCATTGTCAGAAACTGTCAAATCATACACGTAAGATAAGGGCGGATCCTGTACAGTGAGTGCGGTATGCCTCTTTCTCCCAGCTTCCATCAGTCATATTTCCAGTATGAAGAAAAGGGTAGCTCAAAGCCTGCCCTAATGTAACTCAACTTAAGTAATCACAATGCAAACAATTCTTTCTTCACAGATCTAAGCATAAACAATGCGCGGTGGTCGGGGGAGCTCGTCGGTCGGGGGCGCAGGACGCGGCGGCCGCGGGGTCGGCACTCAGCGTCTGCAGATCAGGGCGTCGAGGTCGGCGGCTGAGGCGTTTACCGTGGCTGCTGATGGACTGATGGAGGATACGAAGTCAGGAACACAGGTTAGCTTTGCTGGTTACACTTGGGCTGGTTGGATTGAGTAGTTTATTGGGTCAGATTTGTTAGTCGGTTAACGGGGATTTAAAATTGAAAACCAAAAATATTCAATTTTCACATAATACTAACCAAGATACGTATCGATTTGGTCAGTTCCTATTAGTTCGGTTTCGATTTTTTTGCTTAGGTTGAATTTTTATCATTATATTATTTTGTTTCTACTTGAGTGTTGAAAGATTCACATATTACTTAAGTACTCTAATAGGGTGTCTTTTCATTTAATTGAGTCTAATATATGAGTATTTCATCACACGTAATCATGACCACTCGTGACCTATCAAATGGTCACGGATGATTATTAACATTATTAGTATCATACTCCCTCCGTTATTAAAATAACTGATGTTTAGAACAAAAAATCAAATTAAATTTGAACTAAATAGCTGTCATAAATATTATTCATTTCAGAACAGAGAGAGTAATGATTATTTTACTCTAGATATGTTACTCCCTCTGTTTTAAAATATTTGATGCTGGCTAGTTAAATTTAAACTAACCTAGATCAAATAATTTGAAACGGGGGAGTACACATCTATATGCATTGGCAACAAAACGATCAGCCTCCGCATCGGATTGGATAGTAGAAAAAATTTCGGAACTGGAAGTCGGAACTCCACTGGACCAAACTGCCCCAAGGCCCAGCAAACATAAAGGGGTCGGTCCTTTAGCAGACCCAAGTTTTCCTCTCACCCGTCAAGGCCCGCCTAAGCTACAGTTTTAGGGCCCATCTTGCTTTTCAAAAGTTTCATACCACAAGGCAGAAAAGGAACACAGACAAAATCCCAATTCGAGTCCTTCCTCTGGGTTGTTCCGCATCTATAATGAAGTGTGAAGGGCTACTACTTTTGTTATTATGCGTGATTTTTTGTTTCCGCATGTGATCCGTTTCAGCGACAAGCAAAGCAATGTTGATGAAAGGACCGGTAAAATGAGTTATTCAGTTGGATTCTTCCTTCTGGTCTGGCACCTGACTATCACAGATCTCTCTCTAACGGTTCTCTAAGAAACATTTCTTTAGGTACGAAGCTAAAAGCACTGCTTCAACAATCTCTGATAACCGTTCTTAAAAACTGGGAGTTTTCAATCGAAGCAGCTCAAGTGGATAAATTTATCAACTTCTTTTATACTCCCTAGTACTTCTAATTTTGTAAAAAAAAAGGCGAGACGTACAAAAGTGCCCTCCTTTTCGTGCATACTTCTATTTTTTTCCTATCGTGCTCAGTCTCTCGTGAATCCTCGGTCGCCGCTTCCCGTTGCTCAGTCTCTTGCGCCCAGCCTCGATCCATGATTTCTTCCGATGAGTTAAACAGTCCTTGTCGTCCTGTTTTGCTTCTAAGTTGTGCAAGAGACCTTGCAGACAGGCATGGACACAGTGCCCCAGTGAATGGCCATGGTCAAGTGTGTGTGATCACATCACCTAGCGACAAAGCCGGCCTAGCACGGTGAGGCGGCCGGCCTAGCGCGACCAGCGACCTTGCCGTCAGTACTTCACACGGTGGCGGTGGTGGTGACGTTGGCGATAACCATTGTGCGCTGGGCCTACAAATGAGTGATATGGCCACAATTTAGTTTTAAGCTTGTTCTTGTTTGACTGCTTAGTATCATGTTCGGGAGCAGCAGCAGTGCTGGATTAGTTATCGTTGAGCTGTATGTCATTGGACAGTTTTACACGCGGCGTAATGGCAGCATTTCTTGCTGGCCTGGCAGTAGCCCTTGCTGCATGAATGGTTCGCCGTAATAAATCAGCGAGCATTTACTTTGAAAGGATTTAGATTAAAAACCTCTTTAGCAGTGGCTCAACACAATGTCTTATGAGTGGTGGGGAATCAAGATGCATGGTGTTGTTTCTTTGTAGGAATTAAAAATATTTTCTGCTTCTGTATGGTTGATTGGTGAAACACGCCCGTAGTTGGACTCTTCCTTTTCTGTGGGCAACACTTCTTTTTTCCCTACACCTGTGCACCGTTGTTTCTAGCGTGCCTTATTCGTTTCGTTACTCATGTGCGGCCTTTTCAGTTGTTCAGGCTGATTATTTCTCTCCCACGGACTGATGTTGAGAAACCCAAGAAGATGGCGCACCAGCTTCTGTTATAGACTGCCATCGTTTCGGTTTGCAGTCGTCAGCAAGATCCTCCAATCCACCGCCTCGCCCTGTCGCGAGACGCCACCTTATCCAGCCGCTCAATGGATTCACCGTGTTTTCGGCTAGCAAGCTTCAACGAATGATGGAGGGAATGAGCTGAAAGTGGCACCCAACGGTGACGATTGAACATGCAACTGCCTCCGAGCGGCGGGGGGCAAGGCGAGAACGAGATATCCAGCCAGCGACTCGCTGTCAGCAACCACACTAGTTCATCCTTCCTTCCTGCAGAGTTACCCCGGTCATCAGGTTCCAAAGCTGAACATATTCCAAAACTCTTGTTGCCTGGTTGTTATTCGTTTAACCGATTTGATCCATTTGTTGTCTTGCAACTCTTAGTCTACTGTTATATTCTTATATTTTGCTATAACATATAAGCTTGAAAAAAATCCTTTAAGGCATAGTTTCCAATCCAAATACGTTGCCAGATAAGCGCAGTTCGGACATCCCTAACATGAATGATACAAAATTGTCCTTGTCACTACATGGCATTTGCATTCCTTCCATGATGTTTTTCTTTTGTCGGACATACGATCCTTAACCATCTCTGCCTCGAGGCTGAGCCATATTTTGCTAGATCTAGCATTCTTTGGCCACCTAATTCTTTTGGCCTGCACACCATCTTCCAATCGATTAAGCATTGTCCTTCTGCTATTTAGTTCTGAGCCTTCTCCTGCCCAAGTGAAATTTCATAGACCGTGTGTGCGCACACGAAACCGTATGGTTTCCGATCATGATCTGCACATGCTCCGGCCAAGTCTCGAGAACTCCGTCCCGCTTGTGCATTAACGCTAGTTCTTAACCTCCATGGACGAGGTGATCGGCCCTGCACTTAACTACGACCCGATAGCCCTGTATCTGTACATGCGTGCGCTGTGAAATACTTACTCCGTTCGGAACTACTCACTCCGTTTTGAATTATTTGACGTTAATTAATTTAATTTTTAAACTAGCCAACGTCAAATAATTTAACACGGAAAGAGTAAATTTTTTATTCTAAACGTCATTTATTTTAGAACGGAGGAAGTATAAAATAAATATGAACTAAGCCTCAGATAACTTTTCATGTTACCGACAGATCCTGTCATAAGACTCTTGGACTTCAAAGAACTGCAGATCGGCAGCATTGTTTGGTTAGGTGGAGTGGAAAAAAAGAACACTGATCGAGCGCCTGGTGAGATTTGTTTACTCCCAGGTCAGATTTCCGGACGATGTTTCGATTCTTTAATCGATTGACCTAGTTGACGTTTATCCATCTTCCCTCGATCTAACATCTCTCACGTCACCATTCAGAAGCTGAAAGCGCCACACATAAAGAAGATTTCAACGTCCTAAATAAAATGCAGTACGGTACATGGATCAGAACAGACAAAAGTTGACCGTTCGTTCCATTTGGCCGCCGACTGATCTCTGAAACCTGCAGGTACCTATATACATATACTAATAGCACAAAAAGGAAGGTGGTTTCACCGGTGGGCGTGTCGATGCTGAAACCAGGTCCAAAATTTGAACCGGTCCCAGTCCCAGCGCATGCATACCCACGTCCGTGAGCCGTGTGAAAGCTCCCCTCTGCCGATGTTGAAGCTAGATTGAAACGGTCACGAGTGTCGAATTAGCGTCCAAGTCTCAACAACTATGGCTACAATGCAAGCGACGATCACGGTCCGTGTGACGTTGCTGTTTATTTTTTCCTTCCTTTTTTACTCGGTGATCGGTGTCAGGTCTGACAAATGACACGAGCATGTGAAGACGTGCTTACTGATAAGCTGAGGCGGCACCGTGTTAAAAATTCTGTAGGTAACCGCTGACTTGGTGTGGGTTCATGTGAGCCACGAGTTCGCAGTCGAAAGATGCAATTCTGCAAATCGACTTTCACAGTTGCGAAATTGATAAAGTACTTGTTCATATACACTCTTTTTATTTTTAAATTAATGTCGTTAGAATAATAATTTTAGTTTAAAACAAACTACAATTGTTGTCAAAATTAGAAATGGGAAGAATATACATTTATAAATTAAGATTGCTATAAGAAACATCTATCTCCAGTGGCAAAATCGTCTTACTTGATGATTAGGCTTGTAGGAATGAAACAGTCATCACCACATGAAAGGCGACCAGACGGCACAGAAAAAAAAACTCGAAACTGGACAGGACACGGTCCAACTCCGGCCGCGACGCGCTCCTGAATTTGGTGCACTTGTTTTCCCTGCCCTGCTTCAGATACTTTGGGAGCTCTACGTACAGAAACAGGAAAGCGACGGGGACCGTCGAAGCTTCATGCCTTGCTTCGCTTGGCATTTTGCCCGGCGAACCCGATGCGGGCCGGGCAAGCGGAGTAGATTGTCTCGTAACGACTTGTCCGTAGCGTGAGGACGATCACACACCTGTTCTCTCTCGCCCGTCCGGCAGCGGCAGGGGGCAAATGTCGCTGGGCCGCGTTTCTGTCGCCGTGCGATGCGGTCCATAGTATGCTTGTCGCCTGCCGGCCAGCTCTCGGCAGGGACTGCTCACTCGCGTCTGCCCAGTGGTGCACGCAATGGCAGCCTCCTCTCGGTTCTGCGAGTGATTTCTTCCGAGACTCACTCGCCTACCACCCTTCGATTTCTGACTCTTCCATTCTGATTTTGTTTTCAATACCTTCAGGTTCTGGCTTCGATTCCACAGCAGGACTGCGCGCAACCGGAAGAAATACGTGAAGTCGAGCGTCCTCCGTCCTCCGTAGCTCTGCAAACATTTCATTTCTTTTCCAAATCTACACAAAAGACAGACACCCTTAGACCAACCAAGTAAACGTGGACAGATATAGATGGCAATGGGTCGGGTCGAGAAAAACCTATCCGAAACAAAAGAGGTTGTGAATGAAATTTGAGACCCGCACCCGTCGGGTTTCGGGTGCACGTCGGGTTTGACTTTTTTATAAACATACTATAACCGTTTAATAAATAAGTCTAAAAAATCATCTATTTTAAATAACAATGCAACAAAAAATATTAAATTACTTATAAAGATTATAATTATAGAGTAAGATGAAATAATTAAGTTATATAAAATCATCAAATTTGACTTCAAAGTTATAAATGTAAATTATTTCGGATACCCGTTGGTTACCCGCGGGTGCAAAATAAAATCTGCATCCGCATTTGCGACAAGTCGGATCCGGTGAGGTTAAACCCGCAGGTGGAAAATCTCACCCGCACCCGTTGGATACCCGTGCCCGCGGGTGAGATTGTCATCCCTACTGAGAGAAAGGGCATGTTTGCTTGGTGTCCGATATTATCACCACTAACCTCAGAAAAAGTGTGGCTAGTCATAAAAGTAGATTTAATAAATTCGTATTCACAAGTTTATCACAGTCAGTAAAAAAACAGAGACTATGACGTGTGGGATAGGAAGTAAATGTGGCTTGCCATATTTATAATAGTCAATTAAACATTTACCTAAAATCACGACTAACCTTAAACATGACAAGGGTAACAAGCAACCAAACACACCAAAAATCCATCACGGCGCGCGGCTCCCGGCTGCCCCAGCGCCGCACGCACCAAAACACGCCCGGATAAGGAAAGAAACCAATCAAAACCCGACGACCACGTCCGTGGCTCGCTCAGCCCCCTCACTCCCCTCCCCTGACCCGGCTGACCAACCGAAACCAGGCGACCACGTGGTCCCGCGCACCGCGTCCACCCGTCGGACCCCGTCGTGGCGCATCTCGCGGCCGTTCTTAAACCCCCGGCCCAGCGCTCTCCTCCTTAGACTCGCATCTCGAAATCCCGTTACACAGCAGCAGGAGGAGGAGGTATACCGTTGCCCCTCCCGTTCCGTTCGTAAACCCAGGCGGCCAGGCAGGCCCCGGGAGCCGCGAGCGATGGGAGAAGAGACCCTCGTGGCCACGCCGCTGGCGCCCCACCACCACCATCACGCACGCCTCGACGCGCTCCCCCACCACCTCGGCCCCGAACCGCCGCAGACAACCGTCGACGCGGGAAAGGAAGGACGGGCTCAAGCCGTCGTCGTCGAGCCGCCGGCGCACCTCCCGCGCCCGGAGACCCCGCCCGGAAGGATCGACGCGACCGCCGAGGAGGGGGACGACGCGTACCACGCGCGCAAGATGCTGCAGGGCGTGGTGCTGCGGCCGTCGCCGCACCTGCCGCAGCCGGAGGCGCCGCCGGGCCTGGCCAGGGCGCGCTCCACGCCCGCGCCGGGCAGCTACGAGGCGGACGAGGAAGAGGCGAACCAGAGGCCCGTGGAGCGGTCCACCTCCGCCAACTCCGCGGCCGTCGTGGACGTGGCGTCCATCGGGCGGTTCTTCCGGGACCGCCGCGACGTGCTGTCCTCGGCCATCACCCGCCGCATCTCGTCGCTCAAGGAGACCTCCTCGCATCCTCCGCCTCCACCGGCGGCGGGCGACACCGCCTACGACAACGGCGTGCAGGAGATCCACCTGCCTAACGTGAAGGTCACCGTCCGCCTCAAGGACGCGATCGCGGAGGACGACGACGAAGGGTACTCCTTCTCGGGCGGCGGCCGCATCAAGGGCCGAGTCAGCTTCTTCTCCCGCTCGGGCTGCCGCGACTGCGCCGCCGTGCGCGCCTTCTTTCGGCAGTCCGGCCTCCCCTACGTCGAGATCAACCTCGACGTGTTCCCGGAGCGCGAGGCCGAGCTGGCGTCCCGCGCGGGCGGCGCCGCGGCCCGCGTGCCCCAGATCTTCCTCAATGACAAGCTCCTGGGCGGCCTCGTCGTGCTCAACTCCCTGCGCAACAGCGGCGAGTTCGAGCGCCGCGTGCGCGACCTCGCCGGCAGGCGGTGCCCCGACTCGGCGCCCCGCGTGCCTGTGTACGGATTCGACGAGGCCGGCAAGGAGGAGGAGGACGCACTGGTGGGAGTCGTGAGGGTGCTACGGCACCGGCTGCCGATCCAGGACAGGTTCGTAAGGGTCAAGCTCGTCAAGAACTGCTTCTCCGGCGCCGACATGGTCGACGGCATCGTGAACCATTTGGGGTGCAGCAGGAACAAGGTAAGTCGAATCGGGTTGCCTCTCTTCGTTTTGACTTTTTACTCGTTGGGTGCTTCAGTGCTTGCATTCCTGTTTCTGCTGCTTGATCTTTGTTTATGCTTGCGCCAAAAGTTATTCCTAACTAATAAAGGGTTTGGACTGAAATAGTTGAGGGGGGAGGGTGTCATTCTGTTTCTGTTTATTTGGTAAGTATTTAATTCGTTTATGTGGATGGAAAATAGTACCGTGGTGCTACTAATTTTCGGGAACCACGGATACTTTGTTAGCTGAAATTTGCATCTTGTTCTTGTTCACGTGGTTTCTAGTTTTAAATTCAAATATATTAAGCGTAGGTTTATGTCGTACCATCTATGTGCATTAAGCCCATTTAATGTCTTTGAAAGGAAACAACCAAAGAAACCTAGCTGGATTCAGGTGAAAAAACAGTAAGTTGGCGTGATCCCAGCTAAACTTTGACATATCTGGTTAGACCACAAATGGGATCACCGAAAGGACCGTCACGCAAGTGTCATTATGTGGGGAGTAGAGACGTCACAGTAATATCATTCCAAGTTGGACACAAAATGTCCGATCAAGAAAAATGTCGGGAAGGAGAGGGGCCTAGGAGCAAAAGCCGCCCAGGATCACGTGCGCCGTGCGTGTGGGGGAGCGTTACGTGCTGCCGTGCCGAACCGGTCCGCGGGGACGCCGTGGCTGTTCTGCCTGGTGTTCCCGCGCCGCAACGGGCGGCCAGAGAAGGAACGGAACCGGAGCGCGACACCCACATGCCCGGGTGACCGGATTGGTCTGGCCGGGTTAGTTGTGGTCAGGTCCCACACGATCCGTCTATCTCGTTCGTGCCGCGCCCTTGACCGTTTCTGCCATCTGGGTCCCAATCCTTCTCCCCCCACCATATCTTTTACTCTCTCTCTCTCTCTCTGTCCCCCTCCCTCTCCCTCTATGACGAGTCCAACAAGGCCGGCATGCTACGAACCAACCGAGAGCTGAGGAGCTACGGACGTGGCGCGATGCGGGTGGGGCCGACCTATCCATGCGTTTCCTTGTGGCAATTTTGACTCGGTAATTCATAATTGGTCGTGCGTCGGCCAAGAGTCCATGTAAAATCCGTGCCGACCACGTTGCTCCCCACACCACACGCACGCCATAACGGTGTTAGCTAGGTAGCCCAACGCAACCTTCGTGTGTACCGCAACTCCGGATTGGCTTGCATGCTCGAAGATTTTGTTCCGATCACGAAACCTTCGTCCTGACATTTTTTCCCCACGCCTAATTGACCTAAGTGTCGAACAAGCAGGAAGATGTCGAGGTGAATTTCTGTTACATAACATTAGTAGCATGGAAAGCAGGAAACTTCCTGCTGCCAAGGTCGCGACTCATTGGTGTTAAGCAGAAGCCAATGAGGGTTTTGTTCATAAGTGGGTGAACCGAAAAGCAGAGGCCAGGGTCGCAGAGTCATTGGTGCTCAATCACCGACCCAACTATTTGATCGAGTGGGGTTCCCAAATTTCCTCTCCAAAATTTGACTCCATTTCCCGTTGCTGTCATTGTCCTAGTCGTTGTCATGGTCGCACCACCTGATAGATTTTTCGGCGTGCAGATTGTGGTGGACGAAACTTATCTAGTTCATCTTTTCTTTATTTTTTATTTTTGTGGTCTGGATAAGAACTGTTGGTTGTTCGCGACAACATTGCTGGATCGATGCAACCGCTTGAGCTAGTCTATCTGGAACGGAACGAATTAGCTTCTTTAATTCTAAAAGAATTCAAATGGAGCGATCCAGTTCCCTGTATATGTAATATTTGCTGGTTGTACCGTGAATGCCGGCTCAGAACTCAGATCATCAACTTTTTTTTTTTTGAAAAGCCAGATCATCAACTGTTATATACACATAGTTACGATCAAGTACTGATGGCCAAGTAACTGCTTATCGTAGGCGGTGGAGATAGGCAAGGAGCTTGCAAGAAAGCACTTCATTCACCATGTCTTCAGGTCGGTGTACCTAAACATCCAGCTCGCGCGTCTTGCAATGTCATCTTGCTCACAGTGAGTTCGATCGCGCAATCATCTTTTGCAGAGAGAACGACTTCGAAGATGGAAGCCAGAACCTGTACCGGTTCTTGGAGCACGACCCTGCAGTCCCCAAGTACTACAACTTCCGGGGTTCTACCAACGACGGCGAGCCCAAGCCGGCCTCTGCCGTCGGGCAGAGGATGACCAAGATCATGCTCGCAATCCTGGAGGCCTACGCCTCGGACGACCGCCGTCACCTCGACTACAGCCGCATCGCCGCCAGCGAAGAGTTCAGAAGGTCCAGGGCACACTACAACCCAGCAGCTTGTCGCTTAATTTGCCCGGAATGCCACTTGATCAGAGAGGCTCGCGCGACGTCAGATACTGACAGCCTCTGTCTTGATGTGCTGTCAGGTACGCCAACCTGGTGCAGGAGCTTCAGAGGGTGAACATGTCCGCGCTCCCCGCCGAGGAGCGGCTGCCGTTCTTCCTGAACCTGCACAACGCGATGGCCATCCACGCCGTGATCAGGGTCGGCCAGCCGGGGGCCGTCGACCGGCGGCCCTTCTTCTCCGACTTCCAGTACGTCGTCGGCGGGCACCCGTACTCCCTCGCGGCGATCAGGAACGGCATCCTCAGGGCCAACCGGCGGCAGCCCTACACGCTGGCCAAGCCGTTCGGCTCCAACGACAGGAGGCTCGAGGTAAGTACGCTTAGTTTCCGGAAGCTCCACTTGTATTCTGCAGTACTCCGCGCAGGAGAGCTACTGGCCTCAGTGGAAATTTGAAAATCATGCAGCTGGTGCAGAGGCGAGCCAACCCGCTGGTGCACTTCGCGCTGTGCGACGCGACGCGGTCGAGCCCGATCGTGCGGTTCTACTCGACGCAGGGCGTGGAGCCGGAGCTCCGGCACGCAGCCAGGGAGTTCTTCCTCCACGGCGGCGTAGAGATCGACCTCGAGAGCCGGACCGTCCACCTCACCAGGATCATCAAGTGGTGAGTGCGCACTACTTCTCATCTGCCACCAAATCGCCTGCCTGCATGTTCAGACGGCGCAACCATTTTGTTCACGATCGAGTTCGGTGCAGCTCCCTCTTGGGTTGGAAGTGATGATTTTAAGAAGAATGGGTCCCTGACAATGATGGCCCCGGTGTTGCTTGTTCGTTTGTTTCAGGTACAGCGCTGATTTCGGGCAGGACAGCGGCATCCTCAGGTGGATTCTCAACTACCTGGACCCAACCAAGGCCGGGCTCCTGACGCATCTCCTCAACGACGGCGGTCCGGTCACCATCTCGTACATGAACTACGACTGGTCACTGAACGTTTGATAAGGATTCATCCAGTGAATTCTACCAGTGAATTGTGCCACGATACATATTCAGAGTCGCAGTCTGTTCGATTTGGAAACGGGACATGGCCAACGGGAACAATCGTTGAGCATATGGGTCATTGCTATATCACACGTGGGGCTTAACTGCTTAAGCATCAGTAGTGTCTGAAGATGTATATATAGTATTGTCAGCTCCGGTAGGGAGAGAAAAGAAATAGAAAAAATATTTTTATGTTGGATAAATGCATTATACTGGTTGAGTCACATTTTTGGCAACGAGGAGGTGTGGGCATTTTGACAACGAAGTGGTGAACGTTTCAAAATGACATGTGCCTGCATACTGCATCTATGCTTCCTAGTGAGAGAATCTTTCCATCTAGCAGAAGCAACTCCTGAGATAGTCATTTCTTCATCACGGTGCTCCACTTGCACTGCTGCGTGCATACCTGCATATGAACTGGCTGATCGTTGTTTAGTCACGTGGAATGCGATACATTCAAATTGTTCCATGTTAGATATTCTTCGATAGTTGAATTATCAGGTCATGTGAACTAACGAGTTGAAGTAGCAGGTTTCGTGACTTATGAGTACAGAATGGATACAATTATTGTTAACTTTTGCATCTTTTGCTCATTGTTCATAGAAAACGATTCTCGTTCGGTTGTAACTGGCTGTGCGTAGTATGTGTGCTTGTTAGTCTGATTGTTTGTGGAAAGGAAGTGGTAGCTGGAGGTTCGCTTTGTGTGGGGTTTGAAAGAGCGCTTTGGTGCTGCTACCGATTTGGCTGGTGTTATTTCAGTTCTCTTTTTTCAGGCCGGTGGATTGTCTCAGCCCCAACTATTTTTTTAGAAAAAACACGGCCCTAGGCCGGTATATAGTAAGCAGAAAGAGAAGCCTACATCATATTCGAGCTCGGAGAGCGAGCTCTTTACATCATAGGATAGTTTTACAAAAGACCTATTTGGTATGCATTTGTGAAGCTGGGAGGTGTTGTGCTAGTGCCTTTGCTCCAGCTTGGCCCCAGCAGTGCGCTTGCTCCTTGATGTCTTGGACCATCATTCTCCATGTTTTTTCCTCATCCGAAAAATCCTTGGGTTCCTTTCCCTCCACATAGACCAACATGTTAGAATGAGGATAGATTGTGTCGCCTTTTTTTGTTTCTGTTCCCAACTGGGAGAGGCTGTCCTTGTGACTCCAATTGCCTATGTTATATGTTAGAAGGCTTGACCATGTAGAGATGTCTTCTCAAATAATTTGCACCACCCTGCACTCAACAAACAAGTGTCATACCGTTTCCAAGTTCCTATAGCACAGTGAGCAAAAATATGCATTTGGTCACTCCCTCTGTTGAAGCCTGTTTGCTGTCCATAACCGATCCTGCAGCATTAGCCAAGGAAAGACCTAGCACCGCCGGGGTGCTCAGGCATCCTTTATGAGTTTCTGAAAAGGGGAGGTGGTAGATCCTGTGAGCTGCAATGTGTATGTTGATTTTGTTGAGTACTCCCGGTTTGTTGTTGCCATCTATTTAATGTCATCTTGTTGATTATCTTCCGGGCGGAAACCCGATCCACGTGTGTCTGGACATACTCAGCCCCAACTATGGCTACAGCCTACAAGTAATCTGCTTCGGACATGTTCCGTAAGTCACGCATATACTTTTCCATAAATATTACAGGTCCAGGCACGCACACGCACAACGGTCTGCAGGCAAGTGCCACATATACACACTTGTGCGCCAGATATGTACAGTAAAACAAACAAACACATACACATATCTTCCACGAGATTGGACAACCAAGATGCACACGTAGCAAACACGCTTGGTGAAACGAAACTTCAAATTGAGATCAATCAAGTGGACTTGGTCGGGCCGAGCGAACCCAACCACGCCGGTGGCAACATCCCCGTCTGATCGTGCACCGTGGTCAGCAAGGGCGGCAGCATCTTGTACACCCCAGCCATCTCCTTCATCGCGCCGCCGGAGCCATTGGCATCTCCCTCGCCGGAGACGCCGTTGCTCCACACGCTGATCTTGGGCTCCAAACCCCTGACAGCGTCGGCGTTGATGCGCGCCATCTCCTGGTACACCCCGGAGCTGATCATGAGGTAGTCGCGCAAGGCGCCGTAGCTGCCGCCGAGCGCGCCGAGCATGGCGGAGAGGTACGCGCTCTGTGCCTGGCCCATGGCCGCCAGCCCCTCGGCCTCCTTCTGCTTGGCGTACAGCTCCGCCTCTGCCTCGCGCTGCCGCGCGAAGAAGGCCGCGTCGGCCGCCGCCCGGCGCGCCTCGGCCTGCTTCTCCTGCTCGAACAGCATGGCCTCCGCCGCCTTCTGCCGGTTGTACAGCTCCCAGTTCGCCTGCTGCACCTTCATCTCGTAGTCGACGACGGCCTTGCTGAGCTGCTCGGCCTTGAGCTTCTCCGTCTGCCTGGCCGCGTTCCGCCGCTCGACCTCCAGCTGCAGCTCGGCCTCACGGATCGCCACCGCCTTGCTGGCCTCCACCTCGGCCACCCGAGCCTGCTGTTCCCACCCGGCCTTCTTCATGGCCAGCTCCGCGTTCGCCTCCGCAACCTCGGCCTCCCTCTCGTTCTCGAACACCTTCACCTCCGCTTTCACACTCGCCTCCTCCTTGGCGCCCTCGCCCTGCCGCTTCACCGTGAACACCTTCGTCTCGGCGTCCACCTTGGCCGCGTTCTGCCTCGTCATCCCGTCTCGCTCCTTGGCTCCGACCTCCCCTTTCATGCGCGCCTCGGCGACGTCCACCTTGGCCTGGTTCACGGCCTCCTGCTGCGTCTTCTGGCCCAGATAGGAGAAGTACTCGTGGCCGGGCACATCGACGAGCTGCTTGACGTTGGCGTTGTAGATGATGAGCCCGAACTGGTTGAGCTCCAGCTGCACGTTCTCGAACACGGCCTGCTTGAACGACTTGGTGCCCCTGAAGATCTCCTCCATGGTCATGGAGGCTGCCAGCACGCGCGTCTCGCCCTCGATGACGCCCTTGACGAGCTCGTTGACGTGTTGGGAGAGCTTGTCGTGCGGGGAGATGAGCTTGGCGTAGCGGAGCAGGCACTCCTCGTCGTTGGCGCGGGGGCCGATGGTGAAGACGGCGGGCAGGATGAAGGGCAGCTTCTCGGCGCTCATGGCCTGCACCTCGAAGGTGTAGTTCACCGGGGAGATGTCGAAGCGCGTGCACCGCTGGCCCGGCGCCACCCATGCCTTCTTCGCTAGCTTCACGTCGTGGATGCCGTACCCGGTGATCGCCAGGTACTCCGACGGGCTCGCGATCCGGTAAACAAACCCCATCGTTCTCTGCGCGTCGTCGAGCTGCTTGCTGTCTCTGGATGGTTGCAAATTTATATAGCCGACAGCACAAAATCAGATGCGAACTTGAAACTTCGAGGTGCAGGGAGCTAGAAAAACAAGATATTGTTGTGGGTTGGATGCAGGACAACCAATCTGCGGCGTATATACACGACGGCACGACGAAAGGATTTCGTGAGCATGCAAGGTCGTGACTGGTTAAACAATGCAGTACGTCTACAGCGAGGTCCAAGGGCTCCATTTCCTTGCAGTTGGCACGATATTGTTTGGGCAATGCAATTGTTTCCACAGACGAGAACTTAGACCGCTCGATGAACTTACCGATGCGCTCTCTCTTCAGCCTGCCGGATTGTCGTCACAGACAGATCAACTTTCAATAAAGTAATCATTCGATCGGGAACTTCCATGAAATTGGAATAGCAACGCAACTTGTAGGCCGCTGCCGTCCCTACGGCCAAGTCAAACGAAGTACAGTAGCCTGTATACGTGCGTATCTGTAGCTGGAATGATACAGTATTGTTTACACAGTTGATGTTGAAATGCAGTTTGGATTCTCCTTGTTTTATCCTCCGGCCGGAAACCGTGTGCCAGCTACTGCAGTTTATATTTGAAAATACCACGCAAGTACGTTAGGGCGTTAGGCACGACCAATTCGATCAGATCGGTGACCCAGGGGCGAGGGAGAACGATCCAGTTGAGGTGCCAGACCCATCTGCAAACTCGATTCCCAAGATTATATTCCTTTGCTAAAAACAAGGACATTTCAGTTTTTTAGATAATGAAGAACATTTCAGTTGGGAAAAATTCATACATGCAAATGGCATAGCTCAGCACCTTCACACTCCGTTTCTTTTTACGGTCAAAGGCAGGTGCGCTGCCACTTTCTTTAAAGGAGGAGATTTTCACACTCCACTTTCAGAACAAGCCTTTCAAGAATTTCAGCACCTAGACTCCATCACACAAAACCCTCAAATCAGCAAGTCTCGACAGAATGTCAATACGTCATGAAACAGTGGTGTAATGGATGCGTGGAACAGAGACAAGAAACATGTCGCGAAACTAGAACTAAACTGATTCACACGATATATTACATATCAGCGAGGTTTGGTCCCTCAGGTTTTACACCTGCAGCCTCCTACCTGCTAGTCCTTCTTTGACAGCTGATTCAATTGAACCCATGGTGTTCCGGTCTGCTAGTCAAGGTCTTATGATTTGCAGAGTCATGTTCATATATCATGCGCACATCATTTGTCTCGATACTAACATAGAATTTGAGAAATGAAACGCGTATTAATTGTGATAGCTAGGTGATCCCTAAAATGTGATGTGCCTAAAGCACCAGTAATGTGTTTTTCTCTCTGCTTGAAGTCGCAAAGAATTCTAGCCAAGGGATTATGGCGTTGGGTGCTCTAAGGATTGAAAAGGAAAGCAAGAGGAGGGATATGTCGTGTGGTCCCCATTGTGTTTATTTGATTTTGATTGACAATATGTCTTTTTGTATGGTTTGAGAGAAATCATATGGTATCTAGAGCTTCTCACGGCCACTCAAATATGTCCCTTCTAACAAAAGCATTGTGTGTTAAATTTCTAAATATGACGGAGGAGGCTTTATTAGTGAGAGTTCTAAAACGTCTTTCTCGGCTTCTAGTTTCTCCCCAGCTATGATAGGCGAAGGTGGCTCATTAAGCCCAGCGAAGACATGCAACACTTGAATCAGATGTTATGCAACGAGAGCATTTCTAGAGGCGTAAAAAAGGAAACCATACGCGCGGACATCAATGATACCCCAATGCCACATCCGCTTTTCTCCTGAAACATATTAGTCATTCACAACCAACTATTTGTTGAGCCACCTTTTAATTTTTAAATGAACATAGAAATAAGATAATTGACATACGTCTGAACTCCAATAAAAAACTATGCTCACAATCTCCCAACAAATAATCATTCTGTTATTATGTTGACCTAACGAGTGTCGTATAGAAAAGAACGAAGGGGATATTATATTATCTACTGATAGTCCTTCCTTGTTATGGTACCTAGCGTTTTTCTAAAATGAATTTGGCTAAACTCACCTTAAAAATCGGGCAAATCAGCCTTTTTACCTCATTTCAAATCTTCAAAAGAGATGAAAAAAGGGCAGCACATTCGTACCTTGGCGCAGCGTGCGCAGAAACTCCCTCGCGCACTCGCAGTGTCCACGTCGATATGTCACTGACAGTAGCGCCCACAGAATGCACTGCCCACCTGTCAGTGGAACTTCGCCCCCGCGCAGAGCCGCCCGGTCTTATCTCCAACTCGCGCCGGCAGAGGCCCATCCTACCCGTCCCCATCTGACCTCCTCCCCCCGTCGGGGGTAGGCCCACACCGCTGTCCACTCCTCGCCGTCTCGCGTGACGCCGAGCAGCCAGTAGCCGCAGGAGTAGGTGCCCCGTGCCCCGACCTCCATCACCCGAAAGGGAACTCCTCCTCTCCCTCCTCCCCTCGCACGCGTGGTGTTCGACGGAGAGCCGCGACGCAGGAGGAAGCACTCCGACCATGTCGAGCGGCGCCGACGGTTTCGAGCCTGGCCCGGGCCCGGGGCAGGCGAAGGATCAAGAGAAGGGACGTGATCCGCTCTTGCAGCAGGCGGGGCAACAGGAGTTAGCTGCGGCGGAGGCGCCCGCGCCCGCGGTCACCATCGTGATCTCGCGGCCAGGAGAGGAGGTCCAGTTGACCGAGCCGAAGGGGGTCACGCCGCAACCACCGAAGGCCGTGGACGGCAAGGCCAGGGAGGCCTCGGTGTCGGTGATTGTCGCGGCGGCCGTGAAGGAGGCGGAGCTGACGAGGACCGACAGCTTCGACGACTACGAGCAATGCAGGTAACACCTCGGTGTGAGTTTCGCTGTGCAAAGGTCGGATCCTTTTCGTGAATTGCGATCTGGAGAGGGGACGGAGGGCTGTTATAGTGCTGGGAGTGTTCCGATTTGCATGATTGACTTGTTTAGGCTTAGCAATCGGGCGTTTCGTCCTTTAGTTACTTGTGGCGGCCTTCAACGATCTCTATTTTTGCAGCTGCTCAGCTTGGTAGTTGGTACAGTTGTTCGAACCTTTTGGGGGAGGGGGCAACTACGTCTCATAGAAAATTAACCATGAAGTGAACTAACAGACCCTAATGTGTAGACCACGTCAACTAGGCATGTTGCCTTTTTGGTGTATGATATCACCGATGAATTCCAAAATTGGATCCGGCGGAATAAGCTGTTCATCACTAATGGCATGCAGGCAATAACTATGTACTCCCTCCAGATTCTACATCTCACAAAAATTAAGCATGAAGTGAACTAACAGACCCTAATGTGTAGACCACGTCATCTAGGCATGTTGGCTTTTTGGAGTGTGATATCGCTGATGAATTCCAAATTGGATCCGCGGGATAAGCTGTTCATCACTAATCTCATGTAGGCAACAACTATGTACTCCAGATTTTTTTGTTGACGCTACCTTAGTTCGAGTTTGAACTAGCAATCATGTTCTAATGCCAACATTTAAAATCTGGAGGCGGTACATCTTAATTCACTTTAGCGCTTTAAGTTAATTTTTGTTTGGTGCTTTAAGTTAATAACACTAACATTTTTTGGTATATAAATCACTTTACTGATACTGTTAGGCACTTTGATTTCTGTCATTAGTTCCCTGTTTTGCTTAATGTATTTGACAATTTACCATAAATATTTATGTCTTAATGGCTGAAGGTCATTTGGAACTTACATCCAGAGGGCTTTCGTAGCTGCCTAGTGACACTTGTTTGATCTACAAAATTTGTGTATCAGTAACCAATCATCTATGCTCTTTTTCTTCCTGTTGTTTTGGGAGGTTTTAATATTTGTCACTCAATTCACTTCTGCAGAGTTTGTCAGCAAAAGACAGAAGAACCTTTGGTAGAGCTTGGATGCCAATGTCGTGGCGACCTGGCAAAAGCTCACCGCACATGCATTGATGTTTGGTTCCGTACTAGAGGCTCAAACAAGTGCGAGATATGCCAGTAAGTGGTCTGCAGCGATGGGTTTTTATACTGTCACAGATTAGTCTGATGTACTGATGTTCCTTACCACACAGGCAGGTGGCTGTCAATATCCCCCCTCCAGAGACGCAAGCAAGTGTATGTATACTTCTTTGCACTTTATTTTTTTAATGATATATTCGACCATTTGAAAAGCAAACTTCTTAGTTTCTTATTTATCTATTACTCCCTCTGCTCTGAAATAAATGACGTTTAGGACAAATAATCTAGTTCAATTTATACTAAATTAGCTGTCCTAAATGTCATTTAATTCAGAACGGAGGGAGTATCTGTTATGGAAATTAAAGTATCTATTATTAGCTCGTATCTGTTTGTAATTTGAAGAATTACTCATTTCTTATACCAAGTACCATCTTTTATTGATATTGAAATTTGAGTAGGCAGAGTATTGATAAAATACAAATCAAATTTCTCTTTCTAGTTGTGAAATTTACTTGTTTTCATTCAACAGACAAGTTATTGGGTTTGGAGGGTTGATTCGACTTATGGAAGGGGCCGAGGAGGACATGAAAGGGTATTTTTATGACTGGATATATATAATAATAAATAAGAAATAAATGCATTAATTTGGCACTCTGTCTACGGATATAAATTGATAACCAATTAATCATGTGCAAGTTTTCAAATTTGTTGAACTTGTGCATGTCATTCCGCTTCATATATTATTATTTTCCTCTGTCTATGTAGGGATGGTTTAGCCCTCTTTGGGTGGCATTTGCAATTCTGATTGGCGGTCTCTTACTGGATGTGCTGATATCTGTCTCTCTTGGTGTTTCTGCACTTCCTGTTAACATAATAATTGGTATGTGACAATATTTTAGTCTGCCACGTTCCAGTGTCCTTACTTTTCTGTTATTAGTTACTTTTTGTTGAATTTAGAAATAGAGATAATTGCACAAGTGCCCTACATAGTACATTGTACCTCAATATGAATTTACCTTCATTTTTTAACTTTGCACCAATGCCCCTGTTTCGACCAAGTCGTTGCACTATTGCCCTAGTTGATGGCAAAACTATAATCTTGTTCATCAAATAGGGGCAACGGTGCAATAATTTGGATGAAAATAAGGGCAATGGTGCAAAGTTGAAAAATGAGGGCAAATTCATAGTTGGTATGCAATACAGGGGTAACTATGCAATTGGCCCTTAAATATAAGATAAAGAGAGGGAGAATAACAATTAGCTTTGTGGGACTTGACCATACATTTTGTTTTTCATTGCCACATGGTAATTAGCCTCTTATTTCAGCAAGAAAAACATTGAACCTACCATCACAAGACTGGGCAAATAGAAGCATTGAACTACCCTCAGTTTCATGTTAAGTGACATTACACGTTAAAGAAAATGATTCACACTTAATGCGATACTTTTTCACAAAATGGCCATCTTACGAATCTTATTTTGCCCGATGGGTCTAATATTGAAGGTCAAACTTGGGATCTTCACAAGAAAGATATATTTGCTGGTGAAGGCAACTTACTGAAAACTTTTGAGTTCCCCCCACATAAAGACCTGGAATAACTAGAGGCTCTTAAATAGTTGTTGATGATTTCTGTGATTTTTTAATTGGACAAAGTGATTATTAATATTAACATTGTGGCAAACCATAACCCCCTCCCCCTTAAATCTGCCCATTAGTTTGTTTGCAAACATATTCGTTGTGCTTATACTATTGGTTGCGTTGATGACAAGACAGATTGGACCCACATTTTCATCTGTTAAGAACATTTTGGTTCACCTGATAAGGACGTCACCTACTGGATGTTGCTCATTGACTCTGATGTTGCAGGCGTTCTTATCGTTCTCGGGTTGGGCACCGCCCTTCGACTGGCTCTTGAGTGCTGCCAGGAATGGGGCTCAAGGAGAAGCGCGACAAGCAACATTCCTAGGCTGGAGAACATACCGCCGACTGGTTACCACCCTGCAGTAGTATAGTATTAGACCTGTAAATAGCATAGAGACACGTTTGCTGGCTTTTGGATTCTCCTTGTGATAACGATAACTTGGCTCACGCGCTGCTCGTTAAAAACGAGCTCGAGTTCAAAGCTTGTTGATCACGATCAAGATTGTACTCCTGTGTAAATACCTACGCCCTGATGGTTAAGTTTTCACGGACATGTTTGCCTACCAATTTCGGGCTGGAGCGGCCCTGGTTCATCATGCATGTGTCAGGTTTATGAGCTTTTTGGCCTGATCAGGTTCGCTTAGCGTCAGTGGCTGTCACTTGTGACCCTAGTGATTCAAAGACGATATAGCATGCGAGGATCCTACTTCTCACGTGTCGATGAAGGCAAAACTCTGTTTTGATGGGGCCGTAGGTAAAATAATATTTGGTTCAAAATTGTTTTCGTTAGAATAACAAATTCAGTTTAAAAATAAATAAAGTTTATTGTCCTAATGATAATAATTTGATAAAGAGGAAGTAAACAGAAAATATCACAGTTTAACACGGAATGTTGAGAACATCTCAAGTTTAATCTTTCAAAAACAACATCTGAAGGTTCCTTTTCTCTTTCTTTTTGACAAAACATCTTTTTTGAAAGCGACAAAATAGCTTTTTTCAGAGAGAGAGAGAGGAGCAGAATTAGCCGGGCTACTTCACTACCCAGATTTACGTTCCACTTGAGCCCGGCCCAATAGCCCGTCAAGCGGCGACAACGGCCCGCAATCATCGCCTTCGCGGAGTAGCCTAATCACCGGCGGGCGGCGGCGAGTCGCCCAGCCAGCGGTGTGGAAACTGTTGAAGAAGGCAAGTCTATACCACAAATTCTTGCGTCTCACCGGCGGCCGCCACCGCTATGATCAGCATCCTCGCGCAGGTAATCTACATCTGCCCCCTTGAACGCTCGAGAAATTGCTCGATTCCATTTGATCGGTCGGTTGATCTGGTCCGTTTTCTTGTTGGTTGGGGCCTGGATCTGCGTCGCAGGAACGCCTCCTCGGGTTCGCCCTGGGCACCGTCTCCATGGGCGGCTACGTCCTCCACCAGCGGCGCTCTATCTACCGATCCCTCGCCGAAGCCGAAGGGACGGCCTACTCCTACCAGGTCAGCGTCTCGATGCCGCCCCCTGAACCCACTTTCACGGCGTGATCCCCCATAGAAACGACGCAAATGGAACATCTACTGGCCATCAGGATGTTAGTATCGAATAGCTCGAGCTATTGATTGTTTTATGGAATAGCTCGAGCTATTGCTTGTTTTATGGATTATAGCTCGAGCTACTGTATATTTTTCCCTGTTTGCTGTTATCTTTTCGGTTTTCACTGGCACTAACATACATGGCGCATCTCAATGCCCAATGATTAAATAAGAAAAAATATGTTATCAAAACACTGAACATTTTGTGTCGTCAAGAGAGAGATGGGCCGCATTGCAAACCCAACAGATTTTTACTAAAAAGAAAAGTAGCTGTGAACAATTTGTATCCAAAGGACAGGTGGACACTGTAAACCAAATATACAAACCTGTTGATGTGTGGAACAGCGGTATATAGGGGCTACGATTAACCGTCCTTTAGGACTCGGCTTTGGCTGGGGGCTGATTGATGGGAGTTTGACAAGCTCAAGGTGGAAGAACGGGTCCATCATGTCTAGCTCAGGACGTGGCCCGGCATTAAAATTGAAGGGGATTAATAAGTGTTATTCTTGCTCTTGATACTACTTCCTATATGGGAATTTTTGTAGAGGACATATACACAGCTGAAGCAGTAAAGGTCTATCTAGATTGAGTATAATTGTTTGGGAAGGTATCATGGCTAGTTGATTCAAAATTATATGTATGACGGTATACCTTTTCAGAAGAAATGATCAAGCCTTTTGAATAACCCGAAATTTGTTTTGGTATCATATAAGTTTCTAGCTAGATGAAACCAGATCGTTTGCAAAATTTGTACTGGAATGTGATTGAATTAATTGTAATATCACACCTGTGACATCAAGTGTTTCCATAGACAACATGGAAGCTTATCATCGGAGAAATATTGCTTGGTTTTCATCCTATTGAGCAACCTCCACAATGACTAAATCTCCCCTTTTGTGCAGCAATGTGAAATGAACAATCGAAGGAGCTCAACTGAGTTGTCTCATGTTTGGAATAAGGCAGTGGATGAGACCCTTGGGCGACTTGTTGTATACCTTAGCTCTCGTGGATGGTGATTCTAACAATTTGTTGAACATGACAATTAAGAAGGGCCAAGGATGTCCCTTCAAAACGAATGATTGCCGGCACCCACCTTGCTGTGCTGAAGCGTCAACGATGTATTATATTTCTTTGTCATAGTAGAACACACTGCCTTTTTTCTGTTTTTAAAGGACAGATAATTTGAATGGATGGATGACCTATTTATCTCAAACAATCTCCATTCTACTACATACTGTTCCCGATACCAAAGTTCTGAATGTAACTTCAGACGTTCAGGGCTGCTCTAAATCTAAATAAATGCCGTGAAGAAACCTCGTTATTATGTTGCCATCAATACTATTTGAAACAGTCGTTAGGTCAGAAGCCCGATCAAATAACCTAATTGAAACCGTTTCCGGTGAGAAGCCCAGAGAAGAAGGCAAAGTGAACTAGACCGGAGGAGGCGGATATATCACCACCCATTTTTATGGAAGTTTTCTCAATTGCGGCTTAGCAGATTTGGAAACAGAGAAATGAGAAAATCTTCAGGGCAGTAGCACCGTGCTATCAATCCTAGGACTGTTTCTTTTAAACTGTCGGACTCCAAGCTCATAAGTTTAAACCAGTGGACCGTGAAGAGTATTAGCTTTTTTTACCTTTGCATATGTCGATGTGTGTGTTCAACATACATTTTACGGCTAATAAATGGCCATACTATTTTAGGGTTGGTGATACCTTTGTTTGTAGCGAAGCATTGAATTGTATGATGAAAGATTCATCATTCGTTATGCACCGCCAACAGCGAAGCATTAGGTTACATGGTAAAGCATTGATCTCATTATACATTCTACACGATGAAACATTGAGTTAGATGCGTCCATCTTTGATCATAATCTATGTAAGACGAAGATTCAATCATATGGAAGCATTTATTCATATGTTGAATCATTCATTTATGATGAAATATTCAATTATGTGACAAAGCATTCATATGCAATTTGATATACCAAATGCATAGCGAAGCATCCTATCACAAGATGGAGCGTGTGATCATATGGCTAAACAAACATATTTAGTCAGGGATCAACACACTCATATGACAAGTTTTTATCTTTAGTCACCACAACATTCTATTACCATTACCATTCATCCCATTAAGGCATGGGACGTTTTATCATTATTCGAGCATAGCTACTATTTCACATCATCATTTTCTAAAGCATATATATTATGGGTGTATCCAAGATAAAACAAACATCAAGTACATTTAAATCGCATATCCCAAACATGAGATTTTTCACGTAGGAAGACATAGTGAATACCTAAAAAACAAAGCTAGAAGGTGATCCACTCAAGTATACACATCTATTGCATATCTTTCAAGTGTTCTCGCGGGAACATAGAAGCAAAGTGTCACCATCCTTATAGCAATGCAACACACATATTCACTCGTGGGTAAGAGCTAAAATTTCTTAAGGTACATTAAGTCCACCTCACAAGTATCAAATTTCTTGATCGACTTAAAGTATATAACTCAAAGGAGTTATTCTTCTTTAACCCGCCTTCACCATTAGCATCGCCACTTTGACTCGAATAAGAGTCAATAACCCTTTGCTGCCAACTACATTAATGAGCATATTTTTGCTATTTTCGGCTCTGACTCAAGTGAATGTCACCAACCGCTTCCATGAGTACATCTTCAACTTTGACTCAAGTTAGAGTTATCAACCCCTTTGTCATCAACTACATTGGTAACATATTTGGCTTCAACGACAACTTTGACCTGATTCAAATTAGAGTCATTGGCCCCTTCATCGTCAACTACATTGATGACATTTTGGAATTCAACAAGTATATCTTCAACTTTGATTCAATCAATAGTCCTTAACCCTCTTCATCGTTGACAATGATGAGTGCATCCTTGTCACCGATACTTTGTTAGCAACAACATTGACTATATCTTCTACTTTAATTCAAATCCAAAGTATAGAGACACATCCCCGACTCGCACCCGCTAGAGAGGATAGCGCAAACTAGCTTCAACTACATCTTTGACATCATACCCAACACAAGGCTCCGGTCTTTTCCTTCACCTTCGACATTCCAAGACATGAAGCTCGTACCTTCTACTTCGAATAATTTGATATGCTTCCGCAATAGAGGCTTAGATTGTCTTCACCTTCGACATTCCAAGACATGAAGTATATACCTTTGACTTTGACTAATGACATGCATCCTCAAGAGGAGCTGAGATCATCTTCACCTTCGACCTCCCAAGAAGCAAAGCTTGTACCTTTGACTTCAACTACTTCGACATGCTCCCTCAAGGGGAGCTCGGATCATCTTCACCTTTAGGCTTTCAGATGGGAAGCCGAACCCTCACTTAAAAGTGTATCTTTGGCCCATGTAATGAAGCCAAGATCAACTTCGACTATGATTGATTTGAACATCTTTCGCCAAGAAGAGGACACCAACATCATTCGAGGTAGCTTTTCTATGCACATCTAGCTACCATTGAAAAGCAAAGCCGCATTTCGTGCGTACTCAGTTCTTCATTCTATTTTTTCCACTAGGTTTTTTAGGGAATAGAAATTTTAGCGAGGCGTAAATTCATGATGCTAGGGATCTCAAAGTTGTATCTACTCACTCCAATGTTCCATGCGAGTGAGTAGTGTTGGGGACTGTCCTATAGGGTCTAGCAAACCCATGAGAGGTCCAAGGTAAATTACAACTTAAGGAGCAATATATAATATCTGTTTCCAACAAGGTTGAAAAGAAAGAATTGCCCTTCTTCTCCTTCTATATAAATATAGGTGGCGAGATGGGCTGGCACGAAATCCCGACAAAAAAAGCATGGCCCGAAATAGACAGGCCCGCCCGAAGCCCGTACCAGGCCGTGCTCGGGTTCCGCCTCAGGCCCGTTGGGCTAGCCTGGCACGACCCATTTATGGGCGGCCCGACAGGGCCGACAAAGCGGCTCGGATGGCCCAAAGGCACGGGCACGACCCTTTTTCTGTCCATATATATTCTCACCAAAAATCCTAAGAGCTCATTCGGTCATTCCCCCACCCCGCTCCCCCGTCGCGCCGCATCGACCTGGTCCCCTCGACTCCTCCGATGGTTCACCCCCCGCCCCACACCCGGTGTCCACTGACTAATCCTCGCCGGCCGGCGCTGACGCCACCCAGCCTCCCCACCTCCCCCCTCCGTCCCTCCCCACTTCTTAGCTTCTCGCCGCCCGTCTAGGTCTCCCGCTCCCCTCCGACTCCGGCCCGTTGTCTAGTACAATCCCGAGTGGCCGAGTCACCTTCAGGCTCCGACGCTCCGGCTGACCCCCGACCGGCAGTGTAACAGCCACCAAATCTAGCCAAAAAAATTACCTCTCCTGGGCGCAGCCCATTACCCTAGCGGCCCAGCCTGTTTTCTTTCTTTCCTCCCCTTTGCGCGGCCCTCCCTTCTCCCTCGGCCCAGCCCACGGGCGCACAACACCCTTCTCCTTCCTCCTCTTGCCACCGCCCCTCCCGAGGCCTCGCTAGGCCAGCCACGCCGCCGCCGGCCCTCCCGAGACCTCACGAGGCCAGCCATCGCATCGCCGTCCCCGCCCCATCATCAGTCGCCGCTCACCGTCGCGGATTTCGTTGATGGGACGCCAAATCGAGTGATCTCGGCTCGGTCGCCCACGCCGCACCCCGCGCGCCAGAGACCCGTTGATGGGACGCCGATGTCCCATCACCGTGCGCCGCTGTGGCGGACCGGAATCCGCTCATCCAGGATCACAGAGGGTGGTGCCGCGTGATGCGACACCCGACAGCACACGTCATAAGAACACATTATATTACATGGGAAAAACAAACTGAATGTACAAAATAGTACACTTCTCAGTTACAAACTAGGGTCTTTATTACACAGCGGAAGTTTCTTTTATACAACTCACGCCCGCCTATCTAGCAAAAGTGGTTGCCCAGCCCTAGGGCAACCCACACTAGCTGCACTCCTCAGCTCAGCGCGGCGTGTACGGCTCCCACTCAGCCGTGGTCCCCGACGGAGGGTAACCCTCGCCGGTGGACTCGTACTCCGAGTCCGTGGGTGGCTCTTCACCTGAAAAACACTTAAGCAGCAACCGTGAGCATGAAGGCTCAGCAAGGCTTAACCGACTCACCTAAGCATGAAACTCTACATGAGGTGTACCATGACTTAGGATAGCAATGTTGCAGCAAATGGACACGCCTACAAGTTCATCCTTAGTTCATCTTTTAGCAACAAGTTAACGGTTCATGAATCTGAAATTTAGTGAGCAATATTTTGTGGCACACATGTAGCAATACAGTTATATCATAACAGCAATATGGAATCATAACATTTCATTCATTAGTCTACGTTACGATGCAGCGAACAAGTGGTACTCGTCACCGCGAGGGACGACGAATCGACTCGATATACACCTGCAGGGAAACCCAAAGAGCACGTCACGTACGCCCATCCGTGGAGCTGCACAACACGCTCACTCGATGTCGTACGGGACAACCTTTCACCCAACAGCCCAAACGTCGAACCGGTCGCACCGAAACGAGCAGGAGGTTCCCCACACGGAGCATCTCTCTATGCCCATTGGCAGATTTCCACCTTGCTGCCCTCAGCCTACACCTATAAATCGGTGCGTTATGCCTCGGCGCTCGGAGGTTTAGGCTACATCGGTTTATCGGGGCCCATATATCCGATATGCCTTCGGTACGTTCAATACTTGTTCAGCAGGGCCGCACACGGATCGGTCCTCAATCGACACGGGCAAGGCTGCGCAAACAAGACTCACTCTTGCTGCGCCCTAGACCCTGCCTAGTCTCATTTTCATTACTAAAGTGTTCTCACGACACTCAACCGAACCCATGTGTCCCAAGCCTATCTCGCGAGTAGATTCCAACTACTCGACTTGTACCGAAGCCCTATGAATCTTTAAGAATAGCCTTTCTACTCGAGGTCCTAGACACTACCCTCACTCTTTTAGGAACCTTTGGTTATGCAAGTGGGGTTCCATTCATCCTACACCTAATGCACAATCATACTTCACATGACTCATGTAAACAAAGTAAAACTTGTAAAAGGGTTAATGCAAACCGGGGCTTGCCTAGTTGCTGCTGGTCAGTAGTTAGTTCTTCGTCCGGAAGAAGGAAATCCAGCACTTCCGGGGTCTCTTCTTCAATGGCTACACGTTGAATACAATACTACATGTAAATTTAAATGCAATGTGTGAACTCAAATATATAATTGCTAATAACTCTGGCTAGCCCTCCCCTTTGGTTCTGAAATTTTTATGGTGGATTGGTAGGGTCCTAACCAGAGTTGTGACCAAGTTTTATTTGAAACAAAGTTCAATTGAACCTTGTACAAATAAAAGCCTCTTTGGTCGATAATTGAGCCTCTAAGTAATTCCAGGGTTTTTCATGGCTCCCACCATTACTTTCTGGAAACTAGAATTTAGGACGGTTCTAATGGAGTTAGTTTCATGTCATTTGAAGAATTCTACAGAAAGTTATGTCCTAATTAAGATTGGAGAAAATCTGAAAAATGTTTCTGTATATTTTTCTATTTTCTCTGGGCAGTTCCCTTAATCACCCAATTAGGGTAACTAAATGAACTTGGATGAGTCTGAAAATTTTACTGGGATTCAGGGATTTTCCAATGAACCTTTCAGCCAAATTTCAGAATTTTTCATAAAGTAGTTCTCCAGATAAAATTCCCAACAGTTTAAAATTTAGGGATTTAATTCTGGAAAACTATTCACTTTCATGAGCTGAATTTGGTATTGCTGGAAAGTGCTCAGATAGCTGAATCCAACAAAATTTGGTTCACCCGATTTGGAGCTTTCTAGCCAAAGTTATGAGGATTTGAAGTTTGGAAGAATTTTGAAAATCAGGGGAAAAGTTTAAACTCTCGGGGCCCGCGGGGACACGTGTCGAGCGCGGAGGTGTCCAGCACACCGGGAATACCACACGTGTCGAGCGCGGAGGTGTCCGGCACACCGGAGCTCACAGGGTATTTGCGCGCCAGCACAGCCGATCCCTGGCCACACCCGATCCCGATTTAAATTCTTCAGCCGCTGACACGTGGGCCAGCCGGCTTCGTCTTTCTCCCGCCGTTCTCTCGCGCGCGCGCCGCCGACCTCGCCGGTGCAGACTCGGGGCTCGCCGGCTCGCCGCTGCCAGACCTCCCATGGTCTGAAACTCGCCGCCAGGGGGTTGTCGACGTCGAGGAACACGCCGGGGGTGACAGGTCAGGCTGGGGGTGACCGGAAGTAGCTCGGCGACGTGCCGCGGCCTCGGTTGAGGTTCGACACCATCGACCGTGGTTTCTAAACCCGCCAACACCTCGAACAAACGTCCCTACAGCATCAGTGTACCTCTAGGAAGCTCGACAAGGTGTCAAAAGGGTTCAGGGATGGCGGCAAGTCGGTCGGCACCGTGTGACCGATCGTGCCTGCCATGACCGCCCTCGATCACGCTACGTATGCAGAAAAGAACTTGATCGCCGGCTAGTCCAGCGTCTATGTGTAAGATTTGATGACCTCTGAAAGATCATAGAGCGAGAATTTAAAGAAACCGTACCAGAAGCTCGGTTTACGGTCGCCGGAGCAAAAACTGGAAATTCTCTGCGGATTCTTCACGGTTGGCTTCCAAACTTGGAGGAGAGCAGCACGGTGGTCGTGCGCTCCTGTTGCCTCTCTCGCTGGACCGTGAAAACGCCTGTGGAACGCTGCCCACGGGCGCCTGACTCTCGGCTGAGGCTAGGTCGCCACGGTGGCGATCGTCTTTGGGCAAAGGAGGTCGGAGCTCGAGGTTTCTGGCGTTGGAGAGGTGGAGTGCGAGCTCAGGTGGCTGTCTAGCAGCTCAGGGATGAAGGAGGAGATGATTTTGCTGGTTTTCCCGATTGAGCAGAGAGCTGCGGCGAGAAACAATGCCGCTGCTCGGGTTTGCCCGCGAGAAGATAAAGCCGGCCGACTCCTGCTCGTCTGAGGCAGTGCCGGTCGCGTGGGGGCGCGAGCCAGCCGCCCTGGGCGCCAACGCGTGGAGAGGGAAGCAGCTGGTGGCGCCGGTAGCTGCTCGATGGCACAGCCGACAGCTGCTCGGCGGAATTTCCCACCGAGACTCTGACTTTGGGTGCAAGTTTCTCCTTCTTCCCTCTATGAAATGTGGGTCCCACCCGGGGTTTTAACCTCTGAAATTTACTCCTAATCACTGTTGTAAACAGTGAGCCCCATAATACCCCTGGTGATTCAAATTATTCACCCCCGAGCCATTTGAATTGAATAGAATTCAAATTGGGTTCGGTTTGAGTGAGTTTCAGCACAAGTTCAGTTTTGAATTCAAATAAAGTTTTAATTCATCCCACTTAGCTCATGTCAAGATCAACTCCAAATGGAGTGAAAATTGGTGTGTGAGCTCACAAAAATGTGCTGAATAAGAATATGCCTCCCACTTTTAAATTCATGGGACAAAAACAATTTGAATTTGAATGTGGTTTCAAACTGCCCTCTTTCTATCTATACCCAAAATGACCTCATAAAGGTTTTGAATTTGGGTGAAACTTGGCATGGACATCCTTAGCAATGTGTAGGAGTTTTCATAAGTCCAGCCCACCCATATCACATGTGGGAAATACCACTTTTGCAATATGTGAGTTTGTTCTCTAATGAGCATGTGGATGGTGGTTACATGCTCTTCATTTGTGTTCATCATCTTTCCTCAAATGAGGTGTGTGGTGTGGTGATGAACACTTCAAATGTGTGCCAAAACTGAGGCCCTTACATTCACCCCCCCTAAAAGAATCTCGTCCCGAGATTACGAAAGAAGAGATAGCGATGTAGTAGGGACTTACCCGTGTTGAGAAGCCATGAACTCCGGGTAATTTGAGCGAAGGAATTCCTCGCTCTCCCACGTCGCTTCTTCCACGGTATGGTTACTCCATAGGATCTTGTAGAACCACAACGTTCTGTTACGCGTGGTTCGGGCTTTCTCATCAAGAATTTCCACCGGATACTCATCATATGTTAAATCTGGTTTCAGCTCGCTGATGTCTTCGGTAGGAACAGCAGCTGTATGCTTCAAACATTTTCGCAGTTGCGAAACATGGAAAACATCATGGACACCAGCCAAGGATGCCGGTAGCTCCAATCTATACGCTGCTGGTCCACACTTTTCGGTGATAGCGTAGGGTCCAATAAAACGGGGAGCGAGCTTCCCCTTCACACCGAACCGGTGCACGCCCTTCATCGGAGACACGCGGAGGTACACGTGTTCCCCAATGTCAAAATGCAACGGCCTACGCCTCTTATCAGCGTAGCTCTTCTGCCGGGATTGAGCGGCCTTCAAATTGGCTTGAATTGTCCGAACACGCTCTTCGGCGTCGTTCACCACATCAACCCCGAATGTGACCCTTTCACCGGACTCGCACCAATTTAATGGGGTGCGGCATTTACGACCGTAGAGAGCTTCATAAGGTGCCATTTTGATACTCGCCTGATAGCCGTTGTTGTACGAGAATTCCGCCAATGGTAGGTGATCATCCCAGTTCCTACCATGGTGGATGGCACATGCTCTCAACATGTCTTCCAGAACTTGATTCACCCTCTCTGTCTGGCCATCTGTCTGAGGGTGATAGGCGGAGCTCCTGATCAACTTGGTACCCAATGCAGCGTGTAGCTGCTCCCAAAAGCGAGATACAAATAATGCACCTCGATCTGAGACAATGGTCTTGGGTACCCCGTTGTCGAAGTGTGCGATCGACACTTCCCCCGGGCCTGCACTGGGCAGCCCGTGGAGGTTCTTTTTTCGGAGGGCCTAGTCCCTAGCGGAGAGCTTGCGCAAATGGAACGAGTTAGTAAGAGCTTGACACGGCGAGTTTTACGTGGTTCAGGCCGCCGGAGCGTAAAACCCTACGTCCACGGCGAGCTATGGAGCTCACTGTATTGCTTGCTGCTCAGGGCCGGAGGCCTGAGCTTGGGGGTGAGTTACAGATTGAGAGTGTATGGCTAGCGTATGAGTTGCAAAATGCGAACACTTGCTATCGACGCCTACCCGAGCCTTTTATAGTCCAAGACTCGGGCGGCTTACAAGGGGAGCCGGGACTTGACAGGTGGTCCCGGGAAGATTGTCTATTATCTACCGTATCTGCAGTTATGCCGGTAGTTGTCTCTGGCCGAAGGCTTCTGAGTCTTCATCTTGCCGCCCTGCCCATGTCGCATGCCAGTCGTAGCGGTTGATGACGGCACAGGCAGCATGGGTTGTCTTGTCGCGGTGTTTATTGGCTGACAGGTTCTGACACCGCGCGCCAGTCTGTGATGCGACTGGGCGCAACGGCACCTGACAGAAGCGTGCTCCGCGTCTCCGCGTCTTGGGAAGACGCGGGCCTTGAATACCTTGTACGGGCAAGGTATGGGGCGTATTTACGCCCGCTGCCTATCGCTCGGGGCGGGCAGCGTCGCTCTGCTGCCACATGGCGGGCCCGGAGCCCTTCTCAGAGAAGAGAAGGGTCAGTCCCGCGGGGCACGTGGAGCCTCCGGACCTCTCTCCGCGGAGAGAGAGGCTCGGCTTCTGCTGGCCACGTGGCGGGCCCGGAGCTCTCCTCCAAGGAGAGGGAGGTCCGGCCCCGCTGGACACGCGGCGCCTTCGGACCTCTCTCCCGCGGAGGGGGAGGTCCGGCTTCTGTATGCCACATGGAGGGCCCCGGCCCCGCCCAACGCGTGGCGCCTTCGGAGCTCTCCCTGCGGAGAAGGGCGAGTTCCTTAGGCATTTTACCCTGTGCGCGGGGGTACCCCATATCTCAGGTACCGACAGTGGCCCCCGGGCCCATCTCGGGGGAGATAGCGAGCCCGAGGTGGGACCTCCGTCTCTTCCGATCCGCGCACTTCCTCTGAGTCCCGAATTGACCGTTGCCGAAGCACGAACGGCCACGGGATCGTGGGAGCGTGCTCTCACTTGATGGTTGCTTTTACTGCGGCGGTTCCAAAGACTGCCACTTCTGCACGTTGCGGCGCTTTCTACGGGAACCGCCGAAGTGCCTTGCCGGCTCATCTTCTTAGGAGACTGACTCCTTGCCCCCACCGCTTCAGTTAGGCGGCTTGGGCCCACCCGTCATCGGCATTCGGTATAGGAACCGAAGCGGTTGCCGGTGCGGGATATCGAAGAGTTCCGAATCGCTTGGAATTGCACCGGGAAGCTTTTTAGAGGGGGTCTTACCCACATTGCAGCTTCCCTTCGCACTTCTCAGCGTTTCTTCTCGGACTCTTGTGCTTTTGCTCTCTTGCCTTTGAGTTCTCCCTTGCCATGGCTTCCAACCCGCCGCCAGAGAAGAAACGCGCTCGGTCTCCTCCAGCAACGGCGTCGGTGCCAAGTCGGGATTTTGGGGTGCCTGACACTCCCTCCGGTGGCGACTCGAAGAGGCCCCGGGTTGATGCGCTGGGGGAAGCTTCTGGGGCGTCCCCTGTTCCGCCAGTCCAAGCGACTGCGGAGCGGCCGTCGGTGACGGTAGCGGGCTCTGGAAGTCCTACTCCGGCTCGGAAGTCGGGGTTCAGAGCCTGCTGGAGTGTCCGCGCTTCCTGGCCTTCCCCGTCTTGCGGGGAATCTGTGCCGCTGCGCTCGGAGCCAGGGGCAACTGCCGCAGCCCCCAGGCCAGCGCGAACTTCTCCTGTTCCTGTGTGCCCGGACTCCGCGGCGGCGGCGTCTCTTCCTGCCGAGACGGCCACCGCGGCCCCCGAGCCAGCGCAGGTTGACCCTGCACTAGGCGGCCTAGCCTCTTCTCCAGCACCGCCTTCCCCGGCTCGCCCCTCTCCTCAGGTCAAGGAGCCAGAAGCTGAAGAGAGCCCGGCTGGCCTGGCTACCAGAGCCTCGGAGCCAGCTTTTCCTGATTGGCGTCTCGTCTCGGTTGCTGGTGCGTTGGCTCTTCCTGAGGATGGGGTAATGGAGGAGGTCGGGGGGACTGCCCCGGCCTCTGTTGCTCCATTGCCTCTGGCGGACGCCTTCGCGCTTGTCGAGTCGAGCGTCCGGCAGGTCTTGGCTGCACTAGGGCGCGAGCGGGAGGAGCATACGGTTGAACGGGACCGCCTCCTCATCTGGGGGAACCTTTTGCGGGAGAGGACCGCGAAGGTTAAGAGTGAGCTCGACTCCAGGCAGGAGTTGCTCGACTTCAGGGAAGTGCTCGTCGACCGGATGAAGCGGGTTGTCGACCGCATGGACACCCAATCGCGACGGATCAACAGGGAGGCCCTGGAGGCACACGCCCGGGCCGAGGAGAGCCTCTCTGCTGCTGTGGAGATACGGCAGCGGCTGGAGAGCCGTGAACTCGCCGTTGAGGAACGGGAGCGTTGCGTGGCAGCTGAGGCGGAGAGGGTCGCCGCGCAGCTGGCTGCGGGCGAGGATGACCTTCGAGCTCGGATGGAGGAGCTGGAGATCCTGAAGGCAGACCTCGACTTGAGGGAAGAACAGATCTCCCGTGATCACTGGGCGGTCTTGGACCGGGAGCTGACCGCCGACTTCAAGGCCGCTGAGTTGGAGCGGCTCGCCAAGACTCTCCACCTTCGGGAGAGCTCCCTGGCGGCCAAGGAGAAGGAATTCTCCGAGAGGAACCTGGAGGCTCTGCAGGCGGCCCGCCGCGAGGTGGAGGAGCTCTCAGCCTTGCGGTCCTCCGAGGCTCTTGCGGTCTCAAGCTTCGTGGATCGAGCGGGGTCCGCCCTGATCCCTCTTGGCTTCAGTCCGGTGAGGGCCGCGACTCCTACATTGAAGGTGGCGGAGGTGATCCCTGCGTTGGAGTCGATCGGCGCCAAGCTGGACAGATCGACTCGATGGTCGCCAGCTAGCTTGAGGCCGAGGGCCGCGGCTTAGCTTTAGAGGTCGCCTCGCATGTGCTGGCATGCTTCAAGAGCCGCGATCCCTCTTTTTCGCTAGATCCAGCGAGAGAGGGCCCAGCCGCGGAGCGGGAGGAAGCTGCCAGGGCTGAAGTCGAGGATGTGGCCGCCCTTGTAGCCGCAAGGTTCCGGCGAGAGCCGAGAGGTCCTTAGGACTTGTTTCTCCCTCTTTATCGAGTCTGTAGTCCAGCTCATGGAGCCTTAATTAATTTGACTCTCTTGGATACTTGTGTGTGTGATGCTTTTTCTCTCCTTCTTGGCTTTGCCTGACTGAGTCCTTAGCTCCGCAAGGTACTCAGAGGCCATTTCCAATCTCGGAGCTTTGCACAGACACCCTCCCCGGGTCCTAACCGTGTTAGGGGCCCCCGGAGGTCTCCGGATCTCGCCCTATGGGGAGCTCCAGATCTGCCTGCCACGTGGCGGGTCCGGAGCTCCTTCCTAAGAGGCGGGAGCTCTGGCCATGTTGGACACGCAGGGCTTTCGGGGCCTTCCCACCGAGGGGGAGGTCCGGCTTCCGCCCACCACGTGGCGAGCCCGGAGCCCTCCTCTAGGGAGGAGAGAGTTCCGGGCCCGCTGGACACGTGGGGCGCCCGGGTCCCGCCCCTGCTGGAGGGGCAGGTCCCGGTCCTTCGAGTCCCAGGCCGGAGTAGCTGGTAGCTCCTTTCCCCCTGCTTCATGCAGTCCCTGTTGCCGTAACCTGGAGGTCCTGCACACAGGCAGAGGAAACGTAATTCTCCTCGGGGGTCCTCCCCTCCCGTCTCCTAGTCTTATCCGTCTTACGATCCTGATTCGCTATACGGGGCTTGGGCAATTCTGTGCGTGAGGCGCCGGAGCTCCGGCTCCCTCCGAGGTCCGGGTACGGCCGTCCGATCCCTAGTACCGGGCCATGCGCTGGGGAAGCAGAGTGCACGCGCTTTGGGTTCATGACCAGGCAAAGCGGACGTACTCCCCTGGACCTCCGGGGGGCAGGATGCGCATGCTTTGGGCTCTGGGCCGGCTAAGCTGGATACGCACCCTGGACCCCCCATGCACAACGCAGGCCTTTCCTGGAGGTAACCAACTGGCACCGCAACACCTGACTGGGGGAGGCCCGAGAGACTCACTCGGCCATCGGCAGGTGCCTCAAGCGAAGCCGCCTTCGGTAGGATAGCGAATGCCGACTATGGACGAGCGCAGGAGAGGGGGAGCTAGATGTACGATGAACATACAGAGATAGTGCGATCATAAAAATTAATACATAATTAAAATGAGCGCATGAGAGAGAGCTAAGTAGAACGGGGCTCTGTATTCGTACCCATAGGTGGAATTCTGGCTGTACAGGGAGGCAATGTTCCGCCTTGTCTTCAAGGGAAGCAAGACTCTACGCGCTTAGGGTCGGAACCAGGCTAAACTGGACGTAGTCATGTACCGTCCCTTGAGACTTAGCTGCCCCAAGCGCTGTTCCTAAATTCTATGGGATCTATTACAGAAGGGAATAACCCTGTTCTACTGATGCTCAGGAAGTAGGACTTACAGTGTTGCTCCATGGCAAGGATTTTTGGGAACGGATCCCACTCTCGGTTGGAAGGCATGTGTACTTGGGGCGGCAGCTTTCATGATTCGAAAGGGACCTTCCCTACTGGGGGAGAGCTTATGGGTCCTTCTTGGAATAGAGTGTGCCGCTTCACCAAGTTGCCCTCCTGTAGGCCCCCGACGCGTTTGGTTCTTTGGCGGTAGTGCTTAGAGCGTTAGCCGAGACCGTGCGTTGCGGGGTGTTCCCTGCAGCCGAGTCTTGTCGACGAGGTTGTTATCTTCGCGCTGGATCAGGTCCTGCGCGGCTTCTCCTGGGGGCCCCCGGGGAGTTCTCCCCTTCTGGCTAAGGCCTTCAAGGGGTAGGTAGGCCCGGGCTCGTCTTGGATGACCTAAGGCGTCTTCCCCTTCTGGCAAGGCCTTCAAGGGGTTGACAGACCTTAGGCGGCCCCCGAGAGGTATGTTCGAGGCACGGAGGCGCGCCGCAGTTGGCTAACGCCCTGGCCTGTCACTGTCGGAACTAGAGTCCTCACCATCATGCACTGTCTTTATGACACGCTGAGGCTCCTGGTACCCCACCTGGTAGGCTGACTGGGGCATCGACCTTCTGTTTGCCATCCCTCTGAGGGTAGGGCGGCGCTTCAGCCCTCTGCTGTCTTCCTTTGCGGAAGCGCTCTGCGAGCCTCTGGATCTCCCAGCACTTGGCAGCAGTATGGTTGCAGGTGCCATGCACGGGGCATAGCCCGCCTTGGTCACTGTCTGGGGCCGGTGATTGCCGCTGCCTTTTGTCGGGGCGTGGCCCCCGAGCTCCACTGGTTGTCGCAGCTGCGGCGACGGGGGCCGTGAATGGTGACTTCATCTTTCCACTCCCCCGGTTCTTGGTCTTCTTGCCACTCCCATAGGCAGCAGCACCGGACCCGAGTTGTCCTCCTGACTCGGAGGTCGGCAGAGCGTGCCAGTTCCGCCCTTCAGCTGCTCTGGCGCACTTGTCCGCCAGGCTGAAGAGCTCCGAGACGTCGCGGACCTCTCTGGTCGCGAGCTTCTCAAGCATTTTCTCGTCCCGGACACCCTGTCGGAACGCCACCACCACAGAGGCACTTTGGATATGCGGGATGGTGTTGCGTACGTGAGAGAACCGCTGGATGAAAGAACGCAGCGACTCCCCAGGTTGTTGCTTGACGGCGTGGAGGTCAAGCTCCGTGCCGGGACGGGTGTAGGAGCTGCCGAAGATGGCGACGAACTGCCGGCAGAGCTCACCCCAGGAGGTTATGGACCCCTGAGGTAGATTCATGAGCCAAGACCGAGCTGGGCCGGTCAAGGCGACGGGGAAGTAGTTGGCCATGACAGCCTCGTCCCCTCCTGCAGCAAGTACGGCGGTGGAGTAGATCTGGAGGAACTCTGCTGGGTTGACGCCGCCGTCGTACTTCTCGGGCAGGTGCGGGCGAAACTTGCGTGGCCACCTTGCGAAGCGAAGGTGGGGTGCAAGGGCCGCACATCCTGCACCTGCTGCTGCAGGTACTGGTGCTGCGAACGCTTGGTTCGCACTTGGCACCGCGTATCCCAGAATGGGCAAGGCTGCACCATAGACCGGGGCCGCTACTTGCGGCGCATATAGCTGTGGCATATGCTGCGCAGCATATGCCTGGGGCAGGGCTCGCGTGGCGAAGGCCTGCCCTTCTGGTTGTGTCGAGGCCGACGACATGCTGTCGCCTGCCTCATGGCTGCAACGCCTCTCTCGGCGTCGCTCGAGGTACACCCGGGCGTCCTGGCCCAAGTGGCACCGTTCCAGTTTCCTTCGCAGGTCCGTCGACAGGAGCCTGGAGGAGCTGGAATCCGTCGTTAGCCCGTCAACCGTGGGTGTGCACGTCAGCGACACAGCCGGTTGTCCTGTGCGCCGTCCTCGCCGAAACTGAGGGTTCGCGGCGGCGACGACGAGGCGGTCCACCTCACGGACCCATTGTTGGGTCGCTGAATGGGGCGCATCCCCCGCAGGTGGGTTGCGCAGCAGCGCTCTTGCTGCAGCTAGCGCACCTCCATGGTGTACGCTCAGCACTGCAGAAGATCTCACACTGGTTGGGGCCTGCATAGCCGGAGTCGGCGTTGCCGGAGTTGGCTGCTGGCTACCAGCTTGTGCCGACACACTCCGTCCTGAGTGTGTCGACATGTACTCCCTAGTGGTCACGGTTCGCCGTGAACGCGGAGGGGGAGAGTTTGCCACTGAAGGAAGCTTGGTCATCTTCGATGGCGGAAACTCGTCGCGCTAGGAGAAAAGCCCCCTACCTGGCGCGCCAAACGTCGAAGTGTGCGGTCGACACTTCCCCCGGGCCTGCACTGGGCAGCCCGCGAAGGTTATTTTTTTGGAGGGGCTAGTCCCTAGCGGAGAGCTTGCGCAGATGGAACGAGTTAGTAAGAGCTTGACACTGCGAGTTTTACGTGGTTCAGGCCGCTGGAGCGTAAAACCCTACGTCCACGGCGAGCTATGGAGCTCGCTGTATTGCTTGCTGCTCAGGGCCGGAGGCCTGAGCCTGGGGGTGAGTTACAGCTTGAGAGTGTATGGCTAGCGTATGAGTTGCAAAATGCGAACCCTTGCTATCGACGCCTACCCGAGCCTTTTATAGTCCAAGACTCGGGCGGCTTACAAGGGGAGCCGGGACCCGACAGGTGGTCCCGGGAAGATTGTCTATTATCTACCGTATCTGCAGTTATGCCGGTAGTTGTCTCTGGTCGAAGGCTTCTGAGTCTTCATCTTGCCGCCCTCCCATGCCGCATGCCAGTCGTAGCGGTTGATGACGGCGCAGGCGGCATGGGTTGTCTTGTCGCGGTGTTTATTGGCTGACAGGTTCTGACACCGCGTGCCAGTCTGTGATGCGACTGGGCGCAATGGCACCTGACAGAAGCGTGCTCCGCGTCTCCGCGTCTTGGGAAGACGTGGGCCTTGAATACCTTGTACGGGCAAGGTATGGGGCGTATTTACGCCCGCTGCCTATCGCTCGGGGCGGGCAGCGTCGCTCTGCTGCCACGTGGCGGGCTCGGAGCCCTTCTCAGAGAAGAGAAGGGTCAGTCCCGCGGGGCACGTGGAGCCTCCGGACCTCTCTCCACGGAGGGAGAGGCTCGGCTTCTGCTGGCCACGTGGCGGGCCCGGAGCTCTCCTCCAAAGAGAGGGAGGTCCAGCCCCGCTGGACACGCGGCGCCTCCGGACCTCTCTCCCGCGGAGGGGGAGGTCCGGCTTCTGTATGCCACGTGGCGGACCCGGAGCTCTCCTCTGAGGAGAGGGAGGTCCGGCCCCGCCCGACGTGTGGCGCCTTCGGAGCTCTCCCTGCGGAGAAGGGCGAGTTCCTTAGGTATTTTACCCTGTGCGCGAGGGTACCCCATATCTCAGGTACCGACACCCGTATAGGCATAGAATCTTCGCTATGTATAGCTCCGCATATTTGCCGGCATTGTAACGTGTATTCACCGGGATGAAATGAGCCGTCTTGGTTAACCGATCTATGATTACCCAAATAGAATCATGTTTGTTGTATGTTAGGGGTAATCCCACAATGAAATCCATGCTCACATCTTCCCATTTCCATGCCGGGATTTTCAGGGGTTGCAGCAGCCCTGATTTCTTCATGTGATCAGCCTTCACTCGTCGGCACGTATCACACTCGGATACGTATTTCGCTACCTCCCGCTTCATCCGTGTCCACCAAAATTTCTTTTTCAAATCTTGGTACATATTGTTGCTGCCCGGATGAATGGAGTACTTGGACAAGTGAGCTTCATCGAGGATCTTCTTTCTCAACTCCATATCCCGGGGTACGACTATGCGGTCGTTGAACCATAGCGTTCCCTCATCATCCTTCCGGAAACATTTAATCTCTCCATTGTCTATCCATCTCCGGAGATGTGCTATGCCTTTATCATCTTTCTGAGCTGCAATGATATCTTCCCTAATGGTAGGGATGAGGGCAAGGTTGTACAGCGACCCATAAGGAACCAAGTATAAACTTGGCTCTTCCTCCTCCACCGGTGTAATGGTGAGGTGATGGACATGTGATTTCCGACTCAGCGCGTCGGCGACCACATTCGCCTTGCCGGGGTGGTAGTGAATCTCAATCTCATAGTCTTTGATCAGCTCTAACCACCTCCTTTGCCTCATGTTTAGCTCCTTCAGGGTGAAAATATATTTCGAACTCTTGTGGTCGGTGTAGAGATGCACCAAATTCCCCAGGAGATAGTGCCTCCACATTTTCAGCGCCAAAACTACTGCAGCAAGCTCAAGGTCATGAGTGGGATAATGCTGCTCATGGTTCCGAAGTTGGCGTGAGCCATAAGCGACCACACGTCCTTACTGCATCAACACGCAGCCAAGCCCAATACCGGACGCGTCACAATACACGTCGAAGGGCTTTGTTGTATCCGGCTGAGCTAAGACCGGGGCTGTTGTGAGATGCTTCACCAATGCTTGGAACGCTCCTTCACACGCTGTGTTCCAAACATACTTCGTCCCTTTCTTCAACAATTCTGTCATCGGCTTAGCGAGCTTGGAGAAGCTTGGAATGAATCTCCTATAGTATCCCGCTAACCCAAGGAAGCTTCTGACTTTATGAACTGAAGTGGGAGCTTTCCATTTCAGCACTTGCTCTATTTTGCTTGGGTCAACCGCAATGCCTTCTGCGGAGATGATATGCCCCAAGAAGGGCACTTGGCTGATCCAAAACTCACATTTATTGAACTTGGCATAGAGCTTGTGGTCTCGTAATCGTTGAAGAACGATCCGCAAGTGTTCGGCATGTTCGGCTTCTGTCTTGGAGTAAACCAAGATATCGTCGATGAACACTACCACGAACTTGTCCAGCTCCAGCATGAACACCGAGTTCATGAGATACATGAAATGGGCTGGAGCGTTTGTGAGACCAAAGGACATGACGAGATATTCATATAGTCCATATCTCGTCGAGAAAGCCGTCTTTGGAATATCCTCCGCCCGGATTTTAATCTGGTGATATCCAGAGCGAAGGTCCATCTTGGAGAATACACTTGCATCCACAAGTTGATCAAACAATATGTCGATGCGGGGCAGTGGGTACTTATTCTTGATGGTGACGGCGTTGAGCGGCCGGTAGTCCACACACAGCCTCAGGGTTTCATCCTTCTTCTTTACAAACAGCGCCGAGCATCCTCAAGGCGAGGAACTTGGCCTAATGAAACCCTTGCTCAACAGATCATTGAGCTGTTCTTTCAGTTCAGCCAGCTCATTTGGAACCATCTTGTATGGTCTCCGTTATATGGGCGTAGTCCCGGGTGCAAGTTCAATCTTGAACTCGACATCCCGCTCAGGTGGCATACCCGGAAGATCATCCGGAAACACGTCGGGGTACTCCCGGACTACGGGGATGTCCTCCAACTTGAGAGCTTCAGTATTGTTGATCACTGAAACTTCCCGGACTGGATTATCTAATAAGAGGGACTGCGGACGGTGTAATGGGGAGTTGAGGTGAACCGTCCGTGATAATGTTTCTAGGACAGCGCCATGGTAACTTAGCCATGACATTCCCAAGATTGCATCAATCTTCTGCCCCTCAAGGATAATCATAGTGGTGGGATATATCTTCCCACCTAAGCACAGTGGTGCTTTCAGAACCATCATTGTTGCTGAAATCTTTCCTCCCGGTGAGCAGATCATATAAGAACACTCGGTTGGAAAGGCTTCCAGCTGATGCTTAACCACATATGATGCACTTATAAAGTTGTGGGTTGCACCAGAATCAAAAAGTATGATGATGGCTTGATGGTTGAGAGTAAACGTACCCGCCAGCACGTTGTCTCCCTCTGGGGTGTCCTCATTGTCGAGGTTACGGACACCCCCAGTCCGCTGACCAACCTTCTTCACCGGAGGTCGTCCTCGAGCACCGCCCTGGAATTGGGCTTGCCCGCTGCTCTGCTGCCCCTGGGAACAGTCCTTCGCGAAGTGGCCCGCCTGGCCACACGTGAAGCAGATAAAACGGGGCAGTCCCCCGCTGATAGGTGGACGGAATCCCGGGGCGCGTTGTGGCGGTGGAAACGCCCGGGGTACCGTCTGCTGCTGCTGCTGCTGCTGTCTTGGTGGCGGCATCAGCGGACGGAACGGAGGTGCCTAAAAGGGACGTCCCCCGAACTGTTGAGGCCGCGCCGGTGGTCGCCACTGCTGCCCGGATGGTGTCCGATACACCATACGGTACTTCTGGGGAGCGCCACTCCCACCGCTGCTAGGTGGAGCGCTGCGCTTCCTCTGCTCAGCCGTCAACTCCCGCTGAGCATCCTCTTGCATAATCGCCGTATTGACCAAGTCGTTGAATGTGCCGCGATTCCACTGCACGAGATGTGTCTTCATCTCGGGGTGTAACCCCCGATAGAAGTGCTCCCTCTTCTTTTCCTCCGTGGAGATATAGTCTGACGCGTACTGCGCCAGATGGTTGAAGGCACGGGAGTAGTCGTGGGCACTCCTCCTGCCCTGCTTCAGCTCCAAGAATTCTTGGAACTTCCTATTCATGATTCCGGGAGGAATGTGATAGGCGCGGAACGCCTCCCGGAAATCTTGCCATTCCACGGCATGGCCAGCCGGACGTTAGGCGACATAGTTCGCCCACCACGCACCAGCGGCACCGTGGAGTTGCTGCGCTGCGAACAGAGTCTTCTGCCGCTCCGTACATTGGAGCAGCCCGAACTTGGACTCGATGGTCCGCAGCCAGTTGTCCGCCTCCAGTGGTTCTTCGGCTTCGGTGAACACTGGAGGGTGCGTACTCATGAAATCCGAGTACGACATTTCACGTGGCTCACGAGGCCCTCGCTCTTGACGTCCCCCCGCCTGGGACGTATTCTGCACGATCGTGCGGAGCAGGTCGGTCTGCTCCTCACGACCTCCCACCAGTGCCGCTATCACATCCGCTAGAGTAAGCGGAGGCGGCGGTGGTGGCTGCTGTTGTGGGGTGCTGTCGTAGGCCGGTGGCTGGGAGTCATCGCCTCCCCCTTGGCTAGAGCCACCAACCTCGTGCGTGGTCCTAGTGCGAACCATCTGCAACCATACGACAATAACATCAGTCCCGCAACAGATTGCATGCAGTCTAATAACAATAGGCGTAACGACACAATGACAATAAAACATGCGATACATCTCGTAAGTAGATAATGTAATAACTTTGCACAAGCTACACCATTATCAGACCAAATACAAACTAGTTACATCCAACTTGATGAACCTCCACTTTGGAAGCTCACCATAACTAGGTTTGGTCACTACGAGGTATTACTATCGCTTTGTCATTACGTATACCACCCTTAGGGTCCAACACCCTCTCCAATGAGTTCAACTGTCATTCTTCTGTCAGAATGACCAGTTTCTACCTATTCCAAATTTTGATCTGGTTCTGGCATTTTCATGACTCAAGTTGAATACCAAAGTTAAAGTTAACTTCAGTATCTTTCCAACGAGTATTCATTTCCCCCCAGATAAACTTTGGTTAAAAAGTTATGCTAATTCAAAGTCAACAGAATTTCTGGAAGAATTTTAACAGCACCTCCCTTGGAAGTGGCTGTTTTCAACCCTGGTTTCCACTGAAATCTGTGCTGAAATTTCAGAAACTTTGAATTGCAAAGATGTCACACATCTTCTACTCTTTCTAAGGATGTATAATAAGAAAATTTTAAATTTTTCTACTGGGATTTATGTTTGAAAAACAGAGCAGTCCAGAGAATGTTTTACTCTGTCCTGGTTCTGGACAGTTTACATTCCTCATGGATTTAAGCCATCTTAAGGTGAGTTTCAGCTCTGGAAGTCTACAACAAAGTTGTAGAGTACTTAAATACCTTTCCAAAACTATATAGCACACCTCTCTGGGCTAAAATACCTGTGAGTTATGCCCTGTTGAAGATCAGCAAACTTGCTGTCCAGAACAGAGCACTCTGTTTTTCTTCTTTTTGGAACTACACTCATCACTATCCCATTCTTATACCCAACCAGGGTCTTAATTGTTGAACCTAATGATTTTAGTTCCTTGTTCTCAATATTTTCATGCATATGCCTACAATATCTCGGTACTACGTTCCTCACCAAAGAAAATCCTAACCGGATTATACCGGCACATACGTCTCAAGTGTGGCCCTAAACGGTCTCTCGCACACGTTTGCTACACGGATACATATGTGGTTAGTACCTGCAGAAGACCACACAATAATGGTGCACTCATAGATTTTGTTTCCATTTCAGGCAGTACCATATTTAAAAATAAATACAAACGCTCGTATCATTGTCATACGATCGTCCTTGAGTTAGGTCACGTCTCAAGGTACGTGATCGTGTTTCAACACCACACGACGGGAAATCCGAGTATGTCATGAACGGGTCGTCACGGTTGGGAATGTTATCAACCCAAAAGATACCACCTACTGCCCGGCAGGGCACGCCGATGGCAAACGCTGCGTATGTCCTCCTGGGCTAATTCCAGACGAACACACTCTCGCGTTACTGACCACGCGATGGGGTCTCCACTTACTTGCCTAATGCACGCTAGGGATCAGCGTTTCATATGAACTCAGGGACATGAAGAGTCCAAGAGGTTCATATTGACGTCTCACACCAAGCTGTGAGATCAATCCCTGAACCATGTTCCTCGTCAGGGGGAGCTAACCGAAATTGAACCGCTTTCAGTGGCGTTCCTTACCATACTTACCAGGGCGTAGGTGCGTCGTTACAATAATTGAAATTTAGAATTATAACACATAGGTTAGTCTTTGCCACTTTAATTAATTATGCTAATATAGTCCTTACTTGGGCAACTACCGATTTCTCACCGTATACCTAAGTTTTTCCCATAATGTAGTCCTTAAGTACTATGCTATCCCCAAAGCAGCTCTGATACCAGGCTGTGGCGGACCGGAATCCGCTCATCCAGGATCGCAGAGGGTGGTGCCGCGCGATGCGACACCCGACAGCACACGTCATAAGAACACATTATATTACATGGGAAAAACAAACTGAATGTACAAAATAGTACACTTCTCAGTTACAAACTAGGGTCTTTATTACACAGCGGAAGTTTCTTTTATACAACTCACGCCCGCCTATCTAGCAAAAGTGGTTGCCCAGCCCTAGGGCAACCCACACTAGCTGCACTCCTCAGCTCAGCGCGGCGTGTACGGCTCCCACTCAGCCGTGGTCCCCGACGGAGGGTAACCCTCGCCGGTGGACTCGTACTCCGAGTCCATGGGTGGCTCCTCACCTGAAAAACACTTAAGCAGCAACCGTGAGCACGAAGGATCAGCAAGGCTTAACCGACTCACCTACGCATGAAACTCTACATGAGGTGTACCATGACTTAGGATAGCAATGTTGCAGCAAATGGACACGCCTACAAGTTCATCCTTAGTTCATCTTTTAGCAACAAGTTAACGGTTCATGAAGCTGAAATTTAGTGAGCAATATTTGGTGGCACACATGTAGCAATATAGTTATATCATAACAGCAATATGGAATCATAACATTTCATTCATTAGTCTACGTTACGACGCAGTGAACAAGCGGTACTCGTCACCGCGAGGGACGGCGAATCGACTCGATATACACCTGCAGGGAAACCCAAAGAGCACGTCATGTACGCCCATCCGTGGAGCTGCACAGCACGCTCACTCGATGTCGTACGGGACAACCTTTCACCCAACAGGCCAAACGTCGAACCGGTCGCACCGAAACGAGCAGGAGGTTCCCCACACGGAGCATCTCTCTATGCCCGTTGGCAGATTTCCACGTTGCTGCCCTCAGCCTACACCTATAAATCGGTGCGTTATGCCTCGACGCCCGGAGGTTTAGGCTACATCGGTTTATCGGGGCCCATATATCCGATATGCCTTCGGTACGTTCAATACTTGTTCAGCAGGGCCGCACACGGATCGGTCCTCAATCGACACCGGCAAGGCTGTACACACAAGAATCACTCTTGCTGCGCCCTAGCCCCTGCCTAGTCTCATTTGCATTACTAAAGTGTTATCACGACACTCAACCGAACCCGTGTGTCCCAAGCCTATCTCGTGAGTAGATTCCAACTACTCGACTTGTACCGAAGCCCTATGAATCTTTAAGCATAGCCTTTCTACTCGAGGTCCTAGACACTACCCTTACTCTTTTAGGAACCTTTGGTTATGCAAGTGGGGTTCCATTCATCCTACACCTAATGCACAATCATACTTCACATGACTCATGTAAACAAAGTAAAACTTGTAAAAGGGTTAATGCAAACCGGGGCTTGCCTTGTTGCTGCTGGTCAGTAGTTAGTTCTTCGTCCGGAAGAAGGAAATCCAGCACTTCCGGGGTCTCTTCTTCAATGGCTACACGTTGAATACAATACTACATGTAAATTTAAATGCAATGTGTGAACTCAAATATATAATTGTTAATAACTCTGGCTAGCCCTCCCCTTTGGTTCTGAAATTTTTATGGTGGATTTGTAGGGTCCTAACCATAGTTGTGACCAAGTTTTATTTGAAACAAAGTTCAATTGAACCTTGTACAAATAAAAGCCTCTTTGGTCGATAATTGAGCCTCTAAGTAATTCCAGGGTTTTTCATGGCTCCCACCATTACTTTCTGGAAACTAGAATTTAGGACGGTTCTAATGGAGTTGGTTTCATGTCATTTGAAGAATTCTACAGAAAGTTATGTCCTAATTAAGATTGGAGAAAATCTGAAAAATGTTTCTGTACATTTTTCTATTTTCTCTGGGCAGTTCCCTTAATCATCCAATTAGGGTAACTAAATGAACTTGGATGAGTCTGAAAATTTTACTGGGATTCAGGGATTTTCCAATGAACCTTTCAGCCAAATTTCAGAATTTTTCATAAAGTAGTTCTCAAGATAAAATTCCCAACAGTTTAAACTTTAGGGATTTAATTCTAGAAAACTATTCACTTTCATGAGCTGAATTTGGTATTGCTGGAAATTGCTCAGAGAGCTGAATCCAACAAAATTTGGTTCACCCGATTTGGAGCTTTCTAGCCAAAGTTATGAGGATTTGAAGTTTGGAAGAATTCTGAAAATCGGGGGAAAAGTTTAAACTCTCGGGGCCCGAGGGGACACGTGTCGAGCGCGGAGGTGTCCGGCACACCGAGAATACCACACGTGTCGAGCGCGTAGGTGTCCGGCACACCGGAGCTCACAGGGTATTTGCGCGCCAGCACAGCCGATCCTTGGCCACACCCGACCCCGATTTAAATTCTTCAGCCGCTGACACGTGGGCCAGCCGGCTTCGTCTTCCTCCCGCCGTTCTCTCGCGCCCGCGCCGCCGACCTCGCCGGAGCAGACTCGGGGCTCACCGGCTCGCCGCTGCCGGACCTCCCATGGTCTGAAACTCGCTGCTAGGGGGTTGTCGACGTCGAGGAACACATCGGGGGTGACAGGTCGGGCTGGGGGTGACCGGAAGTAGCTCGGCGACGTGCCGCGGCCTCGGTTGAGGTTCGACACCGTCGACCGTGGTTTCTAAACCCGCCAACACCTCGAACAAACGGCCCTACAGCATCAGTGTACCTCTAGGAAGCTCGACAAGGTGTCAAAAGGGTTCAGGGATGGCGGCAAGTCGGTCGGCACCGTGTGACCGATCGTGCCCGCCATGACCGCCCTCGATCGAGCTCGAAATTCATCACTCCTAGACAGTTTCACGCTACGGATGCAGAAAAGAACTTGATCACCGGCTAGTCCAGCGTCTATGTGCAAGATTTGATGACCTCCGAAAGATCATAGAGCGAGAATTTAAAGAAACCGTACCAGAAGCTCGGTTTACAGTTGCCGGAGCAAAACTGGAAATTCTTTGCGGATTCTTCACGGTTGGCTTCCAAACTTGGAGGAGAGCAGCACGGTGGTCGCGCGCTCCTGTTGCCTCTCTCGCTGGACCGTGAAAACGCCTGTGGAACGCTGCCCACGGGCGCCTGACTCTCGGCTGAGGCTAGGTCGCCGCGGTGGCGATCGTCTTTGGGTAAAGGAGGTCGGAGCTCGAGATTTCTGGCGTTGGAGAGGTGGAGTGCGAGCTCAGGTGGTTGTCTAGCAGCTCAGGGATGAAGGAGGAGATGGTTTTGCTGGTTTTCCCGATTGAGCAGAGAGCTGCGGCGAGAAACAATGCCGCTGCTCGGGTTTGCCCGCGAGAAGATAAAGCCGGCCGACTCCTGCTCGTCTGAGGCAGTGCCGGTCACGTGGGGGCGCGAGCCAGCCGCCCTGGGCGCCAACGCGTGGAGAGGGAAGCAGCTGGTGGCGCCGGTAGCTGCTCGATGGCATGAATGACCTCAAAAAGGTTTTGAATTTGGGTGAAACTTGGCATGGACATCCTTAGCAATGTGTAGGAGTTTTCATAAGTCCAGCCCACCCATATCACATGTGGGAAATACCACTTTTACAATATGTGAGTTTGATCTCTAATGAGCATGTGGATGGTGGTTACATGCTCTTCATTTGTGTTCATCATCTTTCCTCAAATGAGGTGTGTGGTGTGGTGATGAATACTTCAAATGTGTGCCAAAACTGAGGCCCTTACAGCCGCATAGCGTCTGCGCCGCCCAACCGCCGCTGTGCCACCGAAAATCTTGTGGATTGGACACCAAATTGCACGAACATACAGTCGGCCGGCCGCTCGCCCGCACCACCGCCAGAAAACCCGTTGGTCGCCTCTGCTCCAAGCTGCGCCGCCTTCAATGCCCTTTGTGCTGAGCTCAGAGCCCCCCTCCCCTCACGGTCCCTCTCGCCCGGATTCCCGGACGTCGCATCCTTGGCAGCTCACGAAGGGCGCCCGCACACGACAGCCACCAGCGCCCGCTTCCTTCTGGCTATAAAAGGAGCCCTCCTCCACACAGGCATGAGCATAGTGCCTCCTTCACCTTATCCCACCATCGATTGGAGCTCGGCTGACGAGTTTGCGAGGAACAAAGGAATTTCCGCCTTTTTCCTCAACTCCGGCCACCTCCCGAGTCCTCCACGGTGAGTCCTCCACACCCCGATTCCCTAGTGTAGCAGCATCTCTCTAGTCTCCTCTAGCTCCCCACGCAATTCTCTGTGTTTTGAGATGCCGAGACGGGCTAGCTACACGAGGCCGAGCTCGCCGCCGCCAAGGTGCGTCGCCGGCCGCCCTGAGGTCTACATCGACCCAACCGAGATCCCCGCAGCACCTAAGCACTCTCGCGCACGTAACCGACATGCTAGACCGAGGGAAAACACGCGTAACAGTAAGTTCGAAGTACGCCACCGTCCTGCATAGTCCGGCAAGCCACCGGCGACACTCCGACGGTCATCCTAGCTGCACACCACACCCACTTGACTCCTCACGATGTGTAGAGGCCCAACCACTAGCTGGATGTCCCGGAGAACGAAAGGATTGTGGCTCCGGCTAGCCGCCGGCCGGCAGCCACCCCACCGCCCAATCCTAGGTGGCTCCTCTCTGGCGTGCACGTGGAGTATGCGTGGTGTGACACGTCAGTGAACCAACCCACCTGGTCGCCTCGTCAGCAACACATCACCTCCCTCATGACAGCGCACGCGTGGCAGCTGAGGTGGCAGCCACCTCAGCAAGTTTGCCCATATGGCAGACCACTTAGAAGCCACCTTAGCCCAGTCCACCACCACTCCCCTAAGCCCTCCTACAGACCTAGTTCATGTGGGCCTAAGGCACAGACCCTGCCTGTCATGGCCCGCTTGTCAGTCCCTGAGCACACACAAATGCTAGAGACACCCGGTAGTATACACAGATATTTGAAAAATGCATTTCCGGGCGCATAAAAATTCCAAAAAGTCCCTAAAAATAGGAATTAGTCGTTAGATGATAGTAGCATGTGGACAAAGACTAAAACCCCTTTTAGAGCATTACTAATTGTCAGTAATCACATTAAACCAACTAATTAAGGGAACGACAAATAGAGGTAGGGTGAGGCCCTCCATCCAAGGACACTACCCCCTCCAAAAGCCCCACTAAAACATGTTGGTTGTTAAGAAGAAACCCCTTAAAACCTTGCAACCATGTATAGATGATGTTACTTAAGTTTTGTAATCCTTTGGGTTCAACGCTACTTCGGGCAATCCACTTACTATAGCAAAGGAGGAAGCCGATGAGGAATTCGATGACCCAGATTACGAGGAATTCCTAGAAACTTTTGAAGGCAAGCTCTAACCCCCCCCCCCCTTGATCATTATTGCTCCTATAAATTTGTGAAATTACCCTGATAGCCTGTTTTCAATATGCATGTTTTTCGTGATTACTTTTAAACGTTGCAGTAGCTAAGACCCATTTGGTTAGTGGTTGCGTAGTCACGTGTTTGACATGTGAAGTGCCACGAACCCCCCTTGACCTTGTCGACTCTTCCTTGAGGCCCTAAGACCCCATCTTCACACTATAATGTGATGATGTGAGTGATTCCTTGAAATTAGGATGCTTAGGGACCCTCGCGATGTTCGCATCGCGACTCACTACAATTAATCATCGGATTTACGAAAAGTGTGAAAGGTGTCTTGGTGGCGTGAGTTAGGAAGTGGGTTGGGGATGGTGTTATACAAACTGCGTGGAGTGAAGTGGGAAAAGGTGATGGTTGAGGCAGGATTGGTGAATGAGTAGTGTGTGCTTCGGTGTAGTCCACCTGTCGTGGACATGGACGGAGCCGCCTCACCAACTCAAGGACCGGTTCATATGACCTTGTCATAGTGATTCTGTACAACCACAGAACCTGTATGGGCAGGATTCCCTCTACCTTCTTGGTGACTTCCACATGAGCCACTTGGCGGCCAGTAGGGCAATGGGGACCAGGAAAAGACACGGGGAGTCATTACCCGTGGTCCGTCTGGGAGAGTAATTGCCTGAATATCCCCTGGGTGCGTCCTGAGGTGGGATTGTGGGGTTACTCGGGGAAGATGAGGCAAACGTTATGCTACTCCCTTGCTAGGAGAGCTTGACCTGTGGGTAAAGTGTACAACCTTTGTAGAGTATAAATCTGGATAACCATTGTCACCGTATTGACCCACTATATTTCGATCTCTTGTTGATTAGCCTTAGTGTGATTTCTTGACGTGATGGGAGGCAGTGTTTGCCGTGTTTTGGAGATTTCGGTTGTGTGCTGGGAACTAGTAAAGCTGTGGGCTTGAACGTTCGGTTAAAACTTAGGGAACTGGCGGGATGGAGCTCAAACTCCCCCAAATCCCACCAACTAAAAACAAGAAATGACTACCTCATTTGCTTTGCAAAACCCTCTCGAAGAAGACCCTGCACGAATGCTTTTCGGCAACGCTAAGCCATATGGTCATACCTTGCTATAACCCTAGCATGAAACACAACCCCTTGAGTAGTGTTAGGGCTTGTTGAGTACCTTCCGTACTCACTCTTGCTTTCTTCACGACCCTCAGAAGCAGAAGAGGAAAGGGAGATGGAGGATGAAGCGTAATACATTGACGAGTAGGCCTAGTCGTGCGCCCAAGGCTGCCTGAGGGAAATGGGAGCGACTTAGTCCGCTGCTTTTCACTAGTTTATTGTTCTTTTGAGGCCATGCAAGGCCAACGAATTGTAACCTAAGACTTGTTTGTAAGACCTTAAGGGTCATGTTGAGACTGAATTAATGTATAGAATTTGGTCCATTCTATTGTGCGTACCAACTACTGATCTAGAGATTGGTACGAGATGCACAAGTGGGTCACGAGGAAGGTGGGTCCTGACAGGCGGCCCTCCTCCCTCGCCCTCCCGCCGGATCTAGGTGCCCCCGAACGAGCGCGCGGCCGCCCCATGCCCCCGGCCATGGAGTGTTGTGTCGCTTGCCGCTGGATCTCGCTGCCCCATTGTCGGATTGCCCCAAGGCCCTACTGGCCCAGCCCCCGCGGAGTGTTGGCGTCGATGGTTTGCTCGTCGGTGCCCCCGCTCCATGGCTGCAGAGGGAGAGGGGACCAGCTCCATCAATGAAGATCTTCGACTGTAGGGTGTTGTCGGTGATGACAACGACACCGACGTTGCCGCAGGTGCCGATGCTTTGTTCGGATCTGCTCATGCCGTTGTAGCCGCTGCTTCGGCCTCCTCGCCAGCGGCAAGTACGTCGACAAGCACCACTAATAAGAAGCAGCGGTCATGTACTTCGGATGTATGGGATGATATGGAAGTGCTGTCCAATCGTCGAAGGTAAGAAAGTAAGGTATGGAGCTCGGCGCAAACATTGCAAAACTACTTTGAGTGCTAGATCTTGTGCTGGTACGAATCATCTACTTCTTCATGTTGCATCATGTAAAAGAAAGCGTTTAGCTTTCTATTCTGCAACTCAATCTCAATTACATTTCGGTAGTGATGGTGTAGTTTATTATTTTCAGTATGATTAAGAGGTTGCAAGAACTGAACTTGTGAAGTTGATTGTTAGATTAGATTTATCACTGTCAATTATTTCCACTAGTGCTTTTGAGTATTATATTCAGACTGCACATAACCCTAGGTTTAAAAAGTGTCTTGACAATCAACTACTAGAGATCTTGAAAATTACTTTAAATCTAATAGAACAACTATAATTGAGATGTTAAATATTGCCAATTATGTTTGTTTAACATCAGATATTTGGTCTAGTAATGCTAAGAAAGATTATCTGAGTGCTGTGTTTCATTTTGTTACTAGTGAGTGGGACTTAGAAAAAAAGGATTATTGATATGAGGTTGATTGACTATTCTAATTCTGGAATTAACATAGCTGACTGTGTTTTTTCTGTTGTTTCTGAATTTAGCATGATTGATAAGGTTCTCTTTATAACCCTTGACAATGGATCTGCTAATTCCCGTGCTATACAAGTCTCCTCAGTTGTCTTCATATGTTGGTTCTACTCTCTTGCATCAACGTTGTGCATGTCATATAATAAATCTCATTGTTAAATTTAGACTCAAACGTATTAAAATATATTTAGAAGATTTTAGAACGACCATATCTTTTTAAACTTTTCTAATCAAAGAATTGCTTCTTACAAAACATTTTGTTTGCCTATGGGAGTCCGTTCTCGTAAGGTTGGATTAGACATGGATGTTAGGTGGAATGTGACATATCTTATGTTTAAACATATTATATCATATAAAGATACCTTCTCTGTTTTTATTCATACTCACTATCAAGGCACGTTGTTGACTGATGATCATTGGTACATTGCTCAGAATATGTTAAATTTTTTAGAGATGTTTTACTTATTCACAATAACTCTATCTGGTGTTTACTACCCCACTTCTCCATTGATGATGCACACTATACTTGAACTTGCTGACCATTTAAATCAATATGAAAATGATCCTATATTAAGACATGTTGTGATTCCAATGAAGTCGAAATTTCTTAAATATTGAGCTGACATACCACTATTATACTCTCTTGCTTTCATTTTAGACCCTAGAGCCAAACTAAGAGGTTTTACCAATGCTTTTCAATTGTTGTCTCAGTTGCTTAATCGTGATTATGCTTCATATTACAACACCGTTAAGTTTAAATTATCTAACTTGTTTTCTAAATATGAGAGTAAATTTGGTTCACTCGGATTGCATAGATCTATCCCAAGTAGCACATCAACAGGTAAGCAGGTGAGTTCTTGGAACCGAATATATGGTAGAGGTCCTACTGGTTATGGTTCTGCTGGTACTACAACTACAAGTTTTACTCCTTTGAGTCACTTGCAATATTTCTGAATTTGCTTCATACTTAGATTCGGATTCTGTTTCTAAATTTGATGATTCCTTTAATATTCTAACTTGGTGGCATGACCACAAAAGAACTTACCCTGTTCTGTCTATTTTGGCTAAGGACTTAATGATTGTGCCAGTTTCTACTATTTTCCCCGAGTCTCCTTTTAGCTTGTGTGGCAGGTTAATCGAGGAGCGTCGTCGGAGTCTTACTATAGAGCGTGTGGAAATATTGTTGTTGCTTAAGGACTGAGAGCAAGGCGATGCTCGGCAACAACACAACGTGGTGAACCAAGACCTACAAGAGAATATGGACAATTTATATCTTGATGATCGGTGAAGATTAATTGACTGTTCTTTTATTTACCTGTGGGACAGTGCCACAGTGGGAGTGTATTTCTTTTTGGGACTGTTATTGTTTATTTGTTCTGCACATTGGAACTATGGATCACTAAAAGAGTTGGTTATACTCTTTTTTCCTTTAGGGTTTTGTCTCATATAGTTGATATGGGGTTTTACCTAAAGGTTTGTAATGAGGCGGCCGTTGTAATTTATAATAAAGCTTTTTTAAGCGTGGTGATCAGAATAAATCTTAATTATCTCTATTCTTAATTTCTGTTAAGTATACAAAAGTTGTTTTGTGGACCGAGCTCAGGCTGGCGCGGCACGCCCGACCCGCAAAATGTGCAGGCGGGCCGTGCTCGGGGCTGGCCTTGGGCCCGTCGTGCCAGCCTGGCCTGGCACGCTAGTTTCATGGGCCGTGCCGAGCCTTCAGTTTCCAGGCCTGAGTCGGTCCGGACTCGGGCCAGGTCAGCCGGTTGGCTACCTATATATATAAAGAACCCAAGTGGTCATTGGTTTAAAGTTGTATCCCTTCGACTCTAACTATTCTCTTGTGTTGGATCAATGTCCCCGCAACCGCGAGCAAGTGAGCTTTAGACAGACGGCTGTGTTACGCGGATTTGGGTGAGCCGAACTGCGCAAGTGTTTCTTTTCTCCTCGGCTGCTGCAAATGGGAGAGCTTGTGAGGGGAAGAGAGAATGGAGAGAGAGCGGAGGCTGGGGTTTGGCATCGTTCATAGCAGCAGAGACACTATCGTAGCTTCTGTGGGCAGCCATGGTGGCGTGCCCATTTTGCTGAATGTGGGACCGAACGGAGAGGAAGACAGAAAAAGAGAGAGAAAAAAAAGGAGAATTACGATGATGACATGGCACGTGACAGTTGAGACCCATTGACACCTGGATACCACGTAGGACAAAATTACGACCAAAGTCCCCCGAGTGATGGAAATCAAACAGTTTCGACAGTGGTGGGAGGAGTTTCTCAGTTCGAGGAAAATCGGACTGAGGCAAGAGTTGGAGAAGGTAAATAGACTTCTTCCTTCCAAATTTACACAGGCAGTAGTACCCCACCCGGCCCAATTCTCTAGGCCCGGCCCAACTATTTTGACCCACCCAAAGCTACTCAACCCAAACTCACACGGGCTCACTAGGCGTTCGACTTGGGGGGCCCTGCCGCCTCCGTGCCGCCACCGCGCGCCAGCCGGCTCCGCGCCACGGCGTACGCGACGCCAATAGCCACCAGCGCCACCGCAGCGGCGCTAGCAAGCACGCCGGCGACCTTGCCTGCCCGAAAAGCTCCATACCGCACCGTATTGACGGGCGCCACGCCGCCCTCCTCCTGGTCAGCCCTCGCCACGCTCGCGGACGCTCCTTTCACCACGGACTCCCTCAGCTGCTGCGGCCCGCCCGGCGCGAGGGCCGGCGCCACGCCGTGCGCTTGACGCGCGCGCTCGCGGCGTGCGCTAGGGTGGAAAAACTCGTACGCCGCCGGAGAGAGAGCGAGGGGACTCTCGTAGGGGAGCCCGTGCGGGTGCTCCTCGGTGGACCTCGACTCGGCCTGTCTCAGTGACAGCAGCAGAATCGCCATCACCGCCACCGCCATTGCCGTGGTCCTAGCCATGGTTGGAGTCGCACCTTCAACTGGAGCTGGAACTCGCTGCTCTTGATCACAAACGTTTGTACAGGTAAATGCGAACTTGGATTCGGTGCCCTTATATAGAGGACGCAGGAGTAAGCAAACAAAGGTACGGTGTGCGAGGCTTTGCTTCTACTGCAATTCTTGTAGTGGCATTTGAAAGGGGATCAGAATGATGAGGATGTGCGAAGAGAGGGAATGATGTTTCGCCAGAGCTTTACCTCCAGGCGCAGCAGAGATATCCATGGGTGCTGAGACAGGGAGAGTGAGACACATCCTTAACTAATCCTGTTTATTCAGACTAGCTAGGGGCTCAATCATAGTCTCTCCAGCATGTGTTCCAGAAAACTGTTGTTTTACAAACATGCCTTTTAAGCAACTTTTCGTCTGCTTTCTGTTCGCTTTCAGGCTGCTAATGATGGAAGCATCCTTTGGGCATCCTTTGGCACAAAGGACTTGGTCTATTAGAAGACCCCGTGATGAAGGTAACCGAGCTTGATTTTGAGTAGGTATCAGTGAGTTTGTGTAGGATGGATCATGGCAATCTTGGAAGTGCTCTCGGATCAGTAAAACTATCACTGCACCTGCCATTTCTGGAGACTCGATACTAGAGCTCAATGGTCATATTAACGAACTAATTGATCACGCTATTGACGGCTAATTATCCAAGAATCAACACAGAATTTGTACGCACGACTAGTCACATCAAAAGCGGAAATTCCTTAAATGCATGGTACTAGAACTCTTTAAGGGCTTGTTTGGGTAAATAATAAATATAGTGGAATGGAGTGGAATGAAGTGGAAAATGAACTTTGAACTAATTTTCACTTCAATCCTCTCCAATCCACCCCGAATGGAAATTATTTCAGTGTATGCAAACAAAGGCTAATCCATGTCTAAGTCCAATCCACACTTACATTACCCCTTGTGTCCTGATAATGCATTCTACACCTCACATTACAACACCCCTGAATCATCCACTCCAGCTGCTTTCACCATCCAGGCCCCAATCTGGCACTTGTTAAAACCAGCCACGGACAGGAAAGGCACAAGCAGCACCTGCACGGATGCAGCAGGGGACATGATTTTAACCTCCCCTTCTTCCCGCCCGTCCAACCATGCCGCACCAGCAACGCGCCATGATTGCTGCCTGCGCAAGATCAGTGCCTGCCTGCCGCGGGCCGCTCGCACCGCCGTCTGCCGTGCGAAAAAACCCATCGATTCGACGACGCTGCTGCCTCGGGCAATTGAACAGGCGTGCGGAGCTTCCATGCGGCCGTGCCCCACGTCCGGTCACCTTTTACTCCATCTTTTCCACGTAGGAAGTGCTTTGCCTGCGGGGACCATTCAGAGACATAAAAAATACTTTGCAACACTGAGTCTGTATGAATATGGCTTGTTATGTTTACAGCCACTCTATCCTAGTATACGAATATGAATGTTATTAGGAACCATTCCGAAGGGCGTGTGCACCGCATTCTGATGTAACTTTAGCTTAACTGTCAAGCAAAATATGTTTAACGATCGGCGCAGTTCGCCTGATTCAGGATGTTGTTTGGAATCTTGTACTGAATGCTGTTGGAATCTTGTGTGTTGTTTAATTGTGTTTGGGGGTAATCATGCCAATGGAAGCACGGCTTAGATCGTATGATTGCATACTTTTGCTGGAGGGAGCAGAGATAGGTTGCGGGGGGGGGGGGGGGTGGTAGGAAGTACCGATACGGCTACTTACGGGCCTGTGAAGTCTGAAACCTTGACAGAATGAAATGTGATAACTTATGCAGCATTGGTAGGAAGGTCTCCCTTTTCTACGCTAACTCTGCAGCTCTCGCTGCAGAAATTTCAGTCTTCTTCAGCCTTAGGGATTCCGATGCTCATTTTCACCAGGATTAATCGGTACTATAAACAGCGCAAGGCGTTACAGCTTCTCAAACGAGGAGTACTTATCTGCGTGACCTGCGAAAAGAAAGAGGAAACCAAGGAGCGAGAGAGACAAGAACGCAGAGATGACGTGAGATCCAAGAGGGAGACGAAACGACTGTTCCGTGCGTCTTTTAAGGCGGTGGCCATGATGGTTCAGTTGAGCCCATTGTCCTCGCGCTCTTCACTCCAGGCACGGCCGATCGTCGCTTGATCCGAGGACCCGTTCCCTATCAAGACTTGCAAGAGCCCGATGCCTGGAGAGCGCTTCCCCGCAGGACGTGCTCATGGTAGAAGCGTAGCAATGGCAGCCCCGGAGAACACCTTGTGGCCCATTAGGCACTCGTGAAGCCCGAAATGAAAGAAACATGGACTGGATCGTATATACTGTTCAGTTCAGGCCGAATAATCCACCTGAAAGCTCAAATCAGTTACTCCATATCGCAAACCGTTACGCTGATGATATAACCGATAGGCGATAGGTTACCCAGTCATACATGTCATACCTTGAGAAGTGAACCTGATAATCACTAGTCAATCAACCCACGTAACCCATTTCAAAAACACGGTAGCTCGCTTTAACGAAGACAGCGTCTTTCGGCCCTCATCTTCATTCGATCCCGTCAATAATTTACCCCACAAGGTGGCGTATACGAACACCATCAGGTGAATAAATATAAACTGAATAGAAGCGTAACACAACAGACAATTTATTATACACTAATAACCTCGCAGAAGGGCAACTTGGCCAAATGGGACTTAACAATGCTCGAAGCAGCTTCAATAATACGCTCGAACCGATCCAGCATGTAAACTCTCCCCAAACCACAAAAGAACAAAGCGGCTGAAAGACCAAGCTGGGGATAAGATCGTGCCCCCCCTTGCTAATAATGTAAACATTACCCCACAAGGAGGGAGTATAATCCAGGCTGCGAATCCATACCTGCATGAGCGCAAGCAAAGCTTGCTCGTGGGACTCACGCGCATTGTTCATTGAACACTACCAGATGTTAACCTATCATATGAAAAGGATCAAATTGCTTGGAGGTGGACGACAGATGGAGAAAATACACTGCAGCCACGGCATATGTGGCGCAATTTGTCGGAGCAGTCAAGAGTCTCTCCAAGCAAGCAAACTTGGGAAGGCTAAAACATAGCCTAGCTAAATGTCGTCTGTTCGCTTGTTTAGCAATGCACGATCACCCATCCACGACAAATAATCTTGCCAGGAAGAACTGGCCATGCAATCCAAATTGTGCTGCTATGTAACCGTGAGCAGGAAACAAATTCGCACCTTCTAACGCAGTGCAATTTCACATAGGCAGTTTGGGGCCGCCTAGCTTCATGCTACGTTTGCCACCTCAACTGGCCAGAAATAAGGAAGCTGAGGAGATGCATGTATGTGCACCAAGTGGTCACTGAACACTTGTTGGTGGACACGCACAGTAACAGCAGCCTCGAGATCCCACGAACAAGACCATTCCTTCTCCAATGGCAGATCAACAAGCGCCCGCCGATTGTTCTTTGCGAGGCGGGATTGTCTCTTAAGCATCGGATGGCACAACAGTCTGTCTCCGGTTTCAGGCGCAGGGCGATAGGAAACGCGGCTTCTTCCAATTTTTAGGTGTGCGGCAGCCTTCCGGGACAAGTGACGTTCTCGTGCAAGCGTTAGATTCGCCCGGCGCGCGCGTGTCTTGTGCGTGCGTTCGCCGGCGGCTGCGCTGGTGCGGCGCGATGCACATCTGCAATGCCTTGATTCCGGCGCGCCCCTCGCTACAACGTCGTAAGAAGCATGTGTGAGTCGCCGTTTTCAGCCACAGCCTCCCTCATCGTGAACGGTTACTTCACCTTCACCCGACTCGAATGCGATCCATCGTGGTCGCTAGTCACGGTGCTCGGTCGTGGCTCGAGACTCCGCGAGCGGCGTTAAAGCCTTCCACTCAAACGGCACCCTACTGACCTCGCAGTGGTTTCCTCAGCTCGTCTTATCAGCACGTCCCGTTCGTAGTGCAGCGCGAGACCATCTTGGAAAGAAGAAAAATATATTAATCGGGAGGGGTCATCGATCGGAAGGTAGCTTCAGAGCATTGGCCACATATATTGTTGCCCATCACCGTTTCAGATAAGACCGCAGTATTTTAACGAGTCTTATCGTCAGACACCTCACTCGCTGTCCATGCTCGGCTGCTCCCGGGCTGGTTCAAGTCAACGGCGGCGCCCGATCCGCCTGGCTCTAGCCGTCCTGCCACACTCCACTGTCTCGCATCTGACGGCCTCCGGCGGATCTGCAGGTCTACTTTTATCCGGTTCACGTGCTACGCCGTGCCGAGCAGGCAAGCTCGATTAGTTACCGCACGGTGGTAACACTATGCGGTCAACGTAGCCTGCATGCCTGCGTGATCTTCATTCGGCTGAACTGGATTCACCTCGCTAGTCTCCTCCGGAAAAGTAGTTTACCTCCACTCGCGCCGTGCTCGCCCCCCGCCAGCACACGTGTGCGCTGGTTCGGGAGCGGAAGATTAACCATCACGAGCTCACAGGTTAGACACCTCGATCGGGGCGGTAGTAGATAACCACACACCACGTGGAAATGTCAGTGTCCTCGAGTTGATTTACTATAGAGTTCCTGCCGCATCTCTCCGAGTCAACGTCCAAGGCTTGTGCACACTGAACTGAACCGAACCCGCTGGGATGCGTGCACAAGGATCAGCTCCATCGGTGGCAGATCATGTAGCGTTTGCCAGTCCACCTCAGGATTCGGCTTGCGTGGCGTGGAGGAGAGAAGCGACAAGTGCAGAGTATAGGTATCGTCCCTGCTGCCAGCAATTACTTATAGCCAACATTGGATATCTCTCCCTCATCAGATATAAATGCTACTCCCTCTGTTATGTATTATTTTACGTTCTCCCAACCTGAAAGAGGAAGTATTATGTAGGGACCAATCAAATATTAGGCAAGATGTTAATATCTTGAATGAACTAGAGTTTTTATAAGTGTGACACAGCAAATTATAGGTAATGACGTTTGGAGATGCCCTCACGTTCACGTATACCACAGGAGCAGCGTAGGCCGCAGCAAAGGCAGGACAGGGCCCCACACGCCGGCGACACGAAGCATCTGCGCCGTCCGTACCCCCGACGCTGGGGTCGTGGATCACAGCGAGGCGGCACCAGGACGTTGCTCCCCTCAACGCCGACACCACGCCCCACCGTACCTCTCCCTCTCTCTCCCCCCCTCTCTCTCTCTCGGCCTCGGATCCTGCGGGCCCCGGTGAGGTCGGGAAAGTGATAGTCCCACTTCGTACGCGCGGCCCCCCACCGTCACGTGAACGCCCGCTGCGACGGCCTCTGCGGGCGTGACAAGTGTCAGCCGCCTTACGATCTCGACACGCGCCGGTCTCTCGCTGGCTCGCCCGTCGCGACTGGGAGGAAGCGAAAGGTAAAGGCACCGGAGCTGTACCCGCCAGCCTCCAGCGAGGGCGGTCATAGCAGCCCACCCTCTCCCTGAGTGCGAACCCCGCCGAGCCTGGAAGATTTACTGAAACGCCCTTCAGCTTGGGGCTCCCTGGGCTCTTTGTCGTTTTGCCAAAGCTCAGGCATCATCAGCCGTCGGATGGCAGCTCGAGCCGTCTGTTTTCACGGCCAATATCCGCACGCTCCGATAGGCAAAAAAAAACGCATGCAAGCATGGCAGTACGCCGCGCCCATACCTCCACCTCGATCCAGCAGCAGTGTTGCTGCTCCCAGCTGCCGGACGTGAAGGCGTATGGTGCCATACTACGCTCGTCCCATACGCTTTCACCGCGCCAGGGGTAGTACTGTAGCAGCCAGCGCGCCCACTTCCGTCACGGCGCTGCGCGACCTTATCCGCACCGCGTCTCCCTTCCTCTCCCCGGCAGGCGCTATAAAGGCCGCGGCGAGAGCGGTAGGAACCCATAACCACCTCCCCGTCCCCTCTCCCTTCCCCCAGCCTCTCCCACGGACGACGCAGCCCTTTGTGTCGTGGACACTCTCGCTGGCGGAGCGAAAGCAACCGACGACTCAACCTCTCGACTAGAGGAGGCGAGGCGATGGCCGGGCGGAGCAGCGGGCTCTTGATGGTGGCGGCGCACAGGCTCTTCGCGCCGGCGAGGCCCACGCACGCCGTGGAACAGGGCGTGGAGCTGGACGAGGCGGACGTCATCTGGGGCGCGGGCGCCGGCGGCCCCTACTCCTCGCCATCGTCGTCCCCGTTCCTGTCCTCCGCGGGTGACCCGTACGGGCTGTCCCCGCCGGTGACCGCGCCGTCGAAGACCAAGCCCCGCGGCGGCGGCGGCGGCCAGGGCCCGGCGTCGGTGCCGGTTAACATCCCCGACTGGTCCAAGATCCTGGGCGCGGAGTACGCCGGGAGCGCGGGCGCGCGGGGGTGGGCGCATGACGCCGAAGACGGCGCGGCCTGCGGCAGCGTCGGCGGCCGGCGCTGGGTGCCGCCCCACGAGATGCTGCAGTGCCGAGAGCGCTCCGCCGCGTCCTTCTCCGTGCGCGAGGGCGCCGGCCGCACGCTCAAGGGCCGCGACCTGCGCCGCGTCCGCAACGCCATCTGGGAGAAGACCGGCTTCCAGGACTGACGACGCCGTCCCGACTCCACGGCTGCAACGACCGAACCGGCCCGTTCTCTCTCTCACACTCCTTGAGGAGGGGGGGGGGGAGAAACAGAAGCGCTCGATTACTTAGCGGCTCTACTAGTCCTTTATGGATTGATTCCATGAGTTTTTCTTCTTTTTTGTTCTCCACTCACGACCCACTCTTTTTTCCTCCCGTTTTCCTGTGCGATCTGTTGGTGTTCTAGTCGTGATCGATCAAGAGAGAGAGTTAGCGAGATCGGAGCCTCTATTTTTGGCATTTCTCCCCTAGAGGCTCGATGTACCACTACCACTACTAAAAATTATTTATTGTCACTTAGTTTCATACCTGTCATATGATCAGCTTTACTGCTACTACTGCAATTACCCTACCAATTCAGCGCGAATATGTATTTGACTAAACTGGGAATTTTTGCTAGTGCCGGATGAAGAATAGCGCTTAGCTGACGAGTCAGATTTTACTAGGACTATCGCTGTAGCCACCCTACTGATTCAAGTACTCTAGTTGGTATCCCTACAAGTATTAAACTGCCACGACTAAATGCTCTGTGAAAACGAGAAATGCTCTGTGCTGTGAAATTCTACAACTCCGTCCGCTTAGCTGTCATAAATGTCAATTAATCAACGGAGGGAGTACGACAGTGGTCTTGGATTATTGGGAAATGGGTCCCGGTGACAGATTTTGACGTGTGGAGGGTGGAAAGTTGGGGGAGAAGAAAAAAGAATGAAGCAGAGAAATTGATGTGAGGACGGATAGGACGAAAAAGAAGGAGAGCGATGGGACGCGTGGGCCCTCCCGCTGATTGGACGAAGTGGGCGAAATGTCGACACTTTGCACGAACTGAGTTAGTTAGCAGCACATTACATATAGTCGGAGTATACTTAATTGCAAAGTGAGAATATGCCTACGTTCACATCTGCACCCACAAGATAATTGCTAAACTAACACCACTTCCTCTGAAACCCTACGCAACGGGTACTCTTGGACCGCACCATACAGGCAGCTGGGTACAGAACCACGGCGCCCTATTAGAGCTCTACGGAATATTCGCAGCGGAGCGCGGAGAAAAGAGCGACGGCGAGAGCGTATAGTCGCAACTGCGCGGCACCTCATCAACCCATCCCGACCCGGCCAAAGCATGTAATCCCGTTGAAGAATCGCGTCGGACTGAGCTGGTGCGCCTAGCCGAGCCAAGCCAGCGAAAGAGACGGCGACGCGAGACGTGTACGCGGCCCTGCTCCCCTCGCGCTGCGCGCGAGAGCATTTGATTCTGATGGCATGATGGTTGATGGGCAACTGGGGATGTGCGGCGAGGAAAAAAAAGGGGAAACGGAAAGAGGCAGGTGGTGCTCGCCAGTGAGGTGGTGGTCGCTCCGATTGTTTAATCAAGAAGAAGCCGTGGTGGTGGTGGCGGCGGCGCGCCGCGTTCGCCTTTGCTGTGCACGGTGCTGAACGACCTGGACCAGGTCCAACACACGGTCGCTGTCGTTGTTAAATGTTAATTCCCGGCGAGAGTGGTAGGAACGCGCGCGTCGCGCAAGCGAGCGAGCGAGCGAGGTTGGCCTAGCTTTTTTGCACCGTCTCGCTTGGCACAGGACGACGAGGACCGCATAGGTGCAGTGCACCTGGACGGCTGGACCAGTGTGAGATGAGATCATGTACAGAACCGGCTGATTACTTTTGCCGTACCCTCAATCTTCGACACCACACCTCTAGCAGCTCCGTCAGTCCTGCTGGTCGTGTTGATGGCGCCATTTGTTAGGTCCGGATCAGTGGGCGGAAGCATCGTGTAATGGCGCTCATCATCACTCACCAGTGAGTACTACAGCAACGCCCGGGCAATGGAGGTGGACAATACCGGCGGCCGAAAGGTGGGGGCTGTAGCGTCGGAGGCGAGGCACCGTCGCTGCAGCAGACCAACGAAAACATGGGCTGTTCCCTTGCGTCAGGTTTATTACGAGCAGTTTTTATTTTTTTCTGAAATCTCCACATGCAATCCGTGCGGGTAATGTGGTGGGAGAACCTTTGACATCTCACCGGGTTATCTATCATCGGAAGGGGAAGGGGAAGCGGGGGGGGGGGGAGGGATCTTGGAGCGCGCATGTGTGAACTGGAAGGACACGTTCTATGCTATTAAACTACTGCTACTTGCTTTGCTCATCAACTCAAGTACCAATCAATCAAAGCTAAGAGACGTGTAGTACCTTAGTAGCTAGCTAGGCTCACTTATAATTGACCTCACCTCTAGTTGGGCTTAATAATCTTCTTGACCAGAGAAAAAGTCTTCCGACGAGACGCCTCCTACCACGCACTGTCGACCGGTTGATGATTGTGAACATGTTACCTGCCACTTGGTGTGCGTTGCGCGGGTCCCGCTAGTCGTTATCACGTGGGTGCGGTCTACGTGTGGTGGATCTGTGGACTCCGTGGATTATCTGCGTGTCGCTGGACAGCGGGCCCGGCACCGAGTTCGTCCGCCACGATTTAGTAAAGCAAGTCCAGTGTGGTCCAGCAGTTTTGAAAGTGATTGGCGCAATGAGGGACTCGCTGCCTGCCGTGTGGCATCTCCCGACTGGTCTGGTTATGAATCGACCTCCCCGTCCATATCGACCAGCTGGGACTAATTTTTCGGTTGTCGATTACGAGTGAGTGGCGAGCACAATGTGCTGTCACCGAAAGCGACGGAGTGTAGCGACATGTAAGGTGCTGGGCCAGTAACGAGCACCCAGCAGAAGCGACCGAGCCATCCAGTGATAGCAGCAGCCTGACTGCTCATGCTACCACTGTATTTCTGGTGGTGGTTCCAGCCATACAGATGAGTCCACTCGAAAGAGCAGCCGAAAGCGCGCTCCGCTCGCGTGCCCAGGCTCGTCCTCGGCCGCGCGCGCACGTACGTGTCCGCGCGCTCGCTCGCCGAGATCGAGTCGAACGCCCCGCGAGCGACAGGCATATTTCGAAACCAACGAGGGGTCGGCGAAAAAGGCGAACCCAATCGCGTCGGAATCCTTCACGGGAGCCCACTACTCGCTGCTCGAACGCGCGTGGCGTGGGTGCCAAGATGCCGACATGGACGAGCGGCCGCGCCCGGGCGTCGGTTTCCGGCCCGAACCAACCGCGCGGCGGCGGTGAGGGGAGGCGCGCACGCGCGCGCGTGCATAGGTCGCAGCGCGGGGTGTGGCCATTCGTCGCGACGACGTGCGTGTACGTTTGTGGGCGCGGCGCGGGGCGACACGGCTGTCCGCCGTGCGCTCGCGCGGCCCGACGCCACTGGCGGCTCCCGCGCGGGCAAGGCCATGTGGCCGGTCGGTGGCCACGGCGAATCGGCGGGCGGGCGGCCTGCTCTTCTGGCAGGCCCGGCCGTGCGCCAGCTCTATCTGACGACGCGGGATCGGATGCGTTGGACACCGCTTTCTCGGAGCGCCAGACGGCGATGCACATGCGGAGCATGGCTCCGAATGGTCCATCACTTGGTAGTACGAAGTACGAGCTGCACTTGTCTCGGCCCGTTTTACCATAGCATCGATGCAGATCTCACAGTCACCATGACCACGATGTGAAGAACGATCCTGTAACAGCCACGCCCTGTGCCACGTCGCGGTGCCGGCGGTACGGGGTCGGAGGGACCCCGACCAAGGCGATAACGATCGGAATCTCAGTCGGCCAGTAATTGTTCTTGTGATCGATGGACGCTCACGCTTTCGTTGTGCTCAAAGATTAGCGTCGGCATCGCATGATTTGATGCCGAGGAATACTCGTACGAGCTTTCGCGTCCCGGGGGGAAGGGAATAAATAAAGCACATGTCGCGTGATCGACGAGATAGAAATTTCGCAGGATATGTCTCCTGCCGGTGACCGTATCATACGTTACCATCAGGCAACAAAAGCGAATGGACGTAGTGGGTGTTTTGGACATGGGTACAGTGTCTTTATAACACAAACTCATTACTAGAGACTAGAGTCTGACCTACCACGGCTAGAAAAGCAGGTTGTGCTGCTATTGTTTCTGCTCTCTTTCTTATCTTTTCAAGTTGTTATCGTTAGGATACAAATTTTATTTTAATTTTAAACTATATTTAATGTCCTAACGACATCAACTTAAGAATAGAATTTGTTGCCCTTGTATATGGTACTCCTAGCCGATCTGAATACTTTATTCCACCCTTTTCTGCCCGGCAGTGCTGCTTACCATTAACCAGAAGTACATACTGACATTCAGTTTTGTCCGAAGAAAAGACGCACTAGGGCTTTGATTTGTTTCCAAAAGGAGTGAAGGAATATATTCTTCGTTGTTCGCTCAACTGGAGGACGCCAAAGAGGAAGGAAGCCTGCCCGTCCTGGTGAGACGGCCTGTCTGATTCCCACTGTAAAAATAGAAGAAACCTCAAGAGCTCAGACGCAGAGACGACGGACTTGGTGCAGTAAAATTCGAGCGTGACATTCGTCTGGTTGGCACGGCACAAACCTCGATAGCACCGTCAGTATAATATAAACTGACGATCAACAAAAATAGCACGAAAAGAATAGTGGGTAGCTTGAAACCTGAGAACCGATCGAGGCTGCTGCTGCTTGTCGGCGGCTCGGCGCTCTTGGATACTGGGGGCTCACGGCGAAGGATGGGCTTTCGGCCATTGTTTCAAGTGATGGCGGAAATGTGCCGTGCACCGTTTGAAACTGTGGGCCGTTCATGCTTCTTTACTGCGGCTGGTGCTACGGGCCTCAGTTTCTTTCGGAGCGGCAACGACAGCAAGCATGGTCCAGCGTCGGTACGAGAAGGATTTCGTTTAAGCCCACGGATCATTTATCTTCTGCTGGGCCATACGCAGGCGCACAAATAAAAGCATGCTACCAGACAAAACCGTCGGATTTAATCGTTTTAAGATCGGGGTAAGCAGAATACCGATAGACAAGGCATTGCCACGTGTCGCGATATCATTGGTGGGTGGGAGGTGGGACAAAAACAACCAATTTCTAATAAACTTTAAATGCATTTTTCTACCAAAACATAACTCTGTTTTTTTAAGTTGTTTAACCATCATGTTTCTTATATCTAATGCTTCAATATGAGATCTAATATGAATGCTTTAAAAAATATTTTTCTATCAACACTTTTAAGTTTAACATTTCGTATGTATCATGATAATATTTTGGATGTGTCATACCGACATTTTTTACGAAAATGTTAAATAAGTTCATTAAAAAATGAAACATATTTTAAAAGTATTGATTTTTTAAAAAATCAAATGGTTTAGCGGAACATTTGAACTGGATTGATTAAATTTAGTGAGCTATTGGGTTGATCTATATGTTGATGACGCTCTATGTATAGGAAATCATGAAAACCGACAAGGCAGCGCGGAGCGCGACCTGCCTAATCGGCAGGTTAACACGGTCCAGTCAACGATGAGGCTGGTGCTAGCACAGTAGTACTACCATGCAGTCCAAACATGACAATAAATGGGGGCCGGACGGCCGCGATCTTGACGCATGACGACGCGTACGTGTTCGTCTGATCGTTTGAGATTATCGTGGCTGATAAAGCTGCAGCTGTGGACATTTGGTTCCCTGCGCCTGTTTCGCGCAGCAGCCCAAAACTCCAGCAAAGGCCGAAACGATCATGTCCGAGAGAGGGAACGCGGCGCGGCGCCGCTCCACGCGTTCGCGCGCACGCAGGCCAACTGGTCGCGCGCACGAGGCTGTCCAGGTCTACCCGCTTCAGGCCTCTACAATCTTTAAATTACATACTTCCTCCGTTTCGATTTATTTGAACTAGACAGCGTCAAATAATTTGAAACCGAGGGAGTATAAGCTCAGCGGGTACCGGTGTCACCGTGCGTGCATGCGAACGCTCCGGAACTGGTATTGCCGATGTATAACGTATCTCGTGCTCTTGGCACGTCTTCCCCCTCCCAGTTGCGAGCTATATATCATCATGTCGTGGTTCGTCTGAGGTGCTAGTCGTCTATCGTGTCAACTGGTCCATTACCTGATTCATATGTTTGTTTCCGTCGAACGTGGCAACATACGCACGTTTTCTGCTAATAAGCGGCGCCTACTAGACTATTGATGACGCTGCATCTTCACGTCGGGGATGTCGGGCATGTTTGGTTGCTTTTTAAGGTTATCACGCTCACGTCTAAAGTTAGTCAAATCACAAATTCCTATCAAACTGTTTGATTGGCCATCATAATTATCGCAAATCATACAATCTAACTCCCAGTTCTTTTACAAACTTTACTCATATGTGGTTAAGAATTTTTTGCCATAAATTTTACAACAAGCCATACTTAGGTAAAGTCAGTTGAGGAAACATTAGTGATGAACCAAACGGACCGGTGTGTTCTGCCACTAATAGGCGACCATGGTTCAAGTCAACCATGTACGCGGTAGAGGTAGATTCATTCCATGAATGCAGCAAAAAGGGACAAACGGATATTCACCAAGATCCAATCCAAGAGTTATAGTTAAAAATGCATCTAGGTAATCCCAGTAGGTTTTAGATGATTGATGACGATAATTAAGATACTAATAAGCTTTAATGAGTATGAGCACATGTCTTTGAGATGAGAATGATTGTGAAGTCTCTCAAAAAGCAAAAAGAAAAACAAGAAGATTTGTAAGAGTAGGAAATAGGATTTTATTCTTGAGTTTCATATTTCCAGTTGTGTAGAGGTTCTTCTCTTTTAGAGTGCTTGAGAATCATTAGAGAGATTAAACTTTTAGTTAGAATTTTATTGAGGGAATAGTCCTAGGCATAGCTTAGAATGTAGACCGGAATGATCCGTACTAGGGGCCGGACTAGTCCGATCCAACCGGACTATTCCGTTTTGGACCGGACTAAATGTCTTTGAGTGGGTTCGGACTTGTACGTTTTATGCCGGACTAGTCCGTTCTTGTGTAAGTCTGAGCCTTTTTCAGACCAAGTCCCAGAAGGCAGGACTAGTCCGCCCATGGGGCCGGACTAGTCCGTCTCTTCGGACTAAGCCGCTTAGGTCTGGAGGAAATCCCTCTGAGTGACATCGGACTAGTCCGTTGTGGACAGACTACTACGGTTGTGTGAGGTGAGTGCGGCCACTGGGTTAAGTCCCAGAAGGCCGGACTAGTCCACTCAGCTGGCCGGACTAATCCGGTTCTTCATACTAGTCCGGTTTAGAACGGAACAATTGTTCCTGTGTGAGCTCGGACTAGTCCGGACATGGCCAGACTAGTCCGTAATATGAGATTAGAGAGTTTTAGGACTAAGTATGATAAGGCCGGACTAGTCCGCCCATGTGGTCGGACTAGTCCGCTACTAGCCAGACTAGTTCGTTCTCACCCGGAGCGAAAGCTCCTGTCTGAGATCGGACTAGTGCGTTATTTAACGGACTAGTCCGGTGTTTTATGACCGTTTGAATTCAAAGGTCGTGAGGACTTTAGTTGTTAGCCTTGGTGACATAGGTGGTCCCCCAAGGCCAGACTAGTCCGGAGTTCTGGCCGGACTAGTCCGGACTTTAGCAGGTGTAACGGTTGGATGCTAGGATCCCTATAAAAAGGAACCCCTCAGCTTCAAATGGCACTCTTTGCAACCCTAGCACCGAAAACTCTTTACTTGAGCTCTTCTAAATCTCTTTCCTCACCTTCTGGACCCCTAAGATTGGATCTTGAGGGGTTTGGGGATTTGTGAGAGAAGAAATGCGGTGATCAACGTTTGAGCTCTCAGTTTGAATCTCTTGTACTCTAATCGTTGGTTTGAGTTCGTGGCTGTTGTATTTTATTTCCTAGAACTGCTAGGCTGTTGCAGAGAGTCTCAAGTTGTGAGTAGCACCTAGAATCTTGTATTCACCCTTTGATTGATAGTGAAGAACCTGGGCTTGATATTGGTGATCGCTCGGTAAGGGTAGGGTTGGAAGAGACCCGGTCCTCTGTGGACTCCTCAACGGGGACTTAGATTCATGTGTGGAATCGAACCTCAGGATCAATCGAGTCTCTTGATTCCTTTACTTTATCGCTTAATTACTATAATTGCTTGTTAGGGTTTGATTCGCTCAAAACTTGTTAATTGCCTTATAGTCGGGAATCTTGCAATACAATCAGTTTCTCTTTCACCATGTGGAAGTACAACATGAAGTTGCATCTAATCTCCTTAAACCCAAGTCTTTGGCATGTTTTTTGTACAGGTATAGATATCTCCGAAGACGAGGATGAACTCACCCAAGAGCAAGAACACCAAATCCACCGCAAGGCACAAGCGGCGGTCGTGCTCAACTCATCCCTAAGCCTCGAAGAATTGAAAAAGGTAGATGGGTTAGATCTCGCCAAAGACATTTGGGACACCCTCAAGATCGCACATGAAGGAAACCGATCCGTGAGGGAAGCCAAGATCGATATGATCAAAGGGGAGCTTGGAAGGTTCGCCATGTAAGAAGGTGAAACACCTCAAGAGATGTACAACCAGCTCAAGACTCTCATCAACAAGACCCGGACGTACAGATACAAGAAATGGAATGCTCATGAGGTGGTCAAGATGATGATAAAAGCCTTCATGCCTCGCAATGTGACCCTATGCACTTTGATCGGGTAAAGTCCAAACTTCCACAAGATGACTCCGGATGAAGTGCTAGGGAAGATCATCAACCACGAGATGATAGAGAAGGATGCCCAACACGACAACAACCTAGCAAAGGTCACCTTATCCAAGAAGAAGGGCATAGCCCTCAAGGCCACATCCAAGTCCAAGGGAAAAGAAGTACAAAACACAAGTGATGATGAAGAGAGTGATGATAGGAGCACGAATATGGATGATGAAGAAATGGCCTTGTTAATCAAAAGATTCAAGAGGATGATGAGAAGAAGAAGAAGCCACCACTATGAGAACAAGAGCAGGGACAAAGGGCAAGTCAATAACAAAGAAGACCTGCTACAACTGTGGTGAATACGGGCATTTCATTGTGAATTGCCCCCATAGCAAGGAAGATGACAAGAGGAAGAAGAAGGATGGGAAGCCTCAAGACAAGAAGATCTTCAAGAACAAGAAGGCTTATGGACAAGCTCACATTGGAGAAGAGTAGGACTCAAACGAAGACTCCTCTTTCGAAGATGAAGAAAAGGTGGTAACCGCCGCCATCAAGAGTCCAACCATAAAGAAATCACTCTTGCCAAACAAGGGTGATTGGAAGAGCCCAAGCCACACATGCCTCATGGCAATGGAAGAAAAGCGTAAGGTAACATCTAAACCTTCCAAGTTACATATTGTTGATGATGATGATGACTTTGATAGTAGTAGTGAAAATGAATTCATGTTTAAGGGCTTAAACAAAAATGCTATGGCTAAAATACAAATACTATCGGATGAATTTGAACAGAAAGAGTTTCTCAATCAACAAGAAGAATTACTTATCTTTAAAAAGTAAAGAAATCTTGAGATTGAGAATCTCCTTGAGCTTGAGAGAAAGAAGAGTAGAGCAGTTGAAAGTGAACTTGTCTTGAGCAAGGAAACTTGTATTGAATTTAAGAGTACGAATGTAGTATTTCAAGATGAACTTGTGAGTTTGACAAAAACTCACATGAATCTTAAAGCACAATTCAACTCACTTAAGTCAAGTGTCTCATCTACGTAGTGCATACTCGATCACAATATCCCCTCTAATAAATGATGGACTTGGTTATAGTAGAAGAGAAAAGCAAAATGCTAGAATCCTTAAGAATAACAACAAGTGTGTAGCTTTTGTCAAAGAGAACCCAACTCAAGTCAAGAACAACAACCTTGCATCTACCTCACATGAGATTGGCAAAATTAAAAACTCTACCATATTTCATAACTTTGATGCATCTTATGTTATTATGAAAAGCAAGTATGGTCGAGTATATGCTAAATATGTTGGGCCACTACACAAGAGTCCAAAAACTTATGTGTGGATACCCAAATGCCTTGTGACTAATCTCAAAGGACCCAACCTAGTTTGGGTACCTAAAACCAAAGCCTAAATTGTTTTGTAGACCTACTCCTCCAGTGGCACTAAATGAGTGCTAGATAGTGGGTGCACTAATCATATGACCGGAGAGAGGAAGATGTTCGTTGAGTATGAATAAAATGATGATCCAAGTGAATGCATCTACTTTGGCGATAATAGTCAAGGAAGGGTGCTCGGTATCGGTAAAATTGCAATCTCTTCTCAACACTCGCTTTCTCATGTTCTACATGTTGAATCACTTGATTATAACCTATTGTTCATATCTCAACTATATGAGAAAGGTTATAATTGCTTGTTTACTAACGAGGTTGTGACCGTCTCTAGAAGAAGTGATAACTCAATTGCTTTTAAGTCTGTGTTGAAGAGAAAGCTTTATTTAGTGGATTTTTCCACGGATAAATCTCCACTTGACACATGCTTAATAGCAAAAACTAACATGGGATGGTTGTGCCATAGGAGACTAGCCCATGTTGATATTAGGAACTTACAAAAACTTCTAAAAGGAGATCACATCCGTGGACTAAAGAATGTTGTTTTTGAGAAAGATAGGCCTTGTAGCACGTGTCAAGCCGGAAAGCAAATTAGAACAACTCATCCTGCCAAGAATGTGATGACCATAACAAGACAATTGAATATGCTCCACATGGATCTCTTCGGTCCTGTCACCTACATAAGCATTGGCGGTAACAAATATGGTTTAGTATTTGTTGATAACTATTATCACTTCACTTGGGTATTTTTCTTGCAGGATAAGGGAGAAATTCAAGGTGTCCTCAATAAGTTCTTGAGGAGAGCTCAAAACGAGTTCTCCTTAAGAATAAAGAAGATAAGGAGTGACAACGGCTTGGAATTCAAGAACACCCAAGTAGAAGAATACTTGGATGAAGAGTGCATCAAGCATGAGTTTTCGCCCCCCTACTCCCTCGAACAAAATGGGGTGGCCGAAAGGAATAACCGCACACTCATAGAGATGGCAAGAACCATGCTTGATGAGTACAAGACTTTGGATCGGTTTTGGGCGGAAGCGGTCAACACCGCTTGCCACGCCACAAACCGCCTCTACCTCCATCGACTTTTGAAGAAAACTCCATACGAGCTCCTAACCGGTAACGAACCCAACAACTCTTACTTTTGTGTTTTCGAGGGTAAATGTTATATTCTTAATAAGAAGCCTAGGACTTCGAAGTTCGCTTCAAAATCAGATGAAGGTTTCTTACTTGGTTATGACTCAAACACCTACGCCTATCGTGTCTTCAACAAACCTTCGGTTGTGTTAAAATTGCACGTGACGTGGTGCTTGATGAAACTAATGGCTCCCAAGTAGAGCAAGTTGATCAATATGTGCTAGATGAAGAAGAAGCACCATGTGTAGCACTAAGAAGAATGGAGCTTGGAGATGTTCATCCTCAAGAAGATGTAGGCTAAGATGCTCCAAGTTCATCACAATCGGCGCCTCTCACACAAGATCAAACTCAAGAACCTCAAGATCAAGACGGTCAAGTTCAAGAAGGAGAAGATCAAGACCATGAAATTTATCAAGGGGGATACGAAGAAGAAGAAGACCACTCAAGAACTCAAGTGCCTCACCCAAGGGTTCATCAAAGCATTCAACAGGATCACCCCGTTGACAATATCCTTGGAGATATCACAAAAGGGGTAACAACACAATCTCGAGTGGTTAACTTTTGTGTGCATTACTCTTTTGTGTCCTCCTTAGAACCATTTAGGGTGGAAGAAGTACTAAAGGATACGGATTGGGTGGTGTCCATGCAAGAAGAGTTGAACAACTTCACAAGAAACTAAGTGTGGGAGTTGGTGAAGACACCAAACGCAAATGTGGTAGGCACCAAGTTGGTATTACGCAACAAGCAAGACGAACACGGAGTGGTGACATGGAATAAGGCACGACTTGTGGCAAAGGGATATGCTCAAGTCGAAGGTTTGGACTTCGATGAAACTTTTGCTCCCGTAGCTAGGCTTGAGTCAATTCGTATTCTATTGGCCTATGCTACTCACCATGATTTCAAGCTTTATCAAATGGATGTGAAAAGCGCCTTCCTCAACAGTCCAATCAAGGAGGAGGTGTACGTGGAGCAACCACCCGGGTTTGAAGATCAAGAATATCCTAATCACGTGTTTAAATTGCATAATGCTCTCTATGGCCTCAAACAAGCTCCTAGAGCTTGGTATGAGTGTCTTAGAGACTTTTTATTGACAATGGTTTTAGAATAGGCAAAGCGGATTACACTCTTTTCACAAAAAAATGTGGATGATGATCTCTTTGTGTGCCAAAAATATGTCGATGACATTATATTTGGCTCAACTAACAAAACTTTTTGTAATGAGTTTAGTAAGATAATGACGGATAGGTTTGAGATGTCCATGATGGGGGAGTTGAAGTTCTTCCTAGAATTTTAAGTCAAGCAACTCAAGGAAGGCGCGTTCATTAGTCAAACGAAGTACACACAGGTCATACTCAAAAAGTTTGATATGGACAAGGCCAAACCTATCAAAATATCAATGGCAACTAACGGACACCTCAACCTCAATGAAGATGGACCAAGCGTGGATCAAAAGGTATATCGCTCTACGATTGGTTCATTACTTTATCTTTGTGCATCTAGACCCGATATCATGCTTAATGTATGCTTGTATGCAAGGTTTCAAGCCTCTCCTAAAGAATGTCACTTAATTGCCGTTAAAAGAATCTTAGGATATTTAGTTCACACACCAAAACCTAGGGTTGTTGTATCCAAAGGGGTCTAAGTTTGATCTTATCGGATATTACGATGTGGATTATGCCGGATGTAAAGTAGATAGAAAAAGCACCTCCGGGACTTGCCAATTCTTAGGTAGGTCCCTAGTATCAATGGTCATCCAAGAAACAAAATTACATTGCCCTTTCCATAGCCGAAGCGGAGTATGTTGCAGCCAGAAGTTGTTGTACTCAACTTCTTTGGATGCGACAAACTCTAAGGGATTATGGTTACAATATAAACCACATTCCACTCCTATGCGACAATGAGAGTGCCATTAAGATTGCCATAACCACGTTTAACACTCTAGGACCAAACATATAGACATCCGACATCACTTCTTGACAGACCATTCTATAAAGGAACATATCTATCTCACATGTTAGAACCAAAAAATAACTAGCCGATATTTTCACCAAGCCACTAGATGAAAAACGATTTTGTGAACTTCGAAATGAGCTAAACATCCTGGACTCTAGGAATGTGGCTTGAAATGTTGCACATTTGTATGCTAGTAATTTGGAATCTTTAGGAATTTTCACAAACTTCAAAAATATGCATGATTGTGAAAACTTGTTCCCCTTCTAATTTTTTCTCACATTATTTTACCTAATTATGTTTAGATATATTGTAGTCATCATCTAATTGTGTGCTTTGATATATTGGCCATATTTATCTAATAGAAGGTGAAAATAAATTTACCTTAATCACTCTTGGCGAAATTCTAATATATAGGATTTTTTCAGCCTTCAAGGACCAGAGTAGTCCGCCCTATAGGCCGGACAAGTCCGGATACCTTGAATAGTCCGAGATGTAGCAGGCAAGTCCACAACGTACTAGTCCGGACTGCATCCGGACAAGTCCGTACTGCAGACTAGTTCGGACCTAGTCCGACATACCAGACTAGTCCGGACAGCACACCGGACTAGCCCGACCCGTGGAGACTTAACCTCCAAGGGTCGGGCCTGACTCCTCTCCCTCTCCCCTTCACATCTACACCTCTATTCTCCTCCAAAATTCGCTCCATTGGCGATTTTGGAGCTCTCCCTCAAATCCCTCAAAGGATTCCTCGATTCAAGCCTTGTGGAGTGCGGGGAACCCTTTCCCGACCATCTCCGCTCCTTCGATCCGCGGATTTCATCAAATTTCTTCGTTCTAAGGTACTTTTTGACCGAATTCCATTTTTCTCAAAGCCCTTGTTTCTTGGTCATATTTCTAGTGCCTTATGCCATATCTTTGCATTACTTGTAGTATTGCATCCAGTTTTTGTGAATTTGTGCTCAAATTGTTTAAGTTAGAGTTTAAAACTTTAGAGTCCGGACTAGTCTGGACTCAGGCCGGACAAGTCCGCCCCTGGCCCACCGGCTGGTGCAGTTTTAGCCCCTAACTTTGTGAATGTACACTAATTCAAACGCAATGCTTTTGTGTCTAATCTTTCCCTTTTATCTATCACAGATCATGTCGGGATCCGGAGATAGTCCTCTCCCCAACCCCATTGCCGAGGCGGCTCGTCAAGCCCCCTATCGTGCAGCAGCCGAGGCCGAAGCGGCTAGGGCTCCTGAGGCTGCATCTAGGGAGGCTCGGACTAAGAAACGTGCTGATAGCGAAGCACAAGCGTCTGAGTCCGTTGACCCTTCAAAATGAAAGAGGCTAGTCAACTTAAAGGAAAAGCAACAAGCTCAGTCATAGGGAACTGCTCAAGACAAAGTCAAAGGGAAAGCAGCAGATCCACAAAGGAAAAGGCTTTGGCCAATAGTGGTCTTGTCATTCGTGACAACCCTAGGCGTGGGGGGGGGGGGGAATCCCCCACAAGGACCAGTTGGGCCACTTGAGAGAGCACCTCCTATGTACAATCCAAACCGCCAACCCAACTTGGCTAGTGCTACATTCAAAGGCAAGGGGGCTGAGAAAGCTAGAAGGCTAACAGAGGAAGAAGTTTACAAGTTTGAGAAGGCCACACCAGACCCTCGCTTCTGGTGTGACTTCTATCGTGACTATTTCCGGCATGTCTATCTCTAAATTAATACACCGGTAGTTGATGCTCAGTGGGTGGATTGATCCTATATGGCGAACAAGAATCATCAAGCCTTTGATGCAGTGATTTAAGCTGTAGAACGCCATGGGATCAAGGACTTGATGGGATTTCAATACAATTGGAATATTGAAGTCATAGTCCGATTTTACACCACCTGTCACTTCCACACATATGGAGACAGGAAGATCACTTGGATGACTAATGGTGTGGTGTACTCTGTGCTATATAGTGAGTTTGCAAGGATCCTCGGACTTGAAGAGCATTTGAACTATGAGATCATAGTTCACAATGAAAGGACCTTGGGAAAGGATGACTTGGATTTTATGTACCCATCATACCTCACCTATGAGCCATCCTCAACTCACAATATCAAGCCCTACTTTGGAGTGCTGAACCGAGTTTTGAGGAAGACTCTAGCACCCAAAGATGGAGATGCGAGGATGATATAAGGGTATCTAAGGAACTTAATGAAGCTAACCAATGAAGTGGAGAAGTTCAATGTCTTCGACTACATTTGCAACGACATCTTCAACATCTCCTACACTCCAAACAGGTCTTGTGGCTATGCACCATACATTATGTGCATGATCGAGAAAGTCACCGGCGTGGAATTTGCCAAGGACATGAAGCATAGGAAGTTGTGTCCACAAATGCCAACTCCTCTTCCTCGCCCTCCTGTGTCCTTGGGTAGAAGCTCCTCCGCAACTCCATCTTCCACAGCCGAGTCGTCTGCTCCTCAGTCGTCGAGTGGCTCCTCTAGTGGGCTACTCAAAATCTTCAAGGCAATCTTCTCTTCATGCCGTAAGGTGGAAGTTCACACACAAAGGATGAAGCAACGCCAGGAGAAGTACCTCAAAGCAATGTGCGACAAGATGGAGATACCTATGTCTCCACCGTCATCGAAAGATGAAGGAGTAACCGGGTTTCCCACTCTCATCGAGGACGAGCTTGCCTTCTTTGGTGAAAGTGGTTCCTCCTCTGTTGTTCCTCCTACTTCCCATGCTCAACATGTGGATGACGATGAAGAGACTCAAAGCGAACAAGGCGAAGATCAAGATGAAGACGATAGCGATTAGGCCCTTCTCTCTTTTCTTTTCCTTTTTGGTGCTTTGATGCCAAAGGGGAAGAGAAAGAGGGGGAGTAGTCTAGTTTAGCTTTTTAAAATCCTTGTCTTGCTTTGTAGTGTCTATGCCACATTATGTCTCATTTGTGGTGGACCGGGATCCGCTCATCCAGGACCGTAGAGGGTGGTGCCGCACGATGCGACACCCGACAGCACACATCATAAGGGTACATTGTATTACATAGAAAACAAACTGAAACTCTACATACACTGTTCAGTTACAAACTAAGGTATACATTACATAGCGGAAGTTTTAATTGGTACAACTCACGCCCGCCTATCTAGCAAAAGTCGGTTGCCCAGCCCTAGGGCAACCCATACTAGCTGCACTCCTTAGCTCAGCGCGGCATGTACGGCTGCCACTCAGCCGTGGTCCCCGACGGAGGGTAACCCTCACCGGTGGACTCGTAACCTGAGTCCGTGGGTGGCTCCTCACCTGAAAACACTTAAGCAGCAACCGTGAGCACGGTGGCTCAACAAGACTTAAGCGACTCGCCTAGGCATGAAACTCTACATGTAGTGTACAACAAACATGGGGTGGTACATTTTTAGCAAAGGGACAAGCCTACAAGTTCATCCTTAATTCATCTTTTAGCCACAGTTAACAGTTCATGAATCTGAAATTTAATAAGCAATTTTTGGTGGCACACATGTAATAATACAATTATATCATACAGCAGAATTGAATCATAACATTCCATAAATTATCTATGTTACGACGCAGTGAACAAGCGGTACTCGTCACCGCGAGGGACGTCGAATCGACTCGATATACACCTGCAGGGATACCAAAAGAGCATGTCACGTACGCCCACCCGTGGAGCTGCACCGCACGCTCACTCGATGTCGTACGGGACAACCTTTCACCCAACAGCCCAAACGTCGAATCGTTCGCACCGAAACGGACAGGAGGTTCCCTACATGGAGCATCTCTCTATGCCCGTTAGCAGATTTCCACCTTGTTGCCCTCAACCTACACCTATAAATCGGTGTGCTATGCCTCGACGCCCGGAGGTTTAGGCTACATCGGTTTACCGGGGCCCATATATCCGATATGCCTTTGGTACGTTCAATGCTTACTCAGCAGGGCCGCACACGGATTAGTCCTCAATCGACACGGACAGGGCTGCGCACACAAGACTTCCTCTTGCTGCGCCCTAGCCCCTGCCTAGTCTCATTTTCATTACTAAATTGATCTCACATCACTCGAACCAATCCAGTGTGTCCCAAGCCTAACTTGCGAGTAGATTCCAACTACTCGACTTGTACCGAAGTCCTATAAATCATTAAGCATAGCCTGTCTACTCGAGGTCTTAGACACTACCCTCACTCTTATAGAAAAATTTTGGTTATGCAAGTGGTGTTCCATCCATCCTACACCTAATGCACATTCATACTTCACCCTAGACATATGAACAAAGCAAAACTTTATAAAAGGGTTAATGCAAACCGGGGCTTACCTTGTTGCTACTGGTCAATGGTTAGGTCTTCGTCCGGAAGAAGAAAGTCGAGCACTTCCGAAGTCTCCTTGCCTTCAGCGACTACACGTTAACGAGACACTACATGTCAATTCAAATGCAATGTGTAAACTTGAATAAGTAATTACTATAGCTCTAGCTAACCCTCCCCTTTGGTTCTGAGATTTTTAGGGTGGCTTGGTATGGTCCTAACCAAAGTCTTGACCAAATTTCATTTGAAACAAAGTTCATTTGAGGCTTGCACGAATAAAAACCTATTTGGTCAATATTTGAGCCTCTAAGTAATTCCAGGGGTTTTTCATGGCTCCAACCATTACTTTCTGGAAACTAGAATTTAATATAGTTCTAATGGACTTGGTTTCATTTCATTTGAAGAATTCTAGAGGAAGTTGTGCCCTAAATAAGATTTGAGAAAATCTGAAAAATGTTTCTGTATATTTTTCTATTTTCTGAGGGCTGTTCATTTAATCACACCATTTGGCGGACTAAATGAACCTGTATGAGTCTGAAAATTTTACTGTGACCCTAGAATTTTCTAATGAACCTCTCAGCCAAATTTCAGAATTTTTAATAAAGTAATTCTCCAGATAAAACTCCTAACAGTTTGAAATTTAGAGATTTAATTCTGGAAAACTATTAACTTTCATGAGCCGAAATTTATATTGATGGAAAGTACTCACAAAGCTAAGTTCAGCAAAATTTGGTTCACTGGATTTGGAGCTTCCTACACAAAGTTATTTATTTCTAAAGTTTGGACTGAATCTGGAATTGTTTTCAATTGCAAATTCTTGTTGGGCCCACTGTTTAAACTGCAGCCAATAGGATTTGCGGACACACGAGGCTACGGGGTTTTTATCTGTGTAGCCGCACCGGATCCTAAGCCACAGCGAATCCCAGTTTTTAAATACACCTGCTGAGAGGTGGACCAGCCCCACCCTTCTTCAACCTCCGGCGTTTCTTCGCGCGCGCGCGCCCACCTCGCCGGACCGAGGCGGCGCCTCGCCGGCTTTGTGCTCCCGGCCGGAGACTCACCGCCTGGGGGTTTTTGGGGTCAAGGAACTCGGTTGTGGGATCGGTGTGGGTGCTAGGGGACCGGAACCGTGCCGGCGACGTGCCGCGGCTGCGGAAGAGGTTCGGCGTCATCGGCTGGTGGCCCTAGCCTGCCAAAACCTCGAGGGATCGGCTCTAGAGCATCCTCGGATGCGAGGAAAACTCGGCAAAGAAACAAACGAGCGCGGAAACGACGGCTACTATGAGTTCACCGTGCGTCCGAGAGTGGTGGCGAAGATTTAGCTCGGGAAGACATGAAATATACCACACCCTATCGGTTTCTAGCTAGGGTTGTGAATGAAAAATCGACCACCAGCCAGTCTAGATCACGTGTGCGTGGTTTTGTGGCCTACCAACAAGAATTTTGATCGAATTTTGAGGATTTCTCACCCGGGGTCACTTTGCACGAGCCGAGAGTAAATCGCCAAATTCTTGCTCGAACGATCACGGCTTGAGTTGCGGTTCGACGAGGAGTAGCAGGGGGCTCCGACGCTCCTCTGGGTGTCCTATCTCGGGCGTGAAAGCCCCTCGGTTGGGCTGTCACCGTGAGCCGAGCTACGGCAGTTTCCTCGGTTGTTGCCAAGACCCGCTGAGCTAGGGTTGGGAGGGCTGAACTCGAATGTTTTTGTGCCAAGGAGGTAGAGGACGAGCGACCGGTGTGGTTTTGCCGCTCGTAAGGCGTTGTGCGTGGTGGTTTTGCCGGGTTCTTGATCGAGTGCAAGCGGCGGCGTGTACTCGGTTCTTTTCTCGGGCGATAGGAAACGGCGCCTCGGTTTGGCGGTGTTTGTGCGTGGTGATCAAGTCGGAAGCAGCTGGCCAGCTCGAGAGAGGAATCAGGTGGTGGCTGTGTGGCCTCACGCGGTGGCGCCCGGAGGATCATCTCGGTGGCACGCGGTGAGCGATTGCTTCGGCGAGAAACAGAGCCCGTTCGGCTGTGAAACAGCTCCCCCACTGACCTATGGGTCCCTCCCCTTTCTAATCTCCTTCCAAATCCTTCTGTAAATATCCCAGCCACTCTCCATTGAATGAGAGACTTAAGCACCAAGCTACATTTTGAATTTGGTTCCGTCAATTGGAATTTGGTTTGGCTAAATTTGCTTCACATTTGAACTGAAATTCAAATTCAGTTTTGAATTATTGCAAATCCAGCTCCCGACAAGATGAATTCCAATGGGGGTGAAAATTGGTGGACCAACTCAGAAAAATGTGCTGAGTTTGAATATGAAGCCAACTTTTGAATCCAAGTGATGAAATTAGCTGATATTTGAATTTGCATTCAAATTGGCATCTTTTTCAAATGCCTTCAAAAGTGCTTCAAAAATGTGGGATTTGCATGAAATTTGGCCTGAACCTTCCCAAGACTATTTAAGTGCTAGGGGTGAGCTCAACCTCTCACGTTCATGTGTAGAAATCCTACTTTGTAAAAGTTATGGCTTTCCTCTTTAATCACCCTTTTGATGGAGGTTACTTGCTCTTCACACGTCTTCACAAGATATCCACAACAAAAGCAGTGGTATTGTGAGGTGATGAAAATTTTTTGCAAGTCCCTTTTCTTGGGCTTTCACATCCCTCCCCCCTTAAAATAATCTCGTCCCGAGATTACAAAAGAAGAGACAGCGATGTACTAAAAACTCACCCGTGCTGGGACGTCATGAACTCCGAGTAGTTTGAGCGAAGGAATTCCTCGCTCTCCCACGTCGCCTCTTCGGTGGTGTGGTTACTCTAGAGTATCTTGTAGAACCACAATGTTCGGCTACGTGTGGTCCGGGCCTTCTCATCAATAATTGCCACTGGATATTCATCATATGTCAAATCCGATTGCAACTCGCCGATGTCTTCGATGGGAACCGTAGCCGTATACTTCAGATATTATCGCAGTTATGAAACATGGAAAACGTTGTGGACACCAGCAAGAGATGCCGGTAGCTTCAGTTTATACGCCACTGGTCCACACTTCTCGGTGATAGCATAGGGTCCAATGAAACGGGGAGCGAGTTTCCCCTTCACGCCGAACCGGTGCACGCCTTTCATCGGAGACACACGGAGATACATGTGTTCCCCAACGTCAAAGTGCAGTGGTCTACGCCTCTTATTAGCGTAGCTTTTCTGCCGGGATTGAGCGGCCTTCAAGTTGGCTTGGATCATCCGAACGCGCTCTTCGGCGTCGTTCACCACATCAACGCCGAATGTGACCCTTTCACCGGACTCGCACTAGTTTAATGGGGTGCGACACTTGCGACCGTAGAGAGCTTCGTAGGGTGCCATCTTGATACTTGCCTGATAGCCGTTATTGTACGAGAATTCCGCCAACGGTAGGTGATCATCCCAGTTTATACCGTGGTGGATAGCACATGCTCTCAACATGTCCTTCAGTACTTGGTTCACCCTTTCTGTTTGGCCATCTGTCTGAGGGTGATAAGCGGAGCTTCTAATCAACTTAGTACCCAAAGCAGCGTGCAACTGCTCCCAAAAGCGAAATACAAATAATGCACCTCGGTCTGAGACTATAGTCTTGGGTACCCCATATAAGCATAGAATTTTCGACATGTACAGCTCCGCATATTTGCCAGCATTGTAACGTGTATGCACCGGGATAAGTGAGCCATCTTGGTTAACCGATCAATGATTACCCAAATTGAATCATGCTTGTTGGACGTCAGGGGTAATCCCACAATGAAATCCATGCTCATATCTTCCCATTTCCATGCCGGGATTTTCAGGGGTTGCAGCAGCCCTGATTTCCTCATATGATCACCTTTCACTCGTCTACACGTATCACACTCGGATACGTACTTAGCCACTTCCCGCTTCATCCGTGTCCACCAAAATTTCTTTTTCAAATCTTGGTACATTTTGTTGCTGCCCGGATGAATGGAGTATTTAGACAAGTGAGCTTCGTCAAAAATCTTTTTCCTTAGCTCCATATCTCGGGGTACGACTATGCGGTCGTTGAACCACAGCGTCCCCTTATCATCCTTCCAGAAACATCTGATCTCCCTGTTGTCTATTCGTCTCCGGAGATGTGCCATACCCTTATCAGTCTTCTGAGCTGTAATGATGTCCTCCCTAATAGTAGGGATGAGGGCAAGGTTGTAGAGCGATCCATAAGGAACCAAGTATAAACTCGCATCTTCCTCCTCCACCGGTGTAATGGTGAGGTTATGGACATGTGACTCCCGACTCAGTGCATCGGCAACCACATTCGCCTTGCAGGGGTGGTAGTGAATCTCAATCTCATAGTCTTTGATTAGTTCTAACCACCTCCTTTACCTCATATTCAGCTCCTTCTGGGTGAAAATGTACTTCAAGCTCTTGTGGTCGGTGTAGAGATGCACCAAATTCCCCAGGAGATAGTGCCTCCACATTTTCAGCGCCAAAACCACAGCATCAAGCTCAAGATCATGAGTTGGATAATGCTGCTCATGGTTCCGAAGTTAGCGTAAGCCATATGCGACCACACGTCCTTCCTGCATTAACACGGAGTTGAGGCCAATACCGGACGCGTCACAATACACGTCGAAGGGCTTGGTTGTATTCGGTTGAGCTAAGACCGGGGCTGTTGTGAGATGCTTCACCAATGCTTGGAACACTCCTTCACGCGCCGTGTTCCAAACATATTTTGTTCCCTTCTTCAGCAATTTTGTCATCGGTTTAGCAAGCTTGGAGAAACTCAGAATGAATCTCCGATAGTATCCCGCTAAACCGAGGAAGCTTCTGACTTCATGAACCGAAGTGGGAGCTTTCCATTTCAGCACTTGTTCAATTTTACTTGGGTCAACCGCAATGCCTTCCGCTGAGATAATATGTCCCAGAAATGGCACTTGGCTGATCCAAAACTCACATTTGCTGAACTTGGCGTAGCGTTTGTTGTCTCGCAATCGTTGAAGAACGATCCTCAAGTGTTCGGCGTGTTCTGCTTCTGTCTTGGAGTAAATCAAGATATCATCAATGAACACCACCACGAACTTGTACAGCTCCGGCATGAACACCGAGTTCATGAGATACATGAAATGGGCTGGAGCATTAGTGAGACCAAAAGACATGACGAGATATTCATATAAGTCGTATCTCGTCGAGAAGGCCGTCTTCGGGATATCCTCCGCTCGGATCTTTATCTGATCATACCCAGAGCGAAGGTCCATCTTGGAGAACACACTTGCACCCACAAGCTGATCAAATAATATGTCAATGCGGGGCAGTGGGTACTTATTCTTGATGGTGACGGCGTTGAGCGGCCGATAGTCCACACACAACCTCAAGGTTTCATCCTTCTTCTTCAGGAACAGCACCGAGCATCCCCAAGGCGTGGAACTGAGCCAAACAAAACCTTTGCTCAACAGATCATTGAGCTGTTCTTTTAATTCAGCTAGCTCGTTCGGAGCCATCTTGTATGGTCTCCGTGATATGGGCATAGTCCGGGGTGCAAGTTCAATCTTGAACTCGACATCTCGCTCAAGTGGCATGCCCGGAAGATCCTCCGGGAACACGTCGGGGTACTCCCGGACTACGGGGATGTCCTCTAACTTGAGAGGTTCAGTATTATTTATTGCTGAAACCTACTGGATAGGATTGTCTAACACCATGGAGTGCGGACGGTGGAATGGAGAATTCAAATGAACCGTCCATGTCCGAGTGTGCAGGACAGCGCCATGGTAGCGCAGCCATGACATCCCTAAGATTGCATCAATCTTTTGCCCCGTAAGGATTTTCAAGGTGGTGGGATATAGCTTCCCACCTAAGCATAGAGGTGCTTTTGGAACCATCATATTTGCGGAAATCTTCCCTCCCGGTGAGCAGATCATATATGTGCAATCGATTGGGAAGACTTGCATTTGATGCTTAGCCACATAGGATGCACTTATAAAACTGTGGGTTGCACCAGAATCGAATAAAATGATGATTGCTTGGTCGTTGAGAGTGAACGTACCCGCCAGCACATTGTCTCCCTCTGGGGCGTCCTCATTGTCGAGGTTGCGAACGCCTCCAGTCCGCTGACCAACCTTCTTGACTGGAGGTCGGCCTCAAGCACCGCCCTGGAACTAGGCTTGCCCGCTGCTCTGCTGGCCCTGAGGACAGTCCTTCGCGAATGGCCCGCCTGGCCACACGTTAAACAAGTGTAGCGGGGCGGTCCTCCGCTGATCGGAGGACGGAAACCCGGGGCGCGTTGTGGCGGTGAAAACGCCCGGGGTGTCGTCTGCTGCTGCTGTTGCATTTGCGGTGGTGGCATCGGCGGTCAAAATGGGGTGCCTGGAAAGAACGACCCCCGAACTGCTGAGGTCACGCCGGTGGATGCCACTGCTGCCCGGATGGTGTCCGATACACCATGCGGTACTTCTAGGGAGCGCCACCCCCACTGCTGGGTGGAGTGCTGCGCTTCCGCTGCTCAGCTGCCAACTCCCGCTGAGCATCCTCTTGCATAATTGCGGCATTGACGAGGTCGTTGAAGGTGCCGCGATTCCATTGAACGAGATGCGTCTTCATCTCGGGGTGTAACCCCCAATAGAAGTGCTCCCGCTTCTTCTCCACGGTGGAGATGTAGTCTGACTGTAAGTGCATCTAGGATATCCCTTGTGGGTTTTGGCTAATTGATGACGAACATATGAGATCCTAATGAAACTATTAAGATGATTGCAGGATAAACAAAGTGAACTGGCTCGGCACACACACAAAAAGGTGAAAAATAGAGTGGTGCCCGAAAAGGAAGAAGTTAGTGAAATTTAGAGAAGCAAAGTAGATATAAATGTATAGGTGGTGTGTGAGAGAGACACATCCCAAGAGCTCATGACTTTGCGTAGGGGTAAGGGGTTTAAAAATCAACTAAAATCCACTGAAAACCGGACTAGTCCGTTCATGGACCGTACTAGTCCGTTTAACTTTCTGAAAGACGCAAACATAGTGCACCGGACTTGTCCGCCTTGTGAACCGGACTAGTCCGGTCAGGTCACTGGAACGCAACCGGACAAGTCCGGTTTTAGACCGGACTAGTCCGGTCATGTCTCTGTTGTCCTCCTTAGAGGACTACGGACTAGTCCATCCAGCAACAGGACTAGTCCGCTAAAGTTTCTGAAAACCCATCTCACATAGTACCGGACAAGTCCGGTTTGTGGACCGGACTAGTCCGGTTAACCCACTGGAAGTAGGCCGGACAAGTCCGATCATATACCGGACTAGTCCGGTAGTAGGTTTAACAACGGAAACTTTTTGGAAAGCCTATAAAAAGAGGTCCTTCGGCTTTTCCCCAAGATGACACGACTCATACTGTCAAAACTTGAAACCCTAGCGCCGCCACCTGTCCCAAGAGCCCAAAAACACATCTCCCCACACATCTAAGGTGCAAAAAGGTGAAGATCAATAAAATACTTGGATTTGGGATTGGGAGATCGTCATTCCTTCGTTGTGAGCTCTTGGGGTTTGATCTCTCTACACTCATATTCTGAATTGTAATCTTTTTGAGTGTATTTGATCAACTTCTCATTGTAATTCTTGTGGGAGCCCTCAACGTGTGAGGTAGCCCCATAAAAACGGTGATTACACTTGATAGTGAAGTCAAGTCGGCCTGTGTGGTGACTTGAAGAGGAAAAGAGTTGAGAACCCGGCTCTGTGTGAGCTTCCTCAACGAGGACGTAGATCTCTTGGTGAGATCGAACCTCGGTAAAAATTCGTGTCTTTTGTCTCTCATTTGGTTTACATCTTGACACATTAGATTACTAGTTTGCTAGTCATCGTTTGAGTTCTTTACAAGTTTGCACGTGCATCCATACTATAAATTTAAGTTATAAAAACTGTTGTTCTTATTCCGCTGCTATAAGATAAAACTTGTGAGACACACTTAATCAACTCAAACAATTCAGCACACCGGACTAGTCCGCCCACACAACCGGACTAGTCCGGTCAGTCAAATTTCTAACACCTTTATTAAGTGTGCAGGAATTCTTTAAAGGCCTATTCACCCCCCCTCTAGGCCACATTCAATTGGTATCAGAGCCAAGTTCTCCATCAACGAGACTCACATCTTGGAGAGATCAATGGCCTCTGAGAAGAACAACGATATCCCGAAGACGAGCAACAACGATGAGGAGCAAGAAGCCAAAGCCTTCGATGTGCTGAAAGAAAACCCACATGACGATGAAGAAGTGAGGCAGCTAAAAGCACTCCTGAGAAAGAAACTGCTGGCACAAAAAGGAAAAGAGGAAGAAAAGACGATGGGGAGTGGTCATCACGACTACTCCCGGTATTCTTACAACTACAACCGACTCAACTCAAATAATCATTATCTCTCTATTCCTATGGGAAGGCCTCCACAGTTTGATGGAAGTGACTACACCATGTGGAAGTACAACATGAAGATGCATCCGATATCCCTGAACCCTAGTCTGTGGCACATTGTTTGCACAGGCATCGATATTCCGGACACGGATGATGAACTCACCCCAAAACAAGAACAGGAGATTCACAGAAACGCACAAGCCGTCGCCGTGATCACATCATCACTAAGCAGAGAGGAATTCACCAAGATCGATGGGTTAGAAAGTGCAAAAGAAATCTGGGATACCCTCAAGACAGCTCACGAAGGAAATAGGTCAGTTCGTGAAGCCAAAATCGAAATGCTTGAAGGAGAGTTGGGAAGATTTGCTATTGAAGAAGGCGAATCACCTCAAGACATGTACAACCGGATGAAAGCACTCATCAACAGAATTCGTGCGTATGGAAGTAAGAAATGGACAGATCACGAAGTGGTCAAAAGAATGATTAGAGCCTTCATGCCAAGAAACGTCACACTTTGCTCAATGATTAGAGAAAGCCCCGGGTTTCACAAAATGACTCCCGATGAGTTATTGGGAAAGATCATAAATCATGAAATGATGGAGAAAGAGGCTCAATACGTCAAAGACTTAGCCGAGCTCACCTCTTCTAAAAAGAAAGAAGTTGCCCTCAAAGCAACGTGCAGACCCGAACTCAAAGAAACTCGTGAAGACCAAGACGATGGAGATATAAGCGATGAAAGCATCGATCTTGATGACGAAGAAATGGTACTCTTCATCAAAAAGTTCAAACGCATGATGAAGAGAAGACACGGCAACAATTCACATGAAGGCAAAAGCAAGGATAAAGGAAAATCCAAGGCTCGACGCACTTGCTACAACTGCGGAGAGTATGGTCACTTCATGGTGGACTGTACTTATGAGGAAAACAAAAAGAAGAAGGAAACAAGATCTCAAGAAAAGAAAAATTTCAGAAAAAGAAGACAAGCCCATCAAGCTCACATTGGGAAGGAGTGGGACTCAAACGACGAGTCCTCCTCCGATGAAGAAGAAGAGGTGGCCACAATCGCAGTCAAGAAACCAACTACGAGAGCCACACTCTTTCCGAACATGGGAGGACAGGACATGAACATCCACACTTGTCTTATGGCTAAGGAAGGCAAGAAAAAGGTTAGACTTACTCCTCCTATAATAAATTCCTCCATTGATGACTTTGATAGCTCTAGTGATAATGAAGAATTATTTAGAGGGCTAAGTAAAATTGCTTTAAAGAAAATGGAAATGTTGTCGAACGAAATCTTTGAAAAGGAGGAACTTGTCAACCGACAAGAAGATATGCTCATCCTTGAGAGGAAGAGATATCAAGAAGTTGAAAAGCTTCTTGAGCTTGAAAGAGAGAAGAATGAGTCACTTGAGTTAGAGCTAACCTTGAGTAAGGAAACTTACTCAAAGTTAGAGAACTCGCACATTGTAATCAAGGAAGAACTTGCTAACTTGTCAAAAGTTAACAAAATCCTTGAGGTGCAAGTTGAGTCCCTCAAACAAAGTGACTCCTCTTCCTCCAATAGCTCTTCCTCCAAAGATATGCGCTCGACAACAGTAAGAACCTGCACTTGCTCTAGTAAGAAGAATGTAATTTCTAATGCTTTAACCCCACATGACATGCATTCTTCTCAAAACGGCATCTTTGATAAGGAGAAGATCAAATATGCAAGAAGTGCATATATGATCACTAGACCTTCCAATGTCAAAGATGGACTTGGCTTCGACAGGAATAGACACATGTCTACCTCTAATCATGCTAAGAATAGAATCATTTTTGTTAAAGAAAAATCCCATGAATCTGAGCTACAAACATTATTCCATACATTTGATGCTTCTTATGTTCTCATGAAAAACAAGTATGGAAAAGTCATTGCTAAATATACAGGGTCACGCCAGAAGAACTTAAAAACTTGTGTGTGGGTGCCCAAGACTCTTGTGACTAACCTGAGAGGACCCAAGCAAGCTTGGGTACCTAAAACCCAGAAATAATTCTGTTTTGCAGGCTTACTCCTCCGGTGGATCTAAGTGGGTGCTAGACAGCGGATGCACAAATCATATGACCGGAGAGAGAAGTATGTTTGTGGAATACGAGTGCAACAAGGATCCAAGTGAAGGAATATACTTTGGAGATAACAGCCAAGGAAAGGTCCTTGGTAGTGGTAACATTGAAATATCCTCTCAACACACCTTATCTAATGTTTTACATGTAGATTCTCTAGATTATAATCTTTTATCAATATCTCAACTATGCGACAAAGGTTACAACTATTTATTCACTAATGAGGGTGTGACCGTCTTTATAAGAAGCGATGGCTCGATTGCATTCAAGGGATTGTTGAAGGGAAAGCTTTATCTTGTTGACTTCAACAAAGATAAAGCCGAACTCAATACTTGCTTGGTTGCTAAGACCAACATGGGATGGCTGTGGCATAGACGGCTAGCCCATGTTGGAATGAGAAATCTGCAGAAACTTCTAAAAGGTGGTCACATCCGTGGTCTTAAGGATGTGGTTTTTGAAAAAGACAGGCCGTGCAGCGCTTGTCAAGCAGGAAAACAGGTTGGAGCACCACACCCCACCAAGAATGTGATGACCACCGCTAAACCGCTGGAACTTCTCCACATGGATCTCTTTGGTCCAATTGCGTACATCAGCATCGGCGGTAACAAATACGGTTTAGTAATTGTTGATGATTTTCAAGATTTAGCTGGGTATTTTTCTTGTATGATAAATCAGAAACTCAAGGAATCCTCAAGAAGTTCTTGAAAAGAGCTCAAAATGAATTCTCATTAACAGTAAAGAATATCAGAAGTGACAATGGGACAGAATTCAAGAACACCCAAGTTGAAGAATATCTCAATGAAGAAGGTATAAAGCATGAATTCTCGGCACCCTATTCTCCTCAACAGAATGGGGTGGCCGAAAGGAAAAACCGAACATTGATCGAAATGGCGAGAACAATGTTGGATGAATACAAGACATCAGACCGGTTTTGGGCAGAAGCGGTGAATACCGCTTGTCATGCCACAAATCGGTTGTACTTTCATCGACTTCTGAAGAAAACTCCATATGAGCTTCTCACGGGTAAAAAGCCTAACGTTTCTTATTTCAAAGTTTTTGGTTGCAAATGTTTTATTCTGAACAAGAAACCAAGGGCCTCGAAGTTTGCTTCGAAGTCCGATGAAGGATTCTTGCTCGGATATGAATCGAACGCCTACGCCTATCGTGTCTTCAACAAAGTGTCCGACCTTGTTGAAGTAGCGCGTGACGTAGTGTTCGATGAAACTAATGGCTCACAAGTGGAGCAAGTCGATAAGTCTATGCTAGATAAGGAGGAAGCTCCATGTGAAGCCCTGAAGAAAATAGCACTTGGTGATATCCTACCACGAGAGGAGACACAAGATGAATTTCATCAAGGAAGCAATGATCAAGGGGGAGCTCCTACACAAGATCAAGTTGAGGAAGATCAAGAAAATCAAGATGATCATGGAAGCAATGATCTAGGGGGAGACATGACACATGAAGACAATGAAGAACGAACAACTATACAAAATCCACACCCAAGAGTACATCAGTGTGTGCAAAGGGACCATCCTGTCAACAATATCATTGGAGATATTGCTAAGGGAGTAACTACTAGATCTCAAATTGCAAATTTTTGTGAACACTATTCTTTTGTGTCTTTTCTGGAGCCATACAGGGTAGAAGAAGCCTTAAGGGATCCAGACTGGGTGATTGCGATGCAAGAGGAGCTGAACAACTTCAAAAGAAATGAAGTGTGGGAGCTGGTGAAAAGACCAAGGGCGAACATCGTTGGAACCAAATGGGTCTTTCGGAACAAACAAGATGAACATGGAGTAGTGACAAGAAATAAAGCAAGGTTGGTGGCCAAAGGTTATTCTCAAGTGGAAGGTTTGGATTTCGATGAAACCTTCGCTCCTGTAGCTAGACTTGAGTCCATTCGCATTTTATTGGCATATGCTACTCACCATAATTTTAAGTTGTATCAAATGGACGTCAAGAGTGCCTTTCTGAATGGTCCGATAAAGGAGGAAGTCTATGTGGAGCAGCCACCGGGGTTCGAAGATCAGAAGTATCCCAACCATGTCTATAAACTGCGTTCGAGATGTCAATGATGGGTGAATTGAAGTTCTTCTTGGGATTTCAAGTGAAGCAACTGAGAGAAGGTACATTTATAAGCCAAACTAAATATACACAAGACATTCTCAAGAAATTCAATATGGACAAAGCCAAGCCCATCAAGACACCCATGGCCATCAACGGACATCTTGACCTCAATGAAGATGGTCCAAATGTGGACCAAAAGGTATATCGGTCCATGATTGGTTCCTTACTATACTTATGTGCATCTAGGCCAGATATTATGCTTAGTGTTTGCATGTGTGCAAGGTTTCAAGCCGCACCCAAAGAGTGTCACTTAATTGCTGTAAAAAGAATCCTAAGGTATCTTGTGCACACACCCAACTTGGGCCTTTGGTATCCCAAAGGATCCAAGTTTAACTTGATAGGGTACTCCGATGCTGACTATGCGGGATGCAAAGTCGATAGAAAGAGCACGTCAGGGACTTGTCAATTTCTTGGTAGGTCCCTAGTTTCTTGGTCATCTAAAAAGCAAAACTCCATTGCTCTTTCCACAGCGGAAGCAGAGTATGTTGCAGCCGATAGTTGCTGTGCGCAACTGCTCTGGATGCAACAAACTCTTAGGGACTACGGCTACAATCTAAGTCATATCCCGCTTCTATGCGATAATGAAAGTGCTATAAAAATTGCACACAACCCGGTAGAGCACTCAAGAACTAAGCACATAGACATCCATCATCACTTTCTTAGAGATCATTCATTAAAAGGTGACATAGCTATTTCACATGTTAGGACTGAAAAACAACTTGCAGATATTTTTACCAAACCATTAGATGAGAAAAGGTTCTGTGAACTAAGAAATGAGCTAAACATTCTTGACTCTCGAAATGTGGCTTGAAACATTGCATACCTGGTTGCAACTAAAATTGTTCCTCCGTACTGTCAAAAATGCTCCTCCTCTCCTTTGTACTCAGAAAACTATTCTTAATGAATAAATCTTGTGGATTATGACCATTGTTTGATTGTTGATTGTATACTGGTCGTAATCACCAAGACTACTTGCAAAATTGTTGTCCTTGGATCACTATTAGTTATCTATATATATATATCAAGTCTGTTGAAAACGGACTAGTCTGATTCCCAACCGGACTAGTCCGGACACACAACAATTAGGTTAAACTCAGGGGTACCGGACTAGTCCGCTACCAGGACCGGACTAGTCCGGTCAGTCGGATATAGAAGCAGTCAGCCGGACCAAACGCCTCCCTCTCCACTCATAATCACTTTGCAACACCCTCTCTCCTAAACCCTAGCTCTCAAAGTGATTTTCGAGTTGAGCCCCCAAACTCGGAGTTTTCTCCGTGAAAAAGCCTCTTCTCGACGAGGGGATCCTACTTTCCGGACACATCCGGATTGATTTCCACTCCTTCAACGCGAACCTTCAAATCTTGGTAAATCCCCCCAAAACCCAAAATCTCAATTTTTCTAGCTCTAGCTAGTTTCCTTTGATTTCAAAAGGATGTACATTGCATAAATAGATGTATTTCTACCACTTTCCTACCCTTGTATCCATAGATAGGAGATTTGCTTCAAATAAAACACTCAAGTTAGGGTTCTTATGCTAGGCCGGACTAGTCCGGCGTCCAGATGCGGACAAGTCCGGTCCACCGGACTAGTCCGCACTCTGAAACCGGACAAGTCCGGTCTCTGACAGCTGAACTCCTACATTTCCATTTGAAGTCGATAAGGTGTCCGTTTGCATCTAATCCTTAAACTCCTTGTCAGGCATCATGTCTTCAGGATCAAATGACAGCTCTTTTCACATTGACGAAGAAGTTCAACGTGAAAGAGTGAGGAGAGCTAAGGAGGGAGTGATGAAGAAGAGACATGACGTCAATGCTCACTCTCCACCCTCCGACGACAATCTTCCTAAGAAGAGAAAAGTCATTATCAAAAGGCCTCAAAGGAAAGATGCTGCTGAGGGCTCATCAGGGCCAAGAAGAGTTCTCAATAAAGGGAAGGGACTTGCTAGTGGCCCCATTGGGCCCTTGAAATTGAAAAATCCCGTTCATCGCAACAGGCAGCCTTCAAGTGAAGATTTCACTGGAAAAGGGAATGAGCTAGCTGATAACTTCAGAAAGATTGAAGTGTATGGACGACCTAAACAATGTTCTGATCCTAGGTTCTGGAGCAACTTCCATGCAGACTACTACGAGCACGTGTACATGAAGATGAAGAATCCCGTAGTAGAGAGTCAATGGCTGAATGTTGACTACCTGAAGTCGAAGAAGTATCCCACATTTCGTGAGATGGTGGAGGCCTTAGAGAGGCACGGTCTGACGGACCTGCTATCCTTTGAGTATGACTGGAACAATGAAGTCATTACTCAGTTTTACTCCACTCTCTACTTTGCTCGGGATGATGGAGACAGTCTTACTTGGATGACTCATGGTTCAAGGTACAGTGTCACTTATGATGAATTTGCTAGGATTCTTCACCTCCAAAACACTTTGGATCATGAACTGGTCATTCATAATCTGAAACCCCTGGAGAAGGAGGAACTTGAATTTCTCTATGACACAAGGATGCCATATGTCCCTCCAACCATCAAATATCTAAAGCCCTTCTTTGTGGTTCTAAATAGAGTCTTGAGAAAGACGATAGCTCCGAAGGATGGAGATGCAGGAACTATACAAGGAACCTTGAGAACTCTCATGAAAGTCATTAGTGGGAGGAGACCATTCAATGTCTTTGAGTATATCTACAATGACATTGTGAACATCTCAATTACCCCCAATAGGTCCTGTGGATACGCACCGTATATCATGTACATGATTGAGAAGGTGACAGGACTCGAGTTTGTCAAGGATGTCAAGCATATGGGGTTGAAGCCGCAAAAACCCACCGAGTACACTCTCCCTCCGGCTCCAGCTGCCCCGTCCTCTCCACCAGTGGAGGGGAGATCAAAGCAACCTTATGATGACACTAGGTCTGCAGCTGCTCCTCCTGGCTCTCCACCTGCCCAAGAATCATCTAGCGGCATCCTCAAGATGCTCTCCTCTATCTTTGCCTGCTGCCGTAAGATCGAAGACAGGCAACGCAAAGAAAAGCTTGCAAGGAAGAGACATCAACAGTACGTCAATGCAAATATCAAGTCTATCTGTGCAAAGCTTGAGATTGAGCCTGTTGGATCACCGCCTGCCTCCGAGGACTCAGAGGAAGATCCTGCTCCCGTGGATGATGAAGATGAAGATCAGACTGAGACTGACGGAGGAGGCAGTGATGAGTGACTTCCCTCAATTTTTCTCTTTTTGGTGTCTTGATGCCAAAGGGGGAGAGATTGAGATGGAAGATTGACATTAGAGTTGGACTATTTTTCTATCTAGTATTAATCATTAAGATCTTGTGTGATCAAGGACATGTACCTAATCTTGTAATGCACTATTTCTTTTCCTATGTGTGAAGTACTGTGATCTAATGCCCACTTACATGTTCACTACTGGTTGTCTTTAATTTAGCACATTTTGTTTATCACACACCTGTGAGGCACCTCACCATAAGGTGTATACATATGTGAGAAGTTTTTTGTGAATTCTTTATTGTTCTCATGTGTACGCACCTTATGAAAATCAACCTTTTATTCTCAATTGTGATATCTCAAATGGTTGTCATCAATCACCAAAAAGGGGGAGATTGTAAGTGCATCTAGGATATCCCTTGTGGGTTTTGGCTAATTGATGACGAACATATGAGATCCTAATGAAACTATTAAGATGATTGCAGGATAAACAAAGTGAACTGGCTCGGCACACACATAAAAAGGTGAAAAATAGAGTGGTGCCCGAAAAGGAAGAAGTTAGTGAAATTTAGAGAAGCAAAGTAGATATAAATGTATAGGTGGTGTGTGAGAGAGACACATCCCAAGAGCTCATGACTTTGCGTAGGGGTAAGGGGTTTAAAAATCAACTAAAATCCACTGAAAACCGGACTAGTCCGTTCATGGACCGGACTAGTCCGTTTAACTTTCTGAAAGACGCAAACATAGTGCACCGGACTAGTCCGCCTTGTGAACCGGACTAGTCCGGTCAGGTCACTGGAACGCAACCGGACAAGTCCGGTTTTAGACCGGACTAGTCCGGTCATGTCTCTATTGTCCTCCTTAGAGGACTACGGACTAGTCCATCCAGCAACAGGACTAGTCCGCTAAAGTTTCTGAAAACCCATCTCACATAGTACCGGACAAGTCCGGTTTATGGACCGGACTAGTCCGGTTAACCCACTGGAAGTAGGCCGGACAAGTCCGATCATATATCGGACTAGTCCGGTAGTAGGTTTAACAACGGAAACTTTTTGGAAAAGCCTATAAAAAGAGGTCCTTCGGCTTTTCCCCAAGATGACACGACTCATACTGTCAAAACTTGAAACCCTAGCGCCGCCACCTGTCCCAAGAGCCCAAAAACACATCTCCCCACACATCTAAGGTGCAAAAAGGTGAAGATCAATAAAATACTTGGATTTGGGATTGGGAGATCGTCGTTCCTTTGTTGTGAGCTCTTGGGGTTTGATCTCTCTACACTCATATTCTGAATTGTAATCTTTTTGAGTGTATTTGATCAACTTCTCATTGTAATTCTTGTGGGAGCCCTCAACGTGTGAGGTAGCCCCATAAAAACGGTGATTACACTTGATAGTGAAGTCAAGTCGGCCTGTGTGGTGACATGAAGAGGAAAAGGGTTGAGAACCCGACTCTGTGTGAGCTTCCTCAACGAGGACGTAGATCTCTTGGTGAGATCGAACCTCGGTAAAAATTCGTGTCTTTTGTCTCTCATTTGGTTTACATCTTCACACATTAGATTACTAGTTTGCTAGTCATCGTTTGAGTTCTTTACAAGTTTGCATGTGCATCCATACTATAAATTTAAGTTATAAAAACTGTTGTTCTTATTCCGCTGCTATAAGATAAAACTTGTGAGACACACTTAATCAACTCAAACAATTCAGCACACCGGACTAGTCCGCCCACACAACCGGACTAGTCCGGTCAGTCAAATTTCTAACAACTTTATTAAGTGTGCAGGAATTCTTTAAAGGCCTATTCACCCCCCCTCTAGGCCACATTCACTGACGCATATTGCGCCAGATGGTTGAAGGAACGGGAGTAGTCATGGGCACTCCTCCTGCCCTGCTTCAGTTCCAAGAATTCTTGGAACTTCCTCTTCATTATCCCGGGAGAGATATGATAGGCGCGGAATGCCCCCGGAATTCCTCCCACTCCACGGCATGGCCAGCCGGACATGAGACGACATAGTTCGCCCACCACGCACTAGCGGCACCGTGAAGCTGCTGCGTCGCGAACAGAGTCTTTTGCCACTCCGTACATTAGAGCAGCTCGAATTTGGACTCGATTGTCCGCAGCCAGTTGTCGGCCTCCAGTGGTTCTGCGGCTTCTGTGAACACCGGAGGGTGCGTACTCATGAAGTCCGAGTACGTCACATCACGGAGCTCACGAGGCCCCCTCTCTTGACGCCCCCCCCCCCCCCGCCTGGGACGTATTCTGCACGATCGTGCGGAGCAGGTCGGTCTGTTCCTCACGACCACCCACCAGTGCCGCTATCACATCCGCTAGGGTAAGCGGAGGCGGCGGTGGTGATTGCTGCTGCGGGGTGCTGTCGTAGGCAGGTGGCTGGGAGTCATCGCCTCCCTGCTGGCTAGAGCCACCAATCTCGTGCGTGGTCCGAGTGCGAACCATCTGCAACCATACGACAATAAACATCAATCCCGCAACATATTGCATGCAGTCCAATAAAATAGGCAGAAAACATAATGACATTAAAACATGCGATACATCTCGTATACGGATAATGTAATAACTTTGCACAAGCTACACCATTACCAGACCAAATACAAGCTAGTTAAATCCAACTTGATGAACCTCCTCTTTGGAAGCTCACCACAACTAGGTTTGGCCACTACGAGACGTTACTATTGCTTTGTCTTCACGTATACCACCCTTTTATCTTCTATATGACACAAACATGGCCTCTAGCAAAAGAAACTTGAGTAAGGCATATACTCAATCTTTCACTAGTTGAAGATAACCACTCATGAGTATGTTCTACCCCATTGGAAGTACTTAAACCCCCTAGGGTACAACAACCTCCCAATAAGTTCAATTGTCGTTCCTCTGTCAGAATGACCAGTTTCTACATATCCAAGATTTTGATCTGGTACTGGGCATTTTCATGACTCAAGTTGAATACTAAAGTTAAAGTTAACTTCAGTATATTTCCAACGAGTACTTATTTTCCCTCAGATCAGCTCTGGTCAAAAAGTTATGATAATTCAAATTTAACAAATTTTCTGGAAGAATTTCAACAGCACCTCCTTTCGAATGTTGCTGTTTTCAACTCACATTTCCACTGAATTCCGTGCTGAAAATACAGAAACTTTGAATTACAAAGATGTAACACATCTCCTCCTCTTTCTATATATGTATGATATGAAAATTTTTTATTTTTCTACTGGAAGTTATGCTGGAAAAAAAGAAGAGTCCAGAGAGTGTTTTGAATCTGTCCTAGTTCTGGACAGTTTACATCCCTCTGGAATTTAAGCCCTCTTAATGTGTGATTCAGCTCTGGAAGTCTACAACAAAGTTGGAGAGTGCTCAAACAACTTTCCAGAACGATCTCCCACACCTCCATTGGACAAATGATCTGTGAGTTATGCTCTGTTAAGGTTCAGCAAACTTGCTGCCTAAAACAGAGCACTCTGTTTTTCAATCCTTTAGAGCTGCACTGATCCACTATCAAATTTTTCTACCCAACCAGGGTCCTAAATGTTGAAATTTAGAAATTTTAATTCCTTATTATCATTATCTTTCATGCACATGCCTATGATATGTCGGTACTACGTTCCTCTCAAAAAGAAAATCCTAACCGGATTATATCGGCATATACGTCTCAGTTGTGGAACTAAACGGTCTCTCGCACACGTTTACTACATGGGGTACATACATGGTTAGTACCTCCAGAAGAACACACAATAATGATGAACTCAATGGTTGTTTCCATTTCAAGCAGGTCCATATTTGAAAGTAAATACAAACGCCTGTATCATTGACATACGGCCGTCCTTGAGTTAAGCCACGTCTCAAGGTACGTGATCGTGTTTCAACACCACACGATGGGGAACCCGAGTATATCATGAACGGATCGTCACGGTTGGAAATGTTATCAACTCAACAGATAGCACCTACTGCCCTGCAGGGCACGCCGATGGCAAGCGCTGCGTATGTCCTCCTGGGCTATTTCCAGACGAACACACTCTCGCGTTGCTGATCACGCGATGGGGTCTCCACTTACTCGCCTAATGCATGCTAGGGATCAGTGTTTCATATGAACTCAGGAACATGAAGAGTCCAAGAGTTTCATATTGACGTCTCACACTAAGCTGTGAGACCTATCCGTGAACCACGTTCCTTGTCACGGGAGCTACCCGAAATTGAACCGCTTTCGGTAGCATTCCTTACCATTCTTACCAGAGCGTAGGTGCGTCGTTACATAATTAAAATTCAGAATTATAACACATATGTTAGTCTTGCCACTTTAAGTAACTATGCTAATATAGTCCTTACTTGGGCAAACTACCGAATCCTCACCATAAACCTAAGTTTTCCTGTAATACAGTCCTTAATTACTGTGCTATCCCCAATGCGGCTCTGATACCAGGCTGTGGCGGGCTGGGAACCGCTCATCCAGGATCGCAGAGGGTGGTGACGCACGATGCGACACCCGACATCACACATCATAAGGGTACATTGTATTACATAGAAAACAAACTGAAACTTTATAAAGTAGTACACTGTTCAGTTACAAACTAAGGTATACATTACACAACGGAAGTTTTAATTGGTACAACTCACGCCCACCTATCTAGCAAAAGTCGGTTGCCCAGCCCTAGGGCAACCCACACTAGCTGCACTCCTCAGCTCAGCGCGGCGTGTACGGCTCCCACTCAGCCATGGTCCCCGACGGAGGGTAACCCTCGCCGGTGGACTCGTAACCCGAGTCCGTGGGTGGCTCCTCACCTGAAAAACACTTAAGCAGCAACCATGAGAACGATGGCTCAACAAGACTTAACCGACTCACCTAGGCATGAAACTCTACATGTAGTGTACAACAAACATGGGGTGGTACGTTTTTAGCAAAGGGATACGCCTACAAGTTCATCCTTAATTCATCTTTTAGCCACAGTTAACAGTTCATGAATCTGAAATTTAATAAGCAATTTTTGGTGGCACACATGTAATAATACAATTATATCATACAGCAGAATTGAATCATAACATTCCATAAATTATCTACATTACGACGAAGTGAACAAGCGGTACTCGTCACCGCAAGGGACGGCGAATCGACTCGATATACACCTTCAGGGATACCCAAAGAGCACGTCACGTACGCCCACCCGTGGAGCTGCACCGCATGCTCACTCGATGTCGTACGGGATAACCTTTCACCCAACAGCCCAAACGTCAAACCGGTCGCACCGAAACAGACAGGAGGTTCCCTACACGGAGCATCTCTCTATGCCCGTTAGCAGATTTCCACCTTGCTGCCCTCAACCTACACCTATAAATCGGTGTGCTATGTCTCGACGCCCGGAGGTTTAGGTTACATTGGTTTACCGGGGCCCATATATCCGATATGCCTTTGGTACGTTCAATACTTGCTCAGCAGGGCCATAGACGGATCGGTCCTCAATCGACACGGATAGGGCTGCGCACACAAGACTTCCTCTTGCTACGCCCTAGCCCCTGCCTAGTCTCATTTTCATTACTAAAGTGATCTCACATCACTCGAACCAATCCCGTGTGTCCCAAGCCTAACTCGCGAGTAGATTCCAACTACTCGACTTGTACCGAAGTCCTATAAATCATTAAGCATAGCCTGTCTACTTAAGCTCTTAGACACTACCCTCACTCTTATAGGAAAATTTTGGTTATGCAAGTGGGGTTCCATCCATCCTACACCTAATGCACATTCATACTTCACCCTAGACATGTGAACAAAGCAAAACTTTATAAAAGGGTTAATGCAAACCGGGGCTTGCCTTGTTGCTGCTGGTCAGTGGTTAGGTCTTCGTCCGGATGAAGGAAGTCGAGCACTTCCGGAGTCTCTTCGCCTTCAGCGACTACACGTTAACGAGACACTACATGCCAATTCAAATGCAATGTGTAAACTTGAATAAGTAATTACTATAGCTCTAGCTAACCCTCCCCTTTGGTTCTGAGATTTTTAGGGTGGCTTGGTATGGTCCTAACCAAAGTCTTGACCAAGTTTCATTTGAAACAAAGTTCATTTGAGCCTTGCACGAATAAAAACCTATTTGGTCAATATTTGAGACTCTAAGTAATTCCAAGGGTTTTTCATGGATCTAACCATTACTTTCTGGAAACTAGAATTTAAGATAGTTCTAATGGACTTGGTTTCATGTCATTTGAAGAATTCTAGAGAAAGTTGTGCCCTAAACAAGATTTGAGAAAATCTGAAAAATGTTTATGTACATTTTTCTATTTTCTGAGGGCAGTTCACTTAATCACACCATTTAAGGGACTAAATGAACTTGGATGAGTCTGAAAATTTTACTGTGACCCTAGGATATTCCAATGAACCTCTCAGTCAAATTTCAGAATTTTTCATAAAGTAATTCTCCAGATAAAATTCCTAACAGTTTGATGTAGGGATTTAATTCTGGAAAACTATTAACTTTCATGAGCTGAAATTTGTATTGCTGGAAAGTACTCACAAAGATGAGTTCAGCAAAATTTGGTTCACTGGATTTGGAGCTTTCTACACAAAGTTATGAATTTCTAAAGTTTGGACTGAATCTGGAATTGTTTTCTATTGCAAATTCTTGTTGGGCCCACTGTTTAAACTGCAGCCAATAGGATTTGCGGACACACGAGGCTACGGGGTTTTTATCTGTGTAGCCGCACCGGATCCTAAGCCACAGCGAATCCCAGTTTTTAAATACACCCGCGGACAGGTGGGCCAGCCCCACCCTTCTTCAACCTCCGGCGTTTCTTACCGCGCGCGCGCCCACCTCGCCGTACCGAGGCGGCGCCGCGCCGGCTTTGTGCTCCCGGCCGTCTCCCGGCCGGAGACTCGCCGCCAGGGGGTTTTTGGGGTCGGGGAACTCGGTTGTGGGGGTGTCCTAGCTCAGGCGTGAAAGCCGCTCGGTTGGGCTGTCACCGTGAGCCGAGCTACGACAGTTTCCTCGGTTGTAGCCAAGACCCGCTGAGCTAGGGTTGGGAGGGCTGAACTCGAATGTTTTTGCGCCGAGGAGGTAGAGGACGAGCGACTGGTGTGATTTTACCGGTCGGAAGACGCTGTGCGCGGTGATTTTGCGGGGTTCTTGATCGAGTGCAAGCGGCAGCGTGTACTCGGTTCTTTTCTTGGGCGATAGGTAACGACGCCTCGGTTTGGCGGTGTTTGTGCGTGGTGATCGAGTAGGAAGCAGCTGGCCAGCTCGAGGGAGGAAGCAGGAGGTGGCTGTGTGGCCTCACGCGGTGGCGCCCGGAGGATCATCTCGGTGGCGCGCGGTGAGCGATTGCTTCGGCGAGAAGCAGAGCCCGTTCGGCTGTGAAACAGCTCCCCCACTGACCTGTGGGTCCCTCCCCCCTCTAATCTCCTTCCAAATCCTTCTGTAAATATCCCAGCCAATCTCCATTGAATGAGAGACTTAAGCACCAAGCTACATTTTGAATTTGGTTCCCTCAACTGGAATTTGGTTTGGCTAAATTTGCTTCACATTTGAACTGAAATTCAAATTCAGTTTTGAATTATTGCAAATTTAGCTCCTGACAAGATTACTTCCAATGGGGGTGAAAATTGTTGGACCAACTCAGAAAAATGTGCTGAGTTTGAATATGAAGCCAACTTTTGAATCCAAGTAATGAAAGTTGCTGAAATTTGAATTTGCATTCAAATTGGCCTCTTTTTCAAATGCCTTCAAAAGTGCTTCAAAAGTGTGGGATTTGCATGAAATTTGGCCTGAACCTTCCCAAGACTATTTAAGTGCTAGGGGTGAGCTCAACCTCTCACGTTCATGTGTAGAAATCCTACTTTGTAAATGTTAGGGCTTTCCCCTTTAATCACCCTTTTGATGGAGGTTACTTGCTCTTCACAAGTCTTCACAAGATATCCACAACAAACGTTGTGGTCTTGTGAGGTGATGAATTTTTTTTTGCAAGTCCCTTTTCTTGGGCTTTCACATCATTATGCCTTTATACTATGTTATGTTGAGATGATCTTGTTGATTGATATCATTTATGTTCCCTTCGATGTATTTTACACTCTTTTTATCTGTCGAAGTGTGTCGTCGACACTTCCCTTGGGCCTGCTTCAGGAGCAGCCCGCGAAGGTTCTTTTTCGGAGGGGCTAGTCCTCTCGAGAGGTCTCACTGGTTGTGAGAGGATTGACACAAGGATTTTTACGTGGTTCGGGCCGCCGCAGCGTAATACCCTATGTCCACGGGAGTTGTGTTGCTCGGAGCTTAGAACCGGAGTTCTAAGCCTGGTGATCTGGATGATCTGAGTTGCCCTAGGCGCTAGAGGGAGCCAACCCTGGAATGGTCGAACCCCTTGCAACGTTGCCTACCCGTGCCTTTTATAATTCAAGGCTTGGGCGACTTACAAGATGGGCCCCGGGGTCAGACAGGTGGCCCCGGGGTGATTTTGTGCCATCTACCATGTCTTGCAGTGGATGCTGATAGCTGTCTCATGGCGATGGCTTCTTGGTCGTCGTCCTGCCGTCCTGCCCGTGCCGCAAGCTAGGCGAAGTGGTTGATGATGACAGGGACGGCAGGGCATGTCTTGTCGCTGTATTTATTGGTCACCAGCTTCTGACATGGTACGCCTATCTTGACTGTGACGCGACTGGTCACAGTGCCTCCTGACAAGCGTGCGCCGCACCTCCGCGTCTTGGGAAGGCGCGGGTCTTGAATGCCTTGGTCTGACAAGGCACAGCGTGCCTTTACTCCTGCTGCCTACCGAGCGGGGGTGGGCAGCGCGGCTCTTCTGGCCACGTGGCAGGCCCGGAGCTCCCCTCTAAGGAGAGGGAAGGCCTGGCCCTGCTCGACACGTGGCGCTCTTGGAGCTCCCCCCCGGAGGGGGCGAGGTCCAGCTCTTCTGGCCATGTGGCTGGCCCGGAGCTCCCCTCTGAGGAGAGGGGAGGCCCGGCCCTGCTGGACACGTGGCACCCTCGGAGCTCAACTCTGCAGAGGGGGTGAGGTCCTTAGGCGGTTTTCTCCTGTGCGCGAGGGTACCCGGTATTGAGGGTACCAACATTATAACATCACACTTAGGCACCCCACCATAACACATGTGTGTATGAAATCCCCATATAATTCATTCATGTGCATATTTTTCTTGATAAACTCTTATGCACACATTTTAGGGGAGTGAAAGTGCATATAGACACCCCTTGTGGGTTTTGGTTGATTTATGACAAACAAATGAGACACTAACAAAATTGTTGAGAATGAGCGTAGGTTCTCAAAGAAATTAAGAACAAAACGCAAAAAAATTAGAAGGAGGATCCAAATTGATAAGAGCTCAAAAACTGAAAAGATTAGATCACTTAGTATAGAGTGTGTTGGAGAAACACACCCCAAGAGCTCAAGAGAAAGAAATCAAACTAACTGCACAATTTCAACATGTGCGGACTAGTCCGATATCAACCGGACTAGTCTAATTTTTTTTCTGACCAGAAAACGGACTAGTCCGATATCATCCGGACAAGTCCGATTTTGTCTCTGGACAGGAAACAGACTAGTCCACACTACTACGGACTAGTCCGATATCTCACGACACTTAGGGTTTTCTACACACCGCACACCGCACTAGTCCGGAGTCAACCACGGACTAGTCCGGACATCGCAAACCCTAACGTACCCATTGGAAACCCTACTATAAAAAGAGGTGTACGACCATACCAACAGAACTCTCCAACCCCCTGCGCCGTCACACCTCCCAAGAGCCCAAAATTCTCATCTCTCCACACATTCTAACCCAAAAAGGATCAATTTTTTGGGGATTAGCAATTGATCAAAGGAGAGACATGTTCTACACATCTTGAGCTCTTGGTTTTGATCTCTCGCACACTCTTGTTTGTTAATTATTCATCTGTTGAGTGTGTTGAGTTGTGTTCATTCACTTGTTGTAATTCTCGGGGAGCCCTCAACTTGTGAGAAGGCCCCTTGAACGGTTTATTCCCCTTTGTGATTAGTGGAAGAGAATCGGTCTTTGTGGCGATTTGACGAGGATAGGGTTGGAGAAGACCCAGTCATTAGTGGACTCCTCAACGGGGATGTAGATTTCCTTCGTGGAATCGAACCTCGGGATAAACACTTGTCTCCTACTCTTGTTCACTAATTGTTCATCATATTTTAGTATTTAATCTATCCTTTGAAATTCACATTCAAACATTAAAATCGAAGTTGTTTCCTGTTACTCATTGTGTCACTGTTGCAATACATCCAAACTAACAATTAATTTCAGTTGCATAGAGTATTAGAAGTGAACATTGATCAATCTTGATCTCCCTAGTCCACGCATAGCGGACTAGTCCGCCCAGTACCGGACTAGTCTGATTTTTCTCTGTTTAGAAAACGGACTAGTCCGCACTCTACTGGACTAGTCTGATTTCCATGTATTTGATAAACCTACTAAGTGTTTCGGGGATCAACAAAGCATCGAAAAGCCTATTCACCCCCCTCTAGGCTACATTCAATTGGTATCAGAGCCAAACTCTTCAAAAGAGACTCACCGCTCGAAGAGACGATATGGACATCAAGGATGTACACAAGAAGATCGACGACGAAAAGAGTAATGATGAAAGGACTCAGAAGCTAAAGAAGCTACTCGATGCCATTCAAGACAGTGAAGATGATGATGAGGAGGTGCTCCAACTCAAGGCTCTTCTACGGAAGAAGGCAATCTCTCCAAAAGAGAAGAAGAACACCGATGATGAAAAGAAGAAGAAAGGGGGTAATCACACAGACTACTCCCGATATCCTTTTGATTTTGAACATTTGAATTCTAACAATAATCATTACTTATCAATTCCCCTAGGGAAAGCACCTTACTTTGATGGCAATGACTATTCATGTGGAGACAAAACATGAAAATGCACCTTATATCTCTTAACCCAAGTTTGTGACATATAGTGTGTACAAGGATAGATATCCCGGATGATGACAAAGAGTGACCCCAAGCCAAGAACAAGCCATTCATCGGAATGCTCAAGCTGCAGCTGTGATCACGTCATCACTAAGCCGAGACGAGTTCACCAAGTGGATGGACTCGAGATTGCCAAGGAGATATGGGACACACTGCAAACTGCACATGAAGGTGATCGTCACGTACGCGAGGCCAAGATAAAAATGATTGAAGGTGAATTGGGAAGATTCGCGATAGAAGAAGATGAATCACCACAAGATATGTACAATCGACTAAAGAATCTTATCAACAAAGTCCGAGCTTATGGCAGCAAGAAGTGGAATGATCATGAGGTTGTGAAGTTGATCCTCAGAGCATTCATGTCGCACAACGTAACTCTTTGCTCTATGATCAGAGAAAGCGCCGGGTACCGGAAAATGACCCCAGATGAACTTCTTGGCAAGATCATCAACTTTGAGATGATGGAGAAGCAAGTCAAGCATTTTAAGGAAATTTCCGATCTCACCTCGGCAAAGAAGAAAGGAGTTGCTTTGAAGTCAACTTGTAAACCCGTATCAAAGGAAGCTCGAGAAGGTTATGGAGAAGACGACAGCAAAAGAAGTGATATCGATGAAGAAGACATGATCTTGTTCATGAAGAAGTTCAAGAAAATAACGAGAAGAAAAAAGGGCAGCAACTCAAATGAAGGAAGACAAAGGGACAAACAAAGACCCAAGATGAGACGGACGTGCTATAACTATGGAGGATACGATCACTTCATAGTAGATTGTCCACATGATGAAAACAAGAAGAAGACAAAAGATAACAAGTCTCAACAAAAGAAAATGTTCAAGAAGAAGAAGCAATATGGTCAAGCGCATCTAGGGAAGTAGTGGGGCTCCAATGATGAATCTTCATTCGAAGAAGAAGAGGTGATGGCCACCATAGCCATAAAGAAGACTACCAAGAAATCCACTCTATTCCCAACCATGGGCGCATGTAAGGACACCGACAACACCTGTCTAATGGCAAAGGAAGGTAAACGAAAGGTACCGACTAAATCTTCCTTATCGCATTCTTTTACTAATGATAGTGATAATTCTAGTGAGGATGATAGCAGTGATGAAGATGAATATATGCTTAGGGGTTTAGACAAAAAGATAGCTGATAAATGAAATTTCTACTTGATAAGCTTATTGATATGGAGAAGTTAGTCAATCGTCAGAAAGATATTATTATATCCCAAAAGGAGGAATATCTTGAGATTGAAAAGCTTCTTGAATTTGAAAAGGAACAAAATAAATCACTAGAGCTTGAATTAGCTTCAAGCAAGGAAGCTTGCTTGAAGTTAAAAGACTCAAACACCACCATCAAGGATGAACTTGCTAACTTAACCAAAGTTAACAAGATCCTTGAGGGACAAGTTGAGTCACTCAAGCAAAGTGGTTCTTCATCGACGTCTAGCTCACATTCTCAACACACAAAGTCTGAAACTAGCATTACTTGTACTTGTGCCAAAAATGACACTAACATGAAGAAAAAGCCAAACTTGACAAAGGACAAGCAATCTTCTCAAAGTGGCATATTTAACAAGGATAAGATCAAGTATGCACGCAGTGCATACTCGATTACAAGACCTCCTAATGTCAAATATGGCATTGGATATTCTAATGGTGAAAAGCACAATGCTAGAAACCACAAGAATAACAAGGGTTGCATTGCCTTTGTCAAGGGAAACTCTTCTCAAACTACAAAGCTTAGTAATGTTGATAAATTTAACAATGTGAACACATATGAACAACAACTTCTATTTAGAACCTTTGATGCTTCATATGTACTTATGAAAAGTAATCTTGGAAGAGTTTATGCTAAATATGTTGGGCCACGCCATGGGAATACCAAGTCTCATGTGTGGGTGCCCAAATAACTTGTGACTAACCTCAAAGGACCCAAGCAAGCTTGGGTACCTAAGACCAAGGCATAATTTATTTTTTGCAGACTTATTCATCCGGCGGAGCAAAATGGGTGCTAGATAGTGGATGCACCAATCACATGACCGGAGAAAGAAGAATGTTTATGGAATATGAAGAAAATGAAGGCCCAAATGAAGCCATTTATTTTGGTGATAATAGTCAAGGAAAAGTGCTTGGTACCAGTAAAATTGCAATTTAATCACAACATATCTCTCTCATGTTTTACATGTTGACTCCCTGGATTATAATCTTTTGTCCATATCTCAATTATGTGACAAGGGTTATAATTGCTTATTCACTAATGAGGGTGTGACTGTCTTTAGAAGGAGTGATAACTCAATTGCATTCAAGGGTGTGTTGAAGGGAAAACTTTATCTAGTTGACTTCAACAAAGATAAAGCCGAACTTGACACATGCTTGATTGCAAATACCATCATGGGTTGGCTGTGGCATAGACGGCTAGCACATGTTGGCATGAGGAATCTTCAAAAACTCCTCAAAGGCGATCACATCCGAGGTTTAAAGGATGTTGTTTTTGAGAAAGATAGGCCGTGTAGAGCATGTCAAGCACGAAAGCAAGTAGGAGCGCCCCATCCCGCAAAGAATGTCATGACTACAACAACACCGCTTGAGCTCCTTCACATAGATCTAATTGGTCCAATTGCCTACATAAGCATCAGCGTAATAAATACGGTCTAGTCATTGTTGATGATTTTTCACGCTTAACATGGGTTTTCTTTTTGCATGATAAGACAGAAACTCAAGGAACTCTCAAGAAGTTCATCAAGCGTGCCCAAAATGAATTCTCATTGAAGATCAAGAACATCAAGGAACGCACAAGTTGAGGAGTATCTAGATGAAGAAGGAATAGAGCATGAATTTTCAGCACCATACATTCCTCAACAAAACTGAGTAGCTGAAAGGAAGAACAGAACTCTCATTAAGATGTCGAGGACAATGCTTGGTGAATACAAGACTTTGGACATGTTTCGGGCTGAAGCGGTTAACACCGCTTGTCACGCCATAAACCGACTATATCTTCATCGGTTGCTCAAGAAAACCTCTTATGAACTACTCACGGGTAACAAGCCAAATATTTCATACTTTCGAGTTTTGGTTCAAAATGTTATATTTTAAATAAGAATCCAAGGGCCTCGAAGTTTGCTTCAAAGTCCGATGATGATTTCTTACTTGCCTATGATTCGAACTCCTACGCTTAGCGTGTCTTCAACAAAACCTCCGGACTTGTTGAAGTCGCACTTGACGTAGTGTTCGATGAAAGTAACGGCTCTCAAGAAGAGCAAGTTGATCAGTGTGTGCTAGATCAAGAAGAAGCTCCATGTCAAGCATTAAGAAGAATGGCATTGGGCGATGTTCGACCACAAGTGCCACCTTCAAATGCGAATGAAGAAAATGAACCATAGATGGAGGAAAATGATCAAGGGGGAGCTTCCATACAAGACCAATCTCAAGAAAATCAAGAAGACCAAAACATCAATGAGGTCAACTATCCAGGGGGAGAAGAAGATGATAATGAAGATTCAAGACCACAAGTGCCACATCCAAGAGTACACCAAAGCATCCAAAGAGATCACCCCGTTTACAACATAATCGGTGACATCTGAAAGGGAGTAATAACTTGATATCGCATAGCTAATTTTTGTGAACACTATTCTTTTGTATCTTCTTTAGAACCATACAGGGTTGAAGATGCATTAAAGGATCCGGATTGGGCGATGGCGATCCAAGAAGAACTAAATAACTTCAAAAGGAACGAAATGTGGGAGCTTGTTGAAAGACCCAAGTCCAACATCGTCGACACTAAATGGGTCTTCCGCAACAAGCAAGACAAACATGGAGTGGCGACAAGGAACAAGGCATGACTTGCGGCAAAAGGGTACTCACAAGTCGAAGGTTTGGATTTTGATGAGACCTTTGCTCCTGTAGCTAGGCTTGAATCGATTCGTATATTACTTGCATATGCTACTCACCATGATTTCAAGCTTTATCAAATGGATGTGAAAAGCGCCTTTCTCAATGGACCGATCAAGGAGGAGGTGTACGTGGATCAACCACCCGGTTTTGAAGATCAAGAGCACCCCGACTATGTGTTCAGACTGCGCAAGGCTCTCTATGGCCTCAAACAAGCTCCTAGAGCTTGGTATGAGTGCCTTAGAGACTTCTTAATTAAAAATGACTTCAAGATCGGAAAAGGTGATTATACCTTGTTTACTAAACACTTTGATGATGATCTCTTCATTTGCCAAATCTATGTTGAAGATATTATATTTGGTTCAACTAACAAATCCTTTTGTCAAGAATTTAGCAGGATTATGACAGATAGATTTGAGATGTCCATGATGGGAGAGCTAAGGTACTTCTTGGGATTCCAAGTGAAGCAACAAAAGGACGGGACGTTCATAAGCCAAACAAAGTACACTCAAGACATTATCAAGAAGTTTGGAATGGACAAATCAAAGCCCATAAAGACTCCCATGGCGACAAATGGACACTTGGATCTAAATGGAGACGAACCAAATGTGGATCAAAAGGTATATCCTTTCATGATTGCCTCCCTACTCTATTTATGTGCATCTAGGCCTGATATCATGTTGAGTGTATGTTTTTGTGCAAGGTTTTAAGCCAATCCTAAGGAATGTCATCTGACAGTCGTTAAAAGGATCTTGAGATATTTAGTTAATACACCCAACCTAGGCCTTTGGTATCCCAAAGGTTCAAAATTCAATCTCATTGGATACTCCGATGTAGATTATGCCGGATGCAAGGTAGATAGAAAAAGTACTTCTGGTACTTGCCAATTTTTAGGTAGATCCCTAGTTTCTTGGTCCTCCAAGAAACAAAATTCAATTGCACTATCCACAGCCGAAGCGGAGTATGTTGCAGCCGGGAGTTGTTGTTGTCACACCCGGTTTCTCCGAAGAACAACCGAGTGAATATCACATGTATGCCAGGATCATTTTCTCATACATGTGATGACAAATAGTGAAGCATCATTTATTACAAGCCAGGTGTCGAATGTAAATAAGTCTTACAAAGCATATGTCTCGATGGACAATAATAGTTCATCACAAATAAATAAACTAGCAGCGGAATATTATTCTTGAGGGCTCCGTCACAGGCGTTGCCCGGGGGACTCCATGAACCTAGAAACCTTCTTCGGGTCCAAAGTCTTGATCATTATACACCACCTCATTATCTTGACCTGAGCAGCAATATAAACCAATAAATATGCAAGGTTGAGTACCGATGGTACTCAGCAAGTGTGGGAAAGTTATGTCATGCATGGCTAAAACAAGGGGAGGTTGAACTCATGGTTATAGCACTACACAATTATTAAGCACCTACATTACTACACAGGTGAAATGGTCCCAATGTCCCATCCCATCATCATAATCAAATAACCATAACATCATTTCCAATGTTAAGCTCCCCGCTTAACATCCACAACTTCCAAAACCATCAATCCTATAATCATGAATAAGTCCAAGCCACTCTTGACCGCGAGCACGACTGTCATGACAGTTTTGACTCTGCAGAGTTTGCACCACTATACCCACATGTAGTGATTTCATTCCCCGTTGCCGGGTGGACTAAAAGAATCTCCATTATGCCAGTGGCTACGAACCACATTCACACTTCCCAGGTGTGTAGTCAGGAGATCACTACGAAGCCTTTACAAAGGGATTCCCGACGAGCGTGGGCCCACTGAGGTTTCACCCCTAACAGCATACAAGAGGCTCCAACCCCGCTGCAGTGGCCCCCTCTTGAGCCTTGCGGTTCATATGGTAGTCTAGCTGACACCTACTCCCCACACCATCCAACACACCCATACTACGCCGGGGATACACCTAATTAATTGGCCAAGCTGCCCCATCTCAGCATGTGGTTGGCACGGTAAAGCCAGGTTACATGCTCCATGAACCGGTCCTTAGGATCCAGACAAGTACTAAACACAAACCCAAGTCTCGTGCACCCAGCACACAACCAAAACATCCAACTTGCCTTGATCCCTACCTCTACATAACTCACAATATCTCATTCAAGAGTATGGTAAAATAAACTGATGATCTCATATCCCAAATATCTCATTCTAAGCATGGCTAAGCATATGCATAATAATAAATGACATGATAAAATAAATCCCAACCCAAGATACAAGGAAACAAGGTAATGCAATTCTAGGGAAACTTCCTAGCATGGGTTTCATATTTCAATTGACAATGCAAATAATTCTATCTACACATCCTAGCATAGGATCAAAGTGGTCAAGGACACTTGCCTCCTTCCTGCTGCTCTTGAAATGGGTAGTCCTGATCTTGGAAAGGAATAACTTGCTCTTGAGCAGGTTCTACATCATACCATCACACATAGCAAAAGAAAAACAACAATCCATAAGACATAGTTCACACTTCCACTTCATACAAACCACACATTCACATTTATGAAAGTCATTCACAATTATATGTGTTGTGGTTACTCTATGTTTGTTGATTTGTGGCTTGCATGCACTTTTGATCATATGTATATGATTCCTACTTTTGTGTTCACATTTATACTTACATACTATATATATGAGTTTCCAATTTAAATAAATTCCTTATATTCAATTACTACACCTTTTAGCTACCTAGTATGCATGAAAGGTATTTTCCTTCTCCATATGTGTCTTCATAATTTCTACCAACCCTAAACTGAATTCTTTGAATTTTAGAAACTCCATTTATCATTTATTAGTTGCTATATTTTCAGATTTATTTCCTATGCCTAAGTGTGAACTTTATTATAAAAATAACAAGACACATCATCTAAACAGAATAGGTTCTGATCTAAAATATTTGCTAATATATTTTTTACCTTTTCCTCTGATGTAAACTATTTTACAATTATTCTCCCTATTTTCTAGAACTATTCTTTACTTAAAAATGTGTCCCTAAATGTGAATAATAAATTAAACAGATTCACTTCAGCCCAAAATATGTTTTTATCTCACTCCAAAGTTTTCTAAATACTGAGAAAGTTTTCAATTTAATTTTGACAATATGTTTGTCCCGCTTTTTAAATTTTAAACACTAGCCACATATTCAATTTCCCAAATTAAATATTAAACAGGGCTAAAAAGGTAAACTCACCCCACTACAGGGTCTATAATATTATTTTCAGAATTTCCAGGGGTCTAGCTACACTTATCAGAGGAGTTTTTCCTAATTTTTATTAAGTCCAGGGGCTAAAACTGATTTTTAAATGAATTTACATGATTTTCTGAAGTTCCAGGGGCTAGATCAGAAGTTTTCGGGGCTAACTCTTATTTTCTGATAACCCCAGGGGGTAGCATGTAAAATTTTCAGTCTTTATAACGCAGGCTGACGTGGACCATCCGATTTTAAACCGACGGCTGAGATTATAACGTCGAACCGGTACGCGGGGATTTAAACCCTACCATGCGATTTAAAATAAACGGCGCACAAGCGGTCACGTCGCTCTGATCGAGCGCGGGCGGCGCTGCCGGCGGCGCACGGCGGCGGGAAGCGGCGATCTCACCGGAGACTTTCGGATCTTCGAGAGTTCTTCCTAGAACTGTGATCTTATGGCATAGATCGGTGGAGGAAAGGTCGGGGATCTCACCTCGGGGGTTTTCTTAAGCTCGGAGGTCCTGGAAGGTGATCGGCGACGAGGTCCGAGGTGAATTCACGGCGAGGCTCGTCGGCGCTGTGTTTACACCGCAAGTCACCGAGTTTTCTGCACCTGCAAGGTTCCCCGGAGGCGGTGGATCAAGACCAGCGAGTTAGATCGGAATTTCCGAGCGTAGATCGGCCAGAATTCGCCGGAGAAGGCTCGGGTTCTCACCGAAGGAAAAACAGCAGATCGCGTGGGAAAAACAGAACGAGGTCGGGGTTTTTATAGACGGGGGAGGGCGGCGGGGTGGTTTAGATCGAGTTCGCGTCGCCCCCGAGCAAAATTCGGCTGGGATTCGCAGAAATACGGATCGGTTTGGATTCGGGGTGAGAGAGTCCGACGCGGGCTCGAGGTAGACGAAGAACTGGCAGCCCCGCCTGTCAGTGGGAGGAAAGGGGCGCGCGCGGCTGCGGGCTGGCGCGGGTTCTGGTTGGGCCGGTTGGTGGGTTGCGGCCCACTGGCTGGTTTTTTTCTGTTTTCTTTTTTCATTTTCTATTTCTTTTCTGATTTGAGTTTAATTTGAATTCCAGTTTGAATTTGAATTTTTGTAAAACATGCAACACGTCCAAAAATTTTTAAATTCCCCTCTTAACATGATTTAGGGTCTTAACAAGATTTTTGGGGTGTTACAGTTGTGCACAACTCCTCTGGATGTGACAAAACTCTAAGGGATTACAGTTATAATATGAGTCGTATTTCACTCCTTTGTGACAATGAAAGTGCTATTAAAATTGCCCATAACCATGTTGTGCACTCTAGAACTAAACACATAGATATTCGATATCATTTTGGAGAGATCACTCAATGAAGGGAGACATAGCCATTTCCCATGTCAACACTGAAAAACAACTAGCCGATATCTTTACCAGCCACTTGATGAAAAACGTTTTTGTGAGCTCCGAAATGAACTAAATATCCTTGATGCTCGAAACGTGGCTTGAAAACTTGCATACCTGTATGTCATCCTCATAATCATGTTAATTATATTAAAAAATCATCTCTCTCTATTTTTCATCTTAAAACTATGTTAGTTACTTGATCTTGGTGAATCATGATCATATCTTGATTGTTGTATGATTACTGATCATACTCATCAAGAATAACTATGTGTCTTTGTGCCTTATTCCTTAATAGAAACTTTTAAATATATATATATATATATGTTTTGTACACTTCTGTAAAAGGGACCACGGACTAGTCTGTGGTCACCCCGGACTAGTCCGCGCTGGCAGACTAGTCCACACTTAGTCCGTTAGTCCGGACTAGTCCGATTTTCTCTCTGAACAGAAAATGGACTAGTCCGATATGGTCCGGACTAGTCCGATATTTTGACTCCATAACCCTAGGGACGGCTCAAACCTAATCTTCTTCATCCTCACAACCCTCCCCACTCTCTCTCTCCTCACTCAAGTGCTCACAAGGCGGATTTGCGATTTCTCCATCAAAACCATCCAAATTTCCATGGGAATCGTTCTCCACCACAAAGGGATCAAAGACCCCGGACTAGTCCGGATCAAAAACCCCCTTAACGCCTCGAATCGAAGGATTTGGTAAACTTCTCTCCAAACCCTATAACCTTCGATCTTCCTTGTTTTTGCTCAATTAGATCAGCTCCTCTAGTCAATACATGCTTTATTGATGTATTCCATGTACCCTAGATTATATTTGCATTGAATAATCTCAAATTTCAACAAATTAGGGCTTGAGCAGCCTCATAATGGACTAGTCCGTTATTAGGGCGCACAAGTCTGGTACACCGGACTAGTCCGACCCTGAACACCGGACTAGTCCGGTATGCCCTGATTCAGGGATCTTGTTAGGGAATCCTAGCTTATGTCAACTCAATGCAATCCTTTGTCATCCTTGATTATTCATACCCACTTTATCCTCCTTGTCAGAAATCATGTCGGGGTCGAATGAGAGTCTCTCTGATTTTGAAGCCGAGATGGATCAACATCAAGATGTGATGTCTCACATTCCGGAGTCTCGCTCCGAAAAGAGACAAGATCATGTTGTCGAGCCCTCGCTCACCCCACCCAGGGTTCGCCGAAAGGTCACAATCAAGAGACCAGCTTCAAGAGCAAATGTGGTTGGTTCTAGCTCGGTGGCTCAACGTCAAACCAATGGCAAGGGAAAGGGGCTTGCTTCCGAACCGATTGGTCCCCTCAAGATGACAGCTCCAAGGAAGGGACATAGGGATCCCTCGGAGAAAAAGTTCAATGGCAAGGGGAGTGACGTGGCATGAAACCTGAGGAAGGTTGATGCCTACAGCTATAGCAAAAAGGCAGCCGACAAGAGATTTTGGAGTAACTTTCACTCGGACTACTACAGTTCAGTGTACCTCCAAATGAAGACTCCAGTGGTCCGAAGTCAATGAATCGACTGGACGTACTTTGAAAGAAAAAGATGTGAAGCCTTTGAGGAGGTCATAGAGGCTGCAGAGAGACATGGACTCAAGGACATGCTCGCCTTCAGGTACAACTGAAATGATGAGATCATTACCTAGTTTTACTCAACTTGCCACTTTGCTTATGATGGAGAGGACAAAGTGACTTGGATGACACATGGATCCAAGTACACAATCTCTTATACTGAGTTTGTCAGACTGTTTCATCTTGAGGACACCAGCAATGATGAGATTGTGATTCACAATCTGGGAGTTATGGAGAAGGACAAGATGGAGTTTCTCTATGATACTCGACTTCCATTTAACCCTCCCTCAACCAAGAACATGGAGCCCTTCTTGATTGTTCTGAAAAGAGTGCTCCGGAAGACCATTGCTCCAAAGGATGGAGATGCCGGGAGCGTCCAAGGTTATTTGAGAACCTTGATGAAAGTGATTAGCAGGAGGAGAAGATTTAATATCTTCGATTATATTTGGAATGACATGGCAAACATATCCTGCACACCAAACCGTTCATGTGGCTATGCTCCTTACTTGATGTTCATGATTGAGAAAGTCACTGGAATTAAGTTTGTGAAGGATGTAGAGCACACGGCTCTAAGGCCTCAGAACCCTCCTCAGGCCTCCCTCCCACCTGCTCCCTCACCTAGATCACCTGAAGAACATCCAGAGAGAGTGCATGAAGATGCAAGGCCTGCATCCAAGACTAGGGCCTCTCCACAGAAAGGTTTCTCCAGTGGGATCATGAAGTTTTTGGCTGCCATTTTCAGTTATTGCCGCAAAACTGAGGTGAAGCTTCATAAGATGAACAAGGCAAGAAAAGAAGAGATGAGGTATATGAAGGCTAATGTCAAAGAAATATGCCAAAAACTAGAGATTGAGCCCACTGAATCCCCGGTCATCTCAGAGGACTCTACATCTGAGTTTACAGAGCTTCCTCCTCTCTCTCCTTCAGAGCGTGCCTACTTTAGCACGACGAGTGGTTCCTCTCCTCTTCCTCCTCCTCAGTCTGATGATGAAGATAATGAGAGGACCGACATCGAGGAGTGAGTTGGCGACGACAAGTAAATCCTTCTTTATGTCGTTGTAAGACTTATGCTACCATTATGCATTTGTAAGACTTATGTTATCATTATGCTTTTGTGAGATGACTATGTTATGCTTATGATTAATAGCGTCTGTTTAAAACTACTATGTAGGATTGAGACTCTTGATGATTATGCTCATTATGATATTTATATCATAATTATTGCTCACACATGTAGTTTTGCACCCCACCATAAAGAGTGCACATATGTCTCATATCTTTTGCCTATTTTGTTCAAAACTCATATGTGCATACTTTATGAAAATCTGAATTCTTATTGTCATATTTGTGAGATCTCAATTGGTTGTCATCAATTACCAAAAAGGGGGAGATTGAAAGTGCATCTAGGCACCCCTTGTGGGTTTTGGTTGATTTATGACAAACAAATGAGACCCTAGCAAAACTGTTGAGAATGAGCTCAGGTTCTCAAAGAAATTAAGAAGAAAGCGCAAAAAAAAGGAGAAGGAGGGTCCAAATTGATAAGAGCTCAAGAACTGAAAAGATTAGATCACTTAGTATAGAGTGTGTCGGAGAAACACACCCTAAGAGCTCAGGAGAAAGAAATCAAACTAACTGCACAATTTCAACATGTGCGGACTAGTCTGATATCAACCGGACTAGTCCGGTTTTTCTTTCTGACCAAAAAACGGACTAGTCCGATATCATCCAGACAAGTCCGATTTTATCTCTGGACAGAAAACGGACTAGTCCGCACTACTACGGATTAGTCCGATATCTCACGACACTTAGGGTTTTCTACACACCGCACACCGGACTAGTCCGGAGTCAACCACGGACTAGTCTGGACATCGCAAGCTCTAACGTACCCATTGAAAACCCTACTATAAAAAGAGGTGTACGGCCATATCAACAGAACTCTCCAACCCCCTGCGTTGTCACACCTCCCAAGAGCCCAAAATTCACATCTCTCCACACATTCTAACCTAAAAAGGATCAATTTTTTGGGGATTAGCAATTGATCAAAGGAGAGACCTGTTCTACACATCTTGAGCTATTGGGTTTGATCTCTCGCACACTCGTTTGTTAATTGTTCATCTGTTGAGTGTGTTGAGTTGTGTTCATTCATTTGTTGTAATTCTTGGGGAGCCCTCAACTTGTGAGAAGGCCCCTTGAACGATTTATTCCCCTTTGTGATTAGTGGAAGAGAATCGGCCTTTGTGGCAATTTGACGAGGATAGGGTAGGAGAAGACCCGGTCCTTAGTGGACTCCTCAACGGGGACGTGGATTTCCTTCGTGGAATCAAACCTCGGGATAAACACTTGTCTTCTACTCTTGTTCGTTAATTATTCATCATGTTCTATTATTTAATATATCCTTTGAAATTCACATTCAAACATTAAAATCAAAGTTATTTCCTGTTACTCATTGTGTCACTGTTGCAATACATCCAAGCTAACAATTAATTTCCGCTGCATAGAGTATTAGAAGTGAACATTGATCAATCTTGATCTCCCTAGCCCACGCATACCGAACTAGTCCGCCCAGTACTGGACTAGTCCAATTTTTCTCTGTTTAGAAAACGGACTAGTCCGCACTCTACCGGACTAGTCCGATTTCTCTGTATTTGATAAACCTACTAAGTGTTTTAGGGATTAACAAAGCATCAAAAAGCCTATTCACCCCCTCTAGGCTACATTCAGGGAGTACATCATACATATATGTATTATGAAAATAAACTCTTATATCCATTCATCGAGAGTCTTAATGTGTTGTCATCAATCACCAAAAAGGGGATATTAAAAGTACATCTAGGTAATCCCAGTGGGTTTTGGATGATTGATGACGATAATTAAGATACTAATTTGCTTTAATGAGTATGAGCACGGGTATTTAAGATGATAATGAATGTGGAGTCCCTCAAAAAGCAAAAAGAAAAAGAAGAAGACTTGCAAGAGTAGAAAATATGATTTTATTTTTAAGTTTCACATTTTCTAGTTGTGTAGAGGGTCTTCTCTTTTAGAGTGCTTGAGAATCATTAGAGAGCTCAAACTTTTAGTTAGAATTTTGGTGAGGGAATAGTCCTAGACATAGCTTAGAATGTAGACCGGACTTGTCCGGACTAGGGGCCGGACTAGTCCGATCCAACCGGACTATTCAGTTTTGGACCGAACTAGTCCGTTCTTGTGTAAGTGTGAGCCTTTCTGGGACCAAGTCCCAGAAGGCCGGACTAGTCCGCCCATGGGGCCGAACTAGTCCGCGTGTTCGGACTAAGCCGCTTAGGTACGGAGGAAATCCCTCTGAGTGACCTCGGACTAGTCCGTTGTGGACAGACTAGTCCGGTTGTGTGAGGTGAGTGCGCCCACTGGGTTAAGTCCCAAAAGGTCGGACTGGTATGGTTTAGAACGGAACAATTGTTCCTGTGTGAGCTCGGACTAGTCTGGACATGGCTAGACTAGTTCGTAATGTGAGATTAGAGAGTTTTGGGACTAAGTCTGGTAAGGCCGAACTAGTCCACCCATGTGGCCAGACTAGTCCGCTGCTAGCGAGACTAGTCTGTTCTCACCTGGAGCTAGTCCGGGGTTTTATGACCGTTTGAATTTAAAGGTCGCAGTGACTTTAGTTGTTAGCCTTGGTGATGTAGGTGGTCCCCCAAGGCCGGACTAGTCCGGGGTTCTGGCCGGACTAGTCCGGACTTTAGCAGGCGTAATGGTTGGATGTCGGGATCTGTATAAAAAGGGATCCTCTGGCTTCAAATGGCACTCTCTGCAGCCCTAGCGCGAAAACTCTTTCCTTGAGCTCTTCTAAGCCTCTTTCCTCACCTTCTTGACCCCTAAGATTGGATCTTGAGGGGTTTGGGGATTTGTGAGAGGAGAGACGCGGTGATTAACGTTTGAGCTCTCGGTTTGAATCTCTTGCACTCTAATCGTTGATTTGAGTTCGTGACTGTTGTATTTTGTTTCTTAGAACTACTAGGTTGTTGTAGGGAGACTCAAGTTGTGAGTAGCCCCAAGAATCTTGTATTCACCCTTTGATTGATAGTGAAGACCCCGGGCTTGATCTTAGTGATCGCTCAGTGAGGGTAGGGTTGGAAGAGACTCGGTCCTTTGTTGACTCCTCAACCGGGACATAGATTCCTGTGTGAAATCAAATCTCGGGATAAATCGAGTATCTTGATTCTTTTATTTTCTTGCTTAATCACTAGAATTGCTTGTTAGGGTTTGCTTCGCTCAAAACTTGTTAATTGCCTTATAGTCGTGAATCTTGCAATCTAATCAGTTTCTCTTTCACAGACTAGTTGATTAGATTATTAGATAGCCCACGTATCTTCTTTTTGAATAAACTTGAAAAGAAATCCATAAAAACCTAACCTGTAACTAATTTCTATACCTATACTGGACTAGTCCGCCCCCTGACCGGACTAGTCCGGCCCTTCAGGTTTAATCCGGCTGTTTCCAGTAGTTTCAGGTTTTATTAGTCTATTCACCCCCTCTAGGCAACTTTCAATAGTTTGAATGCATCTAACAGTTATAACCATAAGCGAAGTCACACCAAAGAAGGGTCGGGTCTGACACAAATTATTTGGTATTCTACAAGACATTATGGTTGTGCTTGACATATAGATGTCGACGACCTGCTTAATCATCCCCCTAGTATACAATATATCCATAAGAAAAAACTCAACCACCATGGTTGCATCTTGCTAAAAGCATAGGAGTGGTTGCTAAGGCATATGAAATAAGAACACATCTCATATAGCAAATTAATCTGATCAAAGACAAAGGATTCTCACCATGACATGATAAAACATCACCATTTACATACTTTAGCAAACATCAAGTCTAGCTCAAGAATATTATACGGCAAGAGATCTAACCTAAAGTATGTTGTTCTATTTGGTGACACAACTCAGGAAAATGACTTGCCTATATGTGGCAAGTTCGTGATTCTTGATTGTCCAATATCCAACAAACCTAATTAGAGCATCATTTGGTCTTTATATATTCTCTATATGCGTATAAAGAATCCTTGGCCAAGAATCAATCTCTTAGAGATAGAAGGAAACAAATCCCGGTCGGTTATGAACCTTCCTCATGACAGTTCTGAAATTTTAAAAATTATAACTCCCACATACGAAGTACAAATAAAGCAGACATAAACTTTAGTATTTGTTGAATCTCCTATTTTTGACATTGACGTTCCCAAAAATATGTTGCCAAAAGATGTGTTCATATTCAAACTCTTCTGCACAACGGCTCTTGCGAGGCCCATGTCTCCTAGCTCCAAAGTATGAATCATATTATTCATATGTGTTACGAGAAGCTCTCAACAAAGATCTGAAACTTTATCAAAGTTTCCTCATTTGGGATAGTTTTGAACTTAAAAATCGCGTTGTATTATTGTGTTGTTTCTGAACCGCATGAATAGATCTTCTCCATATAATCTATATAAAGTCTTAGTCATCGTGCCACGAACTTTGGCTTGTATTTCGGGTATCATGGACATTCAGGGAGGTCTTGTATGCACCAAGGTCCTACGGGTGACCCTCTTAGTGGGAAACTTGATTTTGTGTCGGTACTTGTGACACTTAAGTTTTTATGTCATATATTTGATTGATTCTATAACAAGTTAAGTGACATTACATATAGAAATCATTGAGATTAGTGACAATAATATATAATTATGATATTAAAATGATGATTACTATCACATAAAATAGTACTTGTAATGATGCCAACACCCATGCGGGAGCACATTTGGTATATGTACAGGAGGGACACTAGGGTTAGCCAATCTCGCATCATCGACGCCGCCTCCTGTGCTTAGCACTTCCGTGCAAACTCTACTCACTGTCACATTGCTCTCGTTCATGCTTCCTACTCCACTCTTCCATGTGTCACCTTCACTAACATCACCTTCTCACCTCCATGGGCCCCTCCCTTAAGCGTTAGCGACGCGCCACCTCACCAACCCCACAAGACACTCTGTTGTCGTGACCATCACATGCTAGACGTCATCGCTCTTTGGCACACTCCCTCCCCCCCCCCCCCCCCCCTCACACGTTGCTGCCACTGCCAACATGCCCCAGCGCGCCACCTTGTTGGCCCACACGGCGTCGTGACACCTTACTGTGGTCACCTCTTGCTACAGCGTTGTCATCATGATTGTCGTCTTTTGAAAGACAGTGAAAGATGTCGAAGACAAATGATTACCATCCACCAACCATTGTTGGCATGCGCATCACAGCTCGACCCCACAAGCAAAACGTTTGGTGACATGCCCGCTCTAGGAGACATCTACGTCGACGGAAATGACGTGCTCAAAACTATAGATGGCCACATCCTAACAACAGAAGGCTATGCCTAATGTGTCATTTAAACCATGATGCTGAGTAGGTCTCACTATTGTTACTCAAGTATTTTAAAATTATTTAATCATGACTAAGCTAAGCTTCGAAAGCTCGAAGGTACCTCCTTTCCTTAAAGCCCATCTATGAAATAAAATATGTTAAAAACTAAAAGCTAGTTTGTTTATATTGAAATCCTATTAAAATGTTAGGTCTCGTAAAAAAATTCGAACAATGTCACAAAACTTTATTGTAGCGTACAGCTGGTGTGCTGTGCTACCTTGAGCATATGAAGAGATGCATCAAAAGGACTGTCTGCTAATTCTCCAAACTTCTTCACCCGGTGGAAAGAACGAAAGAAAAGAAAATAAGAAATAAAAAATGAGCGGAATCGTGTCGGCCGGCGCTGGGACCTAGCTGTCATTGGCTCTGTAGCAACTGCAGGAAAGAGCATTAAACTCGCTGCTAAAATAAAACTCCGAGAAATATAAATGAGACCTTCCCTTCTCCGTTCCGGCCGCACTACTTCACTCTCTTCTCCCCTTCCCCTTCTACGAGCCGTAGATCTCTCGTGGTCGCTGTCTCCGGCCACGGCGGCCGGCACTCGAAGCAGCGCTGGGGGTCGGCGTTGCGGGCTGCGGCGATGTACAAGAACCAACTGCAGGAGCTGGCGCAGCGGAGCTGCTTCAACCTGCCGGCGTACACGTGCCTGCGGGAGGGGCCCGACCACGCGCCGAGGTTCAAGGCGTCGGTGAACTTCAACGGGGAGCTGTTCGACAGCCCCGGGTTCTTCACTACACTGCGCCAGGCCGAGCACGCCGCCGCCGAGGTCGCGCTCGCCGCGCTCGCGCGACGCGGCCCGGCCTACTCGCTCGCCGTGCGCATCCTGGTAAGCCGCACCCCCAGTCCTTGGCTTGGCCGTCTCCCTCGCTTTCTCTGTTTCCAGCTTTGTATCAAGTGTTCCCCTGTCCGGAAATTTTTTGGGGTTTGTCTCGCGGTCACCCGTCGTGTTTTGAGCCCCCTTCGAGGAGGAATTAGGGGATCTGCGATGGTTTCTCCCCGAGTTTAGATGATCGTATGTAGAATCGTTGTTAGCCATTGTTTGAGCGACTGCTAGTTGTTGTTGGAATTCGCGTGGGGTGATTAGCCTTGTGAGTTCGTCTCGGAGTTCATGCTGCATGCGGTTGGTAGCGCTGGTATAAAGTATTTCTGTAATTTGAAGCCAGATTTTGGTGATTACGGAGAGATTCAGTGGAAAAACGCAGAGCCCCTTTTAAATTATTCTTGTATTTTGACTCGATGCCTAGGTTTTTCAGAGAAAAAAGGAACCTTTTTCTTCGCGTCAGCTTCGAGAATCTGCTTCGTTTGGGATCGGGGCTCGTGAGCGGTATGAACTGGAGCGAATTATTGGTTCGGAAAGCTGCTGCTCTTTTTACGTCAAAATTTTCCGGAGTTCCCAAAAGCTGATGCTCGGGTTCGGCTAGTTTTTTTCTTTGATTTCGTTCTTAGAAAATCCTCCTCATTTTTGGGGAACCGAAATACCAGTATTTCTTCCTCTCCCGCTGCAATTGCAGCATTTCGTTAAGTAGGCGCGGATTAGTTAATGAACAGAACTTAGTTCCCACTACACTGATGGCTGTACTAAGCGCAGTTAAGCCCTCTTAACTTGTTCGTACTTCACACCGGCCATGAGCCCGCTATACTACTTTGTAATCTCTTTTTAAATGTGTTCTCGCGCCGTAACGACGACGGTGCCTCAGGTAACAGCCCTCATTAACTGTCTTTCTTGTTTAAAAATGCTGCATTTCTCAGGCATCGAGCTTACCGCGAGGTTTACGCCCGTACTCGCATTTTTTTCCTAGAGGAGTGTGCAAGTCTTCATGCCATTAAAGTCTAAACCCCGATTAGCCAAACATGTCCATTAATGGGCGCATTGATGGGGGCGCTTAAAGACCGGCCGCGTACAGTTGACTCGGGAGACAGTTAGAGTGAACGGTACGCAGGGTGCCGTGGGAACTGGTACTGTATCACGTATGCATGTACAGACTTGGCCTGAGCGTGCTTTGAACGGGGATTAGCTAGATCGTGGAACCGTCTGTGTGAAATGATGGAGATTAGGTTTGGATCTTTATAGCGGTGGTATTAATGGTGAGGGCGAGGGAGTAGGTGGGGTGAATTGAATGGGAGAGCGCCCACACCTAACTGGGGCCTCTCAGGTCAATGCCGGCGGGCCCGGATGGTTTAGTGGCAGGCCGGCCCCCTCCCAGCCCTCCAAGGGGCAGTGCAGCAACCGGGGAAGGGACGGTGGCAGCCGCGCTGCTGCGCCCATGCTTGCCGTCTCCGGCGACACGGTCAGGTCTGGACAGCCATGGGGTGGAGTTCTACCGCGGCCATGTCAGCGCTTTGTTTGCTTTCCCGTGCTTGGTCTTCGCGGGCCACGAATTTATCCGTGCAGGGCCGACACAATGTGGATGTGGCTGGCTGCAGGTGCTAGTGCGGTGGCGTCGCTTTGCCCCCGGCCTTTTAGGCAGGGAGGGTTCTTGGTGCGTGCCTGAGTGTGATGGCCGTCATGTTGAGTAGTGGGAGTTCTTGTCGGTCTGCGCTTGGCGCGGAGATTGTTATGTGGAATTTGGGGGTTTGGATTCTGACCAGATGATGAAAAGGTGCCAACTAAGTTCTGGCAATGGCCCTTAGTGAAAAGTTGGATCTGGAATCGAATGGCTGAAGGGGTCTGGTTCTGAATTGGGGGGCGTTTTGGATTGCGTCCGTACTTTGATGTGCAATTAAAATGATGGTGATAGGAGTGACATGATTCTGCAGTATATTGTTTATGCTGTTGGTTACTTGCTTATGCCAATATTCAGTCAATCTGCTACCTGGTCAATCTGTATGTCATTCATGTTAGCACACAGGGCAGAATGGGTTTGCTGCCATAAAATTTGAACAATGGTCAGTCAAATGTTAGGCAGGTTCAATGCTCCACATAGTTGACAATAGGATTCTTCTAGACCACTGTAAACAGTAACAAAGAATATGCCAAACGCCACAGTGTTGTAGTAAACAGCAACTAGCTGAAACTGAGCTTGGAGCTCTTATATTCCTGAAAAATCGAAAACGTATTCTGCCACCTTTGAATTAAGTCACCCATGTTTTTGTGGGGAAAAGTCATTGTAAGCTGCATCAATGCCAGTATCTTGAATTGCAAGTATCTTCTTTCTCTATTTTTTCTTTTGAAGATTGTACTTTAAGTACCCTCCTTGGTCCAACTGAGATCCATGGTCAACATCCACCAGTCTTTGATATTCCTATGGTAGTATATCTTTTGTTTTACCTTTGTAAAAGTTTATTCCAAACTAGTGTACAACAATTGTTTGTCTTTTATTGGCGCCTATCCATATCTACCTGTGCAATTTTGGAGTTGACTCATGTATCTTAATTGCCCATTTCTAGTCAGATAGTGAGCCTACCCCAACGTTCTTGGTTCAAAGGCTTTCCTTTTGTTTTAGTCAGTCAGTGGACAGCTCAACTGTCACTTCTTAAACCTCATCTAAACGATAATCCTCGCAGCTAAAGTATTATACCGATTACAAAATGTCTTAATTTTGAAGTCATCTTCCTTTGGTTTCTGGAGCACTTGTTGCTTTTTAATCATTTCTGCTTAAATTAAGACAAGAAATAAGGCAGTTTAACTAACTAAAGTGGATAATATCTTACTCATCCTTTCATAAAGTTATGTATTAGCTCTCTGATGTTTTTTAATTTTCCCATGATGGTGCCTTGGTGCATTATATGACAACCTGAATATTTATTCTTTAATTTATAGTGTGAATTCAAGTCACATGCTTATGGTGCTAATTTTTTTGTTACACAGGATGAAACAGGTGTTTATAAAAACCTCCTACAGGAAGTGGCTCAGAGAGTTGGAGCACCATTACCTTCATACTCAACAGAGCGATCTGGCTTTGGCCACCAACCTGTTTTCACATGCACTGTAGAACTGGCTGCTGTCACATTTACTGGAGATCCTGCTAAGAACAAAAAGCAGGCAGAGAAAAATGCTGCTTCAGCTGCATGGTCTTCACTGAAACAATGTGAGTATGATTATTGTGTTCTCTCTTGCTATAGTCCTTTGGTTGCATTGTTAATGAAAGAAAATATAGTACAATTGCAAATTCATTTTTTAAACAGTCATACTCAACAACAAGAAAGAAAGGAAGCATTGCGTTTAGTGAAGTATCATCATGGCTTGAAAAGATGTTGTGAAATGATATGTGATCCACAATACATAATTTTCCAAATGCATCAATAGTACATAAACACATGTCAATGGTGGATATTTACTACATGTATTATAAAGTTAGTGATATGGATGTTTGGGATTATTCTTTCCACCCTTAAGTTTATCATGGGAGATGTGGAGTTAAATATCGAACAGTTCTATTTTGTCAATGCAAATGTGAAGGGCGGACCTGGCGCAGTGGTAGTGTGTCTCCACTTGTGTCCTGAGGTCTTGGGTTCGAACCAGCCTCTCTGCAAAAAGCAGGGGTAAGGCTGTCTAGAAATAACCCTTCCCTAGACCCCACATGTGTGGGAGCCTTTGGCACTGGGTACGCCCCTTTTTTTAAATGGTTGAATGTCACTTTTGCTTTATTCTATATAAGCTGCTTTATACCCATCTCTAGAAGTTGAAACAATTAATTTCTGAACTGCTCCCTTCGCACTTGTAACAAAGGTTATGAAATATAACTAAGATCCGCTTGTAAAACCATGATGCATGGTTGCTCTTTCCGGTATTTGTTTGGAGCCTCATCAAGCTAGCTATCTTTTTTTTTGTCTTTAACCTATAAATTAGTACAAGAAGGCTTAGCAGTGTGGTGTAGGGGGGGGTCTGAAATTGGCTAAAGTATATCTTATGCATTATACCTATTCTGTTTGCTCTCACTGGGCCCCTGGCTGCAGCAATTAAATATTGGCATCCAACATTTTTTGCTGTAACATTTTCTATTATACATTTTACACAATGATTTCCATCTAACACTGGTTCACCTTTTTTTGCAATAGTGGCACGACAAGAAGCAAATTCATTAAACGAACCAGAAAACAATGACGAGCAGGAGCAGATCAGGATTGCACGAGCTCTTCTCAACTATCGCTTGGAGGAGAAGATGGCAATGGGCAATTATCCCCACGCCTCACCCTTCCCCAAGAAATTTCCCATGCAGCTAGACAGGAAGCCTTCTTTTGGCCTATCTTCCCATTCCAGCCACTCAAAGATCCTCCCTATGTTCCGTCCTAGGTCTAATTCAAGATCCAGACCAGAGGCACCAGCATCTACTGATGGCGTAGCTCAGTCAACTGCACGGACCATTGAAAGCCTTAATTCAAGGTCAAGGTTTCCGGCAGCAGGAGCAGCCCCCTATGTCCCAGTTGGTCACCACCGTATGCCTTGCCATAGCATGGCTCCTCCAATCACAATCAGAACTGCTGTTCCAGTGTTCTCAGCCCCACCTCTCCCGCCTACTCCTGAACGTGCACAGCAGCTTCCTCCTCTCATGGGCCACCCACCACCGATTCGGATGGCATCCTCAGTCCGCATGAGGCCAGCTTCCCCAATGTTTGCTCCTTCTCCAGTTCAAGGGCCCAGGCATGGGGTCCCTGTTCAGTTAAAGGACATGCAATTCCAGTCAATCATGGAATTGGCTTCACCTTTGATTCCTGTTCAGGTGAAGTATGTGAAATACCGGCCACCAAAGGAAGCAATCCCTGTTCAGGTAAAGGATGTACAACAGCAACTGCCCATCGGATCGCTGTCACCTGCAATCCTGATCAAGACTAAGGATGTGCATCCCCAACAATTGAAGGATTCACTCTCTCTGGATAAGAGCGTGCTACTGCCAACTCCATTAGCGGCAATTAGGTCGTCAGTTAAGATCGAGGCTCAAGCTGAAATAAAGGAGGCTTCAAAAGTAGTTACCAGTGAAGTGCCATGCTCCACTAGTAACAATGCTGCTGCTGCGGAATCTGTCAAAAAATCAGATGTTTTTCCAACAGAACAATTGAGGACTGCTGAGGCTGGCGACAAAAAGACGGAAGCTGAGCATGAAACTGAGGCTCAGGTTGTAGCGGAGGCGGCCATCAAGCAGCTGGAGATAAATTGACTTGAGGAAAACATGAACGATTGATCATCCCTTTTTCCAGAATTGTAATTAGCTGCCTCCTGTGCACATTCCTTTCTGCTTAGTTTTTGTATGTCTTGGTTGGGTTCAGGGCTCCGGGCAAGCAGCACTCTGGTATGTTCTGCCGAGGAGGGAACCAGAAAAACATGTAGTGGTAGGCGGTATTGCCCGGTGTTTGGTTGGGGGACGGTTATACTTCCCTGGATATGCAGTTGGTCTGCCTTCGCCCCAATGATGAGGTGGATTGTGAGGTGCCTCTAGGGAAGGATTATGAGGTGGCAGTTACATCTAAAAATTTCGTTATCATTGTCGATCTGCGGTCATCTTATTCTGCCTTGGTATTATGTCGCTGGAACGATGGTGATTGGTGAACTGCCTGGTTTTATCCATTCCCCCATGCGCTAGTACGTCGTAATCGCCTCAAGGGAAGAATGGGGCATCTGTTGTATGATGAAAAGCTGAAATGCATCTGTGCTATGATGAAATGGATCAGACGGAAGGATTGCTGTTTGCTTTTTGGACCTTCGTATGATGAAATTTTGATGGATAAAAAACAAGGAAGTTTTTTTGGGGGTCTTGGTCTGATGCAAAGTTGATACTAGATCAACTGGAGGTGCCATCCTGATGCTTTGCAGAGGTGACTGGTTGCGATGTTGGGTCGGTCAGCCATGCGCTCAGCTTGTCGCCATCGTCGGAAAGAAGAGAGAAGAAGAGTCCGGCCGCTCGAGACCCAAAGAGGTTGGATCAGATCGAACCGGACACACGAGCGATGACGCGCAAACGGTCCGTACGCGCACCTGGTGCAAGTCCTCCTCGCATTAACCCCGGAACCACCAATGAACGAACGAACGCTCCGGCCAGCATCAGCAAAGAACACTGAGCTGACTGACAATACCGGTGCCAGAAACTATAACTGCGCCTCCTTCCCCTCACCGCGAGAAAGAACTAAGAAAAAAGTGCACGCGCTGCAGCCCTTCCTTCGACGCCGCCCAGTTGTTCTACCGTTGGCAGTTGTTCTACCGTTGCCTGATCTCACAATGATGGGAACAAATGTTCGGCACCTGACACCTTTGACCTGCCCACGGCCACGGACACTGCTGCACGGACGCGGCGGGCCAGAGAACCTGGGGCTCGCCGGAGCGGCACGGCACGGCAAGAGAAATCATGGCGGCGCCCGCCGGTCGTGGAGCAAGTTTTCTCTTTTTTTCCCCTTTTGCACGAACGAATCCGTGGCGCTGGCGCCTGCTCGCCGACGACGTGGCGGCGCGCGGTGGTGGTGCGGTCACCGCGTGCGAACAGAGGTCAAAGGCGCTAGTCGCGGTGCGTTTGCCGTTCTTTCTCCGCGCACTGGAACAGGTGAAGTACTGTAGCTTTGGAGGAGGAAAAAATGAACAGAGAGAGAGAGACGTCGCCATGGCAGGGTAGGGCCGAACCAAGACTTGCCATTTAGTACGACGTCAGTACAGCGAGCATCAATGCTTCTGGATGAGGCAGGCCAGGCAGCGCGGGCCTGCTCTTTCTGCCGTGGCCTGCTCTTTCTGCTCGTACTCGTAGACTTTTACATAAGGATCTCTATAACAATATTTTTATTTTTTTACAGTCAATTTTAAAAAATTTCTATATTTACAGTTTAATTCTCTGCACTCGTTCACTTCTAAATCAACCCTCTATATATTATTTTATATTACATAACACAACTAACTCATATTTTATATTATTTTATATAACTAAATTTATGTTAATAAGATTATATTTACAACTTATAAAAAGTCATCAACTTTTTTTCATTTCATCCTCTTTTCTTCTTATTTTTCTCTTTTTCATATTTCTCTCTCTTCTTCTTTTTTTTCTTTTTCCCTTTCCTTTTCACTTTTCCTCCCCTTTCTTTTTCTTTTTTTTGCTTTCCATTTTCCCTTTTTTTTCCTTCTCTTTTTTCTTTCCTTTCTTCTTCCTCTCTTTCATTCTCTCCCTTCTTTTCCCGGCGCTACAGGCCAACGCTACATTTCCCGTAACACTGTAGGCATCGCTGTTTTACAGTGCCTGTACCGGTCCCCGTTGCGAGCAGCCGCTACCGCGGCAGCCGCTGCATGTGGTAGCGGGCTGCGCTGCGAGCAGCTACATCGCCGCTGATCCATCTGACCGGCAATTCTTGCAATGAATTCGATCGACTCCTTGAGCCTAGGCTAGAGTGAGGCCAGGCCGGGCTGGTAGGGGAAACTAGAGAGAGAGAGGGGGCTGCTGTTTAGGATGAGGAGGGCATCGTTTTATTGTTTGCTGTGCCTTCTAATAGAGTAGCGAGATGGTGACAATTATTGAAGGCGGGGCAAGGAGGGGCGGAACAGCATGGACGCCCCAGCCCCCAGCTAACAAGAGGAGGCGACGATTATTGATGGCGCGCTGATGCCACACCAAGCCGGGGGGATTCATTGCGCTTCCTCGCCGTCCTGCACCGCCTCGAGATTGGCGTATGCTCCACCGCTAGGCTCTATCCTTTTACAGAGTAGACTGTACCACTACGCATGATTGAGTAATATAAAGCCATAAAAGTGGAGTGGTGAGCACGTGAGACTGGGACGGATTGAGGCAACCTGATCAGAACAGGATTTCCGGCTAGACTTATCTGAACGTCAGTGTGACTCGTTTTGTAAGCGACAATTCTAAGCGAATCACGACATGAGAAAAAAAAGTGTTGTGTGGAGACGCACAGGCGTCGTGAAATTCGGAGGTTCGGCAGACTGGCAAACAGGCCGGCGGTCCAAACCAGAGCAGCCCACGCCTCGCTTCGGCGACCCCGTGTAAACGGTTGCCCACCAGCACGGCGGCACGGGGGCCTTCGTTTGTTGTACCGAGACAGCATCAGCCCAGGAACGAGAGAGCATGGGCCTCCCGTTAATGTTGGCTGCTCGCGGCCCGTCCATGCGAACTCCCGGGCCTTACAATCGGATAGAACTCCCAAACATTTTTTGCTGGAATGTACCCCCGCAGCGCGCAAATTTATAGGCAGTGACAAAAGTAGAGGAGGCCTGGTAGGTGGCGGCCCGGTCCACCAAACACCGGGCGTCGAAACCACGCCCCCCTGCGGTGACCCAGCAGACGGCCCAACTGGATCTCTTCTTCTTCCTCTGTTCGCGAGGCATCCCGCCGTCGCGTCCGCCGCCTCACTGCCCCTGCCTTCGCCCCCGCGCCGTCGCGTCCGCCGCCTCACTCCCCCTGCCTTCGCCCCCGCCTGGCTCCGACGTCGCCGCCACGCTAATCAGTACGCCATGCTACGACCCCGCGCGTCGCCACCACCGACAAGCGTCGCTCCATCGACCTGGTCGACATGTATCATCCCCGACCCCAATCGTCAATCTGTTTCATGATTTTTGCAGCTTCTCGGCCTGACAATTCGGCCGTGTCCGACAAGGCAACGGCCAGCGCATCTCAGACTTCACCCGTGCCCAGCACATGGCCAGGTTCATCTTTCCGAGGCGCAAGCATTCTAATGATAAGTAAAACTCGCCAGGACCAGGGAAACAAGATCAGAGGAACACGAGGTGCAGGGCAAATTTAACTACCTCAACACCGCCAGTCGCGACTGCTCACATAAACAAGATGGCTCAGGCTTTCAGGTCAGTATCCTTCCGCACGTTCAAGTTAGCATTTAGACGAGAGCCGATTACACACACTACCGCGGCGGCTAGCTTTCCTGTCTAGTACTAGCTGAACATAGGATCACCTAACAGCGACGACAGCATATTGATCTTCTACAGAGAACGCCAGAAAAATGGAGGTTCGCGCATGACGGCTCACTTGGTGGATCAGACGAACGACCAGTTCACGAAGCAGAAGGCCAGGCAGTGCACGTTGCTGTCCGCGTCCAGGACTTTCCAGACGACGGCTTGATCGTAGGAGACGTGTCGTCCCATTCCGGACAAGCAGACACCAGCAGGCAGGTACACATAACCCTGAACAAAACGTTTAACGATCAGTTCCAACTTTTAAGCAAATACAGTAATTCCTTGAGCATATACACTGGTGTGAACTTTAAGCAGGGATCCTTCACTGATAGTAGGTATAAGGAAACCTCACATAAAGATAAAGGTTACTTTCGAGCTACAGTATGTGTAAAAAGAAATATCTGAAATGGCAGCAAGGGTATGGAAATTACAATCCACGACGATGTCATGCCAACGTTGGACCCTTTGATGGGAGCAAAACAAGAGTTTCTTTCCGTGGAAACTAGGAATAGCATCCTGAACTAGCTGACCAATAGAGGTAGAGGAAAATTGGGCGCACTACAGAATGTTACTCTGGCCATAGAGGGTATAAAGATCACTGGAGGCCAGTGAAAACCAAAACTTCAACGGAATACTTGTTTATAAAATGGTCTGGCGGAGGGGGAGGCGGGCTGCTGGCGGAGGCCCCAAGGCCTCTTGTGGAGTTTGGGCCTGGGACTCAGCCCGAATGATGTGGGCCATCAGATGTGATCCCAACAGTCCTCTTTTTCGATTGGGGGTACATAAAAAACTATCCTCACCCCATATTCCTAACCCTAATCATTTTCTCCCTAACCCTCTCCTCTACACCGATGGCGGTCCGCGGTGAAAGCTGGCTGCTAAACAAATCCAAGGTTGACTTTCAAAAAAACAAAAACAAATCTAAGGTTGAGTCAAGTTCCAGAAAAGTCGTTGACACAACAGTATATCCTAGCAGGTGATTTAGGTCAAGGATGAAGATCTCCACGAAAAGTAATTGAGCAACAAGTACTTCAGTTAAAAACCGATTGTTTGTCCCAAGAGGAAAGGAGAAATTTAAATAACATGATTCACAGCAGCAGGGTTACCTGTTCCATCAGTTTTGGAAACTGTGCATATAGCATATTTCTACCAGGTTCATCGAAGATTTTGTCCAGGGAGAGATCTTGCAGAGCAATTAGAGTTGTTTCTAACAAGTCGATTCCCATCTGGTTACCAAAAGTAAGCACAGGTTTTTCCTGATAGAATGTAGGAGAGACATGTGAGCCATCAGCCATGCAAAGTCAAAGGTTGTCTAGTCAAGTTAGATAGCTTCCACAGGCACAGCAAAACTCTACACAAATTCAACATGTTCAGACTTGGGGGTCAGAACACATCCAAATAAAAGACCAACTAGTTATGATAAACATGTGTGAAGAAAGAAATAACTACCTTGAAGGAGCAGCACAAGATTGCGTCCTGATGGTCCCAGAACATTCTTAATAATGACTCCCCCGCTTCATCTGAGTGAGGGACTAACTCCAACCCTAAGTGGTATCTGTACAAATAAAAAATGTTTATTAGGTTACTGATAAGTTTGTCTTTTAATTCTTTGGTAGACATTCACTGACATAAAATGGTCTTCATATAGAGAGTATCGAATTAGAGTAGCATAGCACAGGTCCCCTGACAATAAAAACGTGGACATGAATAGAGAGACAAATGCACATACTGGTAGCTTTGGCAAATCCAGTGAACAAGTGTTGCAGCTTCAGGGAAGCCAGAAATTATCTTCTGTCCAGTATTCAAGCCAGATCGAGAGGGAGAAATAGTTATTGATACTCTCTGCACAGCTGAGACAATGCTTCTAACATATTGACGGGCCATAGTGGCCACACTATCTTGAAGATGCAATTCATATGGGAACTGAAAGGCAATTGTTAGCACGGATCGTAGATTGCCTTCATCTTGAGATGCATCTGCTGAGGTCTGTTGTGTAGCTGAACCGACATCAAGGCTGGAGGCCAAGTCCAATGTTCTTCCAGAGGGTGCACCATCCTGTGGAAGATACTCTTGTTTAAAAACTAAAAAAGGACATACCCAGTGCCGAAGGCTCCCACACATGTGGGGTCTGGGACTCTTGTTTAGAAACTAAACATGTGAAATAAAAACAGATTAAGTGATAAAGAGATAACAGAGTTCAGGAACACATGAGTACAGACTTGTAAAATACATTATCCATGATGACAAAACAAGGTAAAACACACATCAAACCACAGTGATGCATGTAAGAGGAAAGAAAGGAAATGCAACATCCTGAACTTTATCTGAACAAATAAAGTTAGAAGAATTACTCAACTGTTTTTATGCCCAATGGTATAACACGAAAGCCTGAAGCAATCAACGGAGCATCATCAGGGAAAAGTTCATCAATAGGAGCAAAGACAAGCTGGAAGCAGGATCCCATAGACTTTTCATCCGTTCCCGTGCAAAGCTGAAAATTAAATCCAGATAAAAATTATCCATTAGAAGCTCTTATTATGGATTACCCACAACAAGATAAGTATGCATAAGAAAAGAATAAATCTTGCAAGTTACCAGTTCCCAATATTGGGTGCCATACCAAGTTTATTTTCTAAGTGAAAAATGTTGTGTCTACGTTACAAATCCATTTAGCACGGTGTGGGGCGACGTGCATCTCGAAGGAGGGAGGGCTAGGGCGCCAACGACATTCTATGCGGTTCAGCCATGGCGACCAACACAGCTCGAGGGCAAGCTGTCTCATGAGGAGGGATGGAGATGTAATGAGCCGGCCCTTGGGTCTTGGTACTATAGCAACCTGTGGAACTGTAACGGAATGGCTACTGTAGTGTAATGCCACCCTTAGCCCTCATGTTAGGTTAATTAGGGAGGTTAGATCTGTTAGGGTCGGCTCTATACAAAGAGAGGCATGGCAGTCATTTTATTCATTCAATCAATCATTGAAGAAACAATTCTGCAACCCCCCCCCCTCTCTCAAGTTCTAGCCAAAGCACAAGGCCTAATCTATCCTTTACATAACAGGAAACCTGTTAAGCACTAAAATAACAAATTATTACCTGAAGTAGGTGGATATCTCTTGATAGAAGACCTTCGTGAGTAACAGCCTGCCCTTCAAGACGAACAATTTCTAATACCTGTGAAAAAACAGCGCATAAACAGCTAAGATTAAAAATGGAAGATTACATAAAGGTCTTTCTGTCAAAAAGGAAAATTTACAGAGACAATCCAAGTGACCACAAGGGCAACAAGGATGATCTGTAGCAATGAGCAATAAGCGGTTGGTAGTCCAAATAGTGAACAAACCAAGAATAACAACAGCACTTAGAAAAACATGGGCGGTATAGGAAAGACCACCCTCACGTTTTTTTTTTCTTTTTAAGAAGAGCTTATCCAGAGCCCAGCTGAGATGGGTCACAAAAGCTAGCCCTGCTTGCAACACAAGGGTCTGCCCCCCTATGGAAACCGTGCTTTGAGCCCACCCTAGCCACTACATGAAGACCCGTACCCCACAGTTCTGTCGATCTTGTGTGCATGATCAGGGAAAACAATGAGTGGAATCAAACCCAGAACCCTAGGGATGTTACTTAGAGGTACTAACCACTAGGCTAAGAACCCTTTCGCAATAACATAACTTAGCAAAACAACAATTTTTCCACGGAAAGAACTGAGCATACCTCCTCGTTCTCCACTGTGTTAGCAAGAGGCAAGATGATCTGGTTCCCAGTAAATCTCATAGGCCGCAACCCAGGAAGTGAACCAGGGCTTGATTTCAACGATGATGCTGAATATGCATCAAAGTTATAATCAGCCCATTGAGACCGATGTTGCCTCAGTAACCTAATAAGTTCTGCTGGTGAAACTCCCTGGATACCAAACAAGAACAAAAGTAAAAACTTGAACAATTAAAATTAGAATTAAAGGACAGGTTAAACGTTATTCAGATGGGCATGCAGTTTTAGCCAGTTCATTATCAAATACGGTTAAGTCCACTAAGAACTGCAAGTCAAAATTCAAAACTCTGCTAGCAAGTCCCTATGCTTTAACAGTAGCTAAATTAACAGTATCTAATGCTAGGAAGAGTAGGCTTAGGCTATGACCAATTGACTACATAATTGTTTAGAATGGATTCCAGTAAGCACAAATGCCATGTCATGAAGGGACAATAGCATGTATTCGTTCTAAAGGCATGTGGGACACTTTTTTCTGTCTCAATATTTTTCAGCACAGAATTTTCATAGAAGTTTAAAAAGGAACAGACATTGACTTTGGCTTGGCTTCACCTTTTTTACCATAATTTTTTTGAACAAAATTTTACCATAACTTCTGGTCTATTCTGTTTTACCTCCCTTTCTTTCTTTCTTCTTTTTTCTATTTTCTTTTACTTCCTTTTGACTTTTCTTCTTGTTTCATGTGGCTCTCATTCTAGCCCACCCCAACTTGCTGTTGTTGTTTTAAAAGGAGCAGCATATAGCAATGGACAGTAAATGTATATGGAACTACTGCACCCTCACCTTGAGTAACATGGACGCCTTTGCACAAATTATACCACCAGGAGCTCCAAAAGCACTTGCAGGATTATGGTTGTTCCTATTCATCTCCGTGTTGCAAGCAATGATGACATCTTCCATGCCATCTCCACAGAGTACAGACCAACCATCATCATTGAAGCCACTAATAGCAGCATTAAAGCCTCTAAAGAGCACAAAATGGTATAATAGTGACCAAATGGACTAATACAAAAGAATAAAATACTGAAGAAGCAATCTTATCAAAGACTCACCTACTCAGACGCTGACTAAATGTTCGTAGAACAGCAGGTTGCCTTCCCAAGGCATAAACAACCTCTCCGCTCGTTTCTTGAGCAATTTGCCTGATGTGTCGCAGAGCCTTGACAGCAATGACAATAAGTTAGGACGCAGTAAGTAATTGAATACAGATAAAAGTGAGCATTTAAATATGCAAAACAGGAGTTGCTTTACAGGATGTTCAAAGGAGAAAAATAAAACAAACAAGGGTGTATTGTCTGTACATGTACCACCTCACAAAATGAATTTGATGATAACTTGAACCTCACACATTTGAGATTAATGAAGCATCTTATTTAGAAAGATAAAACCTCAAGGAACAGTGGAACACAAGAGCACTCCATACCAAGATCATAGTAAGTTACAAGAAAAGTCATTATTTTAACACATGCAGCAGAAGATAACATTAAATGTGAAGTACGTTCGAAAAAAAAACTTACAGCAGTTGTCATCTTCTGAGCTACTACCCTAGATGACTCATAGAGTGGCCGAAGCACTTCAGGAACACTCCAAGCCTGTAAGGTAAAGATGGACTGATTTAATAACTTGATGGAGACTCAGCAGTTTGGCAGTAAGCACATTGATTTTGGAGATCTGACCTCAAGGTCCAGATGGTCCACTATATGCACAATTGAGCCCCCACCTTCACACGGGCGGACCAAATAACCACTGGGAAGCATCTCAGCTCTTACAAGTTGCGGTGAGGCAGCACTTTGACCAGCTCCTGAGCCACTCAAAGATCTCTCGCAAACCTGAAAAATACAGGGTGGCATGTAAGCAACGGAAATCAATCATTTTTATTACATTGTCACGCATGGAAACTAAGCACAAAAAAATTCAGAATTATACACACCACAAGACTGCCATCCTCCATAGTTGTTGTGTATCGTAATGTCCAAAAATCTCGTGCAGGAACTAAAGTAGTAGGAGCATACATCTGAATGCACAACAAAAACTGCACGTGAGAACGCAGTCATTCATCAACAGACACAAGATCAACGCCACGATGCTAACCTGCATGTAAACAAGTTCAATGGTCCCACCATTTCCAGCTGGAAGCATTGTAAAGACTTCAAGACTCCGGCAATCTCGGAACCAAGAGGGTCTGTCTTTCAAGATCTCCACGATCTACCATGCACAGTAACATTAGAAATCTCTAGAGAATTTGCTGAATGCAACACTAAGGGCTAGGTTACGCGGAAAAAAATTGAAGTATTGGAATCTGATGGTTCAGAAAAAATAATATGTAAGAGTAAGAGCACTTGTGTTCATGATGGCAAGACAAGCAATGTCAGAAGATGATTTTGTAAAGATCGTTAGATTAGAAACACCGCTATTCACAAAAAGGAAAATTGTGCTATTCATCAAACAAAAATAAAACGTATTTGAGTATGCAGACTGCAAAAAGTATTGTTTTGCTGTGAAGCATTCCAGGACCTCTTTCTTAACTAAAGGCTTCATCATAGATCATTCTAGTTTCATTCTAGAAGTGGAATCACAACTACACAGATGGACCAGTTTCAATGCAAATTCAGTCAAAACAAAAGAAGGAAGATTCTGGAACTAATTTAAGCTACCTTCATTGGTTCTAGATTCACCAAGCCACAGGCACGGGCAGCAACACCACGACAACCATGTGAAACGGACACAATACCAAACAAATCCGGACCAGGCTGATCACAGAAAAGAGACATCTTTCAATCCACTTATTCATGTTAGAACATAGAAACTGTAAAATTTGAACCCACCTTCATCCCAGGCATCTGGACCCAATCAATTGCAGTCCCTGTAGCCTTTGAAACAAACTCTGTCAAGGTCTCCTCTGCAATTGAAAGGAGGCTAGCCCAAAAAGAAGAGGAAACAAAAGGATAAATATAGAAAGTAAATCTAACCCCTTCAATTAAGAAAAAAAACTAAAGGCTGAAGTTCCAGCTCAACAGCTGGCTCGTCTGACTTACCCAGATGGGTTACTTGCATCCCTTAGGTTCGCAGGAGTGACCGCATTTGATTCACAGCTAGTATCATTGCGCAATGAAGGCTGTAAAGAGTAAAAATGGCATCACATGATATCATCTATTAAATAGATCTCATGTATGGCTTGCGACCAAAAAATGGAACTTACATTCTGCACGTTTTGCAGTTGCTGCTTCATGTACGCATTCTCATGAACCAGCTGGGAGACCTGCTTCTGCAGACGCTCATTCTCTTCCATAAGAAGCTTGTTCATTGCGGATAATTTTCTGTTCACAGCCTGGAGTCTGGAAGACTCCTTCCGCTGCTTGTCGCGACACCTAACATCCGGAGACATTCGACTAAGAACATAGGTAGCGTGGGAAAAAAACAAATCCGCATGCTCTCAAATAGAAGTGACAGGATCAAAATGGCAAAATGCGTTCTGACGTTATGCTCATAACAGAAACGGAAAAACTCTGAAGTGCGAGCGCACCCATTTGGGGAGGATTCATGCTTACTAAATTTCCACAGCTATCATTACACTTCCATGCATCTGCTGCCAAATTAAGCTAGAAAAATACAACAGTTATCATGAATCACCACCTAGAAGTAGTTGTTTCACCTGCTAGAAAAATTCTACAGACTGAAAAAGCAATCCACTGCGGCGGTGTCGGCTCACCTTCGATTCTGGAACCAGACCTTGATCTGCTTAGGCTCGATGTTTGAAAGGATGGGGCACTCGCGCAGCAGCTGCTGCCTGCGCGCGGAGGTAGGCTTGGGGCACTCGGCGTACACCCGCTCCAGCGCCTCCACCTGCTCCGGCGTGTACCGGACGTACTTGCCGGCGTCCATTCCGCCCTTGTCGTAGCCCCCACCACCGTCGCTGCTCCCGCTCCGCATCGCCACTGCGGCGGCCATCGTCGCCGGCCGATCACGGCCAAAAGCAAACAGCTCAAAGACGCAAGCGTTCTCTCTCCTCGTACCAGCACTTCAACTCTTCCTCGCGCGCTTGCAACGCCTCCACCCGAAAGCTATCAAAATCTGCAAGGTGTGAAGCGAAAGGAACTGTTAGAAACAGATTGTACCTGCAAGATGTCAAGCCTCTCTCCGTTATTAGACAAGGAAACGTGGAAAAGCACGCAAAGGAGGCAGCTTTTGGCTCGAAACCGAGGAGGGAAAAGGGCGGCCGCTGCAGAAGCAGAAACACGCAAATGCTGCCGATTAGCCGCCGCAGAAATCCAGAACCAGGAGAGCGAAGTCAGAATCCCACGATTCCGGAACAACCTAGCAAATTAGAGCCCACGATATCCAAAACGATTGTTTCCCCAGTTTCCCATGTGAAAGCAGAAAAAAAAGCTCACCCAAAAGATCACTTCGTAAGAGAGAAAAAATCCGAAAGGAAAAACGAGAACACGCAATGCCTGACTGCAGAGGCACGAAGGAGGAGGGGGTGCCGGACGAACCTAGCCGCCAGTTCACCTCCGCGCTCACGCCAGCAGCCGAGACGGGCACTGCCGCCGGCACCGGGCCACCCCCTCACAGCCTACCCTCGTGCGGACCGCTCCACGCGGCGGCACACGGAGTCTCGGCCATCACCTGCCCACCGCGTACGCACCCGCCAAGCGCCGCTGCGCGAAACCACTGCTGCTCGCCGCCTCGCTCCACGGGTTCCCGGATTCTGTCGAACTCTAGCGAGACGAGCTGCCAAACGCTGCACAGGAGAGAGAGAGGAGGAGAAGCGAGAGTGGCCGAGAGCGGCAAAAGGCGACAGCTTTAAAGACGAGAGAGAGAGAGAGAGAGAGAGAGAGAGAGAGTGCTGCCGCTAGCTACCTTGAGCTAGCACGTTTACTGTTACTGTATAAAGCCTGCGTGCGAGCAGGCAGAGGCAGGCGAGGGGGGCACGAGACCAACCGAAGACGAGGTGGAGAAACCTGTGCGAAGAAGTCCACGCGAACGAGTGGACTCGGTGCACGGGACCGAAGATGTTGGGGTGGGGCCCACTCGCAGCGGACGCCGGATCACCGGTCTCTGTTGCGCAGAAAGGGTCCCATTATTTTGCCCGTGACATCGCTCCGTCGCGTGGCGAGGCCTAGGTCCTGCATCGATTTTCCTTGAAATACAGCTTGGCGGAAAGCAGCCAGACAACAAGTGTCTCCTTGAACTCTTCCAGGAAGCTCAATTTCATCTGCTCTAGATGTTGAACAGATTACTCGAGTTCTCTAGATTTTATTTGATGAAATAGCCAATCTTATCCTTGAAGCATGTGAGACATCTTCAAATGTTGTAGTACTAGATATATTTCGAGCCGAAAAAAAGGCTGTGTAGGACGTAAGCTGTGGGAGCAGCAGGCTCTCGGAACACGACGATCAAAAGGTACTTGTTACATTTAGTAACTTATCACGTGGAAGATGGTCCTTGAGCAGTGGCAGATTACAATACTGAACCGTAAGATCTTGTCGTTTCTATTATTCCTTATGTTCCACGTAAGTGAAGCGTCTTCGTGGGATAAAGTACCAGTTTGTCACGGACGGCGTGTTCTCGGTGGACGCTACGGAGCTCGATGAACGCCCGTTGCCAGCAGTTGAACGAGACCGCCAGACCGGCGCCATCGATGGCGCCGTGCCGTATTACGTGTCACGACAGGCGTTACGGAACCGTCAGCCGCTGCTTTGTTGCTAATCCAGCGGTTTTACTAACCGTGGAGCTTAGGAAGCACGCGGAGTGGCGGGTGAAAGCGCGCGCACGTGGGCCCGCCTGGCGGAACCGTCTGGAAGCCGCGGGCCCCGGCGCGGGGGAGCTGGTAGCGCCAGCCGGGAGGCGTGGGAAACGGACGCGGACGCCGAGGCGACGGGCACGGGTCCCTGCGTGTGAACTGCGACTCCTCTCCCTCCCGCGCGCGCGTCATGAGTAGGCAGGCGGTGCCGGCCGACTACGCTGATGACACGCTGTTCATGTTCTGCAACAAATAACTCATGGCGGGCCGTGCTTTTTACATGGCTGACAATAGGGCCCGCGACGAGGTACCCCTTGACGGGTCCCGCTAGTCGGTGACGTGAGTCGCGGGTGGAGTTACAAACAAGAGCGGCCTGACAAGAGCAGGGAGTGGCCTGACGAGACGACACGCGCGCGTGAGAGGGAGAGTCAGAGTGAGAGCGAGCGAGCGGCTGCCGGCCTCGGCAGTAAAAACTGCTACTTACTGCGGGTCCCCAGCGTCAGTAGAAGGATTGCTAGTGGTCCCTACGGCTACTAGGAGTACCCTGCTGATGCAGTAGTACTACCTACAGTGCTGCAGCGGCAGGTCAAGTCACCTCCGCAACCGCAAGTACGGCGTGTCTCCTTCTCGATCTCTGCCCGGACTCATGGTCCTGGTGCGCCAATTTTTGACACTGTGCCGGCTCGTCACGACCGCGGGTTTTACCGGGTCGTACTGTAGATGCATCGACCGGGGAGATCGACGCGTTGTTCTGTGATGTGCTTGCGTTGTACTCCTCCCCAGCCCAGCTCCAACGTACGTGCGCGGCTGGTGGTTGGGAGATGTATGGTACGGACCTTGGCCGAACAAGGCAGCCTCCCCATCGGATGCGGGTCACGCCGGTCACGGTGCGTGCATCGCATCGCATCGCGACCAGGAAGCCACATGTACATGTACCGTCTCCTCCGAACGATCTGCTCGCCGTCCCGTGTCGTGTCGACCCTGTTCAACCGGATTCACGTACTCATTGTGGAAAATGTGGGAACTGCCGTATATGGCCTAGCCACGGCAGGTTTCGTGTTTCTTAAATAAGCATGTGATTAACACAACCAACCAGGGATCAAAAAGATAAAGAAAACGAAAAATAAACAAAAGTTGTTACACAATAGAATCTAGATGCTAACAACTATATCTGCAAATCCGGCTCATTTATCTTCAGCATTCTAGATGATATCCAGGATCTTGATGCACGTTGGTGCTGTTATTTTAAGAGGCTGAATCTCCATCTTCTAACACTCCCCCTCGATCTGAACTTCCCATGTTCAGATTGTATTGAAATTCAGCATGTTTTGAAGAAGATAATGATTTTGTGAACCCATCTGCAACTTGATCTTTTGATGAGATAAACTTGACCTGCAACAATTTGTTTCCAACTCTCTCTCTTACAAAATGATAGTCTATCTCAATGTGTTTAGTGCGTGCATGAAAGACGGGATTTGAAGTCATAAAAATTGCTCCCAGATTATCGCACCATGGAGTTGGAATGCCTTCTTGTTTTATACCTAATTCTTTTAGAATTGTCTGTACCCAGATTATTTCTGATGTTGCATTTGCAATTGACTTGTATTCTGCCTCAGTACTTGAGCGTGAGACAGTAGGTTGTTTCCTTGCATTCCATGATACAAGATTGTCTCCAAAAAAATAGCAAAACCCCCTGTAGATCTTCTATCATCAGGACAGCATGCCCAGTCTGCATCTGCAAAAGCATTTATTTGAAGAGAATTGTCTCTTGTAACGGAAATGCCCCAATTCAAGGTTCCTTGTATATATCTCAGAATCCTTTTGACCATAGTCAAATGAGCTGTTTTTGGATTATGTAAGAATTGACAGACTTTATTTACAGAAAAAGCTAGATCTGGTCTAGTAAGGGTAAGATATTGTAGTGCCCCCACCAGACTCCTATATCGAGTAGCATTTTATGTATCCAATTGTTGTCCTTCATGAGCTGAAAATTTTCCAGTAGAAGATAGTGGAGTTTTGATTGATTTGCACTTTGTCATACCTGCCTTTTTTATGATCTCTGTCGCATATTTTTGTTGGCAAAGCAGGACCCCTTCTCTAGTATTCTTTACTTCAATTCCCAAAAAATAATGTAGAGCACCTAAATCTTTCAAGGCAAAGTCTCTTCTTAGATTTGTTAGCAAGGCTCTAATTGCTGGTTCAGAAGAACTTACTACAATGATGTCATCCACATAAATTAACAAGTACATAGTAATTCCCTCTTTTTGAAAGATAAATAGAGATGTGTCTCCTTTTGATGGTATAAAGCCAGGGTGCATGAGTCTAGAGCTTAACTTTGAGTACCATGCTCTAGGAGCTCGCTTTAAATCATAGATCGCTTTATCAAGTTTACAAACAAAGTTTGGATACCTTTGATTTTCATATCGAGGTGGCTGAGCCATGTAGACTTCTTCTTCCAAGTCTCCATGAAGGAATGCATTTTGCACATCAAGTTGCCTGAGACACCAATTCTTTGACATGGCAATAGATAGAACAATCCGAATGGTGGCTGCCTTTACTACTGGACTAAATGTATCTTCATAGTCAATACCAGATCGTTGCTTAAAATCTTTTGCAACTAACCTGGCTTTATACCTGTCAATGGAGCCATCTGCTTTTCTTTTGATCTTGTACACCCATTTAGAATCTATAATATTGGTCGCACTTTGTCTAGGAACAAGATGCCAAGTTTTGTTTCTTTCCAGGGCCTGAAATTCGATGTCCATCGCTTGCTTCCAATTCTCATCGTGCAATGCCTCTTCGAGATTCTTGGGCTCTCCTGCAGTAGTAAAAAGACATATAAAGTCATCACCGAATTTCTTTGGTTTGAGAATATTATTCTGTAATCGTGTTCTGGGGCGAGGAATCATAGCTTGATTATGTGTAGTATTTTCTAGTAGATGACCCGACTGAAAATCCCGAGATGAATCTGATGGGCCAGTTTGTCGCAATACTCCCCCGTGACCCATAGACGCGTTGCATGGAGAGATATGCGTCTCTGGGTCAGAATGTCGAAGACATGGTGAGGCAGAATCGGAGTTCGGAAGCTGAGGTGTAGATGAACTGACTCGCGCAACTTCTGACTATGATTCTGTGGGGACCACGGGCGCAGGCGATTGCTGTCTCAACGAAACGGCTCCGGGTCGCGCATCCTCGATGCACGTGGGGTCGGACAGAAGCCGCGCGGATTCTTCCGGTGCTGACTCCAAAGTTGATGGCTGACGTATTGCTGCAGGAGGATCAACACGGGATCCCAAGCTAACGACCACATTCGGTTGGATATTTGCGCCTGGATCTGCTAAGTGTGGAAACTCTGTAGCTTCTTCTGTTTCCTGTACAGAACAATTTTCTCCACATACTTGCTGGTCGGAAAAATGCAAAGGAGTTGCAGGGTTAGAAAATTAATTTTGTTGGGTATTTCCACCTGGGAAGGGTAACAACGTTGGGTGAAGGAGAAGAATCTCAGATTTCAGTTGGGCTCCGACATTTGGATGTAGATGATGAAAGGGAAATTTTGTTTCATCAAAAACAACATCACGAGAAATATAAACACGTCCACTACTGATGTCAAGACACTTAAACCCTTTGTGCACCGGACTATACCCTAAAAACGCACACTGTTTGGAACGGAAAGCAAGTTTGTGGGTGTTGTAGGGACGTAAATTAGGCCAGCAAGCACAACCAAACACCCTGAGTTGTGTATAGTCTGGTTTGTTGCCAAATAATTTTTCAACGGGTGTTTGATTGCCTATAACTCGGGATGGTAACCTATTGATTAAATAGGTTGCTGTAGAGAAGGCTTCATCCCAGAATTTCAATGGCATTGAGGCATGAGCAAGCAATGTTAAGCCTATCTCAACAATATGTCTATGCTTCCTCTCAGCAACTCCATTTTGCTGATGTGTGTGTGGACATGCAACAAGGTGTCTAATGCCAATTTGTTTGAAGAAGGAGTTGAGCTTTTGATACTCACCCCCAAATCGGTTTGAACAGAAAGTATTTTGTGGTTGAACAACCGTTCTACGAGAGTCTGAAAAATATGGAATTTGTGAAACACCTCAGATTTATGATGAATTAAATAAATCCATGTAAATTTGCTGAAATCATCTATGAAGCTAACATAGTAGTTAGCACGACCAATAGATGTGGGTGCTGGACCCCATTACATCGGAGAAGACTAACTCAAGAGGAGCTTTAGAGATGCTATGCGACTTAGGAAATGGGAGTTGATGACTTTTTCATAGTTGACAAGCATCACAAACACTCTCATTATTGAAGGGAGCTGAGCATGGTAACTTATTTTCACTCACAACTCGATTGCCTATAGCCATAGATGGATGTCCCAGTCTTAGATGCCATCGTTCACAAGATGGTTTGGAGACTGTAAGGGCACAATGCATAGAGGAATTTTCCAGAGATGGCCATGGGTAGAGACCACCTCTACACTTGCCTCGTAGAAGAACCTTCTTCGTATCCGGGTCCTTGACCAAAAAATATTGTGAGTGAAATTCAATGAAAATAGGATTGTCAGCTGCAAGTTTATGAACGGAAATGAGATTTTTTGTGGTGGTGGGAACATGAAGGACCTGCTGTAGATGAAGAGGGTGGGTAGGGGTGGGAAGAGTGGAAGTACCAACAAAATTAATTTTCATACCTGAGCCACTTGCCGTGTGGATTTTTTCTTGACCGTTATATTTCTCTTTTGTAGTCAACTTGTCTAGTTCTCCTGTTATGTGGTCCGTGGCCCCCGTATCTATATACCAGTTGGTGTCGACGCCATAGGACGTTGTTGTGCTGTTGACATATCGTTCTTCAAGCTTGAACTCTCTATCAAATCTCTTATAACACCTTGCAGCTGTGTGACCAATCTTTTCACAGATTTGACATATTGGCTTGTTGCTTTGGTCTCCTTGTTGTTGTCCTCTACCACGGCCTAAACCACCTCGACCAAAACCTCCTCTATAGCCTCGACCTCCCCTACCACGTGATCCACCACGTGATGCAGAATTGACACTGTACTGATAGTGCATATTCTGCCTTTCAAGCCTTGCTTCTGTAGCCAAGAGTTGTGCAAACAAGTCAGATAATGAGATGGGATCTGATCTTGTACTTACGTTTTCCACCAGGGAGTTGTAGTCTGAATCTAATCCCGCAAGAATGTAGGAGATGACATCATCATCCTCCAGCCTTTTTCCTGCTGCTGCCATTCCATCAGTAAACTCTTTCATCTTGGAGAAGTAGGCCGCAATGGAGAGATCACCCTTCCGGGTGCTGGACAACTTAGCTCGGAGATGCATAATTCGCGCTCTTGATTGTGACGCGAAGCTCTCCTGTATTGCTTTCCACACCTCTGCGGATGTGGGATACATTGCTATCTGCGCCAAAATTTCTTTGGACAAGGTAGAATTGAGATAACTTAGAAGTTGTTGATCTTGAATAACCCAGCTCGTGTAGGCCGGATTGATGATCTTCTCTGTCGTCTTGTCAGGCTTCTCGACAATCAGTTCTTCTACTGGCATCTTGAGGGTTCCATCTAGGAAACCGAAGAGCTGCGCTCCACGCACAGCTGGTAGAACCTGCGCCCGCCACAGTAGATAATTTTCTCGGGTCAACTTCTCAACCGGATGGCTGAGAGTATTGATCCCAGTGGAGGCCGGCGCAGCCGAAGATGATGACGAGTTGCTCATTATCTCGTTGGAGATGTAGAGGCTCTGATTACCATGTGGAAAATGTGGGAACTGCCGTATATGGCCTATATGGCCTAGCCACGGCAGCTTTCGTGTTTCTTAAATAAGCAAGTACAAGAAGATCTGTGGTTGTTACAAATGTGATTAACACAACCAACCAGGGATCAAAAAGATAAAGAAAACAGAAAATAAACAAAAGTTGTTACACAATAGAATCTAGATGCTAACAACTATATCTGCAAGCCTGGCTCATTTATCTTCAGCATTCTTAGATGATATCCAGGATCTCGATGCACGTTGGTGCTGTTATTTTACGAGGCTGAATCTCCATCTTCTAACACTCATGTCGTCGTCGCCGCGCGCGCGCGCGGCCACACATGCCTCGGAGCCGAAAATAAGAGGAATGCACCCTCGTCGACACGACCTTTTAGTTTTAGATGAGGGGGTTTCCTTCGTAAACGTGTGTAAGTAAAGATGCAAGTTGGGATCTACAACCACAGACACGTCTCAATCCTTTCAATGATGCGTGGCGTGGTGCCAGCATCAGCGTGCGAGAGCCAGCGCTGGCGGTGATCGGCCCCACCTGCCAATCGGAGGAGTAAAGCAGAAGCAAAGCTGGAGAGCCTCTCGTCTCGTGAGGAGTGATGAGATATCAGTGGTCAGTGGGGGGGAGAAAAGGCTGAAGAGGGAAGCGAGATCATCAGCAGGGAAAAGATAAAAGGGGCTGTGATGTGGTATGCTTGCAACTTTAGGACTGCTCCTACTAGCAGCAGCTGAAGGGCTTTGCTTGCCTCCCAAATCTCTCCCTTTTATTCAATGGATCCTTGGTGCATGTATGTCGGTATAGCCTGCAGATCATCGCCTTATGTTTTTAATACACTGCTAATAAACAAACCCGGTCATTGCACCATCAATATTGCTAATCACATATTCACATGTAACGTGCAGAAGGAAACCGTGGATCCACCTCAAACTCTGTCGATTTCAACAGTTTCGAACTGGAGGCCAAGAGCATAACACTTTGACCTCCTTTCTGAATTATTCTTCAAACGCGACCTCTATAGTAGTAAGTTGCTGCCACCCTCGCTTGCGACCAGGAAAGAAACAAGGCACGGACATGCATTATGCCCTCTTCTAAGTCGAGAACTGAAGCAGGAGCTTCTGCACGCGAGAAAAGGACCTCGGCCGTCACGTGGCCGGCCCGCCGGCCGGCTCCAGAGTTCCCACTCCTCTGTTTCCTCACTCCGGCTAACCGCTGCTCGTCATAGAGATCAGACTATTAGCCTTTGCCTTCTGATTGAATCACTACACGGCAAGGAGTAGCTTGCAAGTAAACTAATGTCTCGTCCACACTCGTGTGGGTCCGACTTGTTAACTCAGACGTACGGACGGTTGCTTTCTTCTCCTTTCGATGTCTTTACTGATCACGGAGTAACAGTTAATTTTGACATGCTGAAACGACGTAATGGCAAACATCACGGCAAAACGACGGCCGTGGTTTAGCCGCGCCACCGCGGCCGGCGGTCGGAGGCGTATCATGCCGGTCGGTCTTTGGGTTCTTGGACGACCGCTTTGTCTTTGGAGCGCTAGCTAGCAAGTGGCCGCGCGCGGTGCCTGCCAGGGGCAAACATATTCGATTCTGTCGTCCTGCCACCGTCGATCGGTCGACGATCCCTTTCGCGGCGTTCCTTGTCGTCCTCCTCCTCGATCCCAATGATAGGATCATGCTTGCTGATACGCATGATGCGTGCTTTTCTCGTCGTCCTCTTTCGCCCCCTTTTTCTTTATGCTCAGAGATGCAATTGGAATGTACGCCAGGAACGAAACCGGGAATTATTTTGCTTTCTAGCTCTCGTCAGGAAACGCGAGATCTCATCTTCAGAACACCTTCCTCCTCTCCTATAGCACGTAGCAGGGAACGAATGTCACCAGCTATAGCATCGCATGCAACAGAGCGGCTGATGAATGACTCAAATAAAGCCTGCGTAACTCGAAGCTGATCTTTACAGGAAAGAAAAAGGAAAAGGCTGGTGCGGCTTAGACAAAGATACATGTAGACTACAAAGAAAGTACGTAGGAAATAGATCAAAGAACACACACGTAGGACCCTCCATGCGAGCTTTCAAGGTATTTTATGGCCGGTCTCGTTCAGCTATCTTTGAGTTAAACAACACTGTCCAGGGCCCCCCCCTTGCCGCCCAAACCTCGGCATATTTTCAAACGTAGCTTCTTTGGGTCCTTTCGACCAAAAATTTAGAACTTCTTTGTTTCTCCGGTAGGGCCATTGTCATGAGCTGCTAATTTATCAAAGAGCACAGCTGGTCACTGCATGCTTTCACCTTTCCTGATAATTAAGTAGTAAAAACCAGCGATCAAATATCTCCGTACGTCTCCTGGGTTAAATTCCTCTTAATTAGGCTGCTACGTCTTCATCTTGTGATTTGACTATAGGTAGCAACAGGGAACCGAAACCATCGTTTTAGACGAGCAGAAATAATCAACTTTGTGATGAACAGCACCGGAGACTACCCCATATCTGATCGATTGATCTCACCCGTTCAACGCACCAGAGCCGCGGTGGTCCTAGTTCCGCAGGGACAAGCTTCCATGCATGGCGTTGGTCCTTTTTCACCCGCCGCTTGGTACACCAACAGAGTTATGTTCTTTTTTTTCTCTCTTATTTATTGTTGGGCCGTGCCAATCTCGCTGTACATTAGGATGAGATGTACTCTACTAGTATTACGTACGTGTGTCATACTCTTCTACTCCCTCCGTTTCGAAATATTTGATAACCGTTAGTTTAATTTTGAACTAATCACCGTCAAATACTTCGAAACGGAGGGAATACTATGTAACTTTGCCTATTTATCGACTAAGATCGGTACTTTGTTTTGTCCTCATAGCTCTAGTTTCAAATTACCAAAATAAAATAAAGCTTTTAGAATTTTAAGTTTAAGTTCAAAATAAGAATACAATGAATCAACCAGGAACATATCCAAGGAGTCTATTGATTTATGGGAGCTCTAGGTTTATTGCCAAATGAGACCTATATATGTTTTCGCAACCCTTTCTCTTTGCAAGGGTGGGGGGGGGGGGGGGGGAGTAGTCCCGTGCCATCAATGTAGGGGGAACCAAAAACACGATGCTAAATTATCTTTCTTGTTCTTTTAGATAATGAGTGTACTTCACATGCCCTATCCATGCAATTGCAACTGTACCACATAGATGGGGGACCGTGCTGATGCTAATAAGCTCATATAAGTAGCCCTCACAGGTATATTATAAGCTTTGCTCGCACTCTCTAGAGATGAAAGCTTCAGTGAACCATCTACTAACTAACCTATTTCTTATTATTTTAAAATCCTCTGACAATGTGACTGCGAGAAGGAAAGGGAAGAATCGGGAATGCAATAATTGACTGACTCTTTTTTAACTACAACCTAAGCAGGAATAAATTATGTTGGCTAGAACACACCTAAATCTTGAACGAGCTGTAGTGCACTATGTGTGCAAGTTTGGATGGTCATCCACAAGGCCTACACATGCTAGTTGCACAAAAGAGATAATCAAGAGTTTGATACCACTTAAGCTCGTGATACCACTTTGTTGTTCAATCATCTTCCAAGATGTGTCTTGATCCAGCGTGTAAGTGTTTATGTCCGTGGTGCATTCATCAATATGTTGAAAATTATGATTCCATGTTCAATAATATATATCAACCTACAGACTTATCTTGTTGATGTAGAACACAACCTAACATGCAATTAAATAACTCATAAAAAAGTTCATCACCAAAATTCATCGTAACTCAAAGAATAACTGCCTTGTGGATGGCACACTTAAACGGCAGTGGTGGTCACCGCCTTTGTCCGGCCGATTAATTTGCAAAACAACAAAACGGTGAGGCAAAGTTACAACGTGACAAATTTATCGGCCAAACCAAGATCTTGCCAGGGTACGTAGTACGTGGTGTGCATATCGACACCTTTCACTATCAACATGTTACGACATGGGCCATGCCTGCGTGACAAATGGTATTTCGGTACCCCTAGTACGCGTACCCTTGGGTGGCAATGCATGAGTACATGGCAGGCGGTCCTCCATGAGTGCGACCCGTTCCATGAACCTAGCTAATTCTGCCTATCCCCACAATTTATTGAATGGGGGACCCCAACCTCTTGTCTTGATATTTCGTTTGTTGAACCCGGCCTTGCAAAAATCATACCATTTAATCCATAACATCTGTAAAATTAAAGATTTACTTATATCAATATTTTGGTTATTTGAAAGTTAATTTTATGCTGGCTTCAGTCTCACATCGCATACTAATGATAGGGGAGCTCGACTTAGAAAATAGATGTAACCCCGTCTATGATACTAGTATTCTGTATTGAGATGACATGTGATTTTAGTTGCTGCTTGGTTGTACCTTATGGATACCATTTTCATTATGACGTAAAACGGTAGTGACTAGTTGGCGTGATGAATCGGGTCAAAATCTAACAAGTGGTATCAAAGCCATGGTTTGAAATCTCGAACATCTTGATGGTGTGACTCACACGAATATTAGACTCACGGATAAGCACTACAGGAAACTCAATCATTGACGACGGCCAAATATATTGATGACGGGGCCGTCGTCTTTTAATTAATTGACGATGGCTAGATACAACCGTCGTCAATAATGTTGCAATTGACGACGGTTGACCTAGTACTATCGTCAATAAATTTAAAGACGACGGCCATCGTCAAATTTGACCGAGATCTGACCCCACTAGAGTTGTTATTGATGACGGGAGACACAACCGTCGTCAAGAAGCTGCTTATTGACGACGCGGAGAGACAACCATCGTCAATAAGCCCGATATACTCCCGACCCCGCGAGTAGGGAGGCGACCTTCTCTCCCGCCCGCTCCGCCTTCCGACTCCGCTTCGCCGTCGCCGGTCTCCGCTGCCCCGTGCGCCGCCTCCCGACTCGCCGTCGCCCTCGCCGGTCTCCGCCGCCCAGTCTTCGGTCGCCGCCTCCCGAGGTATGCCCTCCTCCCCGCCGCCCCTCTCCCTGCCGCCGCTATGCACCGCCGCGCAGCCGGCCGCCCCCCGCCGCCCCTCTCCCTGCCGCCCCTCTCCCCGCCACCCCTCTCCCTGCCTCCGCTCTGCACCGCCGCGCAGCCAGCCGTCCCTCTCCCCGCCGCCCCTCTCCCTGCCGCCGCTCTGCACCGCCGCGCAGCCGACCGCCCCCGCCACCCCTCTCCCTACCGCCCCTCTCCACCACCGCGCAGCAGGCCGCCCCCGCCGCTCCTCTCCGCCTCCGCGACGCCCGGCCCCCTCCAGCCCTGCTGCCCCCGCCGCGCCGCCGGCCGCCCCCCGCCGCCCCGACCCCCTCCCGCCCCGCTGCCCCGCAGCCCCGACCCACCTCTTGCCCGGCTGCCCCCGCTGCCCCTCTCTGCCGCTCCGCCGCCCCTCTCCCCGCCGCTCCTCTCTGCCCCCGCTGCCCCTCTCTGCCGCCGACCGCCCCGCTGCCCCTCTCCCTGCCGCTCCTCTTTGCCCCAGTGACGCCCCGACCCCCTCCCGCACCGCTGCCCCCGCCGCCCTGTCGCCCCTTCCGCCCCGCTGCCCCTCTTTGCTGCCGGCCTCCCCCGCCACCCCGTGCTGCCACGGCCCCCCTCCCACCCCGCTGCCCCGCCGCCCCGGCCCACCACTCGCCCGGCTGCCCCCGCTGCACCTCTGTGCCGCCACGCCGTCGTCCGCCTTCGGGAAAATAGAAGTGGCATGTTGGGTGGCTTCCTTCGGGATTCATGGCGTCATGCATGGAAGGGTTTCTGCTAGGCCTTATGTTATATTGTTAGTCGTTGGCAGTCGATAGTTTGCGTACTCTAAGGGAGCTAGAGAATGCAGTGCTCTCTAATCGAATCTAGACATAGAATAGGCTCATTTGGGAGTTTAGTTTGATCATGGGTGATGATTATGCAATGATGTTTTATGTTGTTCATTAAGGGGCTTGTAATGGAAATTCCATTATGTGGTTTTCATTCTTCTCATATTACTCGTCACTATGTGTTACAATTTTTAGTGGCGCTGGTGTTCTTCTTTACCTAGCCTAGCTTGTCTTTGTGTTGCTTTTGATTCTCCTGATGTTTGAAGGAATTATCATGCTGCTCATTTTTTAAGCATTGTTTCTCCATCACGATAACTTTGGATTTTGAACTAGACCTTAGACTTATATTTATGATACTTTCATATTTAGATTATATATGGTAGTGTTGATACGTGTGTTGCAATTTTACCGCATCCCTTCCAACCTTGTCTTTGTCCAAGTATTTCTTTTCTCCTTTCTAGTATAGAGAAATGATATCTTTTTGACATGATGTGCTCTACTTTTTGAGGAACTATGTCGGTACCTGCGATATGGGGTACCCCCGCGCACAGGGGAAAATGCCTAAGGAACTCGCCCTTCTCCGCAGGGAGAGCTCCGAAGGCGCCACGCGTCCAGCGGGGCCGGACCTCCCTCTCCTCAGAGGAGAGCTCCGGGCCCGCCACGTGGCATACAGAGGCCGGACCTCCCCCTCCGCGGGAGAGAGGTCCGAAGGTGCCACGTATCTGGCGGGGCCGGACCTCCCTCTCCTCAGAGAGGAGCTCCGGACCCGCCACGTGGCCGACAGAAGCCGAACCTCCCCCTCCGCGGGGAGAGGTCCGAAGGCTCCACGTGCCTCGCGGGGCCGGACCCTCCTCTCCTCTGAGAAGGGCTCCGGGCCCGCCACGTGGCCAGTAGAACGGCGCTGCCTGCCCCCGAGCGATAGGCAGCGGGCGTAAAGACGCCCCATACCTTGCCCGTACAAGGTATTCAAGGCCCGTGTCTTCCCAAGACGCGGAGACGCGGAGCACGCCTCTGTCAGGTGCCGTTACGCCCAGTCACATCACAGACTGGCGCGCGGTGTCAGAACGTGCCAGCCAATAAACACCGCGACAAGACATCCCATGCCGCCTGCGCCGTCATCAACCACTACGACTAGCGTGCGGCATGGGCAGGGCGTCAAGACGGAGACTCGGAAGCCTTCGCTAGAGACAACTACCGGCATAACTGCAGATACGGTAGATAACAGTCAATCTCCCCGGGACCACCTGTCGGGTCCCGGGCCCCCCTTGTAAGCCACCCGAGTCTTGGACTATAAAAGGCTCGGGTAGGCGACGATAGCAAGGGTTTGCATTTTCTGCAACTCATACGCTAGCCATTCACGCCCAAGCTGTAACTCACCCCCAAGCTCAGGACTCCGGCCCTGAGCAGCAAGCAATACAGCGAGCTCCATAGCTCGCGTGGACGTAGGGTTTTACGCTCCGGCGGCCTGAACCACGTAAAACTCATAGTGTCAAGCTCTTACTAACTCGTCCATCCGCGCAAGCTCTCCGCAAGGGACTAGCCCCACCGAAAAAAGAACCTCCGCGGGCTGCCCAGTGCCGGCCCGGGGGATGTGTCGACCGAACACTTCGACATTTGGCGCGCCAGGAAGGGGGCTTTTCCCCTTGCACGATGAGTTTCCGCCGACAAAGATGACCAAGCTCCCTTCAGCGGCAAACTCACCTCCCCCGCCTCCACGGCGAACCGCGACCATGGGGGAGTACATGTCGACACGCTCAGGGCGGAGTGTGTCGAAACGAGCTGGGAGCCAGCAACCGGCTCTTGCAGCGCCGACCCCGGCAATGCAGGCTCCAACCAACATCAGGTCTTCAGTAGCGCTAGGCGTACCCAGTGGGGGTGCGCTAGCCGCAGCAAGAGCACTACTGCAGAATCCGCCTGCTGGGGACGAGCCTCAGGCAGCGACCCAGCAGTGGATTTGCGAGGTAGACCGTCTCGTCGTCGCCGCCGCAAACCCTCGACTTTGGCGGGGACGACGCTCCAGTCAACCGGCAGTGTCACTGACGCGCACGCCCACGGTTGATGGGCAAACGGCGGATTCCAGCTCCTCCAGGCTCCCGTCGATGGACCTGAGAAGGGAGCTGGAACGGTGCCACTTGGGCCAGGATGCCCGGATGTACCTCGAGCGACGTCGAGAAAGGCGTCGCAACCATGAGGCTGGCGACAGTATGTCGTCGGCCTCAACACAACCTAAAGGGCAGATCTTCGCCACGCAAGTCCTACCTCAGGCACACGCCGCGCAGCATATGCCACAACCATATGCGCCGCAAGCAGCGCCCCCGGTCTATGGTGCAGCCTTGCCCATGCCGGGATACACGGTGCCAAGTACGAACCAAGCGTTCGCAGCGCCAATACCTGCGGCAGCAGGAGCAGGATGTGCAGCTCTTGCACCCCACCTTCGCTTCGTGAAGTGGCCGCGCAAGTTTCGGCCGCACCTACCCGAAAAGTACGACGGCAGTGTCAACCCGGCGGAGTTCCTCCAGATCTACTCCACTGCCGTACTCGCCGCAGGAGGGGATGAGGTTGCCATGGCCAACTATTTCCCCGTCGCCTCAACCGGCCCTGCCCGGTCTTGGCTCATGAACCTACCCCAGGATTCCATAACCTCCTGGGGAGAGCTCTGCCGGCAGTTCGTCTCCAACTTCGGCAGTTCCTACACCCGGCCTGGCATGGAGCTCGACCTCCACGCCATCCAACAACAACCAGGGGAGTCGCTGCGCTCCTTCATCCAGCGGTTCTCCCAGGTGCGGAACACCATCCCACACGTCCAGAACGCTTCTGTGGTGGTGGCGTTCCGGCAAGGCGTTCGGGACAAGAAGATGCTCGAGAAGCTCGCGACTAGGGAGGTCCGCGATGTCTCAGAACTCTTCAGCTTGGCGGACAAGTGTGCCAGAGCAGCCGAAGGGCAGAACTGGCACTCTTTGCCGGCCTCCAAGCCAGGGGGTCAGCCGGGATCCGGCGACGCTTCATACGGAAGCGGCAGGAAGATCAAGAACGGAGGCGGAAGCAAGATAAAGTCGTCAGCCGCGGTCCCCGTTGCTATAATGGCGGCGCCCAGTGGAGCTCGAGGGCCGCGCCCCGACAAGAGGCCGCGACAATCACCGGCCCCAGACGGGGGCCAGGATGAATTATGCCCTGTGCATGGCACCAGTTATCATACCGCTGCCGGATGCCGGGAAATCCAGAAGCTCGCGGAGCGCTTCCGGAAAGGGAAGCAGCCCCTAACTGATGCCCCACCCTACCATCAAAGGGAGGGCAAGCAGAAGGTCGAAACCCTAGACGGCGTTGACCGCCAGGTGGAGTTCCAGGAGATTCAGCGCGCCGTAAAGGCAGTGCGCAATCATGGGAGCTCCAGCTCCAGTGATGACGAGCACCGGAAGATGCTCTATGTCATCTTCGGCGGGTCCGCTGACCCCCCGTCCCGAAGCACGACTAAGGCCTTGCGCCGAGCGGTAGCGTCGGTGGCTCCCCTCCCACGTGCAGCACCGCACCTCAGGTGGATGGGAACCCCCATCAGCTTCGATGACACCGACTGCCCCAGGAACATGGCTAGGGCCGGCCAACTACCGCTCGTGGTGGCCCCCACCATCGCCAACGTGAAGATGTACCACGTTTTGGTGGATGGCGGGGTTAGACTGAACCTCATCAGTCGCGCAGCCTTCCAGAGTATGCAGATCCCGATGGCCAAGCTCACCCCATCGAGCCCGTTCTCAGGGGTAGGGCCGGGAAGGGTCGTTCCCTACGGCCACACCAGCCTCCTGGTGACCTTTGGGGCAGCAGACAGCTATCGGACAGAGTACATTCTGTTCGACGTGGCCGAGATTGACCTCCCGTTCAACGCCATAATTGGCAGGCCAGCCCTGTATCGATTCATGGCAGTAGCCCACTACGGCTACCTTGTCTTGAAGATGCCTACACCAACAGGCGTCCTCAAGGTTTGTGGAGACCGTGCTGCAGCAGTGTTAGCCTTGGAAAAGCTCCAGGCACTTACAGCAGCTGGAGCATCAACCCCGGGCGGTACTGAACCAAACCGGCTCCACCCAAATGCACGCCACCGTGCCACTACCACATCACCCCATGTGCAACCCCTCGACGAGGACGATGTCCCCTTGAGGCTCGTCCGAATCAGCGCCGATGCCACCCAGACCACCCGGGTAGCCGGGGATCTGGATAGCAGATAGGAGGGCGCGCTCGTTACCTCCCTCCGGCACAATGCCGATGTGCTGCATGACAGCCGTCGCGGATGCCAAGAGATCCCTAGGGAGGTGATTGGGCACTAACTAAAGGTCTCCCCCAACGCCTGGCCAGTCCGACAGGAGCCCCTCAGGCAGCCCAACGAGCAGTAAAAAGTTTCATTCGGGAAGAAACCAAGAAGCTGCTGAGCGCTGGCTCCATACGGAAAGTCCGCCACCCCCGGTGCTTCGTTGATTGCTCCAAAGGCCGGCGGGAAGCTCCGGAAGTGCATCGACTACACCAGTCTCGATAAGGCATGTCCCAAAGATCTATTTTCTCTCCCTATGATAGATCAAATAGTAGGCTTGACGTCAGGCTGCGATATACTGTGCTTCCTAGATGCTAGCTCGGGTTTCCACCAGACCCCTATGTCTAGAGAAGTTGAAGGGCACCCTTTACCACAGTAGTCGGCCTGCACTGTTATGCCTCTATGCCTTATGGCCTAAGGAACGCTCTCCCTACCTTCGTACGTGCAATGCACAAGACCTTAGGAGAGCTAATGAGAGACTTAGTTGAGGTGTGTGTCGAAGACATTGTTGTCAAGATCAGGCAGGGTTCGTCCCTACTAGATAACCTGACCTTAGTCTTCGTCCGTCCGACAAATGTGAGCTCGGTATACCCTCTGGAAAACCTTAGAATACCTGGCCTCACGCCGAGGAACTGAGGCTAACCCAGAGAGGGTCAAAGCCATTGGCTCGAGGACCAGAAATTTGCGGGATGCCTAGCTGCGTTGAGTCGGTTTATACCGAGGTTAGCAAAGCGAAACTTCTCTAAAGCTCCTACGTAAATCCGGCCCATTCGCTTAGGCCGACGAAGCGGAGGAAGCTCCCCTGGAGCTGAACCAGCTCCTGATGACCCTACCCGTAATAGGAGTCCCCGAGCCCGAAGAGCATCTGCTGCTCTACATCGCGGCGACGGCTGCAGAAGTGAGTATGGTCCTCACCGCAGAATGGCTGGACCCCATACCACCGTAACCTGTTTCGCTGTCAAGAAACAAGTGACAAGAAACCCCGGAGGCCCAAAACGGACCCCGGATCCCCGACACAACCCACCGGAGGACCAGCAGGACCTCCCGGAGGTGCAACGGGACCCCCCCGGAGGCCCAACAGAACCTCCCGGACGTCCAACGGGACCCCCCGGAGCTCCCTGGAAATCAGCGGGGCTCCCCGGAGGTCCAAGACAGCCTGGGGGACCTCCGAGTATCAGCACCCGGCGGTCTCCCCAGGCTGAAAGCTATCCTCCACAGCCCCCACGCGACGGACAATGTCGCCAAATGGGCGGCGGAGCTACTGGAGTTTGAGCTAGGCTTCCTTCCCCGTCACACAGACAACAGCCGAGCACTAGCTGACTTCGTGGCTTAAGTAGACGCCAACGCAGGCTAACTCAGGGGGCCATGGAGACGGTGAACCAGGACCTTGAGCCCTGGCCTTCACCGGGCCTTACTGAATACTGTTCGTCGACGGCTCCTTGCGAAAGCAGGGGGCCAGTGCTAGCGTACTGTTCCTCATGCCATCACGGGGGCAGTCTGCGTATGTGGTGCGTTTCAATTCCAAGGCAACCAACAACATAGCAGAGTATGAAGCACTCATCCTTGGCCTAAAGACAGCCCTGTCTCTAGGCGCTCGCCAGTCATTGGCTGAGGGCGACTCCCAACTGGTTATCAAACAAGATGGTGGAGACAGACTTCCTCGCCTTGGACCTGCACCACGTACCGCGCGCTAGCAAGGCCGCAGCTGACGACCTCTCAACGAAGACCCCCACCGGAGCCCCTGTGCCTGAAGGGGGCTTCGAGAGGATGTTGCCGCGGCCCACAGCCCGGCCTGCCAAGCCGGGCGAAGGGGGCTAGACCAGCACCTCGAAGCTGGCGGTCCCGGCGGCCATGGACGCCGCCAAGGATCATAAGCGTCACTGGGGACTCCGTGCAACCCAGCGCTCAAGATCCAGATGCTCAAGTCAGATCCGATGCATGGATCACGGAGGTCCAGGACTACTTGAAAGACAATATCCTCCCTGATGAACGTGTATCCGCTGAACGGATCGTGCGTATGGCTAAGAGACACATGGCGGTAGAGGGGGATCTCTACCGACGCGGCGCCAACCACATCCTATTGCGGTGCATAACCCAGGGGGAAGGCTTCCACTTGTTCGCTGAGATCCATGGAGGCGAATGTGGGAGTCACTCTTCCTCACGCACGCTTGTCGGTAAAGCCTTTCGGCATGGCTTCTACTAGCCGGCAGCACTCCAGGATGCCGTCAAGCTGGTCGAGAGCTGCAAGGCGTGCCTTTTCCACGCCAAGCAGATCCATACACCGGCTTGGACGGTACAGATGATCCAGCCCACAAGGCCATTTTTCATACTGGGGCTGGACATCCTGGGCCTGGGACCATTCCCCAGAACCGAGGATGGGGACCCGCTCCCGAACCTTCGGAACACAGAGCACCGCTGTAAGTTCTACCCCTAGAGCAACAATAGGACAGACCCTTCTTTTTATAATAAATTCCATAAAGTCCAGGAATAGTGCTTGGAGCAGCTAAGCCTCAGGGGACGGTCCAGGACTACGTTCAGCTTCGCCTGGTTCCGACCCCAAGCGCGTAGAGTCTTGCTTCCCTTGAGGCGGGTCGTGGCCTCCATATTCAGCCTGCCTTCCCCCTATGGAAATTTATATGAAAAGAAACCTGTCCTACGTTGCTCTTCTTTGGTGCTCATTTAGTTTACTTATTAATTTTTTATGATTGCCCTGCTAGCGCGTGCTCACCATGCGTTCAGCTCCCTCTTCTCATTCTCATCTTTAGTCGGCATTTGCTGCCCTACCAAAGGCGGTTGCGTGGGAGGTACCGGCCGATAGCCAGGGGGGCCCCGAGCCCCCGGCACTTCGCGCACGGTAGTTCCCAAGCACCGTATAGGTGGACGGGGACCGTAAGCCAAATAAGACTAAGAGATAGAGGGGGGAGCCCCCAAGGAGAATTACGTTTCCCTTATTTATGTGCAGGACCTCTCGGCCTCAGCTCCCCGCAGGAATATGGTAGACACATCCATCCAATGGAACGCACCTACCAGGAGGCCGCTACGGGATCGCGCAAGACCGAAACCCCAAGGTAAGAGCAAAGAACTAGACCTCACAGGGGCGAGGCCCGAAGGTCCCACGTGTCCAGCGGGGCCAGACCTTCCACCTCCTTGAGGGGGAGCTCCGAGCCCGCCGCGTGGTCAACAGAAGCCGGACCCCCCCTCCGCGGGGAGAGGTCCGAGGACTCCACGTGCCCCACAAGCCCGAACCTGCCCTCAGAGGGGGGCTTTGGGCACGCCACGTGGCCAACAGGCCCGGACCCCCTCCAATCTCGTGAGACGGGTCCTCGAGACCTCCGGAGCCCTTAGTATACAGTGAGGACCCGGAGAAGGTGTCTATGCAGAGCTTCGAGATTGGTCAAGACCTCCGAGTACCTTGCGGAGCTAAGGACTCGGCCAGGAAAAAGCCAGGAAGAAGACTAGGACATGCAGACACAGAAAGAAACAGGAGTCTGTTCATACAAAGGCTCCATGAGCTGGGCTACAGACTCAACAAAAATAAAAAAGGAAGTACAGGGCCCTGTGGCCACGGGGGCAGATGCCTAAGAGTCCCCGGACTCCAGATGAAACCTGGAGGCCACGAGGGCGGCCAAGTCCTCGGCCTCGGCCCTGGCAGCTTCCTCCCGATCGGCGACGGGTCCTAAACGGACTGGCCCCAGAGAAAAGGAAGGGTCTCGGCTCAGGAAGCACGACAGAACGTGCATAGCGACCTCCTTCGCAAGGCCCCGACCTTTCGCTTCAAGCTCGTCGGTGATCACTGTTTCGAGCCGACCCAGCTCGTCGCCGATGGACTCAAGTGCCGGGATTGCTTCGGACATCGTCCGCGCCGGAGCCTCCACCTGCAAAGGGCTGAAGCCAAGAGGAGCCAAGGCGGACCCCGCCTTGGCAATAAAGCCCCAGACTGCCTGGGCCTCAGCAGACCGCAAGGACTGGAGCTTCTCCACCTCTTGGCGAGCCGCCAGCTCGCGATCCATCACCGCCTGGCGCTCCTGGGAGAACTGCTCCTCCTTCGCGGCAACAACCGACTCACGGAGCTCCAGCTCCTCGGTCCGAGCCCTTAGCTCCTCCACTTTGGCCCTCAGCCGAGCGGTGGTCTTCTCCTCCTCGGCCGCGACAGCGCGTTCCCGATCGGCGACGGCGCACTCCCGACGGGCTGCCTGCAGCTGCAACTCGTCCGCGGCGGCGGAACGCTCCTTGGCTTTGGCTTCAGCGTGGGCTAGAGCCTCGCGGTAGGTGGCACGAACCCGCCGGGACTCTGACTCCAAGTGGCTAATGGCCTTCTTCAGAGTGCCAAGCAGAGCACTCATGGCCTCAAGCCTTGACTGCCTCGAATCAAGGTCCGCCTTAGCCTCCTGGGCCCGCTGCTGCCAGCTGAGAAGACGTTCCTTCTCGCCGGCCAGCGCCCTCCGCTCCTGCTCAAAGGCGGATTGGAGCTGTCGGGCGCTGGTCTGGACACGCCCCAGGGCGTCCCACATGGGCACCGGGGCAGGGGGGATAGGAGTCACGCCACTGGACCCCCCTGTCGAGTCTAAGACCGGCGGAGGCGCCGGCGCCTCAGCAACCAGGGTGGGGCGCTGTCCTAGGGAGGCCAGGGGGCCAGCAGGCGCACCTACAGTGGCCCCCCCCAGTCTCAGGACCGGACTTCTGGACCGGTGAAGGAGGGCGGATAGGAGCAGATGCGGCCACCACGAAGGGCGCCGGCGCAGAGGGAGCCCCCGTCGATTTGGGGACCATGGGAGCCACCACGACCCCCAGGTGGTGAGGCACGAAGCCTCCGTCGGTTGAAGGCGGCCGGGTAAGAGGCCCGCCCCTAGCAGCGGGTCGGTCCCTGCAAGAAGAGAAAACCCTCAGGCAAAGAGAGGGGACAAGAGCTCTGCTCCTACAAGCCAGAAAGAGCAACACTTACTGGGCGGCATCAGCGCTCCAACGGGCTTGCAGCACTGGCCTCTGGGCTGTAGCTGAACCACCGGGACCGGCGGCTGGAACGGTCGCGGAGCGTGACGCCTGGGTCCCCGGCACACTCACCGGCGTGGCCCCACCAGCATCCGTCCTGGAGACCCCTCCGCTTGAGGAAGGGTGACGAGGTACTTGGGCTCACTCGGACGGCCGCTGTCTCGGGAGAGATCCACCGAGGGGGGACACCTGGGGCCTCTTTGGGTCGCCACTCGATGGGCCAGCACCCCCTGGAGATGGGAGCAAGGTAGCTCCGGCACCATGACTCGGCGCAGGCGGTGCCCTCGGAGGAGACCGGGCGCGTTTCTTCTCTGGAAGCTCGGGGGCCGGCTCCTTTCCCTTCCCTTTGTCGGTGGCTTGAGTTCCGTCGGCTCTGGGGGAGGGTTTGACAGCAGCAGATGCCTCGTGCCCTGACCCGGAGTGCTCGGTTCCTGGGATGGTGATACCACGGAAGGCGTCCCCGACCTGTCGGACGGCGATCCCGATGTCGTCAAGGTTCGGCATCTTCCGCAGGAGCTCTGACCTCCTCTGTGGCTCCAAGAAGAGGGGAGTGGCACAGGGCAGAAGGGCGGGGTCGCCACTGGGGATGTAGTCACCGCTCACCTTGCCCACCATCTCGTTCAGCTCCATGTCGGAAGGGTCAGAGCCGGGGCCCCTCTCCAGCCTGGTACAGTCCTGCTCGCCGGTGTAGTACCACGCTGGGCGACTACGCTGCTGCAAGGGTGCAGTACGGCGCGACATAAAGTCCATCAGCACCATCAGAGACATCAGCCCCCCGTTGGCCAGGAACCGGATCCGCTCCAAGACCGGGGAGTACTCCTGCTCCAGCTCAGGGATCTCCTCCCAGAAGCGACGATCGGTGGTTGGGCTGGCGGTTGGGAGTTGTAGGCGATCGTGCTCGTCGGTCTGCACTACCACCCAGCTCTCCCTCTAGTTTTCCCACCTTGATGCGCTGAAGGGCAGAAGGTATCCAGAGACCTTGGGGTCCTTGCAGCGGTGCTGAAAGTAGTATGCCCCCATTTGAGTCTTCGAGCCGCGCCCAGTCATCCGCAACACAAAGAAGTAGTGGAAGAGCGTCACGGAAGCATGCACCCCCACGAACATCTCGCAGAAGTGGACAGAAACAACAGCCATTGCGAAAGAGTTGGGGAAAGATGGTGGAGCTGGAGGCCATATGTCTCCAGCAAGGTGACAAAGAAGGAAGAAATCGGCGGGACGAACCCCGCCAGAGCATAAGCCGTGAAGAAAACCATCTCCCCCTTTTCCAGGATCAGGGGGAGAGATCCTTGGCGAAGCCGGTGTTTCTGGTCTTCTGAGCGCCAGCCCAGCAGCCTGCGCACTGGCCCAAGCTCGGAAGAACGAACAAGGCGCGTCAGGAGCAAGTTGGAAGCCATGGCGAAAGAGGGCACAAGGGCAGGAAAGCCGGGGCGCGAGAGTTCAAGGGAAGTACGAGTACTAGGAAAGGCGATGGGAAGCCGCGATGCGGGTGAGATCCTCTTTTAAAACTTTCCAGGGATGATTCGAGGTGACTCGGAAACCTTCGAGAACATCGCACCGGTGACCGCGTTGGCTCCGGGACCGGGCGCCGATGACAGGTGGACCCAAGGCGCCCAACTGAAGCGGTGGGTCGAGGGGTCAGTCGCCCCAGAAGACAAACCGGCAAGGCGCTTTGTCGGTTCCGGAAGAAAGCACCGTAGCGTGCAGAAGTGGCAGCCTTGGGAACCGCCACAGTAAAAGCAACCATCAAGTGCGCGCACGCTCCCACGATCCCGCGGCCGTTCGTGCTCCGGCTGTGGTCGATGCGAGACTTAGAGAAAGTGCGCAGATTAGAAGAAACGGAGGTCCCACCTCGGGCTCACTAACTCCCCCGAGATGGGCCCGGGGGCCACTGTCGGTACCTGCGATATGGGGTACCCCCGCTCACAGGGGAAAATGCCTAAGGAACTCGCCCTTCTCCGCAGGGAGAGCTCCGAAGGCGCCACGCGTCCGGCGGGGCCGGACCTCCCTCTCCTCAGAGGAGAGCTCCGGGCCCGCCACGTGGCATACAGAGGCCGGACCTCCCCATCCGCGGGAGAGAGGTCCGAAGGTGCCACGTATCTGGCGGGGCCGGACCTCCCTCTCCTCAGAGAGGAGCTCCGGACCCGCCACGTGGCCGACAGAAGCCGAACCTCCCCCTCCGCGGGGAGAGGTCCGAAGGCTCCACGTGCCTCGCGGGGCCGGACCCTCCTCTCCTCTGAGAAGGGCTCCGGGCCCGCCACGTTGCCAGTAGAACGGCGCTGCCTGCCCCCGAGCGATAGGCAGCGGGCGTAAAGACGCCTCATACCTTGCTCGTACAAGGTATTCAAGGCCCGCGTCTTCCCAAGACGCGGAGACGCGGAGCACGCCTCTGTCAGGTGTCGTTGCGCCTAGTCACATCACAGACTGGCGCGCGGTGTCAGAAATTGCCAGCCAATAAACACCGCGACAAGACATCCCATGCCGCCTGCGCCGTCATCAACCACTACGACTAGCGTGCGGCATGGGAAGGGCGGCAAGACGGAGACTCGGAAGCCTTCGCCAGAGACAACTACCGGCATAACTGCAGATACGGTAGATAACAGTCAATCTCCCCGGGACCACCTGTCGGGTCCCGGGCCCCCCTTGTAAGCCACTCGAGTCTTGGACTATAAAAGGCTCGGGTAGGCGACGATACCAAGGGTTTGCATTTTCTGCAACTCATACGCTAGCCATTCACGCCCAAGCAGTAACTCATCCCCAAGCTCAGGACTCCGGCCCTGAGCAGCAAGCAATACAGCGAGCTCCATAGCTCGCCGTGGACGTAGGGTTTTACGCTCCGGCGGCCTGAACCACATAAAACTCACAGTGTCAAGCTCTTACTAACTCGTCCATCCGCGCAAGCTCTCCGCAAGGGACTAGCCCCATCGAAAAAAGAACCTCCGCGGGCTGCCCAGTGCAGGCCCGGGGGAAGTGTTGACCGAACACTTTGACAAACTAGGTTCCGAAAAATATTGATCGGTTAGGAGATTGTGACTTGGATCCAGATGGCTTGCACTGCCATCAATGGTTCTTACTTATCATATATATATAACTCGTGGGATCTGCATTGAGAATGCCACATGAATACCTGTTTTTTGTTTAGTTGAAAGGACAAGGACGAGAGGGACAAGGACGAGGTGGGATAGGACGAGTCATCCAGAATATCTTGGATTATGTTGCTTTTATTATATTGTTTAGCTTAACTGCTTATGTTTTTGAGTGATTACTTAATATATGTAAGAAAACGGGTTTGGGGCCTGCCCGGACCGGCACGGTCTGACCCAAAACGACATGACACATATTAAATGTGTTCGTGTCGTATAGACAGTAGTTGTAATGTATGTGTCGAGACGGCACGGAAGCGAACGATGATGAAGTGGACATCAACCACCCGCGCTTGGGTGGATGGTAGAAGCGACCTCTACTCCAAGTCAAGGTTCTAAAAGGCGCTAAGCGTTAGGCGGGCGGTGACCCTCCGCCTAGAGCCTAAGCGTGCCTAGGCGTTTCTAGGCGGTAGTGATTTATAGAAAATTTTAAAATACAGGACACATATTTCTAATGTGCTAAAGTAATTTTCTATGGGCCACTTCTGCTTTCCTTGTTTCCAATTGGTCCACATGGCCCAGCCCAGTGCGGCCCACACTTCCCCCACCACTAGGTTCTGACCGGTGGTACCCTCCCTCCCACACGCCGCCATCTCAGCCCCACCGCTAGGTTTTGACCGGTGGTACCCTCCCTCCTACATGCCGCCATCTCACCTCCACCCCACCTCTTGTGTCCCCCTCCGCATTCGACCGCGCTGCCCTCAGCTCCCGCCTGCGCCCGACCACCCCGCCCCGCGCTGGACCAACCACGCCCCCGGTCCGATGGATCCAGCTGCGTTTGACCATCCCGCTCCTGCCAGCCCCCCCCCCCCCCCCCCCCGCGCCCCGACCGACTGCGCCCTCGCCTGCACCCTGACCGACGGCGCTCTCGCTTGGATGGATCGTGCTGCGACCGACGGCGCCTCGCTCGGATGATCTTCTTTGACTCGCAACATGCGTATGACGACTATAACCGTATAGTTTTCCCCTTTTACTTGAAGAACTGCACCGGATAGGGGGTGTAGTGTTAAATAGATGGCGTTATGCTTTCGAAATAGTAGTTTATTCGTTGTTATTATTCAATATATGGACATAAAGGGGTTTCAGGCCGACCCGGTCCGGCACGGCCCGACCTGACACGACACGCAATATATGCATCGGATGTGGAATTATCATCTAAGACCAACTGTCTTTCTTCTCTTTCTCTTGTTCTTTCCTCTCTCGTAAATGATTTGTATGCTTTGAAGGTATACTCTCAAAAATGGCTGAAGACCGCACTTGGATGTATACTGGTTGGAAAAAGGATGGGGGACACTTAGAGGAGTGGTTCACTAATACGAATTGTTTCATAGAACGAGCTTTCTCGTTGTCAAACAATAGGAAGGTGCGATGCCCATGTATGAAATGTCAGAATGCGAAGTGTTTCGACAAAGTGACGTTGACGTATCGCTTCTGTGGAAATGGTTTCATGCAACGTTATGAGTTGTGGACATTTCACGGCGAGACACCTTCTCAAGTTATAGAAGGTCGAGATGAGGATGACAATACTGGGGTCGATAGGATGGACGAGATGCTTGAAGCCATAAATCCTGAATTGACTGAGGATCCCCCTACAACGGAGGTTAAAACGTTTTTCAAGGTTGTCGAAGCTTCTGAACAGCTGGTGCATGAACACACTAAAGACTCGATCCTCAGTTTCATGACTAGATTTATGGCAATTAAATCTAAGTTTTCCTTCTCTAATAACTGCTACAATGAACTCGTCAAATTGATCAGCGATATCCTTCCACAGCCTCATAATTTGCCTAAAGATATGTATCAGTCTAAGAAAATGATTTTTGGACTTTGTATGGACTATGAGAAGATTGATATGTGCCCAGACAACTGCATGTTTTTCTAGACAGAGCATGCCAACGAGAACAAGTGTTTAAAATGTGATAAAGCAAGATTTGTTGAAGTTGTTAATGATGACGGTACAAAAGTAATGACTGAAGTCGCACAAAAACAGCTTCGCTACTTGCCTGTGACATCTAGGTTGAAGCGCTTGTTTCTCTAGAAAAAAACTGCCAGACACATGAGGTGGCACAAAGAAGGTCTACGTGAGAACGACAGAATGATGGTGCACCCATCTGACGGTGAGGCATGGAAAGCGCTTGACCTCTTCGATCCAGATTTCGCCAATGACGCGAGAAATATTCGCATCGGGTTGGCGACAGATGACTTCCCACAGTTCAGTACAAATGCAACACGGTACTCTTGTTGGCCCGTGTTCGGTATTCCGTACAACGTACCACCATCACTTTGTATGAAGTACGAGTTCATGTTCCTTTGCCATATTGTACCTGGACCGGATCATCCCGGTTCACGTTTGAACGTGATGTTGAAGCCGTTGATTGAAGAGTTGAAAATTTTATGGACAGGAATCGAAGCGTACGACTATTACAAAAAACAGAAATTCAACCTTCGAGCTGCATACTTGTGGTTTGTCCATGATTTTCCAGCTTACGGCATGATTTATGGCTGGAGCACTCATGGTCGTTTGACATGTCCGATATGTGCTTCGGACACAGAATGTTTTCGTTTAAATCATGGTGGCAAGATTTGCTACTTTGATTGCCACCGACGTTGGTTACCGCCTAATCACGTATTTAGACAACAGAAGAATGCCTTCAGAAAGAACACCGTTGTGAAAAAAGGACCACCGCAATGTCTCAACGGGTCACAGATTGCTGAATAGTTGAACAACTTTGTGGCAGATGAAGATCGTCCTGGATATTTTGTTGGTTATGGAGAAGACCACAATTGGACTCATATATGTGCACTATGGGAGCTACCGTATGTGAAGTCCTTAATCCTAATGCATAATATTGATGTAATGCACCAGGAACGTAACATGGACGAATGCATCATAAGCACATGCTTTGATCTGACGGGCAAAACAAAAGACAATATAAAAGCTCGTAAAAATTTAGCAGAGGTTTGTAAACGTCCAACTCTTGAGCTAACTGAAGCTGGTGGCAAACCGCGTGTTCTTTCTATCTTCGACCAAAAGAAAGGAAAGGAGTTTTCGAATGGTTGAAAATGTTGAAATTCCCATACGGTTATGCTGCTAAACTGAGACGAGCCGTGAATGTTAAGACTGGAAATCTTACAGGGTTGAAAAGTCATGATTATCACATAGTCATGGAAATACTTTTACCGATTATGTTTCGGGGTTAACTTGACGACGCAGTGTGGAACGTGTTAGCCGAACTTTGCTACTTTTATAGACAACTTTGTGCTAAAGAAATTACAACCGAAATGATGGAGAAGTTAGAAAGGGAGATACCAGTGCTTTTATATAAGATGGAAAAAGTTTTCCCTCCTGAGTTCTTCAATCCAATGCAACATATCCTAATCCATCTTCCATACGAAAACAAAGTGGGCGGCCCTATGCAATATAGGTGGATGTATCACGTCGAAAGAGCACTCAGGAGTCTTAAACCAATGGTTCGTAATCGGGCAAGGGTTGAAGGATGCATCACCGAAGCATACGCCATTCACGAGATTGGATACTTTTCAAGCGTCTATTTTGCAGAAGAACACAATGTTAATGTTTTCATGTTGCGATACAATATGGATGAAGCACCCTCTTGTAGCAGCCTCTCTATTTTTCAAACGAGAGGCACCACTATTGGTAGTGGCACGAGCTACGATCTTGAAACAGATAAAAAGATAACTGCTTTGATGTACATGTACACTAATATAGAGGAGATGCATAAACATTTTCAGTAAGTGTTTGTGTTATAATAGCGTGGTGTGTTATACATCTATGCTAATCATTCTGTTTTATCTTATTTAGTGAGTTCGATCAACAAAATTGGAAATCTAAGCAGCAATTTACAAGCAGACAAATACAATCGATGCGATATTATGGAGTAAATGAAGGGTCTAACTTTCTATCCTCGTTTCATGCACATGTAACATGTTCATGTCTTGTTTCTCTTAGTAATTATGCGTATAACATAAAATATTCTTCTGATTCATATGTTGAACAGTGCAAAAATCAAGCTGGCGTCCATGAAGAATTGCGACAACTGTCATGCGGCTCCATTAAAATTAAAAGCTACGGTCGATACGATGTCAATGGGTTTCGATTTCGTTCAACTGAATTTAAATCTCAACGTCCCTTCAGAGCAACATGTAACACCAGAGTTGTGAATAGGGCAGCTGACGCACAAGGACCTGAAAGTAATTATTATGGGATCATTAAAAATATCCTTGAATTCAGTTTTGCGAGGAATAAGGTCCTTAATGTAGTCTTCTTTGACTGTGATTGGTTTGATCCTAACAATGGAACTCGAGAAAACCAATTTAGCATGGTAGAAGTGAAACATAAGGACCGTCTACGAGGCTACGATACCTTCGTCCTTGCACACCAAGTCGAGCAAGTTTATTATCTATATTATCCATGCGAAAAGCTTAAAGATTGGTGGGTTGTATACAAGGTGAATCCTCGTGAGCGGTTACATACACCAGACAATGCTGGATACCTTGATGATGAGGTTGATGTTATTTACCAAGAACAAGAGTTGTCGGACTCTTTTGCCGTCGAGGCTGATTTAGGACTCGATGACTTAGTTGGAGATGCAGAAGATATAGAGACTAGTGAGATGTGAAAACGAAAACCAAAACGGCTAACTACTACGATAGAAGACCGATGGTCCGATTTACGTAGTAGAGTACATCGTGGTGCTGATGGATTTTAAAACTGAGTACAAGTAACGTTTCTTTTCTCTCTTCTTTTCTTTTCTATACTTCCTATTTCATTCATTAGAAAAATTTCCTTTAGACAGGATGTCATCGAGTAGCAGCAGACGACGACGTAAAGGGGCGCGAAGCTTTCTGTCACCGACACCCACGAGAGAAGACGAGGTCTTCCACGGGACTCAGCTTAGCGAGGGTATACGGGCTCAGTTGTTGAGCCATCTACTGGAGTCGTCAACTGGTTCTGTACAGCGGTCACGAAAGGTAAAGAACATTTAATTAAATAAATGATATAAGTAATTCTTTATTCTATAATATAAATCTTTAAAATTGTCAGGACAACTCTACGTCCGAGGACACAGAGGCTACGGTGCCTCCTTCTTCTTCAGAGCCTCCTTCTTCGGAGCCTCTTTCTTCAGGGCCTCCTTTGGATCACCCTTCTTCGGAGCCTTCTTGTTCGGAGCCGGTTCCACAGCGGCGGACTAGGAGGAGCCACTACCGGCTCCTGCAGATGCAAATAATCGGGTCATTATTCGTCCGGTTGGCGATAGGTAAGTAAATGTCTAACAATTCAATTTAGATACTTTTAGCCTTATATGTATACTAATTGAGAATTATGTATGAGGACTTGGGAGGATGTTTCGTTCACGGTCCAGGGACGCCACGCGCTGGTGAACGGTGTCTTGGGCCGTCTTGTCCGTTTGCACTACCCTAGTGTAGTGAACGAACGCGCTGCCACGTCTTGGGACGACTACTATAGGGTCAGGACGTTCTTCACGACAACCATCAGGAGGCTCTTTGGCACGACTTCATGGTAAGTATGAACAATATTTGTATAATACGAATTTATTATAAGTTACATACATTTAGTGACATATTTCTTTTTTTCAGGCACGGTATCGTTTGGAGGACGAGTCCGAGCAGACGGGTCACGCTTGTCTCGTCTTCCATAACTGTGCAGGGAAGATCATGACACAGTCACTATCTACGGCTCACATTCAAGCTACAAACGCGTACTTCAAGTTACATCCAGACGAGGGTGAGCCAGGAAAGGAATCGTACGACACGTATTTGATGGAGGCGCAGTACACAGAGGTAAAGATTTTAGTTTACTTTGCTTCATTATCTGATCGTGATCAATATTTTCATTCAATAATAAATGTGTGTAAGTCGGCGTAGCGTGGCTTGATGGCGGCCCGCACGCGTACCGTGCCCTGTGTGCTCTTTAGGCGAGCGAGAGCTTCAAGTCAGTTTCTAAAACCCGTCGAGAGAGTATAGGGACATGTGGGAAACATCGTTTGGGTGGGGACGGCTACATACGCCTCGCCAAACGGATGATAAGTGCTATAAGCATTCTATTAAGTAATTTTATAATCTTCATTGCGCTAACATGTATCGATAGGAGCACGAGAGCTGTCAGCAGCCGACACCTATCGAGGTGTAGAAGAGGGGTCACTTGGGAAGTGATCCGTCGCAGCCTGACCAGCTGTCTTCTCATACGACGACAGAAACTTTGGTGAGTTAATTTTTCAACTTAATTGAATTCTCTTTAATAGTACTAATGACGTTATTTTTCTGGTTTTTGCACGCAAAGTACGGGGAGGCGGCGCGGAGAATTTGAGGCGAAGAGTTCGATTGGCAGAGCGCGCCAATCGTCCCCGAAGTCGCATATGCAAGCGGTGGTGTTAAACCTCACGGATGGTGAGCTTTGTAATTTTTAATTTACTTTTACAAACTTCGAGTTACAAAATTTAACAATCTTCCTTCATTTGTGCAGGTTAGACATCTTCGATGGAGTGGTCGACTCGAGAGAGGCGCGAGCTTCCTCGAGAGCCTCTTCATTGCTTCAGGGCGGGTCCAGCAGCAGCCGCGCTAGTCGAGATCTGGAGCTCCAGAGTCTGCGAGAGGAGCTCCAGAGGAAGCAAGAAGCGCTCAGGGCTAGGGACGAGGCGCGGGCAGCTGAGATCAGGGCTAGGGACGAGGCACAAAGGGCTAGGGACGAGTATCAAAACTCGTTCATGTTACAGATGCAAGCTGCCATGCAGGTAATCTATTCTAGATGTTGTACTTAACATTTTTTACATATAAATGACATGTATAATAATTTGCTTGTGTTTGCAGGTTACGAGTGCAGGACAGGCGGTTGTCTTTCCGCAATGGGCGCCGCCAGCGATACAGCTGCCGCCGATAGCCCAGGTACAAACTTAGTAAATCACACTTGCACTAGTTAAACTTGTTGAAATTTAGTAAAATATGTATTTTCTTGTAACATGTATAACTACACTTGCACTTCACAGGCATCGGGAACGGAGGCTCAAACTCCGTCACCTTAGATGCTTGGACGACTGCAGGAGGACGACTTTCTAAACTCCGGTGGCAGCGAACGGGGTAGCGTCTCTTAGTCAGGTCAGCCGAGCCTCAGACTTGTGAGCGGTGTGAGACTTGTATGAAGAATTGTGTAATAATATATTGTGTGATGTATTATGCATGTTTGTGTCTTATTTTTCCGTCTCTGTGATCTGGTCATCGAGCCAGGGCTGGCCTCGAAGCAGGGCAGCATTTTCTGTTTTAAAAAAAACTGCAAAAATTATTGATGACGGTTATATGGAGGCCGTCGAGGATACTGGCAAGTTATCGTCGACGGTGATAAGGGCACCGTCGAAGATAAGTGTCCAGTATCGATGACAGTACCCTTCTACCATCGACGATACTGTAACTTATCATCGACGGTGTCCCTGGCACCGTCAACGACAAGCTTCCCCCGCTGCCACGTGGAGGAAGTCACTTATCGACGACAGCTGGTTTTGGCCGTCGTCAAATAGTTTATGGACGACGGTTACCGTCGTCAATAACGTTATTGATGACAAAAAAAACATAGACGACAGTATACCGTCGTCTATAAGCGTATACAGTCGTCAATAAACTATTGACGACGGTTTGGGCCTTATAGACGACGGTTTGTGGCCGTCGTCTCTTATCGCGATTCTTGTAGTGAAGACATCCCAAACCACATGGTTATCAAACTATGAGAGTAGTGTACACATGATTGTGAAGGAGAGTAGGGCCACTGTCGGTACTCTGCAGACCGGGTACCCCCGCGTAGTGGGTAAAAGACATCCTAGGCCCCGCCTCCCTACTCAGGCGAGCCCCAATGTAAGCCACGTGTCCTTGGCCCCATGGTCAACCCTGGGGCTGCCACGTGTGCATATGCCCTAGGCTCCGGTCCGAGCCTCCCCGCTGAGGTGAGGTCTGAGGTTGCCACGTGTCCCCTGGCTTCGAGCCACCTCCCCAAAGAGGACAACACCGGGGCTGACACGTGTCCTGGGCTCCGGCCTAAGCCTCCCCGCTGAGGTAAGGTCCGGGGCTGCCACGTGTCCCCTGCCTCCGAGCCGCCTCCCCGCTACAGAGAGCTACGGTGGTGACACGTGCTCCGGGTTCCGGTCCGAGCCTCCTCGCTGAGGTGAGGTCTAGAGCTGCCACGTGTCCCCAGGCTCCGAGCCTCCTCCCCGCTGAGGACAGCTCCGGTGCAGACACGTCCCTAGGCTCCGGCCCGAGCCACCCCGCTGAGGTGAAGTTCGGAGCTGTCACGTGTCCCCAGGCACCAAGCCCGTCAATAAGAGCTCTAGAGACACCACGTGCCCCACGATCTGTCGTGGGCCACGGGTCGACGAAGTCAAGAAGGAATTGCACCGTCAGGCTTCACATTCAACGCCCGCGCCTTCCCCAGAAGCATGGCGCACTGTGCTCGCCTCCGTCACTTGCCCGTTTGCGATTACGGTGACAAGACAGGACAACAAGGCATGACAAAAGTATAGTGCCACCCAACGGCACGAAGCCGCCCAAGCAGGGCAAGAAGACGTAGCGACAAGACGATGTCTTCATCATCACCTGACACGCGGTTAGGGGTGCTCAGCGCGCCGGACAGGGGGACTTAACTCTCCCACCGGCCACTCTACTCAGAAGACGAAGCCCTAGATCGTGTATAGGGTTCACATAGCTTTGGGGCCACCTGTCGGGCCCCAAGCCTCATTATAACCACCCCGACCTTGAACTATAAAAGTACTGGGGATACCACCCTGCACAGGGTTCCCGGTCTTCGCATTCTAGATCCTACAATGCACAAGCACTCACACTCAAGAAATAGAACAAACACCCTCGTGGACGTAGGGTATTATGCTTCGGCGGCCCAAACCACATAAATCTCGGTGTTCATTCGCTCTCTTGAGCCCAGGTCGCGTAGGGCGCCAAGCCCCCTCTAGAAAAAAGAACCTCGCGGGCTGCTTTCGAGCAGACCGGGAGGAGTGTCACAGCTCACACTCCGATATTTGGCACGCCGGGAAGGGGGGGATTTCCGCGATCTCCTCGCAACCATGTTGAACATCACCTCCCAAGGCGAGCCAACTCGCTCAGCTCGCCGTCGTCTCAGGGGGTGATAGGATGAGGCCACCCCTCGCTCCAGAGCGGGCATGTCTGGCCAAGCTAGCATCCAAGCGGTCGGCGCACTTTGTGTGATGTACGGGAGTTCTTCCGATGTCTCGTCCAGGCGATCCGTGAAAACCCTTCGTCGAGCAGTGGCAACTGCCGCCCCAGTCCCGGGGCCGGTGCCACATCGCAAATGGATGGAGACGCCGATCAGCTTCGATATCTCCGACTGCCCCAAGAACATGGCAGGCGCTGGGCAGCTGCCTCTTCTCGTCGCCCCGACCATCTCCAACGTGAAGCTCTATCACGTGTTGATCGATGGCGGGGCAGCCCTCAGTGTTATCAGTCTCGCAGCTTTCAAGAAGCTGCAGATCCCTATGTTCTATCTTACACCCTCGAGACCATTCTAGGGGGTAGGTCGGGACCAAATCTTCTCGTGCGGTAGCATCTCCCTCCCGGTGACATTCGGGACGCCTGAGAACTACCGTTCTGAGAGCGTCGTCTTTGATGTTGCGGAGGCCAGCCTCTCTTACAATGCCATAATCGGCAGACCATCTCTGTGCCGGTTGATGGTGGTAGCCCACTACGGCTACTTGGTCTTGAAGATGCCAAACCTGAGTGGTGTCCTTAAGATTCGCGGTGACCGGAACGCGGCTGTCTCAGCGTTGGAAAAGCTCCAAGCGCTGCCAGCAGCACAGGAGGCTGCCTCCGGTCAAGCTGAAGTTAGTCGGCCGCCTCCAAGCATGCGTCAGTGAGGGGTGACATCTACACCCCGTGTGCAGCCCTCGGACGGCGAAGATGTACCAGTCAAGGTTGTCCATGTCGGTACTGATGTCGCCAAGACCACCCGAATCGCCGGAGGCCTAGGAGGCAAATAGGAAGACACGCTCGTCACCTTCCTCCGGGCCAATGTCGACGTGTTTGCCTGGCAACCGTCGGAAATGCCCAGGATCCCCAGGGAGGTGATTGAGCACCAACTGAAGATCCATCGCGACGCCAGGCTGGTCCAACAGAAGCCTCGGAAGCAATCCATCGAGCGGCAAGACTTCATCCGTGAAGAAATCAAGAAGTTGCTCAATGTTGGTTTCATCCGAGAGGTCCACCATCCACGATGGTTGGCCAACCCTGTTGTCGTCCCCAAGGCTGGCGAGAAGCTACGTATGTGCATCGACTACACCACCCTCAATAAGGCATGTACAGAGGATCTGTTTCCTCTCCCCCGTATAGACCAAATAGTCGACTCTACGTCTGGCTATAATCTACTGTGTTTCCTAGACGCATATTCACGTTTCCACCAAATACCTATGTCTAGGGAAGATGAAGAACATACTACCTTCATCATAGTAGATGGTCTATACTGCTATGTGTCCATGCCTTATGGTCTTAAGAATCCCCTTCCCACCATTGTGCGTGCAATGCACAAGACGTTCGAGAACCTCATATCGGGACCTAGTTGAGATTTATGTCGATGACATCGTAGTGAAGGTTAACTCGCAAGCATCTCTATTTGACAACCTAGGCCTAGTCTTCGAAAAACTGTGTTTCACACGCACGAAATTGAATCCAGACAAATGTGTCTTTGAGGTCTCTGTCGGAAGGGTTTCTTGGTCTCACACCGATGGATCGAAGCTAAGCCAGAGAAGATTAAGGCGATAGAACTGATGCGGCCTCCTGCCCGCATCAAGGACGTCCAAGCTCCCGGAACGCAGTCTCGGACCCGGGGGCCTGGGGCCTCGAGTCCCGGACCTCCCCACGAAGAACTAGTCGGGTCTCAGCCATCTAGACGCGGCAACCGGCGTGCATCTGAGTCCGAGCTCCTAAAATGCAGTCTCGGACCAGGGGGCTAGGGGCCCCCGAGTCACGGACCTCTCCAAGAGGATCTGGTTGTTTCTCGGCCATTTAGACCTGACAACTATTGTGCATGTGGGTCCGAGCTCTCATAGTGCAGTTCCGGGACAAGGGCCGGGGCCCCCCGAGCCTCAGACCTCTACAAGAAGACGCTTCAAACCCCTACGGGAGGGTACGAACCATCCAGCGTCCAGTCTACTTCACCAGCGAGGTCCTCCATGATGCCAAAACAAGATATATGGAAGTGCACAAATTGCTCTATGCGGTCCTCGTTGCATTAAGGAAGTTGCGCCATTACTTCCAGGCTCACAAGATCTCGGTGGTAACCTCATACACGCTGAGAACCGTCCTCCACATCCCTAATGTCACTGGAAACATTGGCAGAGTTTGAGTTGGACTTCTTACCGCGCCATGCAGTGAAAAGCCAGGCGTTAGGTGACTTTGTGGCAGAGTGGACTCCACCACCATGCCAGCCAGGGGGCCAGGACATCGGCGAACCAGAGCTCTGAGCTTCGATCTTCACTGTGCCCTACTGGACTCTCTTCTTCAACGGCTCCTTGCGGAAGCAAGGCATCAAAGCAGGGGTTCTGCTCATTACACCAACCAGAGAGCAGTCAAATACATGGCGTGACTTGACTTCAAGGCAACCAACAACATGGCAGAGTATGAGGCTCTCATCTTCGAGTTAAAAACCGCGATGTCCCTCGGCGTCCAATAGTTGTTGGTCAAGGGTTATTCTCAGTTGATCATCAAGCAAATCAAGTGAGAGTGTTGCTACAACGACCCGTAGCTTGCAGCTTATCTCCTCCATGTATAGAAGTTCGAGAAAGACTCCTTATCCTTGGACTTGTGCCATGTTCCTTGTGCCAATAACACAATAGCCGGTGACCTGTCAATGAAGGCTTCCACTTGGGCTCCGGTGCCTGAGGGGGTCTTTGAAAGGAAGTTGCTGCGACCTACCGCGTGGCCAGCCGAACCAGGCGAAGGGGACATGACCAGCACCTCGAAGCTGGCGGTCCCAGCGGCCATGTTACCATGGCGCCCGCCAAGGATCGTAAGCGTCACCGGGGACTCCGTTCAACCCGACGCTCAAGATCTAAGTGCCCAAGTAGGTCCCGATGCTTGGGTCACAGAGATCCAGGACTACTTGAAAGACAATTTCCTTCCGGATGAACGTGTATCTGCATAACGGATCGCTCGGTTGGCTAAGAGATACACACTGGTAGAAGGGGATCTCTACTGGCGTGACGCTAATGATGTACTTTTGCGGTGCATAATCCGGGAGGAGGGCTGTGACCTGCTCGCAGAGATCCATGGAGGCGAGTTTGGGAACCATGCATGTTCCCAAACGCTCGTCGCTAAAGCCTCCCGTCATGGCTTTTACTGGCGGACAACTCTCTAGGATGTCGTCGACCTGGTCAAGAGATGCATGGTGTGCCGATTCCACACTAAGCAGATCCATACACCAGCGCAAACGCTACAGATGATCCTGCCCTCATGGCCCTCCGCTGTGTAGGGGATGGACATCATAGGACCATTCCCGAGATCCATCGGAGGGTATCGGTACCTCTACATCGTCGTAGACAAGTTCACCAAGTGGCCGGAGGATACCCCTGTAGTAACTATCAACAAGCAGACAGCATTCAAGTTCATCAAGTTAATCATCTGCCGGTTTGGGGTCCCGAACAGAATCATCACCGACGACGGGACCCAATTCACTGGTGCAATATTCCAAGACTGTTGTGAAGACCACGACATCCAAGTTTGCTATGCTTTTTTTGCTCACCCATAGAGTAACGGTCAAGTCCAAAGAGCCAACACCGAGATTCTCAAGGGACTCAAGACGCGCACCTACAACAGCTTGAAGAAGCACGGTGCCAATTGGGTTGAAGAGCTTCCGTGTACACTATGGGCTAGCCGAACGTCCCTTAATCGCTCGATAGGGGAAACACCCTTCTTCTTGGTGTATGGGGCTGAGGCCATCCTCCCCCCGGAATACACCATGGACTCATCCCGTGTCCGAGCGTACGACGAAGCCACGCGGGACCAGCTCCAGCGTGAAGATATCGACCTTGTCGATGAAAGAAGATGGCAAGCAGTTGTTCGAAACGCACGATACTGTCAAGCAGCGGTTCGTGCAGAGTAGACTACTCGAGGTGGGCAACCTAGTGCTACGACGAATACTTTCTCGAAAAGGACGGAACAAACTCTCCCCCAGCTGGGAGGACCCCTTCCGAGTGACACAAGTATGCCGCCCCGGGTGCGTGCGCCTATCCACAGAGGATGGGGTACCTCTACCCAATCCATGGAACATAGAACACCTGTGTAAGTTCTATCCTTAGTGAAGTGATAGGGTTTTGTTTTCTCTAAAAGGGTGTCATAGTGTCCAGGAACAACTCTTAGAACAGCTAAGTCCTGGAGGAGTCCTGCCACTCTCGACATTTGGGACGTGTCGCTGCCTTCTAGTACGACCTGTTTCCTCCTATGAGAAAGAGCCTAAAGTGAGAGAAATGTGCCTTGTCTTGTGCATTATCCCTTTACAGTTTGTGCTTCCCCAAGCATATAAACTATAAACGGGCAAAGCCACGTGCCCTTCGCCCTAAGGTCAGCCGTGGAGCTGCCACATGCGCTTGAGTTTCGGAGCTGATGCGTGCCCTGGGCTCCGGTCCGAAGCCTCCCTGCTGAGGTGGAATGCAGAGTTGCCTCGCGTCACCTGGGTCAGAGCCTCCTTCTCGTTGAGGATAGCTCCAGAGCTCACACATGCCCTAGGCATTCCCCCTTTATAGTTTGTGCTTCCTCAAGCATATCAACTGTAAACAGGCAAGCCGCGTGCCCTTGGCCCCAAGGTCAGCCCTGAGGATGCCATGTGCGCTTGAGTTTCGGAGCCGACGTGTGCTCTCGGCTCCGGTCCGAAGCCTCCCGGCTGAGGTAGAACCGGGAGCTGCCATGCGTCACTTGGCTCAGAGCCTCCTCCACGCTGAGGATAGCTCCAGAGCTCACACGTGCCCTGGGCATTCCCCCTTAACATTTTGTGCTTCCTCAAGCATATCAATTGTAAACGGGAAAGTCGCGTGCCCTTGGCCCCAAGGTCAGCCCTGGGGCTGCCACGTGTGCTTGAGCTCCGGTGTTGACACGTGCCCCCGGCTCTGGTCCGAGCCTCCCCGCTGAGGTGAGGTCCGGAGCTGCCACGTGTCCCCAAGCTTCGAGCCACCTCCCCGCTGAGGACAACTCCGATGCAGACACGTGCCCTGTGCTCCGGACTGAGTCTCCCCTCTAAGGAAAAGTCTGGAGCTGCCATGTGTATCCCTAGAAAATGTTGAATACAAGGGCCAAACTTCTTTCAAATCCTTGAGCTGTCAAGAACGCGGAAGGAGTTGTAGCCACTCTATCGGAGCGCCCTGGGTCCCTGCGCTGACTAAGGACCCGGGAGAACAAGCTCAAGACATCGGCGAGAAACTATCCACATCGGCTAAGTCATCCCGGACCCTTGCGCTGCTAAGGGTCTGAAGTCTACATCAACAATACATGACAATGGAAGACTTGAAACAAAGAAGCTTTCATTAGAAACAAAGTTCTGGCATACAAAAGGGGATACAAGACAACTAAGACACTCAGAATCTACAACTCGAGCAATCTCCTGCTCCGTGGCATGCTTGGTTGTCCCCCGAGTCGATCTCTGCGCAGAGAGACGGTAAACTGCTATAAGACCGAGGATGACAACAACTCATGCTGGACCAAGGCAATAGTGACATCCAGTGTCATGTGGGCCAAACGCCATCTATGGCGGATTTGGTTGTCCACAACAGTACCTCGAGGAAGGCTTGATCACTCTCGACTTAACCTTCCTCCGATGTTGGCAGGTAGCCCTTCTTCGGCGAGGCGCCTATAGGGCATATGCCCCACATGACACTGGCGTAGGCACTCACTGTGAGTATATGACCCTGTCCCCAACAACCTCCCTTAGCATCGGCATACCATCAGGATGGCTTGTGCTTCTATCCGGGGCCGTCAACGAGACAGATGCCCCAGAGAGCCGCACCGAAGGCCGCACACACACAAACATCTCGCAAAAGTGGGTGAAGACGGCTACCGGTGTGAGAGCATCTGGTGGGCGAGAGTGCTGGGAAGCAGAGGCTTCCAGCGCGCAAGAGGAGAACGAATGCCACATGGTGAGGGTGGGTGCCATCCAACATCGAAAGGCCTCCTTTTATACTCAACCACGACCTCTAGCAGGGCAACAGGCGCGACAATTGGACTTCCACCTCTACACACCGTGGGTTATTATCCTCCCCCAACGATGGGTAGGATCCAGGTCCACCCATCAGACACTGGGGCTGGGAGGATAACCTCTCGGGAACATCCGGTGGTTCCCGAGGAGAGCGGTGCGACTAACTCATCAGTTACCGGGGTAAGTGCCTCGAGGCAACCACTTGGGCACGACACCTCGATGCTCCCCTCCCACGTTGATATGTAGGACCCAAGTCCACCCGTGAGACACCGGGGGCCAGGTGAGTAACATCTCGGGGACGTCCGGTGGTCCCCGAGAAAAGAGGCGTGGTGGACCTGCGGCAACCAATAGTAGGTGCCCCGAGGCAACCCCTCTAGCACGTCGCCTTAGCACTCGCTCCCGCTAATGATAGGGAGGACCCAGGTCCACCGGTCAGACACTAGGGGGACAGACGAGTAAAAACTCGGGAACATCCGACTGTTCCCGAGGGAAGCAGCGCGGTATTCCTGCGGCCCATGGGATGTCGCAGTAATTACACCGAGACAACCCCTCGAGTGCATCGCCGTAACCCATCAAATTAGGAGTAGACACGACAACGCGCTGCTGCTGCTTTGACTGAATGCGCCCAGTATGCCAAGGATATGCAGCCTTTTCGTCTCCCAGGTACAACCACTCGTCCACTACGCAAAAATCTCGCCACTGCATTGGTTTCCAAAGCAGAGGTTCAAAAACCACCACACGGGAGAGATGGGGGCCCCACCTGCGGGATTGATGCCTCCACCGAGATGGGCCCGGGTTGCCACTGTCGGTACCCTGCAGACCGGGTACCCCAGCGTAGTGGGTAAAAGACAGCATGGGTCCTGCCTCCCTGCTGAGGCGGGCCCCAACGTAAGCCACATGCCCTTGGCCCCATGGTCAGCCCTGGGGCTGCCACGTGCGCTTGAGCTGCGGAGCTGACACAGGCCCTGGGCTCCGTTCCGAGCCTCCCCGCTAAGGTGAGGTCTGGGGCTTCGACGTGTCCCCTGGCTCCGAGCCACCACCCCGAAGAGGAGAACACCGGGGCTAACACTTGTCTTGGGCTCTGGCCTAAGCCTCCTCGCTGGGGTGAAGTCCGGGGCTGTCACGTGTCCCCTAGCTCCGAGCCGCCTCCCTGCTAAGGAGAGCTCCGGTGCTGAAACGTGCCAAGAGCTCCGGTCCGAGCCTCCTCGTTGAGGTGAGGTCCGGAGCTACCACGTGTCCCCAGGCTCCGAGCCGCCTCCCCGCTGAGGACAACTTCAGTGCAGACACGTGCCTTGGGCTCCGGCCCGAGCCTCCCCGCTGAGGTGAGGTCCGGAGCTGTCACGTGTCCCCAGGCACCAAGCCCGTCGATAAGAGCTCCAGAGCCGCCACGTGCCCCACGATCCGTCGTGGGCTGCGAATCGACGAAGTCAAGAAGGAAGTGCGCTATCAAGCTCGAATTCAAGGCCCGCGCCTTCCCCAGAAGCATGGTGCACTGCGCATGCCTCCGTCCCTTGCCCGTTCGCCATTACGGTGACAAGATAGGACAACAAGGTGTGGTAGTAGTACAGTGCCACCCAAGCAGGGCGAGAAGATGCGGCGACAAAACGGCGTCTTCATCATCACCTGACACGCGGTTAAGGGCGCTCAAAGTGTCGGATGGTGAGACTTAACTCTCCCGCCGGCCACTCTACTTAGAAGACGAAGCCCTAGATCGTGTATAGGGTTCACATAGCTCTGAGGCCACATGTCGGGCCCTAAGCCTCATTGTAACCACCTCTGCCTTGAACTATAAAAGGACCGAGGTGACCACTCTGCATAGGGTTCTCGGTTTTTGCATTTCAGATCCCATAACGCACAAGCACTCACGCTCAAGCAATAGAACAACCACCCCGTGGACGTAGGGTATTACGCTCCGGCGGCCCACACCACGTAAATCTCGGTGTTCATCCGCTGTAGGGCGTCAAGCCCTCTCCGGAAAAAAAGAACCTCGCGGGCTGCTTCCGAGCAGAGCGGGAGGAGTGTCGCAGCTCACACTTCGACAACCACTCAATGTGAGATGGAGAGATTGTTGTGTTTAATCTCACATTGGATATTGATGGTTCGAGAGAATCTCACCTATTAGACTAGTCTTTCGAGTTGAGATAACTCATGACCTTAGTCGTGGTTTCAGTTAACCTATGTGGATAGCGAACACATTGTGACCTAGGCTCGCAACAGGGGCTTGTGACGAGCCGCACTCTAACATATTACACGTTTGTTTCTAGCCCCCGAGTTGGTGCTAGCTACATGTAGCTTCAATTTATCGGTTTGAAACGTGAGCTAGTATATAGGTGACCATCCATGCTGTCCCTAGCTAATCCCTGAGCGCCCAAAGGTGCGTGATCCTGCCCAAAATACTCTCTCCTCTTCCTTTCCCTCTGGTCATTTCAGAGTTATGGACCTCCAGCCTTTAGTCCCAGCCTTTTGTCTTTGTTCGCAGGGAGGGACACCTTGTCTTGGCTATTAGGAGTATATTACTCTCTCTCTCTCTCTCTCTCTCTCTCTCTCTCTCTCTCTCTCTCTCTCTCTCTCTGGGTTTTGTCTTCTCCAATCTCCATCGATCATCCCCTCATTCTTCGCCAACTCACTGTTCCCAGCCGCCTTTGATTGCTACGCACGCCTTCACGATGGTGAGTGTGGCGCATGAGCAGTCTAGCGACGAGCAATACCAGTGGCAAAATAATTTTTAGGCCCATGCATGCATATGCAGGCGCGCATGGCTGGTGCTCCACATTGGAGCCTTGGAAGGCAAGAATGGACCATTGTTTATTGCCGGAACATGCATGGGACTTGTGTTTTTTCTTGCAACCCAATGGCAAGGATGGCACAAACTTCTATAACCGGTTACAGGCAGCATACGTTGAGAGTGCGTCACTAACATGCGCGCGGCCGACTATGTATAGAACAGTAAAAAACTTTGGTGGATGGGACAAGTAGCTACCTAATTAGCTTCTTTCATACTTCCTCCACTCAATTATATTTGACACAGTTTTTTTGAGCTATAATTGGCTATTTATTTTGTTTTATTTTTAGTAAATATTGTATATTTATTATAATTTTATCACTACAAATATTTAAAGCATGACTTATAACTTTTTATATTTGAACTAATCTTTTGAATAAGACAGATGATCAAAGTTGATGCTAAAAGTCAATAACGTTAAATAAAAGTGAACAAAGAAGTACTCTACTAGTCTCCATACGTCTCTACTTGTGCTAGCGTCTATACATATTATTATGAGACCAGTTTACTGAAACAGTAACGAGGACGTCAGCTGCCTGGCATCATTGATAGACCCACAATTGACAATTAGCATGCGGGTGAATTAGCATGTTCCAGCCATCCATGCGTAAGAAACATGTTTGCTGAAATGCCACCGGTGGAGACGACGTTATCCATGCATGTTGCTGAGATGCCGGTGAATACGACGTGTAACAAACTGTGAGCGAAGCCAAAGGATGGCCCTGTGTTCTCCATGCCTCTCTCTCTCTCTCTCTCTCTCTCTCCTCTCTCTCTCTCTCTCTCTATCTCTCTCGCCGTGCAGCAGACAATATAATTATATAAGTGCTCTTATTGGCGATCGGCGTATTAAGATTTCGAGCACGCCAGTAGAGAGGAAACGTTTTGCATCTAGAACCAAACCAATCAGGTCACGGATCCTGCCCTGCCAATATATGGTAGAAGCTGTACGACATGAACAGGCCGCAAGAACATGTGCTCGATCCACACTCTCAACAAAATCGGGGAAGGGACGACACGAGAACTGATAGAGCTACGACATCTTCCTTTTGCAGCATCCAAAACCAACCCTACCCAACTCGACCGACCACCCTATCGCGGCTCTTTTGCTCGTTGTTATACGGCGCGATTGAGGGTCAACCAAGATTGAGTGCACCGCACGCAAAGAAAAGGACTCAGGACTGTACTGCAGTGAGTTTATCCCGGCCGGAGCTTCAGCTACCTGATCTTGTCTGGTGAGATTATATTGATGTTTCGGTTTCAGGATAGGACTTGTAGTTGCAGCTAGTCTGACCTAAGGATTCCAGATTAGGTTTAAGGAAAATGGTTCGTTTTGAACAAAATGGTGAACCCGTGTTCAGGTGCATGTATATATTATTGTGAGCCATGTTCAGTTAGTTCTCTAGCGAGGAAGCGGGCACCCAGCTGCCAACAGTTGGGGCTTGTGCCATTTTCTCGTTTCGGCGCAATAATTTTCGCTTGGCGGAGCCCGAGGGCCAGGAGGTACCACGCCACCTGGATGATGTTAGTGGGCCGGAGAAAAGGAGGCCTGCCATAAGAAAGAAACTGCAAGAGAGGTTCATTTTTTTATTAATATACGATTTTTTTAATTTAATAAAAATAACTAGATGGTTTCAAAATTTGCAAAAATAACCAGCACCTGTCGCCCGTTCATCAGACGACATGTGTTGGCTACTTTTGCAATTTTTTGTAGCGGTTACCACTTCACACTCCAAACCTGTAGACCTGAGTTTAAATTCTAGTGAAGTATATTTCATTTTCATCTTTTAACAGACATCATCGATATGTTTTTTGTGCGAATTTAGGCATTCCAAATTTTATTAAATTTCATTCATTTCAAGTTTAATTGCTCCTAAAAAATATAAGATTGGGAACAAATTCAAATTCAAAAGACACACGAAATGATTCAGTGGTCGGGGCGGTTCTGTCACCGGACCCGTACGATGGAGCCTCAAGCTATACACGCGGTAGATAAAAAACACGTGAAGAAGCCCCATTCTTCTATTCTGCCAACCCCTGTATATAGGTGGCCAAATGATCCGGCCAATCGGGCCAGCCCGAAGCCTGGCAAAAATGGCCCGGCACGAGCACGGCCCAGCACGAAAAAAACCAGGCCTGGGCCGGCCCAGAGCCCGGTGCAGGCCGTGCGCGACCCTTAACCTTTGTCCCGTCGGGCTGGCCCGACACAACCCGTTTAGGGTCGGCCCAATGATATGGTCCGGTTAGCCCGCAAGGGCCCGACACGGCCCGTTTAACCCCGTATAATATATTTTTTCACTATTTTTAATGTATTTTAAAATAAACGGGCCACAGACCGCCCGGCTGGTTTGTGGCCCGATATAGGTGGCCAACGGGCCGTGCCGGGCCGGCCTGACCCGAGCACGACCAGGCTCGTGCCTGAAACCAATGGGCCCGGCACGGCCCGAAAATTCTACGTACCTGGCCGGGCCGGCACGTCGGGCCTGAGGCCTGGCACGACTGCCCTTTTGTCGTGCCCGGCCGGGCCGGGCCCGATCACGTGCCGCGCGTGCGGGGCTGACTCGAGCCCGATATTTTGAAATAGTCGCAAAAATATACAGAAAATTAACAGAATTCATATTTCATAGTAATTTAGAAAACAAAACACATTGTTCGATCACAATGCTTTAAAGAGCTTTACATATTACAATGGTTGTCTCGTTAAAAACCTTTAGGTAAAACCTCTATGAGGACAAAAACCCTAAAGGAAAAAAGAGTACAGCCAGCTCTTTTAGTGATCAAAATCTGAAATGTTACAAACTACAAAGTGAAACAGATAACAGTTTACAGTTACAATCACAAATACACAAGCAAATCAAGAATCATAATCGAGATATAAGTTGTCCATATTCTCCTCAAGTTCTTGGTTTACCATGTTGTGCTGCTGCCGAGCATCTCCTTGCTCCCAGTCCTTAAGCAAGGACAACATTTCCACATGTTTGGGAGTAAGACTCTGTCGACGCTCATCAATTAACCTACCACATAAACGAAAAGTAGATTCGAAGCAAATGGTAGAAACCGACACGATCATGATGTCTTACTAAAATAGACAACATAGGTTAAGTTCTTTTATGTTCATGCCACCAAGTAAGAATATTAAATAAATCATCAAATTCTGAAACTGAATCTGAATCTAAGTATGAACATAATTCAGAAACAACAGAACTGACAAGAGTAGATGTAGGACAAAAAGAACTAGAAGTAGAAGGACCAGAGGCTCTTCCAAAAATTCTGTTCCAAGAGTTTACCTGCTTACCTGATGAATTATTAGTTTGAGTGGGTCTCTGCAATCTAACAGAACCAAATTTGCTTTCATATTTAGAGAACAAGTTAGTTAATTCAGATTTAACAATGTTGTAGTAAGTAGAATAATCGCGATGAAGTAACTGAGACAATAATTAAAGAGCATTGGTAAAAGAGGTTTATCAACCCAATACTTAAGAAATTTAGTCTTCATTGGAACTACAACTAATCTAAATATTTCATCATTTTCATATTGGTTTAAATGGTTAGCAAGTAGTATAGCATGCATCATTAAAGGAGCAGTGGGATAATAAACACCAGAAAGACAAACTGTGGACAAATAGAATAGTTCTAAAAACTTTAACATATTTTCAGCAATGTACGAATGTGCATCAGTCAATAATGTACCTGGATAGTGAGTATGAATAAAAATAGAGAAGGTATCCTTATATGGAACTAGATGTTTAAGCATAAGGTATATGACATTCCACCTAACATCCATGTCTAACCTGAATTTACGAGGACGAACTCCCATAGACAAACAAAAAGCTTTGTAAGAAGCAATTCTTTGATTAGAAGAGTTTAGAAAAGATATGGGTGTCCTAAAATCTTCTAGATAAGTTTTAATATGTTTTAGTCCTGATTTAACAATTAGGTTTATTATATGACATGCACAACGTTGATGCAAAAGAATATAACCAACATATGAAGACAACAATGGAGTTAATTCTTGTACAACACGTGAATTAGGAGATGCATTATCAAGTGTGATAGAAAGAACCTTAGAATTCATGTCAAATTCAGAAAGAACAGAAGTAATACGGTCAGCAATGTTAATTTCAGAATGAGAACAATTAATCAACCTCATGCCAACTATCCTTTTTTCTAAGTCCCATTCACTAGTAACAAAATGAAAGACAACACTAAGGTAATCTTTCTTAGCATTACCAGACCAAATGTCAGAAGTTGAACAAACACAAGAAACACCATTTAACGTGTTAATAACAGTGGTTCTCTTCAATTTAAAATAAGTCTCAAGATCTCTAGTAGTAGATTGCCTAGAAACTTTTTTAAAGCTAGGGTTATGTGCAGTCCTAATATAATCCTCAAAAGTAGCAGTAGAACCAATTGATAAAGGTAAATTTAATCTAGAAATTAACGTTACAAGTTCAGATCTTGCTACTTCTTGATCATATTGAAAATGACGAACTACACCATCTGAACCAAAATGTTGAGCTTGAGATGTAGATGATGCAGCTAAATTTTTTGTTTTACATGATGCAGCATGACGAAGTAAATGACCCGTACCAGCAGAAGATCTAGCAGACAAAGTAGTTTTGCAATACTTGTATCGAGCTCCATACCTGACTACCTTACCTTCAACGATATTAGTCAATTCACCCATATCATCCCACACATTAGATGTCCTCTTTTGCTTCTTAGCACTGCTGCTCGTCTCAGTTACAGGTGGGGATTCACTTGGTGCAGGGGCTGCAACACCACCAAACAATGCCTCGACACTTGCAGCACAAGTGAAAACAGAACAACAAGCTAGCAAACATGATTGCATGAAGCAAGACATGAACAACAAGGCACTAATGACCAATATCAGTTTTATATTAACATCATAGATTGACATGAAGACATACATCACAGATTGACATGAACAACAAGGGGCAAGACATATGGCTTATGGTAAGACATCAATCTCACTTTAACATCACAGATTGATTGGCATGAATGACATGAACAGCAAGGCTGCAAGGGGCAAGGCATCAAGACAGACATCAACCTCAGTCTAATACTCTAATATTAGCAATTAACATCACAGATTGATATGAACAGTAAGGGACAAGACATATGGCTTATGGTAACATATCAATCTCACTTTAACATCACATATTGATTGACATGAATGAGAATGACATGAACAGGAAGGCATAAGGCAACAAGAGAGATTGTTTGATCTCAGTTAAACATCACAAATCAACATGAACAAATAGGCATCACAGATCAATATAACATGAACATGAACTGATGAAGAGACAGAGAGGAGTCAGAGGACCTGCGACAACATCGTCATTGTTATCACCACCCTGAAGACCTTGCAATCGAAGGTCCTCATTAATGGATCCGGCACCCTCTCCCTCTGCAGCCATGGAAACGTCGGCGAGGGCACCAAGATCCGGCGGCCTGCGGCGCGGGGAGATGGAGGAACGGCGCCGACACTCTGCGGGGGCACCGAAATGTGACGGGCAGCGGCGTGGTGGTGGGGGGGGGGCGAGCCCGCACGGAAGAACGACACCGACTCCACGGGGGCACCGTCACCGTCTGCTCACCCGCACCTAGATCCGGCGTGCGGCGGCGTGAAGAAGCCGAGAAGAGGGTTGACTTCGACGCGCAAGGAAGAGGAACGGGCGAGGCCGGAGTCGGCGGGGTGTAGGGGCCAAGGGGTCTACGCCTCGACAGTCGAGGGGCGGGCGAGCCGGCGAGGCGGCGAGCGGGTGGATTAGGGTTTCGCCCGAGCGGAGAGGTCGAGGAGCGAGGCGAGTAGTGGAATGAGTGAATGAGGCGAGAGTGTGGCGCGGGTGGAATGGTGGGGATTAGGGTTCCGCTTCGACCTGGGTATATAACCTGCCTGTCTCGGGCCGACAGGGTCGTGCCCGCGCCGGGCCTTCGACGTCGGTCCGCTCGCGCTAAAACACCGGGCCGTTCGGGCCGCCCCAAAACGGGTCGTGTCAGGCCAGCCCGACGGGCCTGAGGTCGAGCCCAGGCATGGCCCGTTCCGGACTTCAAGCCGGCCCGGGCCCGAATTTTTCGGGTCGTACCATGCTCGGGCCATTTTCTACGGGCTATGGGCCGGCCTGTTTGGCCCAGCCCATTTGGCCACCTATAGCATGGCACTTCCGGGCCGTGCCGGCCGAGGTTTTCATGAGCCGAGCCCGTTGGCCACCTATACCCCTGTACTAGGCTTACTTCAGCTTTCAAACGAGTCAACGGCCGATTCAAATGAACCGGTTATCACTGCACATGTAAGAGTTTAGTCATCAGCTCGCAGCACGTCGTTGTGTAACACTAAACTGCCAAATTGACGATACATGATCCCTGATACATAAACATCAATTTTCCAGTAAAAGGCACTAGCGGTTCAACATAATACAAACTTTATTTGACGCTAGTTATCATAGTTATTTATGAACTTCCACTCGAGTACATCACAACCGACCACAACAAAGTATCTGACGAGGACTAGAGCCACGTGACTAATGAGAGCCATTACTGAGGCTTTCCTCACAAGACTGAAAAAAACATAGCAGGTCTGCTTAACAGCCAAACAAGCACATAAGAAAAATGTAAGAATTCCTTCGTGCTAATCATAGCCTTCTTCAGGCTTCAGACCGAGCATTCAAGGATCATGCATATCCTCAGGCCCGCTCAACCATACGTACATTCCATGAGGGGTTTCTGCAGCCTCCTCTCGCTGCCCTCTATTATGGTGAGCCTTCGTGCAACTTTCATGAAGTCACTGTAACACATTCCAAACAAGTATATCATTATTAAGGTTTTTTTGAAAAAAAATATCAGATATCACATATGCAGAACCACGGGTAAAATCCGCAGCTATTAAGGAAAGGCTCACCTGAATGGTTCTTCACCAGTATGCTTCACCGCACCAGCTGCGTCACGATAACGAAGATGGCTTATTATTTCTGCCTTCTCAATTCCAAACATGTCAGCCAACTGACCATACAACTCTTCGTATGACCCAAAGACAGATAGGTCAATGGTTCGGCCAACATCCTCTGATTCCATAAATACTTTGCAATGCCCAGCTTCTAACCCAAGCTCAGAGGCCTCTTGATCCTGGGACGACAAACCAATGCAGATTGATGAACCAGAACCGTCAGAAACATTTGCTACCTTAGGTGCACTGCCATTAGAAGAACTATTTCCAGTAGCCTCAGGGGAGAATGTTTCGCTTGAACTACTAGAATTCATCTGCTGCTCGGTAAGAATAGGCTTTCCAAACAGCATGATGTGGGGTTTCTTTCTGTCATCTGTTTTTTCTGTGCTCTGAGGTGTGCCAATTGTCAATAAGCAAGAGACACTCTCTTGGACTGGTGCACTAGTGATAACAAAACCCTTGGATATCCGGGAAGACGGAGTGATAGTATCAACTCGGTTATAACCACCGCCTTGGAACAGACCTAGGCGCAGCTTGCTAAGCTGTTGATCTGTTAGGGATGAACCAAATTGAGCATGCCTGGCTCCCTGTATGCCTGCAGGGGCGTTGTCGGGGAAACAACAAAGGGGGCTGTTGCTTGGACCAAGTGGGTTGCCGTGGAAAACTGGATTCAACAGCTGACCATCAAATGGAAAGTCAGGATGTTGGGGCATCCGCAACTTCTTTCTAGGTGGAGAAAATGGTCCCAGGTGAATTGGTGGAATGCTTGATACGAGCTCCACAAGCCATGGGTTGACACATTTCACATTCTGCAACAAGTCTGGTTCATCCCATGTTACCTGTAAGAAATTTGCAACTTTGTGATAGGTACAAAGACAGAGTTCAGATGATGAAAGAAAGTGTGCTGATGTAAAGAGCTAATAAGGACAACAGATGCATCAAACAACATTTCCTACACCAACTTTTGCAGGTAAGATCCTTTATCGTTCAAAAGAAAATTCTTGTTGTTAGACCCATAACACTTGTTACATCTGATCTAACTGATGGCATTGGAGAAAACATAAGCTGGTGAGCTTCCAATATCACTTAATACTACCAGTCTACCACTGTAACCAGTAAGACAACCCCCATTGACATTCCTATACATCCTGTTAAACAATGAATCAAGGTACATCTGAAAATGGAAGTAGAATGTTCACGTTCAAATGTTAGACCAATCTTCTGACAGTCGTTTAATTCAACATATATTTTCTTAAGGCGCAGCTGTACAATGCTAGCTATAGGTTGCATTAATGGATCGCGTAGCAAACTTATAAGCAGATTGATCATAAAGGTATATGTAAGGTACTGCCATGAAATAGGAAAGGACCAATTGATTCAGGTGTTTAGGACCAAGGGATCTACTGTTTATGAATTGATGTCTGTGTAAGAATGCAAACTTCACAACCACTTAAACATTCAATCAGACAAATAGGAAAATCAGGACTGTATAAGAGAAGCACCCATAAACATACTAAACAAAATTAAAATTGAACCCTACATACGATGTTTCCTAACGTCTTCGGACGCTGAAGGAATCCAAAATTCCCAGACGCAAGTACCAAAAGTAATAGTGGTCCATTAAAAAAAGGCAATATAAAAAGTAGGGAAACAAATTGGTCATTTTGAAGCTCAATTAACTATGCCAAACAAACAATCATCTTTTTCTCACTGTGGTTGTCTCTTTTCAAAATTTTGGCTTTCTTTATGGTTAGAATTTATGGCCAAAATATTCCCATCCTAGTCCTAGTCTAACACGGTTAGACCTGTTGCTTTCTTTACTGCCCCTCTCCAACTATGCCTCAGCTATTCAAGATCAAATAGGAAGTTTGCCAGTAATTTGTTTTAGTTGCTTCACATGGGCTGTACTGAAGGCTACAAACATGAGTGATGAGGGCACAATACGGGCGGCTGGTCATTGTTAGATGTAACTGCTAGCAGAGCACCTCAAACAGTATCACCTTTTGAGGTTTATGAATACTGCATAATTTTTGAAGGAGATAGGTCAGGCTAGTAATCCGAAAGGCAAATTGTATGCATTCTCCTAAAGTGTAGCATAGCATAATAAGCATATAACTATCAACTATTCTTAAGATAAGTTCAAGTAAAACCTGAAGAAGTCTCCATGGCGAGTTTGACCATCGGATCGGGTCAGTAACCTGAACAGAAGCTATTGTCCCCATGAACCAGCTAATCCTTGAGGAATCCTCTGTCTCAAACGCCATCTTGAACCTCATCCCAGGGCACCACTGGATCCTCATAGCATTCTGCACCGACACAGCCTTCACAACAAACTCCGGTGTGCTAGCTCTGGGATAATACACCACCTCAAATGGCTGCCCGCTCCCTGCTAGCCTTGCAGCATCCACAACATCCGCAATCCTCACCTTCCCCTTGCCCCTCATGTACCCACCAGGACTCTTCAGCAGCTTATTCTCCTCTTCCTTCAGGAACGCCGAGAAGCCCCCATACCCAGGAGCGTTCCACCCTGACATGCACTCCATGCCACCACAAGACACCCGCTTTGCACGCCGTATCCCAACGCACAGCTCGCCATGCTCAGTGCGCAGGAACACGATGGAATCCCCTGCGACGAGCTTCTTCTGGTTGACGAACGTGCTCCACCCTGTGGTGAGCAAATGCCGGCGCGGCGTGCCCCGGTAGATGTGCCGGAACTTCCAGACCTCCCCGTGCACGTCCTTGGCGAGCACCGTCTGCACTGGCGGGTCGGCCCGGTAGTCTAGCTTGGGGAAGATGGTCTCAGCGCAGTAGCGCGGCACCGAGAAGCCGCCGCCGTTGTTTGCGTCGGACTGCGTGAGCGTCTTGGCGAAGGAGGCCAGCTTGTCTCGGGCCTCCGCGGGGTCGCCACCGAGCTCATCGGGCCCCCGGAAGTCCACCTCGCCGGGCGCGACCGGCACGAGGCGGATCTTGGCGAACACCTCGTCGGTCTCCGGATCAGCCAAGAACCGCAACCCGGCCACGCAGCAGAGCACAAGGGCCGGGAGCGCGCGCGGCCCAACCGCGGCGGCGAGGTCCGCAGCGCCGCCCCCTCCCCCGCCCTGCGCGTGCTCCGCGTGGCCCTGCGGGAAGTAGTAAACGCGGGACCGCACGGGGGGCATCTGCACCATGCCGCCGGCGCAGGCGTGCCACAGCTGCGGGTCAAGGCACCTCTCCTCGCACGCCTCCTTCATCATGGCCTCCTGCTCTTCCTCCTCCGCCAGCACCGCCACCAACCAAATGCGATCACTGCCCGCCGACGGGACCTGCGACCACGTCCTCCACTACTCACACTCCCTACGAACACAAGGAACCAAACCACCACACGCAACCAACCCAACGAAAAGCAGCTATGCAAGCAATTGGAGCGAAACGGCGGTACCTCTCTCGCCCACGCCCATGGCTTCCAAACGGTGGATCGTGGAACACCAGAAAGGCTGCGACGACTTGGACTCCGCGAGAGACGTTAGCACCGACCGGAGAAAGCGGGAGCCAAATCTACATCAGGGCGGCGCCCCGCCCCTGCAACAACTGCCTCCACGAACAACGCCGGCGGAAAACGGGGAGCAATCTTTCAGCCGGAGCCGGAATATTTTGAGCCTTTCCTGGCTCTCGACGGCGGCAAGGGAGGGGGGGAGTAGAGGAGGTGGCGGTGGTGGAGTGCGCGCTGCTACAGCGGCACAGTGGGTCGGACGGAGTTATGGCGAGGTCCTTTGGCCGCCTCCCTCCTGCCTCCTTGTGATGTGAGGCCGCTCTCCTCTCGCCTCGCAGGCGCTGCAGTAGCAGCCCAGTGGAAGCGCGGGACCACCGGATCCGCCGCGCCCGCGCGAACAGCGAACAGCCTCATAAGAAGGCACCTACCTTCCCTGACTCCGTGACACGTGGGCCCAACCACCCGCCGGTGCAGCGCAGTGGGGTAGTAAGTAAGACGAAGTTTCCAGCCAGCTCGGAAGTTTCGTCCCGTCTTATGTTATCTCGACCTGAGTGATTCGCCTCCTGGGTCATCTTATCCCAACTGACTCCCAAATCATTCGGTAACTGTTGGAACGAGTTTCGGACAACACTAGCACTAACTTCGTGAACGTTTCTAGAGTGTCCCTCGTAAAACCGAACGATATTATTGCACAATATATATATATAGAGAGAGAGCGCTCCTGTGACCTCTCCGTGTCGTCTTCTTCGCACGGGCCGGTCTTATCTCCAGGAGTCGGCCACAGAAATGATGCTCACCTCCTGAACAGGTATGCCATGGCTCGAAATGCACGGACCGGATCATGTGGCTTGTTCAGCGTCTCTCTCCAACGACTTGAGGCCCTCGTCTTCCGCGACCATGCCGTTTCCAGCGCCGGGACGAACCGAATCCCCGAGAAAATTTAGCGAGCGAACCGCGCGCGCGGGGCCGGGCCGGCAGCCAGCTCGGGTTTTGTAAACACGGTGCACGGTTTTTGCATGCGTGTCTCGGTTGCTCGCCGGCTCGCACAAAGCAACAGACGCGGGGCTGCAAGAGTGCAAGTGGCAGGAGCAGAGGAGGACCGTCCGTGTCCGCAACTCCGCATGCGTTTTGGGGGCACTGCGCTGTTGGGTCCTACAGCTGTTTTAGTAGTAGATTGTTAGTAAAGCAAATCCATCAGCAGAGAGAGAGAGAGAGAGGGTGTCAGCATCTGCGTGGTAATCAGCGTCGATCAAGATTGCGTGCGGGGTCCGTTCCACTCTAGCCCTCGGTCGTCGTTGGATCCACCGCCGGAGCCGCCGCGCGCGGGGGTCTGGTCGGTTCCGGTCTTCCGGCATCGCCACCGCGCCGCGCATGCATCGAGGGCGCCCGTGCGGATCACCACCACACTACTAGCTGGTTACTGGTTAGCCAAGTGCCCAAGTCCATGGGCGACCTAACTGATCTAAAGTATTATGTGCACACGTCCGTATCCGGGGAATGGGGACGGCCAGGATTTTATATACCGTGGGAAAAAGTTGACGGGTCAGCGCTCACGATCGTCGTCCCGTATTTCTCCCGTGACGTCAACGTGTGTTGCAACCGATGCTTTCAAGTTTTCTTTCGTTTTCTTTTTATTCTAACTATTTTGACGCTTGCATCTCCATCCTTACGTCTGGTTCGCACCCGATCGTTTGGATCCAGACTACAGCACCGCGGCACCCAGCCGGGCCCCGTTGACTCGACTCGGCAACAGAACCTCCGATCGCCGATGGCGTCACCGGACGCAGCAGAGAGCCCGGCCAAGCGCGCGCACGTGGACCCGCCCGCCCGCCAACCTGCAAAAGCGACGTTCACGGGCCGACCGATGTCGACGTTCGTCTCGCGTGTTGTTGTTTTAGCCTCTCTTTTTCTTTTGACAAGCGGGATGACGCGGCCGGCGCTGTTTTGCCACGGGGGACGGGATGCGGACGTTTCTCTACGCACACGGCACACGAGACCACGTTGCTGCGGTTACCACTCTATTCCCGTCTTCGTTCTGGTACTTACCATCGTGCACGTTCTAGAGTGATGGAACCGGATTAATCCTTGATGAGGAATCGTTAGCCAACCTAAAAAAGCGAAGGGCCTCGGGCTCGGGGCCAGGACGTAGCATTACTACTACTAGCATCGAAGTTAGTACGTGTTGTATATACTGCTCCTATGGGACAATACCCTCCACAGTACCGATTACTGTTCACGGTACCGACCCAAGGACCCATCGGACGGGCCAAAAGGCCTTCTCGACTGTACCGTCAAGGACCTAGGAACGGACGGCGGCGGTCGGTACTGTACAGTCGGCGTCCGTCCCTCGCGCTCGACACCGTTGTCTCGTCCCGCTACGCTACGCGACGCGGATGGAAGTGGAACCGGGGCCTGCCCTCCCCGCACGCCTGTTTCCCCTGCTTGGCTTGCCGCCAGTGGAGTTTCCGGTTTCGTCTTGCTTGCCCGGCGCGGCAATGGATTGAAAAAGGAAGCCAGGAGGCGCGGCAACATGGACAGTCCGTCCACTGTTTCAGCGGCTGGATCGAAGGCGACGGGGGTCTCCTGGTCACCACCGGAACACGGCACGTGCTAGTGCCCCCCGGTCCAGTCCCGGTGATAACTCCGCCGTTACTGACGGTAAAAAAAGGAAAACGAGTTGAAAACCGGGGACAGAAGTTTCCAGGGTCGCCTTGAGACGGGGGCCTCGGGATCGGCCATTTTTTTGACCCGAGAGCGCGCGGCTTCAATTCCGAGCCGCTCGACGCCGCCGTGGCCCATCCATGGAGCAGGATTGCGTGGGCGTGCTTAAAAAACTTGAAGGAATCACCAGTGACGTCACCCGGTACCTCGGTCCGTGGAGTACCCTGGCTGACCGTACCTGGGGAGCATCGCCCTCGGAACTGGCGTCTCGAATTCAGTCCCCTTGAATTCCAATTCTTGCTGCCATTTGTTCGCCTTAAAAGAGAGAGAGAGAGTGGAATTCTTGATGCTATTAACGACACACAGACCGGCGGCCTTCTGACCCAGCCAGAAAGCGCGCGCCCCTCGAGGAAGGATCGATATGAATACCTCGGCGTTCCGTAAACGTGCCACGCGCTCCAACGTCTTGCACGGCGCCGCGCCGTGGGGATCCGTTCAGGTCGATGGGCAGGCGATGATCTTGCCACGCTTCTCCATCTCCACACGCCGAACCGACCGAGATCTCCGGCGACCGACACGCCGTCCGCTCGGATCCGCCCGCCAAAAAGCGCGGCGAGTTCATGTTCACTCACGCGCGCGCCACCTCGGCGGCAACAACCGCGCGCGTCGGCGTGGCGCGTGCCACACAGCCTACTACTACTCTACACGGCCAGAAAAGGCTGGTGCTATGCTACCCCTAGTAGTCGCAAGTAAGCAGATGAAACAGTGATCCTGAAGGCGATACCGCAGCGACGATCGACGACGTCTGGTGTACCATCCTTCCAGAGTAGTGAACACCCACGAAATGGATCGAGAAGAAACGGCAGCTCCACGTCTGCCTTGCCGATCAAGGGAGCACGGAAGATGGAACAAAAGTGTCTCTAATCACTGTGGTTTTGGCTGGACGTCCCTTTCGAATTTCGATTCTTGTGGGATGTAAACCAGCAGTAAGCCCCCAACCCTAAGTCCTCAGATATGATCATCCCGGGTTTTAATTAGTTGCTGCCGTGCTGCCATATCCTCGGAGTCTCCGGTGATTTGATGCCACTTTGGTCTGACGAACGACACGGTATATAGCAGGCTGTCAGGGCTTAAGTACACTTTGTTTGTCATCACCTTCCTCAAAACACAAGGGTCCGATACCTCATCATCAGTAGCTAAGGAAGAGAAAAGGATTGTTCTCGATGCCGTGAACGACATAGATCAGCTGAGCCCTGTGAACGTGCAAGCTGTCCAGGGGCACCGTGAGCTGGTGGCCTGGCGTCGCTTACCACATGCGCGGCATCGCACGTGACGCCGGCCGGCACGCGCGGCGCGAACCGACCGGACAAGCGCTGCCTTCGGGATCCGTCTCAAGTCAACGGCGAATAGGGATCCCTGTCCGCGGCTACGTAGGCTTCGCCATCACCGTACGCCAAACCGACATCGCTAGACGCCCCAAACGCGTCCTCTGCTCGTCGAAACCGCTACATGCTATAATGCTACGCGGCCCAAAAGGCTAGCTAGCTGGCTGGTGCTACCATTAGTAGTATACCCCTAAACAGTGATCTCGAGCGCGACGTTTTCCCCTGCGGTCTTTCCCTGAAAGCCTAGGAAATGACACGGCTACCTCCGCTCACAGCCTCGGTTCTTCTTCGTGTGACATGGAAGCAGCTCGAACAAAATTACCCGTGATCACAGAGCAATGTTGGTTGGAGGTCCCTTTCGGTTCTCGTGGAACATAGCAGGCTCCAACACAAGTCAAGAAATATAATCATACGGGCTATTGGCTATTGCTCGGTTGGTCCATGAAAGGTTTGCATTGGTGTTACGGCTGAATCTCTGGTGATCTCATCTCACTCGAGTCATAACTCAGAACGAACGACACGACAGGGGATCAGGCTCACCAGCCTCCAATGAAGACAGCGGTCGAAAAGACCGTATTTCTAAAAAAAGGAAGAAGGCTGATGAACAAAATGGTGGTCCTGGACTATGCATGAGATGAAGAACAGTTAGGAAATGGATGTCTAAGCAGTCTTGGATGGGTATGTGAATGCTGATGAAAATAACCCGGATTTTTCCAGGCAAGCGCAAACTTTTTTTTTTCCTTTGGTCTGTACTTCTATAGTAGCATCTTCATAAATAGCGGTTCGATTTGGCCGCTAGTAAAAATGATTGGACAGATCTCAACATCTCACGTGCTTGCAAAGCATGTATGTCAACCTGCGGACGTGCTGATTTGATACTCCCGCCAAACTTTGCATACTCGGAGTCAGCCAGCTGCAAGCCTGCACGATGCCGTGAGCGACACAGATCAGCGCCGCCCGGGAAACATGCAGGCCGGCGTGCGTTGTGACGTTCCCCCGATCCAGCCTCACCTCGCCTCGCTTGCGCTTCACTACACCACACCGGGCGCACGTGAAGGGGCACTGACCGGCACGCGCCCGTGCATCGCGCGACCGACCACGACCACGCCATGGGGATCCTTTCAGGTCAACGGCAGATAGGATCCATGCCACGCTCTCACAGTCACAGGCACGCAACACCTTGCTTTCCCGCTCCAAAACGGGGTCGCAAGCGGGCTCGTGAAAGGAGAGGCCGTTCAGCTGTCACGTCGGAGGCTCCACACAGCGACGGACATCCCTACATGGCCAGGCCAGAAAAGCTGGAGCTATCGCTAGCAGAACACAGTGATCTAGATCGGGATGCCGCGGCGACGATGATAACACAGTTTTATCCTGTCGCCCTCTGAGAGGACCCAACTCCACTTCTGCTTGCTGATGCTTCCGGTTCAAGGAACCTGGCAACGGGAGCAGACGTGTCCATGATCGCTGTAAATTTTGGTTGGAGATCCCTTTCAGCTCCAGACGAATGTGGGAGGAAACCCAAGTCCCCCGATACAATCATTCCAGTCATTACTCTTAGTCAATGGCTAGTTAATGGGCTGCTTCGGTGTTAGTAGATCTGACGATCTGATCTGATCTGATCTCACTCAGGTCAGAAGAGACGACACGGTATCAGGATAGAATACACCTTTTATCCTCGTGTCTCGTGGTGTCGAGATGCCAAAGAATGGAAGGATTATACTGTGGATTGCTATCATCATTACAACGCAATACCTAAGCAGTCGGCAAGAGGAGAATGTACAACACGCTGGCACGCTGCAATGGCACCCTCACTTTCGCGTGGGACCAAAACAAGGAGCACCTGGGTTTGGCAGATTGTGTCGGCACTCGGCGGCAAGGAATGAGAATTACTTGAAGCTTTTAGTTTCTGCTGTACTAGCTTCGAAAAGAATCAGACCAATCCGGCGCCTTTTCAGCATTCATCCATCGACACTGCCTTGGAGGCGTCGAGGTAATTCAGTCGGCAGGTCCCAAGGAGGAACTCTGGGAGCTCTTCTTGTGTGTTGCCCTGCATCACCAACAACAAGCGATAACCCTCCTGTGATCTCTACGTATATATACAAAAACTGAAGCCTACAAAAGCAGTGCAAGGTCTTGTGAATTAATTAGATGCACATCAATCACCTGTACCAAGAAGGCCATCTCAATGACCAGATTGTTCAAGTAGCCAAGCACAAGGCTCACGACACCTCGTGCCACCGTTGATGAGCCTATATCAACTCCAAGCTGAAATTTTACAGGCAAAGCTGTTAAGAGCTGAATGAACCTTCTGGAATCCCAGGATATATAATTTATGCAAATCTAAACCTAGCCAATATGTAGTAAGTTGCAAGCAATCTCTTGGTTTTTTTGGTATGCTTATTACAACAACAACAACCAAGCCTTTATCCCAAGCATGTTGGGTCGGCTAGATAAAAAAAAAGGGCAGCCCGGTGCATGTAGCTCCCGCTTGCGCAGGGTCTAGCGACGGGTCCGACCCATTTGGATCTTTTGTACGCAGCCTTTCCCTGCATTTCTGCAAGAGGCTGTTTCCAAGACTCGAACCCGTGACCTCATGGTAAAAAGGGCGTACCGAGTGCCGAAGGCTCCACACACATTATGGGGTCTGGGAAAGGGTTATTTTTAGACTGTGTAAACAAAATTAAAATTAGCTTGAGTGGAAGTCATTCAGATTCTGCTACCAGATAAAACATGATAATCATAACACTTCAAGTAAACTGTTCCTGACTCCTGAGTGCAGTAGAAATGCCAAATATGTCACCCTCCCACTGGAAAGCTGCATATGGATAATGGAGCTTTGACTGCAGCAAGAGAAGCTTGACATATTATGTAATAAGAGTATACCTCCAAATAGTTGCTCCCGCGGAAATAATTGATTTCTAATGCCTGCCCAACCAAGCAAGCTTTCTTTCCCACACTTTGCTTCACGATCCAAGATCCCTAAATGGACGCATTGAAACACAATAAATCACCATTTTATTGAACAAAGCTTAAAATGAATCAAATAAGCCTCATAATGCAAAATAGGTACCTTCGAGATGTAAGGGATAAGTTTGAATCTTGAATTCCTGAATGCATCATCTCCGTTTACAAATCTTTCAAGTAAAGGTACCTTTTCTAATGGTGTATCCATCATATAATACAAAGCCAAGCTGTATGTTGTTGAACCAGGAACCTGTATCCATCAGGTTTTAAGTAAAGACATGCAGCATACGTCGCAATGAATCATGTATAAGCAAGCCCAAATAATATCTCACCTGTATGTTTACAATGAAGAAGAATTTGGAGCCCCCTTGTGCTGCACATCTCTACAGTAAACACTACTGGTAAATTTCTGTCATTTTATGCCTTTGAAACCGAATTACTGGCATTAGCATAAGATACCTGGACTAATCCTCCAGAGCGACCGGCTAGATCATCCTCACGCTTATCAGACTTTATCCAATCAGCACCTACCATTTGCATCAGGGTACTATTTGCCTTGATCTGTCAAAGTTACATGAAAGTTGTAACTGCACCATTATGGTAACTCTCACCAGATATACACATTTTATCGCATTTCCCAACCATTTAAATTTAGAAACCGAAGCAATAGTATAACATGACAAAAAGGGAGTCTATACCCTTTGATAAACAGAGTAGGATTTAAATTAAACTTTGAAGTATGCAGTTATTTTGAGATGGAATTTAACTTAATGTATTTACTGTCAGGGTGTGATCTTTGCAAAATATCTAGCTACCTTTACACGATCCTGCAAATATGTCTCCCCCCGGATTAAGAATGTTGTAGGATCTGTCATTGCCCAAGTAGAAGGCACTGTACAACTTGAATCTTTAGGAAGAGTATATCCATAGCAACATGGCCCGTTATCAGCATCAGCAGCTCCCTGTAGATCAATATATCCTCTTTTTTGGACTAGAATAGAGAAAAGGAGGAAAGAGGACAAGTATTAGAACATAAACAAAGAGAGAAAAATGCTGGATATTGGTATGTAACTGTAAGTCTGTAACATACCTGCAAGATCATGTAACCTTTTTACAAAAACAGCAGCGGTTGACAATTTACCATGCCATTGGTCCTGCAAAATTAGTGCCAAAATGTTAGAGATATGAATATAAAACCAATAAGGATTTGATGACCTGGCTCTACGGGTAATGAACATTTGTGATCTTTTGAAGAATTTTTGAAACATTTTAACATCTTAGTGGCATCACAGCCCCAGGGCACCAGCCAATTTTCCTTACTTATTTAAGTGTAGTTCTGACATCAAATGAAGGGGGGCCTTGGCGCAGCGGTAAAGCTGTTGCCTTGTGACCATGAGGTCACGGGTTCGAGTCCTGGAAACAGCCTCTTGCATAAATGCAGGGAAAGGCTGCGTACAAAAGACCCAAGTGGGTCGGACCCTTCCCCGGACCCTGCACAAGCGGGAGCTACATGCACCGGGCTGCCCTTTCTTTTTTTTTTCTGACATCAAATATTAACCCTTATTGTTGAAAATATAGGAGTTACAGTATGTGCTACAACAGATGCAAGTACACTCATTGTAACAAACTGAATAGCTGAAAGAAGAAGTTTTCTTCTGATCGCAGAAGGTGTAAGCCTTCAGAGTGTTACTGAGATTTTGCAAGAATAGGAAAAGAGGTGTAAACCCACAGAGTGCTACCGAGAACTTCTGAAACATTGAAATTGCAGGAGCTATGGTGTGTGCTACAATGGCTGTAATATAACATTTTCTCCACATTTGAGTATCACGAGATTTTCAAGATTAAGGAAAAGAGTGTCAGCATACTGATATCAGTGATCAAACATACATGCATACTGTGACCCAAGAATAGTAGTTCACTAGTTCATAAGATGACATGTACCAATAAGAACAGGTGTTAGTTGCAGCACAAATGTTCTATCATGATTCATGTAAACATTGAACTTACCACGGCATGTGTACTCTCATCAGATGGAAACATATCTCGCTGATCATATTCTGATTCATCTGGGACATCAAAAAACTCATCCGCTGCATCGTTAAGCTGAACGAAGGAACCAGCGATGCTTAATTGCCTGTTAGAACCACCAAGTGATCCTTCAGTAGGACCCTCAAGTCTTCTATTCTCATTTGCTGGTGGCATTTCCAAATTAATACGCTCATTTTCACCTTGTGAGAGTCCCATGTCTCTGGTCAACTCACCAGATGAGAATTCCATGCAACCACAGTGTCCATTTTTTGCTCGGAAGAATTCTCGTAGTGCTGTAAAAGTGTAAACTCAAAACGTTACCAAATTTTAAAAATAGAACTTTTCTTATAGCATCAGGAAAGATCTATTGATCAAATGCAAGACATGCCTGCAATTCTGCCTAGCATTCGTATAGTGATATATTTGGCAGATGAGGTAAAAAGATAAGACTTCCAGAATTTCCAGTCTATAGCAAGCATGTGTTTCACAACTGATTGTCTTCCTTGATTGACCGGTGATATAACATATCCTCCACCTAAATATTCAAAAGGCACATCAGTTCAGTATAAACAAATCCAATAGATGGTTTAGTTGTCATGGAGGTTGACCTGAAACTAAAGCATACATTACTTTTAAGACATGCACGGATGTAGCCTCTCTCAGGACGACAATTGTAGTGGAAAACAGAGTGGTATAGAATAACTGAAAATGCAAGAGAAGTGTCAGATATGGATCATTGCAAGTAGAATCTGTATCACTTTCTGTCAAACAATAGTACCATAAGTTCCATCATCTTCTCTTCTCCAATATCGTCTTAGTAATAAATCCCTCTTTCTCATTCCCCTGAAAACTAAAAAATATAATGTTATTAAAACCGAGCAAAGCATGTATGTAGTCAGTGGGATAATTGATCCAGCACCAGACCATGGTAACCAGTCGCCTCTTAGTTTCTTGTGGATTATGTCTGTGTGGCCGTCTAAATGCTCGACCACCATTCCTTCCTGCAAACAGAAGTCCCACCTAGAAGAAGACATCAATGGAGTTGGTAGAAGATGAACCATCTTTAACTTATTTTATGTGCATACAAATGTCATATAATGCGAATTTAATTTTATTGTTGGGAGAATTGTAGAAATTGTCACTCATTAAAACATACTAACAATCCTCCAAAATTTACACAATTTCGTTCTTGCAGAACTTCCCTACTCTAGATAGCACACCCGAATTGTCTATGCCAAGTTCATAAGCTATGGTCTTAAAATAGATTTTGTTTCATGAAGTTGTTTTATACACCTGCCGCTTGCGCTTGCCTGTTGATAGTGCATTTAAAGAGAAAGGAGAGCAACTGATAATATGGACACACTGTAAAGCAAGTTTCTAAATTAATTTAGGGAGCAAAAGGCTACAGGTAGTTTAGACCAAAGGAAAGGAAAGGAACAAAAGCTCAAGTTTTCAGCAAATTCATTTACTTGTTGACCGGTAAGCTTTTTATTCCAGTATCCAAAAACAGTATCTAACCAGGTGTTTTTATAGTAGTAACTAACCAGGTGGCAAGAAGCAGCACTGTTGCCACGGAGAAATAAACAATAGTATTCGAGAAAAAAAATACCCAATAGTAAATCAAAGATATTGCTGTCAATCTGGAAATGAAGGCTACACGAGAGTAACTGTCTCCTAAGACTCAGTCACCTTTTGGAGGACAAACATCTCTTCCGGTAACATGTCCAGAGTTTTCTAGGGTCTTAGCTCTCAAAAGGACAGGCTTTTAAAAAATCAGCCTATATGCATCGGTGAGGGCTATGAGGTGCTATATGCATCCATAGAACGAGGTGTCATCAGGATCTTAAAAAATTGAAAACTAGAATGTGATTAAGCAGTGAAAGTCTGTGGATAGATAGTTGTATTATACAAAGTTAACTGAGAAGGGGTAAAAGTCTATTTTCTTCTTTGAGAAGACAGAACTAGTAAAAGGTGTTTTCAGCAAGAGTCACAATCTCCCCTACTACTCACTAACTATGGCGTTCATCCAGCACTCACACGATATACAGTTGTGTACGCAGCAAATCATGCAACTTCAGGCTCCAATTCATTTGTGCATGTTGGTGCCACAAATAAACACTCAGAGAGAACATCTATATAAAATGTGTAATGCATTTGTGAGGAAATGCAATGTTAACAGTATGTAAGAGATGTAAATTTGAAGAAAGGGGAAGGCCTGACTTACTCAGATCTTGATTGGCCAAGGGACATTAGAGTCTGGAAGACAACCTCAGAATTCACATCAACAACACCAACTGCCATTATAGCCGGGTGACCATTCCAATACTGAGGAAACAAGCAAAACCATTGCGAATTGGCAATCCATCCACAATCACACACAATGCATTGTTGCAGACAAGAAATACCTTCCCACGAGAACCACCGTCATTTGCCTCCGTAAACAAGCGTAACCCTACATGCAAGGGAAAAGGGTATTAGTGGCAAATTCTTTGATGGAAAGAAAGAAACATTTATCATTACCATTTTTGCAGCCAAAAATTGTCCATGGAGAAGGTGCAATAACGTCAGATGCCATTGGATCGTTATGAGCAGATGAAAATAAAGTCCAATCTGATAAATTATTTATACGAAAGAGAAAATAAGAACGAGAGCACTAAAGGGCAAAATGAGATATGTTACTTCTGTAAACAATGCCAGAAGCAATTAGTTCACTATAATTACTAATTCCATTGAAAATTGGGAACTATATAAAAATATGAGTTACCTATTGAGTGCATGTGGTTACTGCGGTGGCTTAACCTGCAACAATGTAGCAGCCAATTAGACAGCTGTGAAAACTACTATCTAAAAATGAATACATGTAGTTAATCAAAATCTTTTTTCTCTTTTCAACATATTTCGATTGTTATCATGCATTAACAAAAATATCTAGCATCCACAAAAGAGGAATTACATTATAAATAATCCTGACTTCTAATATATCAATGTATTATATCTCAACCATCTGATTGCATCCTTTACTACTTTAATCTACATATAATATAAATTTGCAAAATAAAATAAACCTAAAAACAAACTGATCCAAGCTTAAGCAACATAAAAAAATTAACTTAACTATACAAACATTACACCCAATCATGTTAAAAAACGTACCTGAAAGCCTGCCATCTTTTATGCGAACAAGCAACAATGTGCTCATCTTTTCTTGTTGACTGCTAACAGATCGGAAATTATGTCGGTGCTTTATTGAACATAATGATAGCAAAGTGGAACAATGAAGTAAGAACACAAACCTTTAATGCACACTCCATTAAGCACCTGATCCATGTAGCTGCTTCTTCTGAACTTCTTGCACCCAACTGGAAAACATTGGTCAAGAGAAACAAAACGAAAATAATACTATCACAAACAAAGCAAAAGAAATATTAGCTGTCTGATTAAGGGAGTTGAATATTACTCCTTACCTTAAGTTGATCATAATGATTTGAAGCGTTATATAGTGTGAATATGTAAAAGTCCTGTCAAAAATTTGATGTGGAAGATTTTCTTAATATTGTTTTTATAAACTCTAAGTGAATGGAATAATAAAAAGAGGTCTTACACTCCTATGTACGCTTTCTCTTCCATTGTCTGTCACACGTATACAAGAATCAATTACTGCACTTCTAACAGGATCCTGCACACAAAAAGGAAAAAGAGAAGTAAGAAACATGGTATCGTGCTTCACAAGAACATAGAAGCGAAGTGATCAAAATTTCTTGCAAGAATATGGTAGCATGTCAATAGTTTCCATTACTTCCTGTATGGAATCACCACTTTCATTCCAGTCATCTAGTTTTTTTTTTTGGAATCTGTTATCTAGTTCCTATTACCATGTCTCCAATAATCCATTTGCCCTTCTTCCCAGGCGCCCTCAGCATTGATCAGAACTCAAAAGAGTAACAAACTGACAACAAAAGCAGGATACAGCAACCGCATAAGTGAAAAGCCAGAAAGACAGGACAGGTCCTCCCTCCACAAGGTTCCCCCAATGCAGCGTTCACTAAACTCCGACTTCTCAACTCAAAATTTTAACAGAAAGCTCTGTGATACTATGCAAAACCTCCCTTGATTCCATAACATCGCTCATTGAGGGGCATGATTAAACTCGTCTAGTCCATCACGTAACCATTCCGTCCCATTTCACAAAGGTAGGGAACACTTGCTGTCTCAGCAAACCATTTTGCCCCATTCCACAAAGGTCTTTGAAGCAAACTTAGCGTACAAGCAGGCCAACCAGATACGGAGGCACCTATCAAATGCCGATCCAGACATCCGGTTTGCTCCTGCTACTTCCAGTGTTTCATTAATCCTAGACACAAGTAAAACCGGAGCAGACGAAGGAAGAGCGCTATGCATGCATAGGAAGAATTTAATAATGATCTGGTCTGAAAATAAAATCAACCACGACAGTTCGACGAGAACAATCCAATAGCTCAGCCTAACGTCCGCAAAACTAACCTCCAGTTTAACTGCCCCTCGTAATCAGCATCCAGATTCCAGTTTGAACAACCAGAAGAACAGATCCCCGTCGTGACTATTAGCATCCCAATTTCCGACGCCCTAGGGGCTCCACAGAATGCCAGGAAAAACTCCACCGGGATCCGTGGCCGGAGGAGAAGGGAAGGCCACACACACCGGAACGGACGAGGCGTTCATTTACCTCGCGCTTGGAGGCCGGCAGGGACTTGAAGCAGCGGAGTGCGGCGTCCTCGAGCACGAAGTAGCGCTTGCGCGAGTACTGCAGCCCGAAGCGGTTGGACCGGATCAGGTACAGCCACCCTTCCATCCGCATCCCGTCCTCCCCGCTGCTAGCCTCCGACGCGGGCGCCACCGCAGCCGCAGCCGCCGCGTCGTCCACCACGGCCACCTCCCCCATTCGCCACCTGAATTTCGGTCCCCCCCCACCCCCGTCTCGCTGCAAGCAACGCAGCCCCGCCTCGGCTCGGCTTGGTGGTGTGGTGGCTTGTGGCCGCGGGGCACCTCCCTCCCTCCCTCTGTCCGTGTCTCGCCCTCCCTCTCCTGCGCTTTTGTTTTGTTCTTGGCAGTCGAATTGAATTGGGCGCAGGCACGGCGGACGACACGACAGGGAGGAGAGAGAGAGGGAGAGGCGGGGAGGAGAAAATGGAGTAGTAGGAGGGTGGTCTGGCCGTGTGGGTCCCGCTCGCCGGTGGGACCCCAAGGACTTCTTTTTCGTTATTTCGCGCCGGTGGCTGATGAGCTGTGAGTTACGCTGGCTGCGCTGGTAGTTGGGATTTGTTTTGTTTTGCCCGCACCTGTCTTCCTCTCTCCGCTGATTGTGCAGGTAGAGAGAGAGAGAGAGAGAGAGAGAGAGAGAGAGAGAGAGAGAGAGAGAGAGAGAGAGAGAGATGATCGTGTAGGATACGTTCGTCTCCATCCTCTACGGCTCTTTGCTGGCTGCGTGACTGGGAATATCGGGGAGAAATGAGGGAGGTCAGAGGTGGCGTGACAGGTACGTGCTGGGACTTTTTGTGGAAGAGTGGTATCGCTGTTATAAGCAAGCAGATGAGGTGACGGACGAGGAGATGGTGGCCACATGGTTACCTGTCTCGTCTGAGTAGTGTACTAGTATTTGGAAAGATTGGCCAGTGGAGAATTTTTTCCAACGTTCCGTGTGGGGAAGGCTGGATGTGGGGTAGCAAATGAGCTGCGAGGTCACTTTGAATCGTTATTATACTGACCCTTCGAAGGCTGGACATGGGCATTTACAGCAAGATGAGTTATGGGTTGGAATCTTAAACTTCTACCAATACGTGTGTGGTGGTTCATGCACTTTCTCTATTGCGTCGCCCTTCTTGTGCCTTAAGAGGGACAAACTTAAATTTCTGCGCTGCGCGGCGCAAAGCGTGGACACGATGTAAGCGGCGATGGCTTGTTCTCAGCCGCCTCAAGCTCAGGCTCCGCTCGAGCTCGCATGGTCCGGTGGATCGACGACATCCCGACACGGTGTGTGCTTGCACGGTTCCCGTGTTTCCAAGGGCCGGGCCTTTTAGTCCCCTCGTCTTTTTCTCTCCCCCTCCTTGTGTGTTTTTCTCCGCGTGGCTTGTTTATTTGTTTGCCCGTGGTCTCCGGGTCGCTAGCACGAGCCATCCGTTCAGGCACGCTGCCTCCCGGTATCAACGATCCCCCTTTTTTCTCGTGCATGGTCATCAGTAGCATCCGGACCCACGGGCACCGAATAATCAATCCTAGCAGTACTAGATTCCGTTCGCGTCGCGCACAGGCACGGCACGAGGGCTATCGGCAGAGGTTGCGTACGTTGAGGACTCCTCACGGCGTCGAGGTCCGTGTGATGCTTGGCATGTGTACAGGTAGTTTCCCTCGCGAGTCGTGGGACGGCTTGACCCGGCGCACGGGCGATTGCGGTGCCAGGTAACGAAAGCTCCACGCGAGCGGAGCGAGCCATGATCCACGGCGTGTGTTCGAGGGCGACGTATAGTACGCACCGGGAGTTCGTCCGGACAAGAGAAATTCGTGGCGTCTGACGTAGTACGAGCTCCTCCCCGCCCCGGGAAAACAGGTCGCTGAATACGACGCGCAGATGCTGAAAGCTAACCGCATCCAGATGTGACGCGCCTCGCTTCTCGCAGGGAGGGCGGGACCTCGACCTTGTCCGTGCCAGAAAGGAAGAAAAAAAGATAGGAAACACTCGACTTTGACCGGTGTTCCTCTCCAAGCAGCCCCCGAGCGAGCGAGCGAGCGAGCTTTCGTCGAGCGCTGCTTTCACTCGAAGATCCTCCAATAATAAGGCGCGCAAGATCAAGCCAAAAGAAGCAGGCATTTTATATGTCCACCCACTTGGGATTTAAAAAGCCAAGTGATACGAGCACGCCCCACCCATTTGAGTATGGACGATCACGAAGCGCGTGACCGATCGATTGATCATCCTCGCGTCAAAATGGCTCCAGATATACATATGCAACTAATTCAACAGTTCCATTTCATCCCGAAATTTCGCATTGTGGCCCAACATATAGTTATAGTTATAGGACCGTCTCTCCCGTGTGCCTTCGTTTGGATTAATAATCCTACTGCTGGGTGTGGAATGTGGATTATCTAATCGGAAATCGTAGTGGAATATATGACGACGATCACATGGACGCCGTCACGCTCATCAATAATCAATGTCACCCCGGCTTCACCGTTGAGTAATACCTTGGTGTTTGGCTTGTAGCGCTAGGTCCAATCGACTCCATGCTACTGTACTACCTGCTACTCCCGGCTACGTGCCATGCTAGCTAGCTCGACGAACGCGTCTGGCCTCGTGAACAGTGTCTTCTCGAGAATCGGTGTTCAACGACGACAAGGTTTAAAAGGAAAGACCTCCACGTAAACCATCTTCGCTATTTATCTGCAGCTGCCGATTGTGTTTGCTTGGTGCCCTTTTCGGAAGCACAGAAACGATGTGTCTTCTCAACTGAACGTGCCAAAACGGAGCACCGACAGCAACGGAAACTGACGCACCGGCAGAATTAGCTTAGCTTGGTGGCTCAAAACGACAGGCATGCCGCACTAGAACGGTCCCTCTTCTTCCTCGCCTCACGGACCGACATGCGGCGGCATCATATCAGTGAATCAGTCACGAGAGCTTGCTGGCGTTTCCAAGGTGAGATCGATCACGCGTATGTTTACAAGCAGGATTTCGCTTGATAAACTACAACCTACACGCACGGCTACGCGTACGTCATACGATATCGTCGATGATTCCCCGGCCCGTCTGTGCCTAGACAGGGCAGCATCTCTATCTGCTTGCGCGACCGCCGCGCCACCTGTCAGAGTGATTGAGAATTGGCATCAGGCGCTAGCTTTCGTGGGTGGCACGAGCCCGCGCGGCGCCCTGCCCCCCAGTTTTATTATTTGACTAGTGTAGGATTTAGGGACACGCCTTCCCTGATCCAAGGATAAACAAACAAACATACGGAGCTAAACCATGGGTTGATCCAGCACGTGACGACGCCACGCCGTGCGTCATCACCACCTGGGGCTCTGAAAATTCTGAATCCCATCTCCAGACCGGCAACTCGGATCGAGCTCCCCATGGGAGTCCGCGACGCGTACCCCGGTCTGTGCGCAGCTAGACAGGCGGCCCCAATCGGAGCCTTGCTTCACCGGGCTGGCTTTTCAACGCGCCGGGCTGGCTTTTCAACGCGGATTTTCTAGGCATGGTCGCATGGAGATAAAGGGTTTACTCTGCCCACACACCTCTATTAATGTATGGTGTATATTTGTAAATCTATAAGATAGGTGTAGACTTCGACTACTTTGACATGCGCTCGCAAGAGACGTTTCGATAGTCTTCAACTTCGACCTTCCAAGATGTGAAGCTTATACCTTTAAATTCAATACTTGGACATGCGCATACAACACAAGAGGGGTTCAAATCGTCTTCAGTTTTGGCATTCCAAGATGTGAAACACGTACCTTCGACATCGACTACTGAGAAATGTCTTCAAGAGGGGCTCAAGTCATCTTCAACTTTCGGCCTTTCAAGATGTAAAGCTTGTACTTTTGACTTCGACAACTTTCGCACGAGTCTGTAAGGGGACACTGGATCATCTTCACCTTCGGCCTTTCAAGAAGCTTGTACCTTCAACTTTGACTAGAACATACACCCGTAAGTGGGGCTCGGATCATCGTCATCTCGGCCCCTTACTATGACCAATGAGTCTATAGGTACATGACCATGTCACAAGGCCCATACCTTTGTAGGGAATAAGGATCAAACTCCACCCTCGAACTGCATTAGATATGTTGATCTTGCGGTGTATTTGCCTATGGTTGTGTGGGTCCACTTCATCTCATCTATTCTATTGTGCTCCAACGACAGCTATATTTCATCCATGAATGTCCATAACAACGTATGAAGTCTACTAGCAAATCAGTCGTCATGTTTACTGGTCGGCTACAACATTTAGTAATACCTATTATAACACGAGGAAAACTTGACTAAAAGGCGGTTGAAATTGTTTGGCACTGTTGAATCCAAAGTCCAGTGTTGTAGACTAGCAATGCACAAGTATTCTCCTAAAATAAAACATTACCCTTTACTTGAGGTAAACTCAACAAGTATCTCACAGACAACATTTTGCTCATTTCGACGTGAAATCTAAAAGCTTTAGTGAAAGGTATATACATGTAGTATCCTCGAGAATTCACCATCGCAAGAGCGGAAGAGATAACATTTTGTCACCTAAGGTATTGCAAATAACAATCGCAGTAATAGGACAAACCGCAAGGACAAAAGAAAAATTGGAATTTCACATGTTCTGATGTTAGGTTGAAAGTTGCCTAGAGGGGGGTGAATAGGCTAATAAAACCTGAAACTACTAAAAACAGTCGGATTAAACCTGAAGGACTGGACTAGTCCGGTCTAGGTATAGAAATTAGGTAAAGGTTGCATTTTTATGAATTTCTTTCCAAATTTGTTCAAGCGGAAGATACGTGTGTTATCTAACAATCTAATCAACTAGTTTGATTAAGAGAAACTGATTGGATTGCAAAATTCACAACTATAAGGTAATTAACAAGTTTTAAGCAAAACAAATCCTAACAAGCAATTCTAGTGATTAAGCGAGAAAGTAAAGGAATCAAGAGACTCGATTTATCCCAAGGTTCAATTCCACACAGGAATCTACGTCCCTATTGAGGAGTCCACAAAGGTCTGGGTCTCTTCCAACCCTACCCTCACCGAGCGATCACCAAGATCAAACCCAGGTTCTTCACTATCAATCAAAGGGTGAATATAAGATTCTAGGGGCTACTCACAACTTGAGGTTCCCTACAATAACCTAGCAGTTCTAAGAAACAAAATACAACATGCACGAACTCAAATCAACAATTAGAGTGCAAGAGATTCAAACCGAGAGCTCAAACGTTGATCACCGCGTCTCTCCTCTCACAAATCACCAAACCCCTCAAGATCCAATATTAGGGGTCAAGAAGGTGAAGAAAGAGGCTTAGAAGAGCTTAAGGAAAGAGTTTTCGACGCTAGGGTTGCAGTTTATTTCATTTGAAGTCGAGAGTCCCTTTTTATAGGAATCCCGATGTCCAACCGTTACACCTGCTAAAGTCCGACTAGTCCGGCCGGAACCCCGGACTAGTCCGGCCTTGGGGGATCACCTACGTCACAAAGGCTAACAACTAAAGTCCCCACCCCCTTTGAATTCAAACGGTCTTTAAAACGGTCATTTAACCATGGATTAGTCCGTTGAAGCACGGACTAGTCTGATCTCACACAGGAGCCTTTGCTCCGGGTGAGAACGGACTAGTCTGGCTAGTAGCGGACTAGTCCGGCCTTACCAAACTTAATCCCAAAACTCTTTAACCTCACATTAGGCACTAGTATGGCCATGTCCGGACTAGTCCGAGGTCACTCAGGGTGATTTCCTTCGGACCTAAGCGGCTTAGTCTGAACAGGCGGACTAGTCCGGCCTTCTAAGACTTGGTCTCAGAAAGGCTCAAACTTGCACAAGAACGGACTTGTCCGACATAAAACGGACAAGTCCGAACTCACTCAGAGACATTTAGTCCGGTCCAAAACGGAATAGTCCGGTTGGATCGGACTAGTCCGGTCCCAAGTCCAGACAAGTCTGGTCTACATTCTAAGCTATGCCTAGGACTATTTCCTCACCAAAACTCTAACTAAAAGTTTGAGCTCTCTAATGATTCTCAAGCACTCTAAAAGAGGAGACCCTGTACACAACTAGAAAATGTGAAACTCAAGAATGAAATCCTATTTTCTACTCTTGCAAGTCTTCTTCTTTTTCTTTTTGCTTTTTGAGGGACTCCACATTCATTCTCATCTCAAAGACTTGTGCTCATACTCATTAAAGCTTATTAGTATCTTAATTGTCGTCATCAATCATTCAAAACCCACGGGGATTACCTAGATGCACTTTCACCGATGATGAGCTTTTTCTATTATATAACTTCTAACATATGGCTTCAACGGAATATCACTCATAGGATGAGCTTCATTAAAATAGAACTCTCAACATTGAGGCACTAATAAAAAAATTATAGCCTAATTTAAGTCATTTTTATTTTGTTTTCTCTTTTCAGCCACACAAAAAGATTGAATTGCCCTTCTCTTTTGCTAACAGATCGGTTCATCATTCTCCCATTCAATTTCACCTCTCCCATTCTTCCTTCGTTTACACAACACTATCGATGGGCGAGCAGTAGACATCAACCGCCCCCTCCACCCGTTGTCCCCATTTCTGCCACACGTCCTCCGTCTTCCACACCAGGGGGGATCCAATGGGGCAGCACGGTGGGCTCGAGCACCCCCCTACCGCCCCTTGCATAGGGGAGCCCCTCCATAATTTTTACAGGCATTGAAGAGAATTTGGGGGGCTGGAGGTTGAAGAAGAGGAGATTGGGCCAATGGGCCTGATTCGCCAGAAGGAAAAGAAACAACCCATTTTCTAGGCCCACTGGCCCCCAGCTTCTGGCACATCTCCTATTCTTCTCATCTATGACCTAATCACCTCCTGAATCCAAAATCCCCAACCCGAGCAGGCGAGCAGCAGCCGCTAGGCGAGAGAGAGACGACGAGTGTCGGGCGACCGACGACGGGCGGCGAGGGGGCGCGCAGCCGGGCAGCTGAAAGTGCATCTAGATAATCCCAGTGGGTTTTGGATGATTGATGACGACAAATAAGATACTAATGAGCTTTAATGAGTATGAGCACACGTTTTTGAGATGAGAATGAATGTGGAGTCCCTCAAAAAGCAAAAAGAAAAGAAGAAGACTTGCAAGAGTGGAAAATAGGATTTTTTTCTTGAGTTTCACATTTTTTGGTTGTGTAGAGGGTCTTCTCTTTTAGAGTGCTTGAGAATCATTAGAGAGCTCAAATTTTAGTTAGATTTTTGGGAGGGAATAGTTCTAGGCATAGCTTACAATGTAGACTGGACTTGTCCGGACTTGGGGCCGAACTAGTCCGATCTAACTGGACTATTCCGTTTTGGACCGGACTAAAAGTCTTTGAGAGAGTTCGGACTTGTCCATTTTATGCCGGACTAGTACGTTCTTGTGTAAGTCTGAGCCTTTCTCAAACCAAGTCCCAGAATGCCGGACTATGGCCGGACTAGTCTGCCTGTTCGTACTAAGCCGCTTAGGTCCGGAGGAAATCCCTCTAAGTGACCTCGGACTAGTCCGCCCAGCTGGCCGGACTAGTCCGGTTTCTTTAGACTAGTTGGTTTAGAATGGAACAATTGTTCCTGTGTGAGCTCGGACTAGTCCGGACATGGCCAGACTAGTCTATAATGTGAGATTAGAGAGTTTTGAGACTAAGTCTGGTAAGGCCGGACTAGTCCGCCCATGTTGCCGGACTAGTCCGCTGCTAGCAAGACTAGTCCGTTCTCACCCGAAGCAAAGGCTCTTGTGTGAGATCGGACTAGTCCGTTCTTCAATGGACTAGTCCGGGAGTTTATGACCGTTTTAATGACCGTTTGAATTTAAAGGTGGCAGTGACTTTAGTTGTTAGCCTTGGTGACGTATGTGGTCCCCCAAGGACGGACTAGTCCGGGGTTCTGGCCGGACTTGTCCGGACTTTAGCAGTTGTAACGGTTAGATGTCGGGATCCCTATAAAAATGGACCCCCGGCTTCATATGAGCAACTCTGCAACCTTAGCGCCGAAAGCTCTTTCCTTGAGCTCTTCTAAGCCTCTTTCCTCACCTTCTTTACCCCTAGAATTGGATCTTGAGGGGTTTGTGGATTTGTGAGAGGAGAGACGCGGTGATCACTGTTTGAGCTCTTGGTTTGAATCTATTGCACTCTAATTGTTAATTTGAGTTCGTGGCTGTTGTATTTTGTTTCCTAGAACTTATAGTTTGTTTTAGGGAGCCTCAAGTTGTGAGTAGCCCCTAAAATCTTGTATTCATTCTTTGATTGATAGTGAAGAACCCGGACTTGATCTTGGTGATCGCTCGGTGAGGGTAGGGTTGGAAGAGACCCGATCCTTTGTGGACTCCTCAACGGGGACGTAGATTCCTGTGTGGAATCGAACCTAGAGATAAATCGAGTCCCTTGAATCGTTTACTTTCTCGCTTAATCACTAGAGTTGCTTGTTAGTATTTGTCTCGCTCAAAACTTGTTGATTGCCTTATAGTTATAAATCTTGCAATCCAATCGGTTTCTCTTTCATAAACTAGTTCATTAGATTGTTAGACAACTCACGTATCTTTCGCTTGAACAAACTTAAAAAGAAATTCATAAAAAATCAACCTTTACCTAACTTTTATACCAAGACCAGACTAGTCCGCCCCCAGACCGGACTAGTCCGACCCTTCAGGTTTAATCCATCGTTTTTCAGTAGTTTCAGGTTTTATTAGCCTATTCACCCTCTCTAGAAAACTTTCGATTGGTATCAGAGCCTAATTCTCCATAATAGCTTAACCGCTTGGAGAGGATATGGGGGACAAGACCGGTATCCAAGTTGATCCTACCAAGGGAAATGGAGCAAATTCGAGCAACTTCGAAGAGCAAGGTTCAAACTCACCTCCAGCTGTTACTCCTCCACAAGATGTCTCAAGCTCGGAAGATGATGACGAAGTTCTTCGCCTCATGACTCTCCTCAAGAAGAAGGAGGAAGCTAAGAAGAAAAAGAAGGAGAAGTTGGAGAAGAAGCTCAAGAGTAGTCAACAAGACTACTCGCGATATCCTTTTAATTATGAGCGTCTAAATTCACATTCTAGTTACTTGTCAATTCCTTTAGGCAAACCACCTCATTTTAATAGAACTAACTATACCATGTGGAAACACAACATGAAGTTGCATCTAATCTCCTTAAACTCAAGTCTTTGGCATGTTGTTTGTACAGGTATAGATATCCCCGAAGACGAGAATGAACTCACCCAAGAGCAAGAACAATAAATCCACCACAATGCACAAGCGATGGCTGTGATCAACTCATACCTAAGCCTCGAAGAATTCAACAAGGTGGATGGGTTAGAGCTCGCCAAATATATTTGGGACACCCTCAAGATCGCACATGAAGGAAATGATCTGTGAGGGAAGCCAAGATCGAGATGATTGAAGGAAAGCTTGGAAGGTTTGCCATGGAAGAAGGTGAAACACCTCAAGGTATGTACAACCATCTTAAGACTCTCATCAACAAGAGTCGGGCGTATGTATGCAAGAAATGGAATGATCATGAAGTGGTCAATAGGATGACAAGAGGCTTCATGTCTCGCAATGTGACCCTATGCACTTTGATCCGGGAAAGTAAAAACTTCCACATGATGACTCCGGATGAAGTGCTAGGGAAGATAATCAACCAAGAGATGATGGAGAAGGAAGCCCAACACGTCAACGACCTAGCAAAAGTCACCTCATCCAAGAAGAAGGGCATACCTCTCAAGGCCACATCCAAGTCCAAGGGAAAAAAGTACAAATCACAAGTGATGATGAAGAGAGTGATGATGAGAGCACGGACATGGATGATGAAGAAATGACCTTCTTCATAAAAAGATTCAAAATGATGATGAGAAGAAGAAAAAGCCATCACTATGAGAACAAGAGCAAGGACATGGGCAAGTCAAGAATAAAGAAGACTTGCTACAACTGTGGCGAATACGGGCATTTCATTGTGAATTGCCCCCATAGCAAGGAAGATGACAAGAGGAAGAAAAAAGATGGGAAGCCTAAAGACAAGAAGATCTTCAAGAAAAAGAAGGCTTATGGACAAGCTCACATTTGGAGAAGACTGGGACTCAAACGAAGAGTCCTCTTCCGAAGATGAAGAAAAGGTGACAACCGTTGCCATCAAGAGGCCAACCATGAAGAAATCACTCTTGCCAAACAAGGGTGATTGGAAGAGCTCAAGCTACACATGCCTCATGGCAAAGGAATGAAAGCGTAAGGTAACATCTAAACTTTCCAAGTTACATATTGTTGATGATGATGATGACTTTGATAGCAGTAGCGAAAATGAATTCATGTTTAAGGGCTTAAACAAAAATGCTATGGCTAAAATGCAAATTTTATCGGATGAAATATTTGAACAGGAAGAGATTCTCAATCAACAAGAAGAATTGCTTATTCTTGAAAAGGAAAGAAACCTTGAGATTGAGAAGCTCCTTGAACTTGAAAGAGAGAAGAGTAGAGCACTTGAAAGCGAACTTGCCTTGAGCAAGGAAACTTGTGTTGAACTTAAGAATATGAATGTAGTACTTCAAGATGAACTTGTGAGTTTAACCAAAACTCACAAGAATCTTGAAGCACAATTCAACTCACTTAAGTCAAGTGTCTCATCTACTTCATCCTCCAAGAACTTCTCAACAAATATGGAGTCCAACACTAAAACTTGAAAATGTGCTAATCTTGTTTTAAACTTAAAAATAAGCTCAAAGAGGCACAAAGTAAGAATACACACACAAGTGACATATTTGATAAGGAGAATATCAAATATGCATGTAGTGCATACTCGATCACAAGATCTCCTCTTATCAAAGATGGACTTGGTTATACTAGGGCTGAAAAGCAAAATGCTAGAATCCTCAAGAATAACAACAAGTGTGTAGCTTTTGTCAAAGAGAACTCAACCCAAATCAAGAACAACAACATTGCATCTACCTCACATGAAATTGCCAAAAATAAAAACTCTACCATATTTCATAACTTTGCTGCATCTTATGTTCTTATGAAGAGCAAGTATGGTCGAGTATATGCTAAATCTATTGGGTCACTCCACAAGAGTCCAAAAACTTGTGTGTGGGTGCCCAAATGCCTTGTGACTAACCTCAAAGGACCCAACCTAGTTTGGGTACCCAAAACAAAAGCCTAAATTGTTTTGCAGGCCTACTCCTTCGGTGGCACTAAATGGGTGCTAGATAGTGGGTGCACTAATCATATGATCGGAGAGAGGAATATGTTCGTTGAGTATGAAGAAAATGATTATCCAAATGAAGGCATCTACTTTGGCGACAATAGTCAAGGAAGGGTGCTCGGTATCGGTAAAATTGCAATCTCTTCTCAACACTCGCTTTCTCATATTCTACATGTTGAATCACTTGATTATAACCTATTATTCATATCTCAAGTATTTGAGGAAGGTTATAATTGCTTGTTTACTAACGAGGGTGTGACCGTCTTTAGAAGAAGTGATAACTCAATTGCTTTTAAGGGTGTGTTGAAGAGAAAGCTTTATTTAGTAGATTTTTCCATGGATAAAGCTCAATTTGACACATACTTAATAGCAAAAACCAACATGGGATGGTTGTGGCATAGGAGACTAGCCCATATTGGTATGAGGAACTTACAAAAACTTCTAAAGTAGGATCACATTCGTGGACTAAAGGATGTTGTTTTTGAGAAAGATAGGCCTTGTAGCGCGTGTCAAGCCGGAAAGCAAATTGGAGCAGCTCATCCCGCCAAGAATGTGATGACGACAACAAGACAACTAGAGATGCTCCACATGGACCTCTTCGGTCCCGTCACCTACATAAGCATTGACGGTAACAAATATGGCTTAGTAATTGTCGATGACTATTCTCGCTTCACTTGGGTATTTTTCTTGTATGATAAGGGAGAAACTCAAAGTGTTCTCAAAAAGTTCTTGAGGAGAGCTCAAAACGAGTACTCCTTAAGAATAAAGAAGATAAGGAGTGACAACGGCTCCGAATTCAAGAACACTCAAGTAGAAGAATACTTGTATGAAGAGGGCATCAAGCATGAGTTTTCAGCCCCCTACTCCCCAAAACAAAATGGGGTGGCCGAAAGGAAGAACCACACACTCATAGAGATGGCAAGAACCATGCTTAATGAGTACAAGACTTCGGGTCGGTTTCGGGCGGAAGCGGTCAACACCGCTTGCCACGTCACAAACTGCCTCTACCTCCAGCGACTTTTGAAGAAAACTCCATACGAGCTCCTAACCGGTAACAAACCCAACATCTCTTACTTTCGTGTTTTTGGGAGTAAATGCTATATTCTCAACAAGAAGCCTAGAACTTTGAAATTCGCTTCTAATCCGATGAAGGTTTCTTACTTGGTTATGACTCAAACACCTACGCCTATCGTGTTTTCAACAAAACCACCGGTTGTGTTGAAATTGCACGTGACGTGGTGTTTAATGAAACTAATGGCTCCCAAGTGGAGCAAGTTGATCAATGTGTGCTAGATGAAGAAGAAGCATCATGTGTAACACTAAGAAGAATGGGGCTTGGAGATCTTCGTCCTCAAGAAGATGTAGGCCAAGATGCTCCAAGTTCATCACAATCAGCGCCTCTCACATAAAATCAAACTCAAGAACCCCAAGATCAAGACGAACAAGTTCAAGTAGGAGAAGATCAATACCATGACATTGATCAAGGGGGAGATGACTAAGAAGAAGACCACTCAAAAACTCAAGGGTCTCACCGAAGGGTTCATCAAAGTATTCAACGGGATCACCCCGTTGACAGCATCCTTGGAGATATCATAAAAGGGGTAACAACACGATCCCGAATGTTTAACTTTTGTGCGTATTACTCTTTCGTGTCCTCCTTGGAACCATTTAGGGTGGAAGAAGCACTAAAGAATTCAGATTGGCTGGTGGTCATGCAAGAGATTTTGAACAACTTCACAAGCAACTAAGTGTGGTAGTTGGTGAAGAGACCAAATGCAAATGTGTTAGGCACCAAGTGGGTGTTCCACAACAAGCAAGATGAACACGAAGTGGTGACAAGGAACAAGGCACGACTTGTGGCAAAGGGATATGCTCTTGTCGAAGGTTTGGACTTCGATGAAACCTTTTCTCCCGTAGCTAGGATTGAGTCAATTCGTATTCTATTGGCCTATGCTACTCACCATGATTTCAAGCTTTATCAAATGGATGTGAAAAGCGCCTTCCTCAACGGTCCAACCAAGGAGGAGGTGTACGTGGAGCAACCACCCGAGTTTGAAGATCAAGAATATCCTAATCATGTGTTTAAATTACATAAGGCTCTCTATGGCCTCAAACAATCTCCTAGAGCTTGGTATGAGTGTCTTAGAGACTTTCTTATTGACAATGGTTTTAAGATAGGCAAAGCGGATTACACTCTTTTCACAAAAAATATGGATGATGATCTCTTTGTGTGCCAAATATATGTCGATAATATTATATTTGGTTCGACTAACAAATCTTTTTGTAATGAGTTTAGTAAGATAATGACGGATAGGTTTGAGATGTCCATGATGGTAGAGTTGAAGTTCTTCCTAGGATTTCAAGTCAAGCAATTCAAGGAAGGCACGTTCATTAGTCAAACGAAGTACACACAATACATGCTTAAGAAGTTTGACATGGACAAGGCCAAACCTAATAAGACACCAATGGCAACGAACCAGCACCTCGATCTAAATGAAGATGGACCAAGCGTGGATCAAAAGGTATATCGCTCTACGATTGGTTCATTGCTTTATCTTTGTGCATCTAGACCCGATATCATGCTTAATGTATGCTTTTGTGCAAGGTTTCAAGCCTCTCCTAAAGAATGTCACTTAATTGCCGTTAAAAGAATCTTAAGATATTTAGTTTACACAGCGAACCTAGGGTTGTGGTATGCAAAGGGGTATAAGTTTAATCTCATCGGATATTCCAATGCGGATTACGCGGATGTAAATTAGATAGAAAAAGCACCTCTAGGACTTGCCAATTATTGGGTAGGTCCCTAGTATCATGGTCATCCAATAAACAAAATTTCGTTGCCCTTTCTACAGCCGAAGCGGAGTATGTTGCAGCTGGAAGTTGTTGTGCTCAACTTCTTTGGATGCGAAAACCTCTAAGGGATTACGGTTACAATATGAACCATATTCCACTCCTAAGCGACAATGAGAGTGCCATTAAGATTGCCCATAACCCCGTTGAATACTCTAGGACCAAACACATAGACATCCGACACCTCTCCTTGAGAGATCATTCTATAAAGGGGGACATAGCTATCTTACATGTTAGAATAGAGAAACAACTAGCCGACATTTTCACCAAGCCACTAGATGAAAAACGATTTTGTGAACCTCAAAATGAGCTAAACATCCTAGAATCTAGAAATGTGGCTTGAAATGTTGCACATCTGAATGCTAGTAATTTGGAATTTTTAGAAATTTTCACAAACTTCAAAAATATGCATGATTGTGAAAACTTGTTCCCCTTCTAATTTTCTCTCACACTATTTTTATATATATTATGGTCATCATCTAACTTTGTGCTTTGATATATCAACCATATTTATCTAATAGAAGGTGAAAGTAAATTCACCTTTATTACTCTTGGCAAAATTCTAATATATAGAATTTTTTCAGCCGTCAAGGACTGGACTAGTCCGCCCTATAGGTCGGACAAGTCCGGATACCTTGAATAGTCCGGGATGCAGCAGACAAGTCCACAACGGACTAGTCCGGACTGCATCCGAACAAGTCTGTACTACAGACTAGTCCAGACCTAGTCCGACATACCAGACTAGTCCGGACAGCAAACCGGACTAGTCCGGCCCATGGAGAATTAACCTCCAAGGGTCGGGCCCAACTCCTCTCCGTCTCTCATTCACCTCTACATCTCTCTTCTCCTCCAAAACTCGCCCCCATTAGCGATTTTTGAGCTCTCCCTCAAATCCCTCGAAGGAATACTTGATTCAAGACTTGTGGAGTGCAGGGAAACCTTTCCCGACCATCTTTGCTCCTTCGATCCGCAGATTTCATCAAATTTCTTCGTTCCAAGGTACTTTTTTTACCTAACTTCAATTTTTCTCAAATCCCTTATTTCTAGGTCATATTTCTAGTGCCTTAGGCCTTCCCTGATGTCCTTATGCCATATTGTTACATTCCTTGTAGTAGTGCATCTAGTTTTTGTGAATTTGTGCCCAAATAGCTTATGTTAGGATTTAAAACTGTAGAGTCCGTACTAGTCCGAACTCAGACCGGACAAGTCCGTCTCCGCCCCTGACCCGGGCAAGTCCGGCTGGTGCAGTTTTAGCCCCTAACTTTATGAATGTACACTAATTCAAACGCAATGCTTTCGTTTCTAATATTTCCCTTTTATCTATCACGAGATCATGTCGGGATTCGGAGATAGTCCTCTCCCCAACCCCGAGGCCGAAGCGGCTCGCCAAGCCGCCTAACGTGCAGTAGCCGAGGCCGAAGCGGCTAGGGCTCCTGAGGCTGCAGCTAGGGAGACTCAGACAAAGAAACATGCTGACAGGAAAGCACAAGCATCTCAGTCTGTTGATACTCCAAGAAGGAATAGGCTAGTCACCTTAAAGGAAAAGCAACTAGCTCAGTCACAGGGAACTGTCCAAGACAAAGGGAAAGGGAAAGCAGCGGATCCCTAGAGGAAAAAGGCTTTGGCCAATAGGAGTCTTGTCATTCGTAACAACCCTAGGCGTGGAAGAGGGAATCCCCCATAAGGACTAGTTGGGCCACTTGAGAGAGCACCTACCATGTACAATCCAAACCGCCAACCCAATTTGGCAAGTGCAACATTCAAAGGCAAGGAAGCTGCGAAAGCTAGAAGACTAACAAAGGAAGAAGTCTACAAGTATGAGAAGGCCACACCAGACCCTCGCTTCTGGTGTGACTTCTATTGTGACTATTACCGGCTTGTCTATCTTCCAATGAAGACATCGGTAGTCGATGCTCAGTGGGTGGATTGGTCCTATATGGTGAACAAGAAGCATCAAGCTTTTGATGTAGTGATTGAAGTTGTAGAACGCCATGGGATCAAAGACTTTATGGGTTTTAAATACGATTGGAATATTGAATTCGTAGTCCAATTCTACACCACCTGCTACTTCCACACATATGGAAACAGAAACATCACTTGGATGACTAATGGTGTGGTGTACTCGGTGATGTATGATGAGTTTGCAGGGATCCTCGGGCTTGAAGAGCATTTGAACTATGAGACCACAGTTCACAATGAAAGGACCTTGGGAAGGATGACTTAGATTTTATGTACCCATCATACCTCACCTATGAGCCATCCTCAACTCATAACATCAAGCCTTTCTTTGGAGTACTCAACCGAGTTTTGAGGAAGACTCTAGCACCCAAGGATGGAGATGCAGGGATGATACAAGGATACCTAAGGAACTTAATGAAGCTACTCAATGCAGAGGAGAAGTTCAACATTTTTACTACATTTACAATGATATCTTCAACATCTCCTACACGCCAAACAGGTCCTGTAGCTATGCACCATACATTATGTGCATGATCGAGAAAGCCACCAGTGTGGAATTTGCCAAGGACGTGAAGCACAGAAAGCTGCGTCCAAAAATATCGACTCCTCTTCCTTGTCCTCCTGTATCATTGGGTAGGAGCTCCTCCGCAGCTCCATCTTCCTCGGTTGGGCCGTCTGCTCCTCCGTCGTCGAGTGGCTCCTCTAATGGGCTACTCAAAATCTTCAAGGCGATTTTCTCTTCATGCCGGAAGGTCGAAGTTCACACACAAAAGATGAAGCAACGCCAAGAGAAGTACCTCAAAGCAATGTGCGACAAGATGGAGATACCTATGTCTCCACCGTCATCGGAAGATAAAGGAGTAACCGACTTTCCCACTCTCACCGAGGTCGAGCTTGCCTTCTTTGGTGAAGGTGGTTCCTCCTCTGCTGCTCCTCCTACCTCCCACGTCCAACATATGGATGACGATGTGGATGACGATGAATATGAAGAGACTCAAAGCGAACAAGGCGAAGATCAAGATGAAGACGATAGCGATTAAGGACTTGTCTCTTTTCTTTTCCTTTTTGGTGCTTTGATGCCAAAGGGGGAGAGAAAGAGGGGGAGTAGTCTAGTTAGCCTTTTAAAATTCTTGTCTTGTTTTGTAATGACTATGCCACATTATATCTCATTATGCTTGTCTTGTTTTGTAATGACTATGTCACATTATGTCTTATTATGCCTTCATACTATGTTATGTTGAGATGATTTTGTTAGTTGATATCATTTATATTCCTTTCAATGCATTTTACACTCTTTTTATCACATCACACTTAGACACACCACCATAACACATGTGTGTATGAAATCCCCATAGAATTCATTCATGTGCATATTTTTCTTGATAAACTCTTATGCACAAATTTAGGGGGAGTACATCATATACATATATATATATATATTATGAAAATAAACTCTTATCCGTTTATCAAGAGTCTTAATGTGTTGTCATCAATCACCAAAAAGGGAGAGATTGAAAGTGCATTTAGGTAATCCCCGTGGGTTTTGGATGATTGATGATGACAATTAAGATACTAATGAGCTGTAATGAGTATGAGCACAGGATTTTGAGATGAGAATGTATGTGGACTCCCTCAAAAAGCAAAAACAAAAAGAAGAAGACTTGCAAGAGTAGAAAATAGGTTTTTATTCTTGAGTTTCAAATTTTTTTAGTTGTGTAGAGGGTCTTCTCTTTTAGAGTGCTTGAGAATCATTAGAGAGCTCAATTTTTTAGTTAGAATTTTGGGAGGGAATAGTCCTAGTCATAGCTTAGAATGTAGACCGGACTTGTCCAGAATTGGGGTCGGTCTAGTCTGATCAAACTGGACTATTCTATTTTGGAATGGACTAAAAGTCTCTGAGTGAGTTTGGACTTGTCCATTTTATGCAGGACTAGTTCGTTCTTGTGTAAGTCTGAGCCTTTCTCAGACCAAGTCCCAGAAGGCTAGACTAGTCTGCCTGTTCGGACTAAGCCGCTTAGGTCCATAGGAAATCCCTCTGAGTGACCTCGCACTAGTCCGCTCGGCTGGCCGGACTAGTCTGGTTTCTTTAGACTAGTCCTGTTTAGAACGAAACAATTGTTCTTTCGTGAGCTCGGACTTGTCCGGACATGGCCAGACTAGTCCGTAATGTGAGATTAGAGAGTTTTGAGACTAAGTCTGGTAAGGCCAGACTAGTCCGCCCGTGTTGCTGGACTTGTCCGCTGCTAGCCAGACTAGTCCGTTCTCACCCGGAGCAAAGACTCCTGTGTGAGATCGGACTAGTCCATTCTTCAACGGACTAGTCCGAGGGTTTTATGACCATTTGAATTCAAAGGTGGCAGTGACTTTAGTTGTTAGTCTTGGTGACGTAGGTGGTCCCCCAAGGCCGTACTAGTTCGGGGTTCTGGCCGGACAAGTCAGGACTTTAGCAGTTGTAACGGTTAGATGTCGGGATCCCTATAAAAAGTGACCCTTCGGCTTCAAATGAGCAACTCTGCAACCCTAGCACCGAAAACTCTTTCCTTGTGCTCTTCTAAGCCTCTTTGCTCACCTTCTTGACCCCTAAGATTGGATCTTGAGGGGTTTGTGGATTTGTGAGAGGAGAGACGCAGTGATCAACGTTTGAGCTCTCGGTTTGAATCTCTTGCAGTCTAATCGTTAATTTGAGTTCATGGCTGTTGTATTTTGTTTCCTAGAACTGTTAGGTTGTTGTAGGGAGCCTCAAGTTTTGAGTTGCCCCTAAAATATTGTATTCACCCTTTGATTGATAGTGAATAAACCGGTCTTGATCTTGGTGATGGCTCGGTGAGGGTAGGGTTGGAAGAGACCCGATCCTTTGTGAACTCCTCAATGGGGACGTAGATTCTCGTGTGGAATTGAATATCGGGATAAATCGAGTCTCTTGAATCCTTTACTTTCTCGCTTAATCACTAGAGTTTCTTGTTAGGATTTGTTTGACTCAAAACTTGTTGATTGCCTGATAGTTGTGAATCTAGCAATCCAATCGGTTTCTCTTTCACAAACTAGTTGATTAGATTGTTAGACAACTCACGTATCTTCTGCTTGAACAAACTTGAAAAGAAATTCATAAAAACACAACCTTTACCTAACTTTTATACCTAGACCGGACTAGTCCGCCCACAGACCGGACTAGTCTGGTCCTTCAGATTTAATCCACTGTTTTCAGTAGTTTCAGGTTTTATTAGCCTATTCACCCCCCCTCTAGGCAACTTTTAGCGGCCGAGGCATGGACGTGGGGGCGTGCGGGCGCCGGGTGCGTGAGGTGCGAGGCTGAGACGCCGGCCGCCGGGTGGGCCGGTGGGAGGGCGTCGCCGCGTCGGGCAGGCCGTAGGCGCTAGGCTGCTAGCAGCCAGCGCAAGCGGGCAAGCCTCGAGCGGGAGCCTGCCGTCGGGAGCCCGGGACCGGGAGCATTTGGTTTGATTGATAAGATGCAAAAAATTGATTTTGTGTTCATCATGTTTTGGTGATAGACTTATTGAGTATAAAAGATGACTTATGACGTGGTTTGCAAAGAAATGATCAAGATATTGTTGAAGCAACAAGTTTAATTATGGATGTAAAAGATGGATTGCAGGATATGAGGGACAATGGATGGGAGACATCGTTCAAACGAGTGAAGTCCTTTTGCGACAAGATCATATTAAAGTGTCAAAAATGGATAAAGAAGTGAATGCAAAAGGTACATATTCACATAAAAGGCAAAAAGTAACAAACATGCATTTCTACCATGTTGATATTTTCATTTCTGTCATAGATTCTATTTTGATAGAGATGAATCATCATTTTTGACGTGGATAAGCTTATGACACTTGCTGAGATTTATGCTGAAGATTTCACAATAGCAGATTGTTTGGTGTTGAAAAATTGACTTCAAATCTTCATTCTCAATATTAGGAGAAGTGAGGAATTTGGGTGTAAAGATCTTCACAAGGTCGCAGAAAAAATGGTTGAGACTAGAAAGAATAGATCTTTTCCATTGGTCTATCGACTCATTGAGCTAATTTTGATACTGCCAGTAGCAACATCGTCTGCTGAGAGGGTATTTTCTGCTATGAATCTTATAAAGACAGATTTACGCAATAGAATGGGAGATGAATGGCTCAATGACTTGATGATATGCTACACTGAGAAGGAGATATTTAGAAGAATTACTAACGAGAAAATTATAAAGTGTTCGAAGACATGAAGGATCGCCGTATGTTAGTGCCAAAATAATAATCTAATGGTATGCAACTATTCTCTATTATTTTGAATATTTAAATTTCAAATTCATGTATGACAACATTTAAATATATTACATATATTTACTAGATTATGTGGTTCAGCTCCCCTATAGTTTTTGTCTAGATCCGCCACTGCTCCACACCGCGCATGTTGTTGGCTGCCCGACATACGTTGTGCAGATAGAGTGCAGATAGAGATGGGGAGTTGAGGGCCGTGGGTGGAGGAGCAGTCAGCACCTACTGCTCATCCATCGTTAGTGTTCTGCGAAAGAAGGAAGAATGAAAAAAACAAACGAGAGGAGGATGACGATATGTTAGCTAGGGGTGAAATATGGACGGGAATATCCAGGATCATCTGATACCGTTTTTGAGAATTATCGAACCGTTTTCCGTTTTCAACGGATTTGTCCAAAAATTGGCTGAAAGCTGAAAGTAAAAATTTGGAAATCAGAACGAAAACGATTTGGGCAGATTTCTGACCGAATACTCGGAATTCCAAATTTTTTGGAAATTTCCAAACAATTTCCGTTTTCATTCCGAAATAGCAATTGGTCTTGGCCAATGCTTAATGGTCCGAAACGCCGAGAGCCCGAACCGAAGCAGCCCTATGTCAACCATTACAGGTCCAAGAGTGAGGAGAAGCCGCCAGCCAAGCAGTGGAGCACCGAACCCTAAATCCCCAATCCCATCGCGCTCGCGCCGCCCTGAGCCCTGTAGCCAAGTCACCCCGGCCCCGAGGCGGCAAGGCTCCCAACGTCGACGCACTTGCTAGTGTGAAGTTATTATCATTATTTGCTTATGCCATTTTAAATAATGATGATAATACTTTGGCCTTTAGTGTGTTGTTTCCGAAAAAAATGAAACCGTTCTGATATTGTCACGCCCGGTACCTGCAACAGACACCAAGCGTACTCCCGCGTGAGCCAGGATCGATTCACATCACACACAAGATATGATAGAGCAAATGTATCATTAATTAATTAAGCCAAGTGCGGCGATTACATCATTCGAGTACATAAATGCCCCATGGGCTCAAAAAGAGAGTACATCATGACAGCGGAAAACTAAGTAGGGCTTCACAGGTGCCGTCCGGTGGTACGCCGGCCTAGAACTGCGTGTCGAGGTCGAAGCCATCGTCCACGCCATCCTCAGCAGACCCCTCGTGTCCTAAGCAGTATGGAAAAGAAAAGAGAGGCAAACGCCTGAGTACAAAGAGTACTCAGCAAATGTGGGAATGTTATGCATGATGAGGCTGAAAGCATCTAGGCCCCCGTGAGATATGGTTTCGGTGATTAATGACAACCGTTCGTTATTACTAATGAGTTTGTGGATGCGAGGTTTCACGATATCACATCAAACGTTAATGAACTATCTATTCACACCATCTACTGCTCATTGGATACAAATGGAGACCCCTCAACGATCTATTCTAAGGGGTTATTCGATACTCATGAAGACTAAATGAAGAACTCATACAACGACTCTATTCTATCAAAATTGGCAACACAAGAAGCTTACACTTCATCATAATATCATTTCAAACAAGTGTCAAAGAGGTCACTCAAGAAGATTCCAAAAGATCAACTCAAAACAACTCAAAGCAAACTAGTTGCACTCACCGGATCATCCGATGTCTTGCAAAATGACTACATCGGTCGAGTTTGAGTTGGCAGAAGAAGAAGACCTCAGAGCCCAGTACACACCGGATCATCCGATGTGAAGGAAGTGGCACATCGGTTGATTTCAACAGAAGGATAATTTCTGAGTTATTCTGAAGAAGTACACACCGGATCATCCGATGATGAAGCAAGTGTACATCGGTCAATTTCAACCGAGACATTATTTCTGAACCAATTCTGAAGATCAACTCACCGGATCATCCGATGATGAATTGAAGTAACATCGGTCGATTAAACAGTCAAATCCAACGGGTATATCCAACGGTCACATCTGACACATGACATCAGCTAATTTGGAATTCGACCGATGCTCATATAAAGGGGTGCATCGGAGGATCCGATGTTCACTGAAAAAGTATGCCTACTTTTCCAACGGCTATCTCGTGTGGGCTGGCAATAAATACCCCTCCAACCGGCCATTTCGTCAAGTCTTGATCACCAGAGCCTCACTACACATCCTCAAGCATTCAAGACCAAGAGCTACCACTTCAACTTCCACACCACAAAACCTCTTGTACTCCAACTATAGGCTATATCTAGCTAGAGAGAAACTTGTGTGCGTCCATTCTTGGTGATTGGAATCTCTAGGCTAGTGAGAGAGAGTGTCTTGGTGACTTCTCTCACCTTGTAAAAGTTGGAGGAAGAAGAGATCGCTCCGGAGCTTACCAAGACGTTTGTGGAAGCCCGGAGGATCACCATTGTACAAGGCTTGAGCTCCACCTTGCCGGAGAAGGCGAACGGAGAAAGATAGTGGATTCCCTTGTCTTGGTGACTTGGGAGTGGCTATACCCTTTGGTGGGTGCCACAACGTGGACGTAGGTAGATTTTTGTGATCTTACCGAACCATGGGAAAAATCGCCTTGTCTCCGAGTCTCCGCGGGAGTTTGCATCTCTCTCTTCACCCCCTTACTATTACGCATTTACTATTCCGCACTTAACACTCTTGCTTGCGTAGTTAGTTCACATAGGGAATTGGGCTTCAACCATTAAGTTTTAAATTGCTCTAAAATTTGAGAAAGCCCAATTCACCCCCCCTCTTGGGCGTTTCGATCCTTACAGAGGCAAGTTTCAAGAAAAGCTAGACACGACTCTTGCACTACGCAACCTATTTACTTCGTTTTATTAAGCATCCTATTTGTTTAGTGAAATTCCCGCCAAATCCAATCACATCTCCAAGTATCTCCACTACCTGTGTAGTCTCCTCCAAACCACCTTCCCAAACCAAACCAAACCGACCCACGCTAATCGAGAGAGAGTTACCAGCCCGCTCTTGACCGTGAGCATGGCTGTCTAGACAGTTTTGACTCTGCGGAGTTTGGACCCTTAACCCACAAGTCGTGTTTTCATCACCCGTCGGTGACTCACGAAGCTCCTTCCCGCCATCTCACACTCCCTATGGTGTGTGGCCAGGAGTACACGACAAGGCCTTTACATTGCACTATCCAACCCGTGCACACCCGCTAAGCTTTCACCGCTGCGGCACTCTGAAACCTCTGCCGTAGAAGCCCCCTCTTGCACCACTCACACATCTCTATGGTGTACACAAGGAAAGGTAGGAATAACTTAATTGGCCACACTGTCCCATAACAGTTCTTGTGGCGGCACGGTATAAGCTAGTTGACGGGTCTCACGAACCGGTCCTTAGGATCTACGCAGGCTAACTAACCGCAAACCCGAGTCTCGTGCACACGACACCCACCGTGTACCAACCAGCCTGTTAAATCCCTATACTACCCTCGTCATACACCACATACATCACCACATCATCTCAAAACAACATGATATATGGAAATTTTAATGTAATAACTCCCATCCCAACATCTAAGCAGGGCTAAGCATAAAATATCGACATAAAATATAAACCTATACTACCCCGATCCCGGCTATAAGGCATGTCAAGAAAGTTCTAGAAAACAAACAATACATGGGAATCAAATTAAGACCTAATGCAATGCATTTCTAACTAATAATCCTAAAAAGGGGTGAAAGTGGTGAAGGGCACTTGCCTCTCGAGAAGTGATGTGGCTTGGGGTCGTCGAAGTCTTGGGCTTGCAGGTCCTGCGTCGGCTCGAGGGTTGATTTGTCCATGCCATCGAGGGTGGAAAGGAAAAATAAAAAGAAAAACAAATAAGACAAAGATATACAAGCACTCTAACAATTTACATATCAAGCATACAAGATAAATCCCAATTTCTACACCCCATGTGCATGTTCATGTTAGGGTCTTGTGCCCAAGTCCATTATTAGGGTCTAAGCAAAATTCTTTATTATGTTACAAGGGGGTTCACATATATCCAGCAGCTACACATGGATTGAAATGTGGTCTTAGAACCTAGCTGGCGGTTTTCTACAATAGTGCAACATATATATATACATAGGTTAAAATATCAATTTCTCTTGCATTGGGGTGTTTTATGTGAATTCAACCTTAAATCAGGTTTAAAATGTGAAAAACATATTAGACAGGGCTTGTTTGACAAATGGCAGCAAGTGTTGTGGGCTAGTATTTTAACACAGATTTTACTAGGGTCCAGATTGCAAAAACAGGGCCTACATGGGTTCATTTGCAAATTTCCAGAATAACACAGGGACCAATAGGTGAAAACTGACTTATTTTGGGGGCCTAAATATCTAAACAGAGCATCCAGGGGTGTTTTGGTAATTTTCCAGCATGTTCTAGTGATCGAGGGGTTAATTTCAGAATATAAAAGGGTTCTAGTTGCAAAAACAGAAACTCTAGGGACCCAAAATGCTATTTATCATAAGGTTCTGGGGTTACACATAATTTATAGGGGTTATGGGGGGTTTTATGGGAATACAGAGGGTCCAGGGGGCCTTTGGTAAATTTTCCTATAAGGCCAGGGATCAAGGTGCTAAAACAGTAGGTCCCAAGGGTCTAAAGAGCAATTTCCCACAAAATACCTAATTTCCAGCTAACCCGGGTTCATACCGAAAAAATTTGGGCCAGTTTGGGTAGATCCGGAAACACTAGGGGGCTAGGCGCAAAACCGTCCGTAGTAAATGTTGGATTCATCGTGGGCCGTTGGATCAAATCGGAACGGCCGGGATTTAAATAAACTGAACCGATACGCATGTTTTAATCATGGCCCTTGATCAAGATCGGATGGTGGGGGCTAAAACCGGGGGTCTCCAGCGGCCGGCGGCGATAGTGTGCGGTGGCGCGCCATAGAAACCGAGCCGAAACTCGCCGGCCCTCGTCTACGACTATCCCTACTCGCATCTACGTGCAGGAAATACAAGAGGAGGTCGCCGGGAACTCACAAGAGGGGGTTCTGGACCCGGGAAATCTTCGGTGAAGGCTCGCGACGAGGGAACGGGGCGAAGCTCCTCGGTGCTCGACGGGTCCGACGTTGGGGTGCGGTTCCTTCCTGATTTGCCGGCCTCGACGCGTCCTAGGTTCGGCCAACCACAAGGGTGAGGCTAGATCGTGAAGAACCCGAGAGAAATGGAGAAGCGAAGGGGTAGACGGGGCTCACCGGAGTTCGGGTAGGCCGGGGTTTTGAAACCGTTCCACGTCGGAGAAGGTCGGGGTTGGGTCGAGGTGATTCCTGTGGTGAAGGCTGATGAGTTAGCTCGGAGTTTCGTGGGGCTACGGAGGAGAGAACGGCGGCGCGATGGCTCACCGAGGGGTAGACGGAAAACCCGCTCGGCTCCGTCCGCGGCGGGGAGAGGGAGCAGGGAGGTGCGCTAGGGTTTGGAGGGGGTTTTGTAGACGGGGGGGGGGGGGGGGGGGGAGGATCCGAGGGAGACTAAAGCAGCGGGGCGCTCGCTTTCGGTTGGGGCTCTGGCATCCGGCGTAGAGGGAATCGGCGAACGGATGAAAAGAAGAGGAGGGAGGGGACCGCGGTGCAACGGGAAGAAGAAGAAAGTAGTGGCTCACAGTCGGGGCCCGCCCGCCAGCGAGAGAGAGGAAAAGACAAAGGTGTTGATGGGTTGGGCTGTGAGAGGGAAAGGAAAAGTGGGATGCGGGGGAAAAACAAAGGGGTGGGCTTTCGGCCCACAATTGATTCTGTTTTTTATTTTTATTTTCCCTTGTTCCTTTGTTTCTTTTATCTTTTTAAACTTTAAATTTAAGTGATTAGGTTCTATTTTTTTTGAAAATTCTAAAATTTCTCTCTTTTTAAGTGTAGGGCGTTACAACACTCCCCCCCCTCAAAAGAAATCTCGACACGAGATTTGAAGTGACCTACTTAAAGAGATGCGGATAGATTGCTTTGATATCTTATTCTCGCTCCCACGTAGCTTACCTCTCGGAGTGGTGCTGCCATTTTACCTTGCACATCGGGATCTTCTTTTATCTGGTAATTCTTTCTGACCTCTCGAGAATTTTGACGGGATATTCAGCGTAGGAGAGATATTCTTGCACATTGATATCATACAGGGGTAGCTGCTCCTCGGGTGCTCTCAGACACTTTTTCAACTGTGAGACGTGGAACACGTCATGCACGTCTCACAGGCGAGGAGGCAACTCAAGTTGGTAAGCAACCTCTCCTCTTCTACTCACCACCCTGAAGGGTCCTCTGTACCGGGGTGCTAGCTTGTCCTTCACTTTGAAACGACGGAGACCTCGAATGGGAGACAGCTTGAGGTACACATAGTCTCCCACCTCAAATGTAAACTATCGTCAGCGTGTGTCCACATAACTTTTATGCCTGGATTGTGCGGTTTTTACGTTCCTGCGGATCTCACGCACTTTTTCCTCGGCAATCCTGAGCATGTCCGGGCCAAAGACTTGTCCTTCACCTACCTCATCCTAGAACAGAGGAGTCCTACACTTCCTACGATACAAGGCCTCGAAGGGTGACATCTTCAAGCTTGCCTGGTAGCTATTGATGTAGGAGAACTCCGCATAGGAAAGGTACTTGTCCCAACTTTGGTTGTTTTTCAGGGCACAAGCTCTCAACATATCCTCTAGAATTTGGTTGGTTCTTTCAGTTTGTCCATCCGTCTAGGGATGATATGCCGAGCTAAAGTTCAGTTGTGTTCCCAAAGATTTTTGCAATTGTTGGCAGAACCTCGAAGTGAATTGCGTGCCACGATCTGAAACGATCTTCTTAGGAACCCCGTGGTAGCACACAATTCGGGACATATACAACTCAGCCAGTTTTGCCCCCTTGTACTTCTCCTTCACAGGGATGAAGTGAGCCACCTTGGTGAGACGGTCCAAAATCACCCATATGGAGTCGTAAGCTGTCTGGGTCCTAGGCAATCCCACAATGAAATCCATGTTGATTTCCTCCCATTTCCATTGTGGTATCTTGAGTGGCTGAAGCAGTCCGGCAGGCCTTTGATGCTCTGCCTTGACGAGCTGGCACATGTCACACAGGTCCACGTACTCTGCTACATCACACTTCATGCCATGCCACCAGTAGCGGCCTTTCAGATCTTGATACATTTTGGTACTCCCAGGGTGAATGGAGTACTCTGAGTCATGTGCTTCTTTCAAGATCGTCTGTCGAATGGCCTGAATGTCAGGCACACAAATCCTCTTGCCAAGCCACAATGTTCCTTGCTCATCCATCCTATAGTCTGCAGCCTTTCCCTTCTCCATCAATTGCTTGATCTTTAGAATCCTTTCATCATCCTTCTGGCCTTCTCAAATGTCGCGCTCCAGGGTCGAATCCACCTCCATTAGCACTGCTTCCGCGCTTGTCACCAGGCTAAGGTTGAGTTTTGCAAACTCCTCGCTCAGCTAGGGCTGCATCATCAAAGTGTTGCAATGCGCTTTCCGGCTCAGAGCATCGACAACGACATTTGCCTTACCAGGGTGGTAGTTGATACCCACATCGAAGTCGTGATGAGCTCTAACAGCCCGCTCTGTATGAGGTATAGATCCGGCTGTGTGAAGATGTACTTGAGGCTTTTATGATCTATGTAGATCTCTATCCTCTTTCCCATGAGGTAGTGTCTCAACAGCTTTAAAGCGTGAACCACGGTGGCCAACTCCAAGTCATGCGTCGGGTAGCTCCTCTCATGCTTTCGAAGCTGCCTAGAGGCATAGGCTATGACACGTCCCTCTTGCGTGAGCACACATCCTAGACCCTGCCAAGAGGCATCACAGTACACGGTGAACTCCTTTTGCATGTCAGGCATCACTAGCACGGGCGCCGTCGTCAGCCTATTCTTCAACTCTAGAAAGCTTGCCTTGCACTCAGGCGTCCATTTGAAAGTTGTACCCTTCTCTAGCAACTTGGTGAGTGGCTTTGAGATCTTCGAGAATCCTTCAATAAATCATTGATAGTAGCCTGCTAACCCCAAGAAGCTCCTGATCTCGCTCACGTTCTCTGGCACCTTCCACTTCATCACATCCGCCACCTTGCTGGGATCCACAGATATGCAACCCTTGGAGATCACGTGTCCCAAGAAGGACACCTCCCTCAACCAGAAGTCACACTTGCTGAGCTTGGCGTATAGCTGGTGTTCCCGAAGCTTTTGCAACACCAAGCTCAAGTGTTTTGCATGCTCCTCTTCATTCTTGGAGAATACAAGGATATCATCAATGAAGACCACAACGAATTTATCCAAGTACTCCATAAACACCTTGTTCATGAGGTACATGCATTAAGCTCGAGGATTGGTCAACCCGAAGGACATGACTGTGTAGTCGTAGAGACCATATCAAGTGATAGGCTGTATTTGGAATGTCCAAAACTCAGATCTTCAATTGGTGATAGCCCGATCGAACGTCAATCTTTGAGAACACACACGCCCCTCTAAGTTGATCAAACAGATCCTCGATGCGTGGCAGAGGATACTTGTTTTTTATTGTGACGGCATTGAGCGCTCGATAGTCTACACACAACCTCTGAGTCCCATCTTTCTTTGGCACAAATATGACCGGGGCTCCCCAAGGAGAGGAGCTAGGACGGATATAGCCCTTGTCTAGAAGCTCTCGTAGATGATTCTTGAGCTCTGCTAATTGCTTGGCGTCCATCCTATACGGCCTTTTATATATAGCGGCCGTGCCAGGCACTAGTTCTATAGCAAATTCAATATCACGGTCTGGAGGCATATCTGGTAGCTCCTCTGGAAAGACGTCCGGGAACTCGCCAACCAGGCGAATCCCCTCAGTAGTGTCGAGCTGGTTAAGGTGGATCTTCTCGGCTGACGACTGAAAAGAGGTGTACACCACAACACCGTCGGGGTGAGACAACCTGACAGTCCTAGTGGCACAAAGGATCACACATTCGTAGTTAGCCAACCAATCCCATCCCCAAGATCACGTCCAGGCCTTGTGACTCCAGCACTATAAGATTTGCCTCAAACTCCATCCCACGATCTTGATGCTCACATTTGGGCACACCTCACTTGTCTTGATCTCACCTCCAAAAGAAGTGACCACTAGCATACGGGACATAGCTATTGCCCTCGTATCATATTTATTTATTAAGTTCTTGGCAATAAAAGAGTGAGTAGCACCAGAATCAAATAAAATAGTAGCGGGGTGCGAGTCAACTGTGAACGTACCAAGTACCACGTCCGGAGCCAACTGAGCCTCCTCCACAGCTACGTGGTGCACTCGACCACGCTAGAGACTCTGCTGCGGCTGCTGCTGCTGGGGTGGCCTCTTCTTCTGGCATCTGCTGGCGAGGTGGCCCATCTCGCCACACACGTAGCACGGGCCCAGAGCTCTGACGACCTCTCCCTGCTGAGTAGGTGTTGCGGTGCGGGGTGGGAAAGGTGGTCGCTGTTGTAGCTTCTGGCTCTGCTGGCGCTGTGACTGTGGTGGTGGAAGCGGCTCCCTGTAAGTTGGTGAAGGGTACCTTTGAGGTGGAATCGGTCCCACGTACCGGCCCGTCTGCGTAGCTGGAGGTGGTGAAAAGCGAGTGCGGCTGCTGCTGCCTGAAGACTGTCCTTGCCATCCCATCTTGCGCTTCCTGTGTGCCTCGAGCTCTGGCATCTGTCGCTCCATCACGAAGGCCTTGTCCACCATCTTCTAGAAGTTGTCATAGTAGCTGGACGACAAGACACCCTTCAGCTCCTCATCAAGACATCGAACGAAGTAGTTCTGCTTCATGTTGTCGGTTCTGACGTCCTTCGGTGCGTAGCGGGACAGCTGTGTGAAGCGTGTGAGGTGCTCACGCACTGTCGAGCCACGCTGTCTCAGACTGAGAAACTCCTGCCGCTTCATCTTGATCTCACTAGCTGGCACGAAGTGGTTGCAGAAATTGCGCTGGAACTCCTTCCAAGTGATAGCCTCAGGGTCGGCGTGAGCAGCGGTGTAAGCTGTCCACCAGTCTACCACGGGTCCCGCTAGCTGGTGAGCTGCTAGCAAGACGCACTCTCCTCCCATGCACTAGATCAACCGCAGCTTGCTATCGATCGTCTTCTGCCAATCGTCCGCGTCCATCGGCTCTACCAGGCTCGAGAAGACCGGGGGTTGAGTACTCTGGAAGTCTCTCAGCTTGGACCGGGGTCCAGGAGCCGGCGGTGGTGGAGGCGGAAGGTCTTGGGTGTTGTGGGCCATAATTGCTCCGAGGCCCTGCAGGAGCTGGTTTTGAGAGGCTAGCATATCCTGCACCATCAGGTAGGCAGCTCCTCGTCGAGCCGCTCGCTCGTTCCTGTCTGGAAACCGGAACTTCGGGGGCTCATCAGCCTCGGGTACTCCACGCTCTCGACCTCGTCCTCATCCCCTACCTGCCATCTGTTACAGATAGCAACAAAGTCTTAGAATTAAAAAACCAAAAGAAAAATTTATTATTAGGCTCATAAATATATATATATAAGAACTGTAAATATGCATGCATCACTCAACAAGCAATTGTGCAACAAATCAACCCATTACCCCGCATGATTCCTATCTATACGGAACTAAATGCTTCGTTACCATGGCCGGGTAACTCCTAACCTTAGAGAGTTTCGGATTGTCCGTTGTAACGGACCCTACTAGGTTTGAATGAGGTAAGAGTGAGGAAGGTAGATGAGTTGAACGAGATGAGCTTGGGAGAAAAAGAGGGTACGCCATGTGAAAATAGAAACTCACGCAAATTTTACACATGTTTATGGTTGCAAGTAGTTTTTAAGTTGAAAATAAGTCTAATTTGCATCCGTTTCTAACTAGGCTCGCGTCCTAGGGACAACCTTGGATCTGATATCACTCTGTCACGCCCGGTACCTGCAACAGACACCAAGCGTACTCCCGCGTGTGCTAGGATCGAGTCACATCACACACGAGATATTATAGAGCAAATGTATCATTAATTAATTAAGCCAAGTACGGCGATTACATCATTCGAGTACATATATGCCCCATGGGCTCAAAGAGAGTACATCTTGACAGCGGAAAACTAAGTAGGGCTCCGTAGGTGCCATCCGGCGGTACGCCAGCCTAGAACTACGCCTTGGGGTCGAAGCCGTCGTCCACATCATCCTCAGCAGCCTCCTCGTGTCCTGAGCAGCATGGAAAATAAAAGAGAGACAAACGCCTGAGTACAAAGAGTACTCAGCAAGTGTGGGAAAGTTATGCATGATGAGGCAAGTTTCAAGGAAAGCTAGACACGACTCTTGCACTACGCAATCTATTTCCTTAGTTTTATTAAGCATCCTATTTGTTTAGTGAAATTCCTGCCCAACCCAATCACATCTCTGAGTATCTCCACTACCTTTGTAGTCTCCTCCAAACCACCCTCCCAAACCAAACTAAACCGACCCACACTAACCGAGAGAGAGTTACCAACCCTCTCTTGACTGTGAGCTCGACTGTCTAGACAGTTTTGACTCTGCAGAGTTTGTACCCTTTACCCACAAGTCGTGTTTTCATCACCTGTCGGCGACTCATGAAACTCCTTCCCACCATCTCACACTCCCTATGGTGTGTGGCCAGGAGTACACGACAAGGCCTTTACATTGCACTACCCAACCCGTGCACACCCGCTAAGGTTTCACCGCTGCGGCACTCTAAAACCTCTGCCGCAGAAGCCCCCTCTTGCGCCACTCACACATCTCTATGGTGTACACAAGGAAAGGTAGGAACAACTTAATTGGCCATACTGTCCCATAATAGTTCTTGTGGCGGCACGATATAAGCTAGTTGACGGGTCTCACGAAGCGGTCCTTAGGATCTACGTGGGCTAACTAACCGCAAACCCGAGTCTCGTGCACAGGGCACCCACCGTGTACCAACCAGCATGCTAGATCACTAAACTACCCTTGTCATGCACCACGTACATCACCACATCATCTCAAAACATCATGATATATGGAAATTTTAATGTAGTAACTCCCATCCCAACATCTAAGCAGGGCTAAGCATGAAATATCAACATAAAATGCAAACCTATACTACCCCAATCCCGGCTACAAGGCATGTCAAAAAAGTTCTAGAAAACAACCAATACATGGGAACCAAATTAAGACCTAATGCATGCATTTATAGCTAATAATCCTAAAAAGGGGTGCAAAGTGGTCAAGGGCACTTGCCTCTTGAGAAGTGTTGCGGCTCGGGGTCGTCGAAGTCTTGGGCTTGCAGGTCCAGCGTCGTCTCGGGGGCTGATTTGTCCATGCCATCGAGGGTGGAAAGGAAAAATAACGAGAAAAACAAATAATACAAAGATATCCAAAGCACTCTAACAATTTACATATCAAGCATACAAGATAAATCACAATTTCTATACCCCATGTGCATGTTCATGTCAGGGTCTTGTGCCCAAGTCCATTATTAGGGTCTAAGCAAAATTCTTTATCATGTTACAAGGGGTTCACATATATTCAACAGCTACACATGGATTGAAATGTGGTCTTAGAACCTAGCTGGGGGTTTTCTACAACAGTGCAACATATTTATGTATGGGTTAAAACACCAATTTCTCTTGTATTGGGGTGTTTATGTGAATTCATCCTTAAATCAGGTTTAAAATGTGAAAAACAGATTAGACAGGGCTTGTTTGACAAATGGCAGCAAGTATTGTGGACTAGTATTTTAAGACGGATTTTATTAGGGTCCAGATGGCAAAAACGGGGCCTGCACGGGTTTATTTGCAAATTTACAGAATAACACAGGGACTAAAAGGTAAAAATAGACTTATTTCGGGGACCTAAATATCTAAACAGAGCATCCAAGGGTGTTTTGGTAATTTTCCGGCATGTTCTAGTGGTGGAGGGGTTAATTTCAGAATATAACAGGGTTCTAGTTGCAAAAACAGAAACTCCAGGGATCCAAAATGCTATTTCTCATAAGGTTTTGGGGTTACACATAACAGGGGTTCTGGGGTTTTTTTATGGGAATACAGAGGGTCCAGGGGCCCGTTGGTAATTTTTCCTATAAGGCTAGGGGTCAAGGTGCTGAAACAGTAGGTCCAAGGGGTCTAAAGAGTAATTTCCCACAAAAGACCTAATTTCTAGCTAACCCTGGGCTCATACCACAAAAACTGGGGCCGGTTTGGGTAGATTCGGAAACCCCAGGGGGCTAGACGCAAAACCGTCCGCGGGAAATGCTAGATTCGGCGTGGGCCGTCGGATCAAATCAGAACGGTCGGGATTTAAATAAACTGAATCGGTACGCATGTTTTAATCGTGGCCCTTGATCAAGATCGGACGATGGGGGCTAAAATCGGGGGTCTCCGGTGGCCGGCGGCGATAGTGTGACGGTGCGCCATAGAAACCGAGCCGAAACTCTTCGGCCCTCGTCTACGACTAGCCCTACTTGCATCTACATGCAGGAAATACAAGAGGAGGTCGTCGGGAACTCACAAGAGGGGGTTCTGGACCCGGGAAATCTTCGGTGAAGGCTCGCGACGAGGGAACGGGGCGCAACTCCTCGGTGCTGGATGGGTCCGACGTTGGGGTGCGGTTCCTTCCTGATTCGTCGGCCTCGATGCGTCCTGGGTTCGACCAACCACGAGGGTGAGGCTAGATCGTGAAGAACCTGAGAGAAATGGAGAAGCGAAGGGGTAGACGGGGCTCACCGGAGTTCAGGTAGGTCGGGATTTTGAAACCGTTCCACGTCGGAGAAGGCCGGGGGGTCGAGGTGATTCCTGCGGTGAAGGCTGATGAGTTAGCTCGGAGTTTCGTGGGGCTACGGAGGAGAGAACGACGACGCGATGGCTCACCGAGGGGTAGACAGAAAACCTGCTCTGCTCCGTCCGCGGCGGGGAGAGGGAGCAGGGAGGCGCGCTAGGGTTTGGAGGGGGTTTGTAGACGGCAGGGGCGGAGGATCCGAGGGAGACTAAAGCAGTGGGGCGCTCGCTTTCGGTTGGGGCTCTGGCATCCGACGCAGAGGGAATCGGCGACCGGCTGAAAAGAAGAGGAGGGAGGGGACCGCGGTGCAACGGGAAGAAGAAGAAAGTAGTGGCTGACAGTCGGGGCCCGCCCGTCAGCGAGAGAGAGGAAAAGACAAAGGTGGTGATGGGCTGGGCTGTGAGAGGGAAAGGAAAAGTGGGCTGCGGGGGAAAAAGAAAGGGGTGGACTTTCGGCCTACAATTGATTATGTTTTTTTCTTTTTATTTCCCTTGTTCCTTTGTTTCTTTTCTCTTTTAAACTTTAAATTTAAGTGACTAGGTTCTAATTTGTTTGAAAATTCTAAAATTTCTCTCTTTTTAAGTGTAGGGCGTTACATATATCGACATGTTTCCGTTCCGATATTTCCGAAATTTCTGATATCATATCCATTTCTGATGGTACTGCTTTCGATTCCCTTTTCAAAAATTATATATAAAAATAAAAATGATTTAACTGTTTTTTCGACCGTTTCCGACCGTTTTCACCCCTACTGTTAGCACAAGAGAATGGTATTTCAGTCTTTTCGTATAGCTGAAAATAGAAAATAAGAGAAAAATGACTGAAATTAGGCAATAATCCTATTTGAATGGTTTGTGATCCTTAAGACTACTATTTTAACGAAACCCATCTCGTGTTGTGTTATTTGTAGAAGCCACATGTTAAGAATTATGTAATAGCAAAATGCTCCCTGGCGACGTATCGGTTGATGAGCACATTTCAATAAGCCGTCGTCTACAGCTCCAATTAAGCTACGGGATCACCGGCCTGTAAACGTGATTTTCGCCGTCATCGGCAAGTAGTCGAAGCTCTAAGGGTCCGTGCTCTCCTGCCACGGCGAGCTCTTCACGCCGAGCAGAGGATCCAAGTTCTCGCTCATCTGCAACATCTAAGCCATCGTCATCTCCAAAATTCAAGCAAGGTATAGGTCATATTTGTTTTTTCGCTCCACAGGTATCGTACAATGCTGGGATCATGTACTTACCTGCGCGGCGACCGGCCGTGAGCCGCCGCCGGCCTCGGTCTTCTTCCGGCTCTCGCTGACGGAGTAGTAGGAGTAGAGGCCCATGCCGAAGATGGCGATGAGGATGCCGACCACGTTGCGCGCGGAGAATGGGTCCCTGAGCAGCACGTAGCCGAAGGAGAGGACCAGGCACGTCTTGAGGTGGCCCAGCACCTGGTACGTCACCGGCGACGTCGTGCTGATCACCAGGAACGTGCTGAAGTTCAGGCACACCGCGATCGAGCACGACAGCGCGATGAACGCCTGCGTGATGACGCACGCACCGTACCGTTAAAACTGATGACAATCTGATGGATCGATCGGATTATTGTCTCTGCTGGCTACTTATACCACTACTTGCACAGTATAGTTGAAGGCGAAGACGTCGCGCTTGGTAAGGAGCTTGTCCACGAATGGGCCGGTGACGACTGACGAGCAGCACGGCTGACTGGTACGGCGACGACTGGTACAGCAGCTGCGTGGAGGAGACCTTGAGCCTCCTCTGAATTTGGTTGGTCAGCTTTGTTCAGAACAAGATGAAGTTTAAGGAGGACAAGTTTCGCAGATGGATATGCAGGGTGCGAATTAACACGTTTGCATGCAAAATTGTAGTAAAATTTGGCAGCTAGTAGCTCATTTTTTGTTAGAGTTCATGGGAGGGCAAAAAGCAGAAGGATACGATCTGGCCAACACATGTGGCGGAGATTGTGAGCACGGCGATGACGGACCCGAGGAGGTTGAGCTAGAGATCGGTGACGGACGCGATGCCGACGCCGAGGAGCAGGACCATAAGGGAGGCCTTGATGGCCTGGCTGAAGGTTTCCATATTGTCAAGCATGAGAAGAAGTCGTGTTTGCGCAAGCTCATTTCCGTACATAGAGCAAGCGCTCAAGAATAATAACTCAATGATGTGCTCAAATATGACGAGAGATTTGAGAACGACCTGAACTTCTTTTTCAGAAAGATGGTTTCCAATAGCATCGTGAAGGGTATAATAGCCAGCTTAGTCATCTGAAACACTGAGCAATCGTAAATCGAGAGGCTATAAGATGGTAGTAGTACTACTGGTAAGTATCGGCATCTCGGGTTAACAAATAGGTGGGCTTGCACAAAGCTTGCCTGGTAGAAACCAACAGAGTTAAAGCCGAGGCAGAGGTTGAGAAGTCCGATGGAGATGCCATTGAACAATCCGAAGGAGATGACCGTCCTCGCGTCGATGGGCTTCGGCTCGAAGAAGCGCAGCCGCTGCGTGACGTGCAGAGTAAAGAAGGTCACCATGAGGTGCCAGCTCGTCAGCAATTCGTCCCAAGCGCCACGAGATTCAGAGACTCCACTTGCACCCCCGGCGACGAAAAAATTGCAGCCCGACGGGATCGGTGTTCAAGCAGTGAGATTCCTGAAAGCAGGTGCTCACCGAGAAAAGAAGCCGAGGCTGCTGATGAGGTACTTGTTGCAGATGACAATGGCCACCGACGACGTGACCGAGAGGCCCAGCGCGCCGGCGACGCCCATCCGGGAGGCCGCGCCGTCCGACATCTCCTCCTCCTCTTCCTCCTCGACGACCGGTCACCACTCACCACTTCCCTGTTGCGCTGCAGATGAAGCCATGTAAAACTAATCTGCACTACTACAGATTTTAACCGAAGCCGAAAAAAAAATCTCCTGAAGAACAGCAGTACGAGCAATAGATAATTCCGTGCTGTATCACAGCCTCACTGGGCTCCATTTCCTAGGAGACCAGGGGAGCCCTAACGTTCGGCTGACTTGCCTGCTCCGGGATGGAAAACGTAGGAAGACCGGAGGAACCCGTGTGGATCGGATCCGATCCACTGATTATTACGGGGTGCACGAGGTGACAAGAGAATCTTCTGCTGGTCGTTGTTCGTGCAACGTGTGGCGCGTTGCGCACGCATGGCACGGCGACTCGAGGACTATCTGAACAGAGGCCCTACTCCTATGAGCGATAAAATAGGCGCATCAGAACAGAGTGTTGTTCACAAGGGAGCAGACGTATGGCGCAGCAGATTGTGGCGATATTTGCGTCCCCGACGGCGACGTTTGCCCGAATTTAGGCGGGCACGCGCACGATCGTCGCGAGACGAGGATGCCGAAGCAGAAGCAGCAGACCTACTCCAGTACGTGCTTGTTTCCAGCTGACTTCTGAGAGTGAGGGGTGTGAGAATTATGCAAACACCTAATATTCGTGCAGAGTTGCAGGAACTGAATAATAACTGGTATTCTTTTCCAGATATATTTGGCCGGCGGTAATTCGCTTGGTACCAGCATTGGTTCGGCATGCACAATGCTGACTTGAGGCATGTGGATCAACTAGCTTCTATAATGTGTAGCAACTGGGTCTCAATTTTCAGTCTCTCAATAGTCTTGCTGCGAATTGACTAGTAGTAAATTCTTCGGTGCCACCCAATCCAGATGAAACAGGGTAACAGAAAACAAAACGGAGGACTGATTAAGGCCATGTACATGCACCCGTCCGTGACTGAAGCCGTCGGACGCCGGCGGCCGTAGGATCGCACGGAGAAGAAGAGGCCGATTAGGCGATTATATCGTGAGATTTCGGTGGCGAACGACAACAAGAACAAATAGCATCAAGCAGGGGAACCTCGTGTCTCCCCGATCGACCCAAACAAACAAGTGTGACGAACCTATATTATATCTAAAGCAAACGAACAATCGAAACGAAACCCTACATGTGAAGCGAGAGCGATCGTATAGAGCGTCGTACCTGTTGTTGCGAAATGACTAGTAGTAAATTCCTCGGCGCCACCCAATCCAGATGAAACAGGGTAACAGAAAACAAAAGGGAGGACTGGTTAAGGCCAAGTACATGCACCCGGACGTAACCGAAGCCGCCGTAGGCCGCAGGATCACACGGAGAAGAAGAGGCCGATTAGGCGATTATGTCGTGGGGTTTCGGGGCAAACAACAACAAGAACAGATAGCATCACGCAGAGGAACCCCGCACCTCCCCGATGGATCAGAAACAAACAAGCGTGACGAACCTATATTGTACCAAAAACAAACGAACAATCGAAATAAACCCTACATGTCATGCGAGAGGGGTCGTATCGAGCGTCGTACCTGTTGTTGCGCCCTTGGAGGATCCACGCACCCTTCTCCTCGGGAGTGCTTCGACTCTTCGATCACATCTCCTGGCAGGGCAGAGGTTGTTAGCTCCGATGAGGAGGAATGGGGTCGAGAGGGAAGTAGAAGCCGAGAACTGCCTCGCGCGTTACGCGAATTGGAAGGAGGAGGTGGAGAAGTCACGGAGAGACCAGGACTCCATGAGAGGGAGAGGATTGAGGAATGGTATGTGGCGAGCAGCTCAAGCGCCCGCCATTGCTCCCATGATCACGTCGCCTCCCGTCGGCCCCGCCCGCCCGCCGTGCTGAGGTGTTGTGTGGGGTGCCACAGACGCCTGGGTTTCCATGTGGGGCGCCTTCCATGGGCCCACTCGTCATTGTTTGCAGCAGCTAACAGATGGTATTTACGTTTCTCTTGAACTTGAGGGTTGGGGAAGAGAACACTCTGGCCAAGTTTGTGATTTATAGATATCTAAAATAAACCATTTCTTGTTTTTTTCGAGAGGGAAATAAACTATTTCTAGCTGTTCTCCTTCGCAGCCTCTCCCTCGTCCATTTATGGGCCGGTCCAACTGCTCCCGTCTTCACTATCGTTGTGGGCTCCCTCAATCTGGGCCACGCAGCGTTGGGATGTGCGGGCCGGGGCCCAGCAACAGGTCCCCCGAGGCCTTCGCTCGCTTTTGCACGTTTGTTCAGCAGGGCAGGTAAAGAGAGTCGAGAGGCACGTAACGGCGTAAGGTAAGACGGCTCTCCTCTGCTGCCATTGCCGCCACGACTAACTCTTTAAGTTCACGCACCAACCTCACGTCTCACTCAGGTCTGAGAGGCTTCGAATTAGGGAAACGAGATCAAAGTAAACACCAAAACTAAAAGGGGTACTTGTTGGAAATATTTAAGCACTCGGCAACAGATGAAGAATTGAAGCGGTAGCGGCCGAAGAGTCCAAGGAGCATAAAATCATAACAGACTAGAGATTAATCTTGTAACAAATCTTGATAAGTTTGGTTAAAGCTCGGATCTATTAGGAAAGAACTCATCTGTAACAAAGAGATTGTATTCGGTAGTTAGTTTAGATTAGAACCTAGCTCAGGCCAAGCTTATCCTATTGTAATCTTTCTCTGTATTAACACGAAAGACCGTTGTGGATGATGCACGGTTTCTACCATTGTTTACATGGTATCAGAGTCGTCGCTCCAACGAGAGAGGATGTCGTCCGGCACATCTTCAGCTGTGACAGGGTTTAACACCCTTAGTCACCACGTGGAGAGATTGACAAGAGAAAATTATCTTCTTTGGAGAGCTCAAGTCCTTCCGGCAATTAAGGAGGCGCAACTCTATGGCTTCATCGACGAATCAAAGAAGAAGCCCGAAGAAGAAGTACTCGTAGAAGGCAGCAATGCACTGTGTGAGAGGGTCACCAACCTCGAGTACTCGACGTGGCTGGTACAAGACCAGCAGCTATTAAAGCTATATCAATTTGACCTTGTCGAAAGAAGTCTTGGCGCAGGTAGCAACATACTCCACATCGGCTGAGGTATGGAATGCTATACAAGAAAGTTTTTCTTCTCAATTAAGGGCACGTATTATGTCCTTGCGCACAAAACTCTCTAGCACACGCAAGGTAGATATGTCCATTGCCTCATATTTTGCAAAGATGAAAGAATTCGTCGATGAGATGGCCGCGGCAGGAAAACAGTTAGAAGATAATGATGTTGTCTCCAACATATTGGCGGGTCTTGATGCTGAGTACAACTCCTTGGTGGAGAATGTGAGTACTAGATCAGATCCTATATCCTTGTCTGATCTGTTTGCGCAGCTTGTAGCAACAGAAGCAAGATTGGAAATACAAAACATGAACTACAATCAACAATATCCCATCAATGCCAATCTTGCTACGCGAGGTGGATACCGTGGCAGGGGAGGCCGTGATGGGGGCAGAAATCGTGGAGGAAGAGGATGGCAAGGTAGGGGTCGAGGCTCCTCTGAAGGAAGACCAATTTGTCAAATTTGTGACAAAGTTGGTCATGCGGCCATAAAATGTTGGAAAAGGTTTGACCGAGAATTCAAGTCGGAAGAACGGTCTGCAAACAGTGCTACTATGTCATATGGCGTTGACACAAATTGGTACACCGACATAGGTGCTACAGATCATATAGCAGGAGATCTTGAAAAATTGGTTGTTAAGGAAAAATATAATGGACAGGAAAAAGTACAAGCTGCGAATGGCTCAGGTATGAGAATAAATTTTATTGGCAAAACTACTTTGCACACCCGTGTTAGAAATATGCATCTCATGAATATTCTCCATGTTCCATCGGCTAAGAAAAATCTTCTGTCTGTGCATAAACTGACTTCGGATAATTCTGTTTTCTTGGAGTATCATCCTAACTACTTATTGATAAAAGATCGGGTTACGAAGAAAACACTTCTTCAAGGCAGGTGTGAGAAGGGACTTTATCCTTGGCCGTCGCTGCAGAAATCTTCATCATCAAAGTGTGCATTCATAACCACTAAGCCATCTCTAGAAAAGTGGCATGACAGATTAGGACACCCGTCAATGATCATAGTCAATAAAATTGTAAAAAATAATAATCTCCCCTGCTTAGTCGAGTCCACAAATAATCATGTATGTGATGCATGTCAAAAGGGCAAGAGTCATCAGTTGCCGTTTTCGAAGTCAGTTAGTGTATCATCAGTTCCCTTGAAACTAATCTTCTCATATGTATGGGGCCATGCACCTTCTTCTATTGGTAAAAACAATTATTATGTTAGCTTCATTGACGATTTCAGCAAATTCACTTGGGTATACTTCATCAAGCATAAATCAGAGGCGTTCCAAAATATCCAGATTTTCCAAACCCAAGTTGAACATATGTTTAATCACAAGATTGTCTGGGTTCAATCAGACTGGGGGGGAGTATCAAAACCTCAATCATTTCTTTACACAAATAGGAATTTCACATCAAGTTTCTTGTCCTCACTCACATCAACAAAACGGTGCAGCTGAAAGGAGGCACCGTCACATTGTGGAGGTAGGGTTATCACTCCTAGCCCGTGCATCTATGCCTTTGAAATTCTGGGACGAGGCTTTTGCCACGGCAACCTATCTCATAAATAGAACTCCCTCCAAGATTATCGGTTATGAAACTCCCTTGGAAAAGCTATTTGGTCACACACCAGATTATGCACAACTTAGGACCTTTGGCCGTGCTTGTTGGCCTAATTTGCGTGCATATAACACACATAAACTCTCATTTCGTTCTAAACAGTGTGTATTCATCAGATACAGTCCACTTCATAAAGGATATAAATGTTTAGATGTTCCAAACAGGAGAGTGTATATATCTAGGGATGTTGTGTTTGATGAGACAATATTTCCTTTTGAACATCTAAATCCCAACGCAGGTGCACGGCTAAGATCTGAGATTCTCCTTCATCCAACTTTGTTTAATCCTACAGGAGGTGTAGTAGACAATAGCCTTCAAAATAATTCTCCAGATCGAGTTGATTCTATGAATTTATCTAATCAAATTGGAGAAAACGGTAGTGATTCTTTTCAGGCCGCAGATGAGGCTGGCGCAAACGATCCGGGCGCCCAACACGATGAAGATCTACCTGACAACGCGGAAATCCACATCCAATGATTGGCGGCAGTCAGAACAGGGACAGAATCCTATCTCGGTCAGTGCTGAAGAATCTTCGGGGCATGCAGACGTGCGCAGTCTCCCCAGAACATGCACAAGCATCTGAGTGCGGGCGTGACAGATGGAAGACGTGTGCAGACTTCAAAGGTCACGCGTGTTCACCTGAGTACGGATGAAGTGGAAGACAGTGAAAGATCAGACATTGACAGAGATTTATCTGCATGCGACAACAGTAGCAAAAGTTCAAGCATCCCAACAGCTGAGAAGCAGGTTCGGAACATTGTTTCTAAACGACCAAGAACAAGGTCCAGAAATAATATTTTTAAATCAAAGATTTTTTGTGATGATTTTGTATGCCTCCTTGCTATTACAGGTGAAACCTGATAGTATACAACAAGCCCTAGCAAATAAAGATTGGAAGAAGGCGATGGATGAAGAGCTTAATGCCTTGGAAAGAAATAAGACGTGGAAGCTTGTACCAAACAAAGGAGTAAGTAATATAATTGACTCTAAATGGGTGTACAAAATTAAAATGCATGTAGATGGTCTATCGACAGATATAAAGCACGTTTGGTTGCGAAAGGGTTTAAGCAAAGGTATGGAATTGACTATGAAGATACTTTTAGTCCAGTTATTAAAACAGCTACAGTTCGAATTGTTTTATCTGTTGCCATCTCACAAGGTTGGTGTCTAAGGCAACTAGATGTACAAAATGTCTTTCTTCATGGAGACTTGGAAGAAGAAGTGTATATGAAGCAACCGTCTGGCTATGTAAATCCTAACTATCCAAATTATGTGTACAAGTTAGAAAAGACCCTATATGGATTAAAACAAGTGCCCCGTGCATGGTATTTAAAACTAAGTACAAAGTTGATTCAACTTGGTTTCATGATATCAAAAGGAGATACTTCTCTGTTTATTTATAAGCAGAATAATATTACAATTTACTTGTTAATCTATGTTGATGATATTGTAGTTGCAAGCTCCTCTACGGAAGCAGTGGGAGCACTACTAGCTGATTTAAAGAAGGATTTTGCTCTTAAAGATCTTGGTTCACTTCATTATTTTTTAGGCTTAGAAGTGAAGAAGACTCAAGAAGGGATACTGCTACATCAGAAGAAATATGCAATGGATATAATTGAAAGAGCAGATATGCAAAAGTGCAAATCAGTTAGTACTCCATTAACAGTCACAGAAAAATTTTCAGCTTATAGTGGAAAACCACTTGAACATGAGCAAGCAACGAAATATAGGAGTATTGTGGGAGCACTACAATACCTCACGTTGACAAGACCAGATTTGGCCTTTTCAGTTAACAAAGGTTGTCAATTCCTTCATGCACCTACTATTATACATATGAGTATGGTAAAAAGAATATTGAGGTATGTACAAGGTACAACTGGTTTTGGGATTAGATTTATAAAAGACAGCTCATTGCAGATTAATTCATTCTCTGATGCTAACTGGGCTGGATGGCTTGATGATAGAAGATCAACTGGAGGTTTCGCTATATTCTTGGGATCTAACTTAATTTCTTGGAGTGCTAGAAAACAAGCAACAGTGTCGAGGTCCAGCACTGAGGCAGAATATAAATCCTTAGCAAATGTTACTGCTGAAATTATATGGACTCAAACTATATTGAAAGAATTAGGGGTTCCACAGAAGGAAACAGCTTGCCTCTAGTGTGATAATTTAGGAGCAACCTATATGACAGCTAATCCAATCTTTCATGCTCGTACTAAACACATAGAAATTGATTATCATTTTATACAAGAAAGAGTAGCCAACAAGTTGCTACGGATCAAGTTTGTGTCTTCTTCAAAAGATCAGATCGCAGATGGTTTTACAAAGCCCCTAACAACAGAAAGATTTTTTGATTTTCAACACAACCTCAACATGGGAAGTTGAGGTTGAGGGAAGGTGTTAAAAATACTTAAGCACTCGGCAACAGATGAAGAAGCGGTAGCGGCCGAAGAGTCCAAGGAGCATAAAATCATAATAGACTAGAGATCAATTTTGTAACAAGTCTTGATAAGTTTGGTTAAAGCTCAGATCTATTAGGAACGAACTCGGTAGTTAGTTTAGATTAGAACAGAACTCAGGCCAAGCTTATCCTATTGTAGTCTTTCTCTATATTAACACGAAAGACCGCTGCGGACGATGCACGGTTTCTAGCATTGTTTACAGCACCAAACAACCGTGTCCCAAAAGCACGGCGCCGTGCAGCACACACTTGCTGACTCTGCTGTTGCTGCCAATCAATTTATCAGCGTTCTTTAAACTCAATATACTCCCTCTGTTCTGAAATAAATGATGTTTAGAACAGCTAATTTAGTTTAATTAAATTATTTTTTATTCTAAACGTTATTTATTTCATAACGGAGGTTATATTTCGTATAGGCAGGTGTACTACTACTGCAACAGCAGGGAGAGATGGTGGAGACCGGTCAAATTTCTTCACTGAACTACTACAACAACGGCCGTCTCCCCGGTCCAAGGAATGCAAAACACACGCATATACAACACGAGCAGAGAGAGAGGGGACTCCTCTGCGCGTACATGCACACTATTGCTAACACCAACCGACCAACCACACCTTGATTCCGTGCCAAGTCAGCCAAAAATAAAATCACAAATCGTACGGCTAGCTGCTACTACTACTAATTCGGGTCGTTCCTCCACCGGCTGATCGGTCGCCTGCCTGTCCGTCGTTGCGTTGCTTCAGGCACCGCCGCTGCCACCGTCAGTAGCCCAGGTGGTCAACCTCCCAGTTCAGCGTGGACGCGACTGTGTCATGGTAAGGCACGTACTCCTGCACAACGACGCGGCATGGTTGTCAGGTCAAGGCGATGGACGTAACATGCATGCGTAGTCAGTAGTGCTGCGAGCAAGGCGGCGTGGCAGTACGTAGAGGTAGCGTCGTACCTCGAGCTTGTCCATGAGCTCCTGCGCGGTGGGCGCGAGCACGATGATGCGGCGTGCGGTGGGGTTGATGAACCCTTCCTCGACGGCCTTGTCGATGAAGGTGAGCAGCGAGTTGTAGTAGCCGTCGACGTTGAGCAGACCCACGGGCTTGTGGTGGATGCCCAGCTGCGCCCACGTGATCACCTCGAGCAGCTCCTCCAGCGTCCCGTACCCACCTGCACCCACATACGTGCTCACATGGTCAGCCTCCTGTCACCCTCTTCCACAGTAGATACGGTACAGCACGCGCGTCTCCGCTCGACACACCACCACTCTACTCTCAGCTCAGCTCTGTCGCGACAATTATTAGTTCAAGCTAGTACTACCGGCCGGGCATGCATCGTCACTGTGCACTGGTACTGCTACATACTACTGCTGCCCTAGCTACGTAACTTCGCCTGACGAGTGCTTCGTTTATCTCCAGACATGGCCGTCCTTTTCACCTGGTCATGTGAGGCCCGGGATCTACTCATGCCACAAGTAGTAAAAACGCGGGAAATATCCGTAATGCTCACCGGGCAGCGCGATGAATGCGTCGGACTGCCTCGTCATCTCCGCCTTCCGCTGGTGCATGTCCGCCACCGGCCGCACCTCCCCTACCGTCTCGCCGCTTATCTGCATGATCAGGGGAAATTAAGATGAGCTCACTCACTAGTAACTCTAATCAGAAACGATCAAGTACAAGGCATATGCATGCATGCATGGGTAATGGCACTGTGAAAAAGAAGCCTTTCTCGCCATGATGTGCTGCCCTATCTCTCGCTCTGTGTGAGTGTGTGCGTGGTGTGGGCAGACAAACGCCATACTAGCTAGTCTGTGCTGCGTTCCCCAAGAGGGCCACATGATTGTGCTCGGATGGAGCAGAAACTGGCCGGCACCACGGCGTGATGAGTTGACTCTAGTCCGGCCGCTTGGCTCCTCCGGGAATGGTAAAAGTGGGGAGTAACTAGGAAGAGGATTAGAGGACCACAAGGACAACAAGGCCAGAGGGCATACTAATGTGGATGCAGGCTAAACCATGAGTTGATTGCGGTACTTGTTTACTGCATATTAAAGACTATAGTCCTAGTTATCTAGCAGTCGTGTGCTTCAAAAGACCAATTAGCTGTGCGTAGTGCAAAACTCTACATACAAAATTAAAACCAACGTTTCTGTCCAGAACATCAGCGACAGCGCTGTGTACGTATTCCTGCTTACACTGACGCCCTAATCTAATCTACCTTTCGGGGCATAAAGCGATGATGCCAAGGCAGGACTTTTAGGCGCGTCGAAAGCGAGCGATTACAGGCAGCACAGCATCGACCCATGCGTAGAGCTTGTTAGTCTAGTTTATTTATCCTTACGCCAAGATCTGGGATTCGTGCCAAAAGCACGTACCACGATCGCACCTGCTCTCTGCTTTGTGGATGACGATTTTTAGACGGTCTGCAGTGGCCCAAGTGCGCCGTGTCCCCGGAGACTCCATAATCGCACATTCCATAATCGCTTCTACAGTTCTACTACGTCGTCCGCTTAATTTAAAAACCCGGAAACGTGAGCGCGGGGTCATCATTAGCAACGGGAGACGACGCTCTGCTGGCTGCTACGACCGAAGCACTCGATGTGCGGCAGTGGAGATTAGGAGGCTGGTCAATGAGCCTGTCAGCTCACGCTTCGTTCGTACTACCTATACGCTTAGCATTTGTCCGTATACTATTAGTAATTTGAATCGTCGCGTAAGATAAATTAAGCAGGCTTATTTAGCATGCAAAACAAACAGGCACTAGCCACTTGGGGGTGTAGTGTAGCAGGCGTGCAGGGGAAGCAGGCAGACAGACATACCTCTGGGGTCATGAGCGTCTTGGGAATGACCCTGCGCGTGGACAGCAAGATGACAAAAAGGAGTGAGCCACACACACATTCTTCTGGGGATTCATGCTGAGAAAGAGAGAGAGAGACGGCTTACCCTATGACGTGGCGGCCACCGTCGTAAACGGCCTGGGAGACGAGCCCCATCAGCCCGATGCTGCCGCCGCCGTACACCAGGTCGATGCTGCGCGCCACCTGTGCACAGTAAGCACCAACAGTTACGAGACGGTTAAACTAGAAAAAGAGAAACGGGCCGAGGGCGTGACTGTTCCTTCCTGGTCGCGGTGGTCCGCGCGCGACCAGGAGCGCGCGCGCGATGTCTACCGCCCCGTGAGCTGGCGACGACCGGTGCAGTGCAGTGCTGCGCCGGCCGGCCGGCCGGCCGGTCGCCCTCTCTTCAATGCGACGATGGCGGTCCTTCTCCAATTATGGAGCCGCCGTGAATGCGGTAGGGTCGGCGGCTTGGCACGCAGCGACGGCGACCATCCAGATGCAGGTGGCTCTACGAGTACTCGCGCGCCCGCGCTACTAGTGCTTGTACTGTGAACTCGTGAAACAGAAGAGGCACGCGGGCGAAGGGAAATCCAGGGGAGGAGGATCCCAGCGGCACAGGGGATAGAGGAAGGGGAAAGGAAAGAACGGGTGATCCGCCAAAAGTTTAGTTCCGGTGTCGCTTTTGCAGAGTTCCATGCTGAATTTCGCAGAGATTACTTTGCGACTGTGTGGGTTCACAGGAGTCTAGAAATGCTCATAACGTGGAACGAAATTTGAGCCCCTCAGATGCTTATAAAGTGGAAGGAGGGAGTAGTATATGCGTCGAATTTAGCTGCTACTTGCGTCGATCTGAAAACTGCTGCGAGAAGCGGTTACTGGCGACGACAGAACTATCGATTAGAGAAGCTAGTAACCGACATCTCGGGAAGCTAGAACTAGCAGTACCGTCTACCACACCAACAAAGAGGTTGAGTGCAACGGCTACGGGCGAATGAGCGAGTTACCAGCTCGTTGCCGAGCTCGATGGCGGCGTCGTGGTAGCTGCGCTTCTTGCCCTGGCTGCTGCCGCAGAAGACGCAGATCCTCTTGAACCTCGACTGCCTCATAGTCATCTCTCCGTCTCTCCTCTTCTTCTCTCTCTGTGTCGCTCTATCTAGCAGAAGATATATGAGGGTGTTCGTATTTATCGCGCTTGCCTAATAAGCCTGGCCTTCACGGCTGCCGCGAGATGGTGCACACTGTTACGGCTGGCTAGCTAGCTAGTGCAGGCGAGGAGCGCGCACTACAACAATGGCCTCCTTGCTATGGAAATGCGAGTGCGCCACCATGGCTTATATAAAAGCGGGGAGGAGGGAGAGGCTGAGGGGTGCGCGCGGGTGGGGGAAATGCATGCACATGGAAAGGAAAAGAAAAAAAAAGAAGAAAAACGCTCCGCCTTCCCAAGGGCCGCGAGGCCAGGCCAGGCCCGCGAGCGCCGGTGCCGGCGGGGTGACGACTGGAGTGGTGGAGTAACTCGGCTTTCCTGTGAAGTGGACGGGCGCATGGGCTATTGACGGCTGACTCACCTTATCCGCCCGTGTTTTGCCGGTGAAAATCGCGTCGTGGCCGAAGGGACGGGTTCCTCTTTGCTTGCTGCTGGGTCGTCGCAGGGGACAGAGTCGTGTGCTGATGGTACTTGGCTCTGTTCTCCTAGAGGTGCGGCTGTCCTTGCGAGCGGACGAACGTCTCGTGTTCGTTCAATTCAACTACTAGCATAGTTCATGTGCCCGTAGGCGATATACGACCGTCGCAGAGGTGAGATACATGTGCTAATACACAAGGTTCCAAGATAATGGAAAAAATGGGGCTAATTTTAAATTGAACGTTATGGTCCAATATTTATGAGGCAGCAGACAAAACGGCTGTCTATTTGAGATCCACGTTCCCGCGTGAAGAACCATAACTGAGGCCGTCAATTGCTTTGGCATGTACTACTGAAGCACTAATGACAAAAAATAAATAATTATTATTGATAGCTACGTATCGAGGGACTATCATTTTTTGGCGCAAAATAAATCAATTAATCCAGAAGTTACATAAAATTGTCGCGTTTGTTTCCAGTACTATTATTAACGTAAAAAAATTGGCCTTCATCACCAAAGAAGATATTGATCTTTGAACACTGCCTCAACCATCCAAGCAACAAGCGCAACATCCGATCTGTTTCGCAGGGCTCGTGCACTTCGGAGTCCCGTCCAACAGCACCTCCAGCCCGCACCCATGGGCACGGGGGGCGCGACGGACGACAGCACGGGGCATCGGCGGGCGGGCGCGCGCGCGCGTGCGCGGCCGTCGGCGCGGCACGCGGGCCGACGCGGGGGCCATGCCGTACGTCGCCGTCAGCTAGTGCCCGGGGCCTGGACGACGAGGGAGGCCGCGCGCGCGTGCGTACGGGTTCGCTCCCGGCACGGCAGGGATGGGGTGTGGAATTCCGTGCGCGCGTCCGAGTCCGCGCCCCGCGCCCGGCCGGCCAGTACGTACGTACGTACGTAGCACGTCTCTGGCATTTGCTTGTTTCATTCGCATCATCGATGCGGCAACGTCTGACCGTGTGCCGCGACATCTATCACTTGTCCGCGCTCGTACGACTGTACATGCCCGATGGAGCAGGCCGGAGGAGCGAGCAGGGACTGGGCTGATGCGTTCGTGCTTGTACGTGACCGTTCTTGTGTTGCGGTCGACCGGAAATCTGTCTCAGGGAAAGGCCGGTCAGTTCCAACGGAGACTGACCTGTTTACGCCCGCACGTGTATGCCCCTCTGTGGGTAGAATCTCAGTTTTTTCTGCGCAATTTTACTGTTTCGTCACTAAACATTGTAAAGTTTAATGGCAATCTTTATACCGTCTTAAGAAAATTTCATGAAAAATACAGTATTGTCTTAAGAAAGTAAAGCAAAATAACGTTGTTAGATATATATGTGTTTCTACGTCTCCAACAGATTCGACATACGTTGGCTTGTACAACTAATACTGTAGTTTGTGTTTGTACCGCTGCTCCGGCGCCGATGGTCCTCCGTTACCGGCGTCCGTTGTTCGTGTTGTACGAAGAACCAAGTGATGAACAAAAAATATTCAATCTGTCAATATGCGGAAATCGATCAGATCAGTTTGTACAAATCAGCCAGGACGGTTTGTAAAAAGTTGTCAATTGGTAAATTGGATACTATAATCGAGGCATCATCCCGATCGACCGATTCATTTCTTCTTTTATCTACCTTTTCCAACTCCACTGTTTTGTAGACTACGCCGTAAGGTGCGGGTTTGCGAGACACACACGGACGTGCTTGTGTAGTGGCACGTTTCCTTGTCAAAACCAAACAACCAAAAGCGCACGAGAACGACTCCACAGCAGAGTACCAATCCTTCTTCCGGTCCTTAATCTCTTTTCTAAACCTGATCACAGAATCAAAGAGGGGAACAAATCTCATCTCCTCTGAGCCTGATTACATCATCAATCAAGAACAAAAAGTTCCATCGGTCCTAATTACGTTACGCATCACCACCAGCACCACCACCACAGGATTTAATCACCCAATCAGTGGCACTGAAATAAACAAACCACCAAAACAGTTGTGAATCAGATACACCGAAAAAGCCACGATGCTTTTCAACTTTAGCTTTTAGTAACAGCCCTGCATCTGCATGCAACCAAGATGCTACCCTCCTCCTGAACTTCCCTGATCGTCCCAGATCCAAAACACAGAGAGGGTGATCAATCAAGCAAACGGGAAATAAAGCGAGCCATGCATGAATCCACCCACTTGATGAGGGCGCCACTGTTCTGTTGCGCCAGGCAGGCTCACGCATCGCACATTCGCACCCGGCAAAAAAGACGCCTTTCTGCGACGCGCACCACCCGCGGGGAGCCAGACCTGGGACACGGTTCCCGGCGCTGATGAACCGGTGGCTGACACTGAGAATATTTCAAAACGGCGCTGGGTTTCATCGAGCGAGGCGACGGCGGTAGAATATTCCGACACGCCGGTGCACACCCTGACACAACCGGATTTGACCGCCATTTGACTGAGGAGCCCGTGTCACGCTGCGTGCATGCCTCAAGGGAAGGCATGCAGGCCTCCCGTCAGTGACTGGCCGAACGATTCCACCCTCTCGACACGTAAACAACAAGTCACTTCACCCACTGCCGACGAGCTCGCACGCCACAAGGCGCCAAGCTCCTCCGGCAGGTGACTTCGCTTCCAATCTTGCAGTAATAGCTATTAGAAACTCTGATGTCTAATTACTACATAGCAAGTACTTGATATGTTGCTAGTCTGAAAACTAATCGCGGCAAGTACGCCATCGATGGCCACGCGAAGGGACAGGCACCTGGGGAAAGGAGTGCGAGCGAAGGGAGCGGCGAGAACATCCAATGATCAAGGAGAAGCTAGGGCGGTCGCGGCCGGCCGGTCGGTCGGACAGGCACTCTCATCAGCTGGCACCCATCGACGGACGAGCATGGCCCATGCGCGCACCAAGCAAAGACCCACGCACGCACGCAGGCCAGCCAGCCAGAGGACGGAGGAAGACGATGATGGTGGTGGCGCATTAGGCACGCATCGCCCCTAGTCTTATTCTATGCGCCGGTCATCTTCCTGCCCCCCGCGTGCCCCGGGGACAGGGGACAGGCGCCTTTTCGGTAATGCTGATCCTGCAGGGTCGCCCACTCGCGGCTCACCCATCGCCATGGGCACCTCGCCCAGCAGAGCAGCCCCCCACGCCGCTGTGCCGTGCCACCCCGCGACGCGAGCGCGCGCGCGCTCTGATCCATGCGTCCATGGCTCCATGAAGGAGCACGACCATCACTCGCGCTGATCGAGGGGGCCATTATGCGCACGTTCCTGCCACACACACCTGGGGTTTGCATGCTCCTCGATCACTGCTCCCAACACTCAATAGAACAGAGGGTTCACTAGCACATTCTTGTCGGCAACATCAACGAGGAGTAAACACTACACTATGCTGACAACATTGACAGGAGCAATTATATACATTGAACTATATTTTTTATAGTAAATATCATTTATTTTAGAACGGATGGACTAGTACGATACTGTATGTACTATGTAAACATTGTTTAGCCCTTCGTCTATTTGTTCTTTTTTTTTGAACTGGTTAGCTCGGTACCGCAAATACTAGCTAGCAATAGGATGAGTTTCACAGGTTGCGATGTGTTCTCCCATCCCCTCTCTCCTAGACACACAGAAGCAATTATAGAACAGAGTGCGAGGACACTTGGGCTCAGCTTTTTGGAAACGCTCGTCGGAGGTACCTGCACAAGGCGCCTTTGAACTTGGAGCCACACAGACAGCACGACTCATAGGGACACGGGCTAGCTAGGCCAGGAAGAATAATCAACAGCCTTCCTCGCCTTGGGGAGTACACAATGATTTTTGGTAACGGCTGAGGACCAGGTTGCCACCGGCCAATGGAGCTGAGTCGCTTCCGTTTCCACGTCTCTGCACCAGCTGCCTGGAATGATTCGGCCCCCAGTGTACTCGGCACTATAATACTGCGAAAATCATACACCCCAAGAACCTCGAAGCGCAAGCTGCCCCTGCTCCACTCTCTTTCTCCAGGTTAAAATTTATTGTCCTTTTTGTCTGTCTCGACTGATGATGGTTTTACTGGTTCCGTTCCATGATGATGTACCGCTAGCCAGTTCAATTGAGCTGTTTTTTTATCGTGCATGGAGTTTGAAGATAACTAGACGACGTTAGGACCACAGGAATTCGAATGGGCACAGATGGAAATGAAATTGCACTAATTGATCCGGTAAAGTCGCTCATGCGTCACAAACAGCTTGCCCCACCCCATCACCTAGAATAAATGGAAAGGAGAAAAAATTCGGCTACTTGCACAAAAGATAATAATTGACCCATTGTAATTGGAAGTTTGATGAAATTGTACAATAGTACTAGTACATAACTTTGACCAATGGTGGCACCACCAAAAATCTCAATCACTTTTTGGGTCACCATGAAACCGGATAAGTTGAGAAAGAGACGCCTACTATAATCTTCATCCAACTCCATTAGTTGATCAACGAGGACAGTGATGTTCAAAAGGAAGTTGCCTTGAGCCATGGAACGACTATATATTTTGCCTATTTTTTTCTTAACTTATGTTCATGTGCTAAGTAACTAGTCTAGGTCTGCACGGACTAAGTAACGTTGGATGATATGACTTGGTAAAATATTGGGATCTATGTATCCCCACTCGCGAAGCTAGGTTCACCTTCCCTGGTGTGCACCAGGGTTAAAATCAAATTCTCGTTTAAATAGCACGTAATTTGTAGGATACTCCCTACGTTTTAAATTATTTGATGCTGGTTAGTTTAAAATTGAACTAGCCCACATCAAAGAGAGTATTATATAAAAATTTACACATGAAAGAAGCGAGGCACCAGGTCAACTTCAGCGCTAGCTTCGCCACTGGCATCCCACGGCTTCGACGTGCAGCTCGTACAGAGCCGAGGTGGCTGCCCCTGGAAATGACCTGTCGAGTTCCACCACTGAATTAAAACCCACCCGGAAAAGAAGCGTGCGCGCCAACATAAACCGCATTCAGCACGACACGATCAGTTGGGCGGTAAAAAGCTAAAGCGCCCGCGCGCTTACCAGTCCACGGAGACGGCGACACTGGCGAGAAGAAAGGCCGCAAGGCGTCGACACGAGTCGCCGTGGCGGAAGTGGAACGCGCGCGCGCGGCGAGGGCCAGGAGGACACGGGCGAGCCGCCCGCCCCCGCGGTGGAAGCTCCCACGAACGCGTCGATCCTTATCCGTTTCCTCTCCCCCCCCCCCCCCCCCCCCCCCCCCAAAGCGTCAGGGGTCAGTGCGCGGACGGATCAAGCCACGAACGAACGAAAGGCGAAGCCTCGCCCCGTGTCCACCGCTTCATTCGACACCGTCTCGCTCGTCGGCCTCGCGGTGGAGTCAAACAGCGATGTGGATCACGTGGTCTGCTTGCAGTGTCTGGCTGTCTGCTCGTGCCTCCACTCCTCCGAGGGGCCGTGGTCCACGCCCGGCAGCGCCGGTGCGGCAGCGGCAGGGCCCGCCTCATTACGCGTCGTTGCCGTCGATCGGCACACGTCACGGGCCGGCGTCTCGCTGAACTTGTCATCTGTGAAAACCGAGCTCGATCGGACTTGTGAAACAATCATCTGGGTACGCAAGTTGTTTGATTCGTGCTCTCAAAACAAAGCTTTTTTATCGCATGTTTATCGGAGATAGATAGATAGATAGATAGATAAAGGGAGAATCACGAAGAACGTAATAGCTAGTGTCACTTTATTATTTCCTCCGTTTTGAAATAAATGATGTTTAGGATAGTTAATTTAGTTTATTGAACTAAATTAGTTGTTTTAAACGTTATTTATAAACTAAATTAGCTGTCTTAAATGTTATTTATTTCAAAACAGAGTGAGTATCACTGATTCTTGAGCCCAGGATGGACAGACCAAGACATAGATCCCGACCGGCAACTAAACCACTGAATTGAAAGCAAAGCAGAAGCCGGCACCTACTATAGCAATGGCAGCAAGCAGTGGCCGCGCCTGGCAATGCAGGCAGAGCAGATAAGGAGCCGGGAGCGGCGGGGGGCCAGGCCGCGCTGGACGCGGCCCCGGCCGGCAGCCGCGCGACATCAACGCCAGGCAGTCCAGTCCAGCGCTGCCTGCCTCGGTCCCGCGGCATCATTTCGGACAGGAACCCGGCTGCCGGAGAGGGAGCCATCGATCGAGTAGGGAACGGAGGGCCGCTAGCTTAGCTATCCACTCGGTCTCGCTGAAGGAACCAGACGTCCGACTCACTTCCCACCGCGCACGGGCGCGACGGCCAGCGGCGACGGCAGTGCGAATGCTGTGGTTGGAAACTGCCTCAGCCCTCAACTGAGATTTTTCTCGCGATCCAAAGAAAAGTGTTACGTGTCCTGTCCTCTTGATCTTACAATCCCTTTTGTCTGTCTGGGGGCATCTGCGTAACAAGCACGACAGAACGGTGCTCTGCACACTTGCGCCTAAAATTGCGGAGCCAGCACTGCTCAGTCATTGCAACCTCAAGTTGCCACTGCGCCCGCATCGTGCCGGTCTGCCGGAGAGCAGGCTGTGGATCAACTCCTCAAGCTTCTGCGAGGCGGCGATTGGTCGAAGCAACAGCGACCGTTCACCGGCAGAATGATCTCCAGGAGCTCGTGCGACCGTGTCTCCTCCTGGACACGGCAACCGTCGTAGCTGGCGCGCGAACCAGGCGAATGATTCATGCCGGCGCGGCACCTGAGGACGCCATGGTCAGAGAATCAGAGATCAGAGCAGAGAATTAGAGGGCACCGGCTCTGAGGACGCCATCGATCTGCTTCTTGCACCAAATGAAATATGCGCCTTGCAAAATTGCCAAAAAAAGATTACCTGAACAGCTTGGGCTGCTTGGCATCGTATGGACAGGTGGTTGACACGGTAGGCAGTGTTACGAGCGCAACAGGGAGGTGCGTAAAACCACTGCAGATTTCAGAAGAATTTATCTTGACAAGAATTACCATGCATGGGACATCGAAGTAATACCAGATTGCCCAGTACATTGTTCCTTTCTTAGCCATGGTCAAATGTCTCCCGACAGATGATCGAACCAGCTTTGCATCCTCATGTCCTTTAGTATGCAAGTCTCCAAACATGCTGGGCATCAGCTCGACATTTTGGCGCCATTCCATGCCCGTCATGGTTATCATCTGTCATGTCTATAGCACCCCCAATCCTTGTGCTGGGATTCGGTTCCTGCTGCTGGTGACTGCACAAGAAGCTTCAAAGAAATTTGAACAATGGAGAAGCGAAGCCAGAATTACTTGTATCTGTCTTGTACAAAGACAACTTCAAGTCATATTTTTGCAAACATTCACATCAATGCGTAACCAGCACAATGTTTTGCTCGCGCGATAGAACGTGTATTACAGTTACTCAAATACCAAAACGAATCAACTTCAGGGACAAGAATACAAGTGCTAGTTCCTGACGTACACTGTGCAACATCGACAGTCAAGTACGAACTTGGACAAGAATATCAAGCAGTAAGACGAAAACGACTAAAGCACATGCACGACAAAGAAAAATATGATGGTTAGAGCGCTAGCAGACGAACACCGACTCGCTCAGTCCAGAAGCTTTGGCTTTCGGCCATGCGCCAGATGCTCACATAGATCTCAGGAGATGCTAGACTGGTGGAAGAGATCTTTGGAACTTGACTTGAGATCAAGGAGACCATAAGCCTTGTGTGCGGAACAGCGGAAGACTATCCTTGTCGTCTTCCATCCAAACAAGGAATTTCATGCTTGAGAGATTCCCTCAACTTGGTTTTCCCACAGTGACCACTGAATGACCAAAAAAAACTGGCGCCAAAATAAGACCAAAATTCAACGGGTTTGGTACTCCGGCAACGTTTTGCACCTTGCGTGGTGAACACACACATTTCGCATATGTATGCTGAGGTGTTATGTCAATGCATAAAACTATGAAGATAGAGAGACATGGTTCACAATAACACACCTCTGATTAGCTTTCAACCGGAGGTGGAAACAGCTCCTCTGCACCTCATGTAGATGCAGGCCAGCTCTCCTCCACCCTAGCCCACTTTTAGCCACTGACGAGCAGGGAAGAGTAGATGGAGATGACTCATCTTAATGTCGTCTAACCACCTGTCTAACTAATGGATGAACAAGAGGAAAATGTTCCTTAACAAAGTACAGTGGGCCCTAAATGTTAGACTCTATAATTATGTGTAGGTTACAGAGGTAGTTTAGTTTTTAGTGAGGGATTAGGGTTAGTGGTAGTTTAGTCTTTTCCCTTCATCTAATCCCTCTATATAATCATCCCTGTACCCCTATTATTTTCATCATCTAATACAACCACCATTAGTCCTCTAATATGGTATCAACTAGGAATTAATTAGGATTAGAGATTAACCCTAACCCTAATGGCCCAGCCGTCGCCGCCAGGGCCTGCGCCGCCGCCGGTGCGCCGCCCGCTGGAGCCGCCGCCACCCTCGCCGGCATGCCGCCCGCCGGAGCCGCCGCCGGCGCGCCGCCCGCCTGCACAGCCGCACTGCCCGTCCATGCCGCTGCCATCGCGCCCTGGGCCGCTGCTAGATCCGCCGCCACCATCGCCCGATTTCGGGTAGAGCCGGCGCGCGCCCGGGGGAGCCGTCGCCGCCCCTAGAGGGGCTGGCGCGACGCTGTTGCCCCCTGGACCGATGCCCCCTGGCCTGCAGCCGCCGCTGCTGCCTCTGGTGTGGTTGGTGCGCCCACATCCGCCCCCGGATCTGCCGCCCACTAGTCTGCATCCGCCGTCGCCGGAGGGGCTGGCGCGCCCACCTCCGGCCCCGGATCTGCCGCCCCTTCTATGACTCCGAGGACCGGTCCGGCCGCCAGCGGACCTCTTGTAGGTACCACCGGCAAACCCGCCACCGCTGTCGTTTTCATGACAGGTACCTCTAGTCCACGTGACTCTATAGACGGGAGCACCATGACTACTGTCCCGCCGATTCCGTTTCTAGACGCCGGTGCCGCTGATGATAACGCAACTTCTTCTTCCTACGACACCGACACAACGGACACCTCCGACATCGCCGCAGCACTGGCTCCCTCTCGCGAGCACGAGCGGGCACTCGCTCTCGCCCTAGAACAGGAGCATGCCTCCGTGGCAGCTCTATCTCACCAGCTCGAGGAGAGCGCTCATCGACCGATGAGTGCTGCCCACGAGCCTCCCTCGGACGCTGGTACGTACTCGACTTCACTTGTGGCCGCTCTTCATGCGCAGGCCGCCGGGATTCAGAACATCCGGACGCTCGTGTCGGTTGTTCTCAGCTCTGAGTCCACTTCATATGCTCGGTGGCTCGATCTGGTGCTCCTCAAGCTGAGGTGTTACTGCCTCGACGACCACGTCCTCCAGGATGACTCTTCAGCTCTAGTCTCCTGTATCAGCATGGACAACCAAGTCCTATCTTGGATCCTTGGCTCCTTGACGGAGGAGCTACAGGACATTGTGAGGCAGCGTGATGGCGGCACTGCTCGACGGGCTTGGCTGGTCCTTGAGCAGCGGTTTCTAGGGAACCGCTCGACTCGAGCCCTCCACATCAGCACTCAGTTCCAGAACACCGTCTAGGGTGACCGTTCTGTCTCCACCTACTGCTGGAAGATGAAGGGCATGGCAGATGCCCTACGTGACCTTTGTGAGCCGGTCACCGACAGCGCCCTTGTTCTTCGGGCCCTTCAGGGCCTGAATGAGCGCTATTGTCACCTACGGACGTGACTACTCCGACTGGAGCCACTCCCTACCTTCGAGAAGGTATGGTATGATCTTGAACTTGAGGAGATCACTGCAGGAGGCTCTTCTGGCTCTGGGTCTGCAACATCCTTTTATGGCTCTGGGAAGTCCCATCGTCCACCATTACCAGCTGCTGTTGGACCGCCGTCACGACCACCTTCCACTCCAGGCACTCCTGCCAGTACTGGAGGTGGAAATCGTTGCCGCCGAGGCAAGCACGGCGGCCGTGGTGGAGGTAGCAGTGCAGGCGACACTCCTACCCACTGCTCCGACTACTGGTGGTAGCGGTGGTACCGGCCAGAGAGGTGCACCCTGGTCCACACCCTACAACCCGTGGACTAGCCAGATCTACATGTGGCCTGGGCCATCTCCGGGTTCTCAGCCTCCACGACCACCACGCCCCGAGCCGACGTTTGTAGCCACCCCGGGCTATAGTGGACCAACCTACAGTACTGGTGGGCCGCCGACTCAGGCCTACGGTGGGCTTGGCTACCCTTCTGGCGGATAGTCACCCTCGACCTATGGAGGCACCGACTATCCTGTCGGGTACTCGGAGCCGTCGGCACCTCTCCAGGAGCCACCCTCGATGTGGGATCGACAGTTGTTTGCTTCTTCCTTTAGCACCATGCACCTTACTCCACCAGGTGCCGACTCGGTAGTTGACTCCGGAGTGTCATACCATACCACTCCTAATCCTGGTATACTCTCTTCCACCCACCCTCCCAATCGCTCTTTTCCTTCATCTATCATTGTTGGAAATGGGTCTGTTCTTCAGGTCACCTCAGTAGGTGATTCCGGTATCCCGGGGTCTTTCCAGCTTAAAAACATTCTTGTCGCTCCGGATATCATTCATAATTTGCTTTCTGTCTGTCGTTTTACCACTGACAACAATGTTTCCATTGAGTTTGATCCTTTTGGTTTGTCTGTGAAGGATCTTTCTACCCGGCGACCTCTTTTTCGATGTGATAGCTCGAGGCCCCTATACACACTTCGGGTTCCTACTTCCGCTGCATCACCACCTTTTTCTTTGACTACGACAGCTTCATCCACCATTTGGCATCCGCCCGCTTGGCCACCCTAGTGCAGATGCTATGTAGAAGTTGTCCAGTAGTTCTGTTATCTCGTATTCTAGGGGCACACATGACTTCCTATGTCATGCTTTTCAGCTTGGTCGCCATGTTCGACTTCCTTTTCCCACTTCTGTGACTCATGTTGAGCACGTGTTTAATCTTATACATTTTGATTTGTGGACATCTCCCATTACTAGTGTATCGGGCTTTAATTATTACTTGGTGATCATTGATGATTTTTCTCACTTTAACTGGACTTTTCCATTACGATTGAAGTTTGAGACTTTCGTTACTCTTTCTCACTTCTTCGTTTGGATTTCTACTCAGTTTGGACGCACCATCCGAGCTGTCCAGTGCGATAACGGATGCGAGTTTGATAACTCTGTGTTTCGTAACTTTCTCTCCGCACATGGGGTACAGCTACGCATGTCTTGTCCGTATACCTCTCCTCAAAACGGCAAGGCAGAGCGTATGATTCACACCACCAATGATGTCATGCGCTCCCTGATGTTCTAGGCATCTGTTCCAGCCCGATACCCAGTGGAGGCTCTCCATACTGTCACATTTCTGATTAATCGTGTTCCCACCAAGGCTATTCGTGCCTCCACCCCCTACTTTGCTCTATATGGCACCGATCCTCTTTACGCCACGTTCGAGTTTTTGGGTGCGCTTGCTACCCTAACCTTTCCGCCACTGCCCCGCATAAGCTTGTGCCCCGCTCGATACGGTGTGTTTTTCTCGGGTATTCCCTTGATCATAAGGGGTACTGGTGCTTAGATCTCACAACTCATCGTCTTTTGATCTCTCGGCACGTTGTCTTCGATGAGTCCTCCTTTCCTTTCTCCACTACCTCTTCCGGTTCCACCACAGAGCTGGATTCTCTTTTTCCCACTGACCCCGAGGCTGCTCCCCAGCTGCCTTGGACTCTTTCTTCTGCAGGTTCGACACATGATACGTCTCAGGTGCCCCTGACGTCACCTGCTGCACCACGTGCGGCATCGACGCCTCCAACGTCACCCGCTGCACCTCGGTGACCCCTACGTCACCAGCTGCGCCACGTGCGGCCTCGGCTTCCCCGACGTTACCTACTATACTTCAGATGGCCCCGACGTCACCTACTGCGCCACGTGCGGCACCGACGCCTCCGGCGTCACCTGCTGCGCCTCGGGTGACCTCTACGTCACCAGCTGCGCCACGCGCTGTCTCAGCTTCCCTGACGTCACCTGCAGCGAGCCCGACGCCACCAGCTGCGCCACTCACGACACCGACGATGACTTCTGGCTTCGCTGACTCCCGCACTTGTCTACCAGCCACGAGCGTGGGTGGGGTGGGGGTGGGGGTGGGGGGCTGCTCTAGCTGTGCCACGCGCGGCATCGAGACCCACTCTCGTCTACCCACGATGAGAGAAGGTTGTTGTACCCGAGCGACCGGTGTACAACCCTCCTCTTCTCCACAGGGATCCTGGTCATTCGATGGTGACTCGACGTGCGTCCGGGAGTCTCTGGCCAGTTGAACGCTTCGCCGGGGCCGCCTTCTCGTCGACGACATCTCCACCGACTGACCCTTCTTTGATCTCACCCATACCTACTTCCGTGCGTAGCGTCCTCGCCGACTCTCACTGGCGCCGCGCTATGGAGGAAGAGTATGAGGCCCTACTTGCCAACCAGACCTGGGATCTAGTTCCCCGCCCTGGTCGTGGCAATGTTGTCACGGGCAAGTGAGTGTTCACACATAAGAAGAAGGCGGACGGTACCTTGGAGAGGTACAAGGCTTGATGGGTACTTTGGGGTTTCACTCAGCGCCCTGGAGTCGACTACGACGAGACCTTCAGCCCGGTGTGAAGCCGACGAACGGTTTGTACCGTTCTATCGCTGGCTCTCTCGCGTTCTTGGCCTATCCACCAGTTGGACGTCAAGAATGCCTTCCTCCACGGTACACTGACCGAGATGGTGTACTGCAGTCAGCCAACACGATTTGTTGATTCAGCTCACCCAGACATGGTCTGTAAGCTGAACAAATCCTTGTACGGACTGAAGCAGGCACCGCGAGCCTGGTATAGCCGGTTCGCCTCCTTCTTGGTCTCACAGGGGTTCGTCGAAGCTAAGTCGGACACTTCGTTGTTTGTCTATCGACGTGGCAGTGACACTTCTTACCTTCTATTGTACATCGATGATATTGTACTGACATCATCTAGTCCAGCTCGTCTTCAGCGCACCATTTCTACCTTACAACAGGAGTTCGCTATGAAGGACCTGGGCCGCCTCCACCACTTCCTGGGTATTGCGATCGAGGATCGACCAGGCAGTTTGTTCCTGCACCAGCGACAGTACTGCCTGGATATCCTCCAGTGAGCGGGCATGGCTGAATGCAAGCCGTGCTCCACTCTAGTGGATACTCAGGCGAAGCTCTCCGCTACCGACGGGACACCCGTCTCTGACCCTACTACTTACAGGAGTCTTGCAGGTGCTCTTCAGTACCTCACCTTAACCAGACCGGATATCTCGTATGCGATTCAACAGGTGTGCCTCCACATGCATGACCCGAAGGAGCCGCACGTCACCGCTGTGAAGCGGATTCTTCGGTACCTGTGAGGTACAATCGACTACAGCCTCCTCCTTCGACGTGACGCGGACTCTGAGCTGGTCGTGTACACCGACACTAACTGGGTAGGCTGCCCGGACACACGACGCTCTACTTCTCGGTACACCGTCTTCCTAGGTGGTAACCTCGTCTACTGGTCCTCGAAGCGATAGCCCGTGGTGTCGTGCTCGAGTGCTGAGGCGGAGTATCGCGCCGTGGCTAACGGCGTGGCTGAGGCCTCCTGGCTTCAGCAGCTGCTTCAAGAGCTCCACACTCCCGTCGCCAGGAGCACCGCGATCTACTGCGACAACGTCAGTGTCGTGTACCTCTCCACCAACTCGGTCCAGCATCAGCGCACAAAGGATGTGGAGATCGATCTCCATTTTTTTCGTGAGCGGGTTGCACGTGGCGAGGTTCGGGTACACCATGTCCCGACGACGACAGTTCGCCGACATCTTCACGAAGGGCCTCTCGTCATCGCTGTTCTCCGAGTTTCGGTCCAGTCTCAACATCTGTAGTGGGTAGATGTTGTGGCTGCGGGGGGTGTTAGAATCTGTAATTATGTGTAGGTTACAGGGGTAGTTTAGTCTTTAGTGAGGGATTAGGGTTAGGGGTAGTTTAGTCTTTTCCCCTCACCTAATCCCTCTATATAATCATCCCTGTACCCCCATTATTTTCATCATCTAATACAACGACCATTAGCCCTTCAATACTAAAGTCTATTTATAAAAAGTAGACATATATTACTCAAAGGAGACCAAACATAAGAAGATATGAAATGACAATGTAGTACTTTCCCCATCTTTTGAGTTTTGATTGCTCTAACTAGTAAAACTGTTTATCCTTCTTGCATACTCAACGAGTGCTGCAAGGACATGCATGACTTCGTTTCTGGCAATAGCAGACTAATGTTGCACAGTATACAATCATACATCTGAAGTTTATTGGCTTTAGCTATTGCAAATTTCCTCCTCTTTGGGCTTGTTTGGGTACACTCAATCCACATGGATTGTAGTGGATTGGGGTGGAAAATGAACCAATTTCCCCCTCAACCCCTCTTAATCAAACGGATTAGAGTGTATTCTCCATTATCCATAAGGCCCTTACTGTACCGTTAAAAGATAAAACAACCATTATTCTCTATAACAGATGTAACTATTAAAAAATGTCCGCAGCCAAGAAATAAAAGCAATTCTCCCAAGTGAAAAAAGAGTTAATTAAAGCTAATAAACCCAAATAAGCCCAGCCAGGCAAGAGAAATTATTTGTCGGATGTCCTTTCTTATCTTCATCCCTTCTTCAACATCGCCACCATCACAGTGGGCAGCATCAAGTATTATAGTATATGTAAAAAGATCGGGTCCGATACGTTGGTACCTCATCATCTTAGTTATTGTGGAATTTCTCTTGTCAATCCGAGTAATAGATAGCCATTAATAAGGCTATTGTAGGTGACTATATCAAGCTCCATTCCTTCTTTTGTCGCTTTATAAAAAAATATTGTATGCTTCTTCCACAGAACCTACTTTACATAGACCGTCTATAAGGATTGAATATTTGTCTCCTGCTTACACAATGCAGACGTGAGGCCGTTAAATGTTGAGCTCCACCTTGTCGTGCCCAACTTGCCGACTGAAATTGCCTAGAGAGGGGTGAATAGGCTAAAATACCTGAAATGACTTAATTAAACGAGATTAGAACTCAGGAGCCGGACTAGTCTGGCTTAGGGGCGGACTAGTCCGATCAACCTGCTGGAAAGGCCTAAAAGGCCGGACTAGTCTGCCTTGGAGGCGGACTAGTCTGGTCAAACTGTCGGAAAGATCTAAAACTTGATTTTTAAGGGGTTTCTCCAAATTTTAGTTTAACAAAATATGGATGAGACAACTAGCACTTCTATACGACAAGTGTGACAGAATATTGAAATGAATTGCAAGAGTGTGACGATGTATAGCGAAATAATTAAAATAAACCCTAATTAATCTTGATCTTCAAAGAAATGTACATGCAAGAGAGACACTGAGGATTTTTTCCCGAGGTTCGATTCCACTCAGGAATCTACGTCCCTGTTGAGGAGTCCACAAAAGACCGGGTCTAATAACCCTTTCCTCACCAAGTCACCACTAAGGCCAACCCGGTTCTTCACTATCTCAAGGGTGAACTTATAAAGTTTTGGGGCTGCTCACAATCTGAGGCTCTCACTTGATCACTTCCACAAACTTCACAGATCTCACAAGCCACAGATCACACCAAGTGCACGATATCACTCCAAGAGCCTAAACGCGAAGTTCTTGCTTCTCCTCTTCTCACACACCCAAATTCACTTAAGAATTGACTCTAGAGGTTCAGTAGGCAAGAGATAAGGATTAAGGGGGCTCTTGGATCGCTATGGCGGCGCTAGGGTTCCAGGTTTTTTTATGACGTCGGGGCATCTCCTTTTATAAAAGTCCCGAAGCTAACCGTTGCCATCTACCGAAAGTCCGGACTAGTCCGCCTCACACTGGACTAGTCCGATCTCACAGAGGAACTATTTGTCCGGGTGAGAACGGACAAGTCTGGAGGACCCGGACTAGTCCGGCCACTAAGGCGGACAAGTCCGGTCCACCAAGACTTAGCCATGGGAGCTCTCATCTCACACCCATACGGACTAGTCCGCCTTAGAACGGACTAGCCCGAACTCACACATGAACTCTTAGTCCGTGTGAAAACAGATAAGTCTGGCTAGCCCGGACTAGTCTGGCCACTCAGGCGGATAAGTCCGGTCTACCAGGACTTAGCCCCAAAAACACTCTGACCTAGAGAGAAATGGACTAGTCCGTCCAAAACGGACAGGTCCAATCTCAATCAGGAACTCTTAGTCCGCCCTAAAACGGACTAAGTCATAGGACTTCCGGACTAGTCGGCCTCTTCCCCCGGACAAGTACGGCCTGCCCAACTTTACCTCTCTACCTCTTCCACTAAGAATTTGACACTTCTAACGCTTTGAGCTCTCTTCTATGATCTCAATGCACTTGACACACACACTCTTTCTTTTACACGGCTAGCCTACTAAAGACTCAAGTGAAACCTTAATTTTTACTCTTCGAGTCTTCGACACCCTTCTTCATCTTTTTCCTTTTTTTTTGAGAGTTTAGGTGCCCGCCTTGGAAATGTCTTGTGCTTATGATCATCTCAGCTCATTAGTCTCTTAATTTGTCGCCATCAATCATCCAAAACCCACGGGGATGCCTAGATGCACTTACAATCTCCCCCTTTTTGGTGATTAATGACAACACAGTAAGTTTCAACATAAGAGGTAAAAAATTTATTTTTATAAAAAGTGTATGTATGCAAAACTCCCCCTGAATGTATGCAAGAGTAAAAGAGGGGAGTTGGCATACATTCACATGTTATGGTGGGGTGCCTACGTGTTGTGCTCAAAATAAAAAATGTGATGAGACAATAAGCATAAAACATCCATAAAATCCAACACGTAGTGTTACACAAAAGATAAGCATGCATAAAACATAAAACATAGATAGCCATGTCCAAAAGAGTCATGTCCAAAAGATCTATTACGAGACTAGAAGATGATAAAAAATAGGACATCCTTTTCATATTCCCCCCCCTTTGGCATCAAGGCACCAAAAAGGGAAGGAGGGAGGGAGATACCCTAAGTCTACTCGTCATCTTCTTCGTCTTCTTCTTCATCGCCATTTTCATCGCTCCCCGTAGCCTCCGTATCCTCTTCTTCTTCGTCGACGGTGGTGGATGGAGGCACAGCCTTGGAAGAGCTTCCATCTTCCCTGAACTGGGCGAGCTCATCAGCGGTGAACTCTGGATATGGAGTGAGTTCCCCATCACTCTCCTTAGGGGGAGACATGGGTACCTCAAGCTTGTCACACACAGCCTTGAGGTACTTCTCATGATGCTGATGCCTCTCCATGCATCGAGTTCGGACATCCACACGCCGACGGGAGGCAAAAAGTGCGTTGAAGCACTTGAAGAATCCGCTCATGGGCTGTGGAGGAGGAGATGATGGGGGAGCCGCTGAGCTAGACGGAGGTTGAGCATTTTTTTCTCCTTGAGGGTTCTGGCAGAATGGGGGGTAGCTGAGGACGGAGAGGTTGATGAGTGACATCCTTGACAAAGATTATCCCCGATACCTTCTCAATTAGGCACATGATGTACGGTGCATAACCACATGAGCGGATGGGAGTGTGAGAGATGTTGAAGATGTTATCATAAATATGCTCAACAAGGTTGAACTTCTCTTCACCATCTATCAAGAGGAGGAGATGCCTTAAGTTTTCTTGAATTACCCCTGCATCTCCATCCTTGGGGGCAATGGTCCCCCTCAGAATCCGGTCGAGGATGCTATAGAACGGCTTGATGCTCCTAGCAAGCCCTCTCATAGGCCAAGTCTCTGTGCAAACCTCTCATAGGTGACTGAGTACTGCTCTCCATGAGTCATTCAGGTGATTTTCTGGTCACCGTAGGTGGAGAAGTACACAGTGGTGTAGAACTGCACAATTACCTCAATGTTCCAGTCATACTTGAAGATCATGATTTCCTTGATTCCATGGCGCTCTGCGGCTTCAATCACTGCATCAAAAGCTTTGTGGTCCCTTTTGGCCATGTAGTACCAATCTACCCATTAAGCTTGAGTGATTGGGGTCTTCATTTTTAGGTACACCAAGCGGTAGTAATTGCAGTGAAAGTCACACCAAAACCTAGGGTCGGCTGTGTGCTTCTCATAGTCATAGACTTTATCCATCCTCAACCTTCTCGCCTTTTCAGCCCCCTTTCCTTTGAATACAAATGTCGGATTGTTGGGCTGCCGGTTTGGGTCTCTAGCAGGGGCAGCCATCTTTAAGGGGCCGATGGGCTTCGGTTGCCCTTTCTCTCTAATTTTTATCCCTCCTGCTCTGTTTGTCGGTGCTTTGGCAGTTGCCTTTTTGTTCTTGGGCCGCTCAGGAAGTGGAGCCTTACCCTTCTTTGGATCACGAGAAACCCTACCCTCGGATTCCTTTTCCTTCTCTTTATCTCCCAAGGTGACCAACCTCTTTCTCTTGGGCTCTAAGGCACTAGCAGCTTGGGAGCTCTGGGCTTCACGTTCGTCCCTTTTCTTTCTCAGTTGATCCTTCAAGGATTCTTCAATGGCTTGGGCAATTTGTGCCTCCTCGTCGAGATCATGCTTCTTATTTGTTCTTGCATCTCGACGGATGGCTTCTTTAGCCGCTTGGGCCTCCTTTTCTGCCCTTTCTTCGGCAATGCGCCGATGAAGGGCTTGTCGAGCCTCCTTGGCCGTAGGACTTGGAAGGCGAGAGCTTTGGTCGGAGTTCGACATATTTCCTGAGAGACAGGATATTAGAGGTCAAGGAAGTGGAATATTGCAAGAGAATTCATGAAAAATGGCTAAAGTTGGAGTTTGTTTTGTGTAAACCGGACTTGTCCGTTAAAGGATCAGACTGGTCTACTCGAGAACGGATTTGTCAGCCCAAAACCGGACTAGTCCAGGTTATACAGAAAGAACCCTAACCCTAACAATTTTTCGCAAGAACTTCAAATTAAGTTGCAACACTCCTAGGCTATGATTGCATCGACACTTGGAACAACATTTGTGAAGAGTTTTTTATCAAAAGACCTAAGAGTGAATAAAAGGAAGGTGACACGACACCACGGTCTTGTTGAGCCAGGATCACGCTGAGGGGTGCTGCGTTGCACAGCACCGGATAACACACGTCAAAGGTACAAAGCGGAAGCAAAATTTTATTAGATAAACAAGTTTATGACCATGTTTACATCAAAATAGTTCCAGTCTACACTCACGGGCGTAGACTACGCATCAAGTCCACGTTCAGCCCTTGAACGTGTCCTTGCTAGCACACACGCACACTAACTCTACGGCGTGCACGACTCCCACTCGACGGGGTTCCCCTCCTGGGGTTCCGTCTCCTCTTCGGGAGTCCCTTCCTCATAGAACCCTGCAAAAGCTTCAAACACAAGCAGTGAGCACGAAGGCTCAGCAAGTCTGACCCGTCTCACCTAAACATGGAACTTCTAAATGAGGGGTGGTGGGTTACATGAGGTTAAAATCCTTTGCAAGGACTCGCCTAATTAGTAGAACCTTACTTTCAAGCTTTAGCAGCAGGTTGTGGAGAACCTTACGCTAAGGTACATGAGAGAGCCGCAATCAAACAAGAAACGCATTTCTCTCATGTACTTTGCCCAAAGTTGAAATGAACTTTAGTTAGCTCTAAACTACAGCAAGTCATTAGCAATTAAGTCCATCTTTCAATCAGCAACATTTTAACATGTAACTAGCCTGTTCTTTATACGTCACGGTACAGTGAACAAGTGGTACTCACTGACCGTGAGGGACGGCGATTATAATCGATTTACACCTGCAGGGTTACCCGAACAACCCGCCACGTACGCCCGTACTCGATGTTGCCTACAACAACCATCACGGATGCCGTACGCGACTACCTTTCACCCGTTAGCCGAATGTTGAACCGGTCCAATCGTCCCGAGCAAGAGGTCTCTGCACGAGCATCTCAGTGCCGCCAGCCGATTTACACCTCGAGCTCTCAACCTACCCTCTGAACGACCAGCTATGCCTCAACACCCAGCTACCCGAGTTACATCAGTTTCCCGGTTCCCATATAGCCGGTAGGTCTTCGGTACTGTTCTAGCTTGTTCAACAGGCCCGCACACGGCTCGGTCCTCAATCGACACAAGCGGAGCTACAGCACACAGGCCCCAAAGTCCTGCTGCCCTTACTCTCCGCTCGGTCTCATCTTTCTTGCCATGTGTATCATGTGCTATCTCTACCCAAGTCGAGTGCCTCTAGCCTATGCTCGCGAGTAGTTCCAACTACTCGACTTGTACCGAACCCTACACTATCTTAGCATTGCAGTAGCTAACGGTGTTTGCAATCCTAAACCTAACCCATGGTTTTCTTGGCTATGCAATTGGGTTTCCAAACAAGACTCTAATGTAAAGAATCATAATATTCAAGTAAGTGCTCAAAACAATAAAAAATTATAAAAAGGTTAATGCAAACCGGGGCTTGCCTTGCTGCTCTTGGTCGTAGGCTAGCTGTTCCTCCAGAGTAACGAAGTCTAGGACTTCGGGTTCCTCCTCGACCTTAGCGACTACATGATAGAAGCAATACATGTATTAATTTAAATGCAGTTGTATTAACTTTTAAACTTGTGAAGTCTATAACTCTTACTAGACAAGCCCAATGACTGTGAAACTTTTACTGTGGCTGGGTTACAACCTAAACAGAGACTTGATCAAGTTTTAGTTGCAGCAAAGCTCATTTGAGCCCTCCACAATTAATCATGTACTTGACCTTAATTGAAGGCCTTTAGGGTGCTCTAAGGATTTTCATGAAACAAACTATGAATTTCTGAAAACTAGATTTTCAGAGGGTTCTAATGGGGTTGGTCTCACTTAATTTGAAGGTTCCTAGCTAAACATATGAGCTAAACAATTTCAGAGAAAATTCTAAAAATGTTTCTGAACATTTTCTATTTTCTCTGGAACAGTTTTACTAATCACACTATTAGGTGGATCAAATGAGCTTAATTGGATCTGAAATTTTATGGTAGTTCAGGGATATTTTATTGAACATCTCAGCAAAATTTCAGGATTTTCCTCCAAAGGATTCTCCTGTTAAAATTCCTAACAGTTTAAACTTTGAGGAATTAATTCTGGAGAAATAATGATTTTCATGAAGTGAAACTTGATTTGCTGGAAAGTGCTCAGAGAGATGAATCTAACAAAATTTAGTTCACTCGATTTGGAGCTCTCTAGCTCAAGTTATGAGGATTTGAAGTTTGAAGGAAATCTGGAAATCGGGGAAAAAGTTTAAACTTGCGGGTGCCCGCGGGGACACGTGTTGAGCGCGGAGGTGTCCGGCACACTGAGGTCCACAGGGTATTTGCGCGCCAGCACAGCCGATCCCAGCCAGACCCGATCCCGATTTAAATTCTTCAGCCGCTGACACGTGGGCCAGCCGGCTTCGTCTTCCTCCCGCCGCTCTCTCGCGCCCGCGCCGCTGACCTCGCCGGAGCAGACCCGGAGCTCGCCGGTTCGCCGCTGCCGGACTTCCCATGGTCTGAAACTCGCCGCCAAGGGGTTGTCGACGTCGAGGAACACGTCGGTGGTGTCAGGTCGGGCTGGGGGTGACCGGAAAAAGCCCGGCGACGTGCCGCAGCCTCGGTTGAGGTTCGGTGCCGTCGACCGTGGGTTCTATCCCGCCAACACCTCGAACTAACGGTCCTACAGCATCAGTGTACCTCTAGGAAGCTCGACAAGGTGTCAAAAGGATTCAGGGATGGCGGCAAGTCGGTCGGCACCGTGTGACTGATCGTGCCCGCCATGACCGCCCTTGATCAAGCTCGAAATTCATCACTCCTAGACAGTTTCATGCCACGGATGCAGAAAAGAACTTGATCGCCGGCTAGTCCAGCGTCTATGTGCAAGACTTGATAACCACCGAAAGATCATAGAGCGAGAATTTGAAGAATCCGTACCGGAAGCTCGGTTTACGGTCGCCGGAGCAAAAACTGGAAATTCTCTGTGGATTCTTCACGGTTTGCTTCCAAACTTGGAGGAGAGCAGCACGGTGGTCACGCGCTCCTGTTGCCTCTCTTGCTGGACCGTGAAAATGCCTATGGAACGCTGTCCACGGGCACCTGACTCTCGGCTGAGGCTAGGTCGCCGCGGTGGCGATCGGTTTCGGGCAAAGGAGGTCGGAACTCGGGGTTTCTAGCGTTGGGGAGGTGGAGTGCGACCTCAGGTTGCTGTCTAGCAGCTCAGGAACGAAGGAGGAGATTGTTTTGCTGGTTTTCCGAATTGAGCAGAGAGCTGCAGCGAGAAACAATGCCGCTGCTCGGGTTTGCCCGCGAGAAGATAAAGCCGGCCGACTCCTGCTCAGCTGAGGCGGTACCGGTCGCGTGGGGGCGCGAGCAAGCCGCCCTGGGCGCCAGCGCGCGTAGAGGGGAAGCAGCTGGTGGCGCCGGTAGCGGCTCGGTGGCACAGCCGACAGCTGCTCGGTGGAATTTCCCACTGAGGCTGTGACTTTGTGTGCAAGTTTTGCCTCCTTCTCTCTATGACATGTGGGTCCCACCCGGGGTTTTAACCTCTGAAATTTACTCCTAATCACTGTTGTAAACAGTGAGCCCCAAAATACCCCTGGGTATTCAAATTATTCACCCATGAGCCATTTGAATTGAGTAGAATTCCAATTGGGTTTGGTTTGAATGAATTTCAGCACAAGTTCAGTTTTGAATTCAAATAAAGTTTGAATTTGTCCCACTTTTAAATTCATGGGATAAAAACAGTTTGAATTTGAATATGGTTTCAAACTGCCCTCTTTTCACTATACCCAAAATGACCTCAAAAAGGTTTTGAATTTGGGTGAAACTTGGCATGGACATCCTTAGCAATGTGTAGGAGTTTTCATATGTACAGCCCACCTATATCACATGTGGGAAATACCACTTTTGCAATATGTGAGTTTGTTCTCTAATGAGCATGTTGATGGTGGTTACTTGCTCTTCATTTGTGTTCATTATCTTTCCTCAAATGAGGTGTGTGTGTATGGTGATGAACACTTCAACTATGTGTCACAAACTGAGGCCCTTACATTCCTCCCCCCTTAAAAGAATCTCGTCCCGAGATTATAAGGTGAAAATGAGAGAGAGGACGGTGGAAAATTACCGGATATGCGACGTGAAAAAGCCGGGGTAGTTCGCGCGAAGAAATCCTTCGCTCTCCCATGTCGCTTCTTCCATGGAGTGATTACTCCATAGAACCTTGTAGAACCACAACGTAAGGTTGCGTGTGGTTCGGGCCTTTTCATCAATAATCTGCACCGGTTCCTCCCGATAGGTGAGATCCGGTTGCAGTTCTTCAGTATCTTCCAGCTGAACGGTAATTGATAGCTTGAGACACTTCCTCAGCTGGGAAATGTGAAAGACGTCGTGCACACCGTAAAGTGCTTCTGGTAATTGTAGCCGGTATGCCACTGATCCACATCTTTCGGTAATCTGAAATGGAGCGATGAATCGGGGTGCTAACTTTTCCCTCACCCGAAATCTGTTTGCGCCCTTCATTGGAGACACCCGTAGATATACGTGATCTCCAACTTCAAATTGTAGTGGGCGTCTTCTCCGGTCCGCATACTGTTTCTGACGGGATTGAGCGGCTTTGAGGTTCGCCTGAATCAGTTGAACCTTTTCTTCTGCGTTGTTGACGAGGTCAATCCCGAAGGTAACCCTTTCGCCAGATTCACACCAATTCAGTGGTGTGCGGCATTTCTGCCCGTATAGCGCCTCGTAAGGTGCCATCTTGATGATGGCTTGGTACCCATTGTTGTACGAGAACTCGGCTAACGGCAAGTGATCATCCCAATTCTTGCCGTGGTTGATAGCGCAAGCTCGTAGCATGTCTTCTAAGATCTGATTTACCCGCTCTGTTTGTCCATCCGTCTGCGGGTGGTATGCTGAACTAGGGATCAACTTCGTCCCCAAGGCAGCGTGCAGCTGCTCCCAAAAACGGGACACAAATAAAGTGCCCCGATCCGATATGATGGTACGAGGTACGCCGTACAAGCATAGGATCCGTGAGATGTACAGTTCAGCGTACTTCTTGGCGTTGTAGTTGGTGTTGACCGGGATGAAATGGGCAACTTTGGTGAGCCGATCAACGATCACCCACACAGAATCATGTTTTTGCAAGGTGGTGGGTAAACCGACGATGAAGTCCATGCTCACATCCTCCCATTTCCAGGCAGGAATGCCCAGTGGTTGCAGCAGTCCCGGTTTCCGCATATGGTCTGCCTTCACCCTTCGACATGTATCACACTCGGACACGTATTTTGCAGTCTAACGCTTCATCCGTGTCCACCAAAACTTGCTTCTGAGTTCTTGATACATCTTGTTGCTGCCGGGGTGAATAGAAAACTTTGACAAGTGAGCCTCATCAAAGATCTTCTTCCGTAATTCCGGGTTACGGGGTACAACGATCCGGTTCTTGAACCATAGGACGCCGTCTCCGTCCTTCCGGAAACATTTCAGCTCCCCACTATCTACACGTCTCCGCAAATGCGACATGCCCTTGTCATGTCTCTGAGCTGCCGCTATCTCTTCACGGATGGTGGGGATCAAAGCTAGGTTGTAGAGAGCTCCATGTGGAATCACATGTAGTGGTGGTTCGCTCTCTTCCAACGGTGTGATGGTCAGATTGTTGACGTGTGACTTGCGGCTCAGCGCATATGCCACTACGTTTGCCTTGCCCGGATGATAATGGATCTCTATTTCGTAATCCTTTATCAGTTCTAACCATCTTCGTTGCCTCATGTTCAGCTCCTTCTGAGTGAATATGTACTTGAGGCTTTTGTGGTCGGTATATAGATGTACGAGGTTAGTGCCTCCACATCTTCAGTGCAAGTACCACGGCAGCGAGCTCCAAGTCGTGGGTTGGATAATTCTGCTCATGGTTTCTAAGCTGCCGTGATCCATACGCGACCACTCTTCAGTCTTGCATCAGCACACATCCGAGCCCAATGCCGGATGCATCGCAGTACACATCGAACGGTTTTGTTATGTCTGGCTGCGCCAAAATCGGTGCTGATGTCAGGTGCTTGACTAAAGCCTTGAACGCTGCTTCACATGCTGGACTCAAAACTTATTTGGTAGCCTTCTTCAGCAGCTCTTTTATTGGCTTGGCAATCTTTGAGAAGTTCGGAATGAACCTCCGATAATATCCCGCGAGTCCGAGGAAACTCCGTACCTCGTGAACAGTTCTCGGGGATTTCCAATTTAGCACTTGAGTGATCTTGCTCGGGTCTACAGCGATACTCTCCGCTGAGATGATATACCCGAGAAAAGGCACTTGCGATATCCAAAACTCGCACTTGCTGAATTTCGCGTATAACTTGTGATCCTGCAGCCGTTGCAAGACTATACGCAGATGCTTCTTGTGATCTTCTTCCGACTTGGAATATACCAGGATGTCGTCGATGAAGACCATGACAAACTTGTCCAGCTCCAGCATGAATACCGAGTTCATCAAGTACATGAAGTGAGCTGGAGCATTGGTGAGGCCGAAGGACATGACCTGGTACTCATAAAGTCCGTACCTCGTCGAGAAAGCTGTCTTTGGAATGTCCTCTGCCCTTATCTTAATCTGATGGTACCCGGATCTTAAGTCCATCTTGGAAAAGATCTTTGCTTCGACCAACTGATCAAACAACATGTCGATCCGTGGCAACGGGTACTTGTTCTTGATGGTTACGGCATTTAATGGACGATAGTCCACGCAAAGCCGTAACGTCTCATCCTTCTTCTTGACAAGTAATGCCGAACAGCCCCATGGCGAGGAGCTCGGCCTAATAAAACCCTTCTCCAGAAGGTCCGTGAGCTGAGTCTTCAGTTCAGCCAACTCCTTGGGCGCCATCTTGTACGGCCTTCGGGATATTGGCATGGTTCCCGGTGCAAGTTCAATCTTGAACTCCACATATCTATCAGGCGGCATCCCCGGCAAATCCTCCGGGAATATGTCAGGGAACTCTTGGACCACTGGAATATCTTCCAATCTGATGGTTGTGGCTTGATAGACACTTGGAAGTTTTATTTCTGGACTGTCCAGAAATAATGAGTGAGACTCGTGCACTTCTGAGTTCAAGTGCACAACTCGAAGGACGGTGTCTAAAACAGCGCCGTGGCGGGTTAACCACGACATCCCTAAGATGACATCGACCTTTTGTCCCTCTAAGATTATGAGAGACGTAGGGTAGACTCTACCCTCTAAGCATAATGGCGCTTTTGGGACCATCATGCTTGCTGAAATTTTCCCACCCGGTGAACAGATCACATAAGGACTATGGTGGGTAGTATTTGCAAGCTATATTTATCAATAAAAGCTTGGCTAATGAAGCTATGCGTGGCGCCTGAATCGAACAGTACTATAGCGGGATGCTGGTGGAGTTGGAACATACCCGCAAGGATTGGCTCGCCCTCCGGCACGTCCTCTATGGCAAGCTGGTAGACGGGGCCGGGCCTAGGGTTTGCCTGCCGCGCATTAGTAGGGTTCCGGGGTTGATTCCTCCCCGGAAACTGTGGTGCCACTCCGCCGCCTTGCCCCTCCGGGCAACTGCTCGCGAAGTGTCCTGGACGACCACACTTGTAGCATGTGGCCTCTTCTTGTGCGGTGCTCGGGGGACGAAAGCCCGGCATGCGCTGCTGAGGTGCATACGCACGCGGCATTGCCCGCTGCTGCTGTTGTTGCGGAGGTGGTACTGGCAGTGCCGGCCTGAATGCCGGTGAAGAGTACGGCCGACTGCGGAACGACATTGACCTCTGGGGTGGCTGCCAGCATGGACCTGATGGTGGGCGATTCACCATCCGAAACTTTTGATAAGGACCGCCTCCTTCTCCGCTGCTCTGCGGCGCGCTTCGCTTTCGCTCTGCCGCCGCCAACTCCTTGCCGGAGTCCTCTTGAACAATCGCAGCATCAATGATGTCGTTGAGGCTGCCACGATTGAACATCGCCAACTTGTCCTTCAGGAGTGGGTTAAGCCCCTGGTAGAAGTGGTCCCGCCGCTTCTCATCGGTATCGGCATGATACGACGCATATAGCGCGAGATCGTTAAACGCCCTGGAGTATTCCAGCGCGTTCCGGCTCCCTTGTTGCAGGTGTAAGAACTCCTGCGTCTTCCTCTTCATCAAACCTGGCGGTATATGATAGGCCCTGAAGGCCGTCCGGAACTCCGTCCAGGTCATCACTCGATCGGTGGGCTGTGAAGCACAGAAGTTGGCCCACCACGCGCTCGTCTTGGAGCTGCTGGACCGCGAACTGAGTCTTGCGCTGCTCGCTTATCTGGAGCAGCCCGAACTTTATCTCTATCGCGCGGAGCCAGTTGTCCGCGTCAAGAGGTTCATCCGCCCTTGAGAATACTGGGGGATGAGTCGCCAGGAAGTCGGAGTAGGAGCTCTGTTGTCGCTCCTCACGGTCTTGACTTCTCTCTGGGCGAGACGTATTCACAATTAAAGTTTGCAGCAGCTCCGTGTGCTGCTGATGTGAACCCGCCATTGCCGTGACGATGTCGGCCAATGTAACCGTTGGCAGTGGCGGTGTTTGCTGTTGCTGTTGCTGTTGTCCTGAGGAGTCCTCGGGAGGCTGTTGGGAGGTCTCCTCCCCTTGACTAGTACCCCCAACATCCGGGTTGGCACGAGTATGCGTCATTCTGAAATTCAAAACAACAGCGATTAGCACATGTCTTACTTAAAATTCCATATGTAACAGTAGGTATTGAAGTGAGACATGGTTAATTTGCACAACATTCACATTGTCGTCACTACCTATACATACGCTACTGTCTACACGACATATCACCGATTACAAAAGTTGGGTTACACTACCCTGGCTTCTCTACATGGCAACTGTAACCCCCTACTCGGAGTAGAACTCGACCTCCTGTGGGTCGTCCTCCTCCGGTACCTCTGCTGGTGGCTCTGGATCTACCACTTCTTCTCCCATCCCAGGTTCTCCCATTGCTGGAAGGCCCAAGACCACCGGTACGCCTAACACCAGAGGTACGAGGTCCTACAAAGCATGCACCTCATCCATAGCCTGGTTGTAATCTTCTTCCCAGCCTTGCCCTTCCTCAATAGCGTCGTCCCGCTCTTGAGTAAGTTCCCCGTTCTGCTGGGTCAGATTCTGTACCAGTTCTTGCAACGCCGCGATGTCGACACGCCTTTTTCTCTTCGCCTTCTTCAGACGATGCAACTGATTATGTTGTTCATTCAGTCGCTTGATCGTCGGAAGGAGCACATTACGGAGTGCGCTGTGAGCACTCTCGGAATGGTCTCCACAGCTCGTGCTCTCCTTGAGCTTTGTGGCGAGATGCTCCGTATGAATAGCTTGGCTGTCCATCACGGCGTTTCCCGCCCTCATCTGGAGGCTAAGGTTTGCCTCCGCGGGGTTGTATCTTGGGCAACTCGGGTCCGTTGCCTCCATGTACCTCTCTTCCCACACATGCTGAGCCCGTCCCTCCACCGGAACGAGCACGTATGGAGTGCCCTCCATAGCCTGCACGTGTAGTTGGCAGAAACGTGACATGGTGTCACGGGCTGCCACTTGCCACATCCCTTCCGGTTGTCTTCCTCTCACCGTGACGGTGAACAGCACCCAACCGGGTGGTGTAGGTCCTGCAGGGACTTCGACATGGATTGTCCACGTCTTGTTCCCCTCTTCGCCTTCTTCCTTGGCGAAGTACTGCGGCACCTGGTTGTACCCGAAATATTAAAGCATACGCCTCAATGCTTCCGGATAGCCGCTACGGTGAGAACAGTGGGACACCACCCACCCGTTCTCCAATTGCTTATCTGCTGTCATATGTAAAAATATATTTGAGAAATGTCAAATATTTATTTAAACAGTAAACCTCTGAGTTATAACATAAGACATGTTATTGAACCCATAAACTTGGAAACAAAGTTCAAATTTTAAGCAAATTTGACTGCTGATCTGCTGTTCAACATGACAGCCCTGACCAGTTTCCATATCAACCTGATTTAGGCCATGCTAAAGGCAAAACCAGTTCTGGGGCTTAACATCAAAGTTAAATCTAACTTCAATAGCTTTCCAGAAAGTATTTTCTTGGACTAAGATCTGTCTTGGTTCAAAAGTTATGAGATGTCAAAGTTAACAGAATTTCTGGAGAAAATTGGACAGCACCTCCCTGCTTTAGGTACTGATTTGATCCAAGAATCCCAGTTAATTCTGTCCCGAATCTGACAAAACTTTCTGTTACAAAGTTGTAACCTATCTCTTAAGCTTTCCAGAACTACCTCATTTTCTATTTTTGGATTTTTAAGCAGGAAGTTATGCTAAATTTACAGAGAGTTTACAGAGAGTCTTTACATTGTCCTGTTTTCTGGACAGTTTCAACTCTACTGCATTTTTCGATTGGTTAAGGGATGAAACACCCCTGGACCTTAACATAAAAGTTGTAAAGCTTTTCCAAAGATTTACAGAAATGTATCATATGACCCCAACCTTGAAAGAACTCAACTTCTAACCTCTGATTAACTTCAGCCTTGATTCAGCTGAAAACAGAGTGCTCTGTCCTTAACAACCTATAAGTTGAAAACTTGTTAACTTTGAATATCTGTAAGGGCCTCAGTTTTTGACACACATTTGCAGTGTTCGTCACCACACCACACACCTCATTTGGGGAAGGATGATGAACACAAATGAAGAGCAAGTAACAATTATCAACATGCTCATTAGAGAACAAACTCACACATTGCAAAAGTGGTATTTCCCACATGTGATATAGATGGGCTGGACATATGAAAACTCCTAAACTTTACTAAGGATGTCCATGCCAAGTTTCACCCAAATTCAAAACCTTTTTGAGGTCATTTTGGGTATAGTTAGGAAGAGGGCAGTTTGAAGCCATATTCAAATTCAAACTGTTTTTATCCCATGAATTTAAAAGTGGGAGACATATTCTTACTCAGCACATTTTTGTGAGCCCACACACCAATTTTCACTCCATTTGGAGTTGATCTTGACATGAACTAAGTGGGGAAAATTCAAACTTCATTTGAATTCAAAACTGCACTTGTGCTCACTCAAACCAAACCCAATTCGAATCATATTCAATTCGAATGGCTCAAGGGTGAATAATCTGAATCACCAGGGGTATTATGGGGTTCACTGTTCACTACAGTGATTAGGAGTAAATTTCAGAGGTTAAAACCCCAGGTGGGACCCACATGTCATAGAGGGAAGAAGGAGAAACTTGCAACCAAAGTCAGAGTCTCGGTGGGAAATTCCACCGAGCAGCTGTCGGCTGTGCCACCGAGCAGCTACCGGCGCCACCAGCTTCTTCCCTCCCCGCACGCTGGCGCCCAGGGCGGCTTGCTCGCGCCCCCATGCGACCGGCACCGCCTCAGCCGAGCAGGAGTCGGCCGGCTTTATCTTCTCGTGGGCAGAACCAAGCAGTGGCATTGTTTCTCGTCGCAGCTCTCTGCTCAATCGGGAAAACCAGCAAAACAATCTTCTCCTTTGTTCCTGAGCTGCTAGACAGCCACCGGAGGTCACGCACCACCCTCCCAACGCCTAGACCACCGGGTTTCGACCCCTGTTCCCGTGACCAACGACGACCGCCGCAGTTTAGCTGAAGGACGGCGATCGGTCTCACGCGGGCAGCACGCTGCAACCACTTCCACGGCCGAGCAAGGGCGGCAACAGGAGCGCACGGACTCCACACTGCTTCCATCTGAAGCTCAAGCCACGCCGTGAACTCTCGCCGGCGAATTCTCAGTTTTTGCTCCGGCAGCCTTAAACTGAGCTTCCGGTACGACTTCTTTAAATTCTCGCTCTATGATCTTTCGGAGGTCATCAAATCTTGCACATAGACGCTGGACTAGCCGGCGATCAAGTTATTTTCTGCATCCGTAGCGTGAAACTGTCTAGGAGTAACGAATTTCGAGCTCGATCGAGGGCGGTCATGGCGGGCACGATCGGTCACACGGTGCCGACCGACATACCGCCATCCCTGAACCCTTTTGACACCTTGTCGAGCTTCCTAGAGGTACGCTGATGCAATAAGGCCGTTTGTTCGAGGTGTTGGCGGGTTTAGGAACCGCGGTCGACGGTGCCGAACCTCAACCGAGGCTGCGGCACGTCGCCGAGCTATTTCCGGTCACCCCAGCCCGACCTGACATCACAGACGCGTTCCTCGACGTCGACAACCCCCTGGCGGGGAGTTTCAGACCATGGGAGGTTCGACAGCGGCGAGCCGGCGAGCCCCGAGTCTGCTCCGGCGAGGTCGGCGGCGCGGGCGCGAGAGAACGGCAGAAGGAAGACGAAGCCGGCTGACCCACGTGTCAGCGGCTGAAGAATTTAAATCGGGATCGGGTGTGGCCGGGGATCCGCTGTGCTGGCGCGCAAATACCCTGTGAGCTCTGGTGTGCCGGACACCTCCGCGCTCGACGCGTGTGGTATCTCCGGTGTGCCGGACACCTCCGCGCTCGACCCGTGTCCCCACGGGCCCCCGCGAGATTTCAACTTTCCCCGATTTCCGGATTTCCTTCGAACTTCAAATCCTCATAACTTTAGCTAGGAACCTTCAAATTAAGTGAGACCAACTCCATTAGAACCCTCTGAAAATCTAGTTTTCAGAAAGTCATAGTTTGCTTCATGAAAATTCCTATAACACCCTAAGAGTTCCAATTAAGGTCAAGGACATAATTAATTGTGGAGGGCTCAAATGAGCTTTGCTGCAACTAAAACTTGACCAAGTCTCTGTTTAGGTTGTAACCAAGCCACAGTAAAAGTTTCACAGTCATTAGGTCTGTCTAGCGAGGGTTATAGACTTCACAACCTCAAAGTTAATACAAATGCATTTAAATTGATACATATATTGCTCTTATCATGTAGTCGCTAAGGTCGGGGAGGAACCCGAAGTCCTAGACTTCGTTACTCCGGAGGAACAGCTAGCCTACGACCAAGAGCAGCAAGGCAAGCTCCGGTTTGCATTAACCTTTTACAAATTTTTATTGTTTTGAGCACATCCTTGTTTACTTTATTTTTTGTATTAGAGTCTTCTTTGGAAATCCAATTGCATAGCCAAGAACACCATGGGTTGGGTTTAGGATTGCAAACCCCGTTAGCTACTGCAATGCTAAGATAGTGTAGGATTCGGTACAAGTCGAGTAGTTGGAACTACTCGCGAGCATAGACTAGAGGCACTCGACTCGGGTAGTGATAGCACATGAAACACATGGCAAGAAAATGAGACCAAGCGGAGAGTAAGGGCAGCAGGACTTTGGGGCCTGTGTGCTGTAGCTCCGCTTGTGTCGATTGAGGACCGAGCCGTGTGCGGGCCTGTTGAACAAGCTAGAACAGTACCGAAGACCTACCGGCTATATGGGAACCGGGAAACTGATGTAACTCGGGTAGCTGGGTGTTGAGGCATAGCTGGTCGTTCAGAGGGTAGGTGAGAGCTCGAGGTGTAAATCGGCTGGCGGCACTGAGATGCGCGTGCAGAGACCTCTTGCTCGGGACGATTGGACCGGTTCAACATTTGGCTAACGGGTGAAAGGTAGTCGCGTACGGCGTCCGTGATGGTTGTTGTAGGCAACATCGAGTACGGGCGTACGTGACGGGTTGTTCGGGTAACCCTGCAGGTGTAAATCGATTATAATCGCCGTCCCTCGCGGTCAGTGAGTACCACTTGTTCACTGTACTGTGACGTAGAAAGAACAGGCTAGTCACATGTTAAAATGTTGCTGATTGAAAGATGGACATTGATTGTTAATGATATGCTGTAGCTTAGAGCTAACTAAAGTTCTTTTCAACTTTGGGCAAAGTACATGAGAGAAATGCGTTTCTCGTTTGATTGCGGCTCTCTCATGTGCCTTAGCGTAAGGTTCTCCACAACCTGCTGCTAAAACTTGAAAGTAAGGTTCTACTAATTAGGCGACTCCTTGCAAATGATTTTTACCTCATGTAACCCATTACCCCTCATGTAGAAGTTCCATGTTTAGGTGAGACGGGTCAGACTTGCTGAGCCTTCGTGCTCACTGCTTGTGTTTGAAGCTTTTGCAGGGTTCTATGAGGAAGGGACTCCTGAAGAGGAGACGGAACCCCAGGAGGGGAACCCCGTCGAGTGGGAGTCGTGCACGCCGCAGAGTTAGTGTGCGTGTGTGCTAGCAAGGGCACGTTCAAGGGCTGAACGTGCACTTGATGCTTAGTCTACGCCCGCGAGTGTAGACTGAACTTATTTTGATGTAAACATGTTCATAACTTGTTTATGTAATAAAATTTTCCGCTTCCGCTTTGTACCATTGACGTGTGTTATACGGTGCTGTGCAACGCAGCACCCCTCAGCGTGATCCTGGCTCGACAGGACCTTGGGGTCGTGTCAGCGCTGGTATCAGGGCTCGCTTGAGGTTTAACACAGTATAAAGGTCTTCTTTTTCAAAAATCCAGTGAGGAACGAGTTAGTAGCCCGTATAAGGATGTTATTAGCATATAGAAAGTGGCATATGAACCTATTTTTTATGTCGGAAAATCGTGTATCTCGGGACGTTTATGTCTTGGGGGGTACACGTAAGCGCTGTCCACCAGTGCGCACAAGCTGAAGGGTGGAGCCCCACGGGTGGCAGGTAACCCGACCCACTTTGATATCCTCTACGACTCTTCATGTCGTTTGGGGTATTCGAGCAACGTCTGTCCCTGGCGTGCGTGGTGCAACTTGGGAGACCCCGTCACGTGGTCTGAAACGTGAACACGTAACTCAAGGCGTGGTTGGCTTGAGAACATCCGGGCGAGTGATGACGGCCGGTTGTACGAACTGTATGGATTCCGGGCTCGGTGTGCAGCCGAGTCTGACGATTGATTGAGTTTCTGCAGGTACCCTGACAACGAAACGGTAGACGTGTAGCATCCGTGTGCGAGTGACGTTTAGTGCCACTGAATTAACGAAGCCGGCTAAGTCCGGTATAGGTTGTTCCTTTGTGAGGACGTAGTACCGACATGCTCTGGTGACGCATCGACGTCCCACCCAACTAAATGAACAACTTCATTGTAAAAACTGGAAGGTTTTGGTCCAAAGCAGTAAAACTTTGCTGTACCCTCTTCCCTTAATCAGGATATTCAAAGTAAACAAGTTTTCAACTTATAGGTTGTTAAGGACAGAGCACTCTGTTTTCAGCTGAATCAAGGCTGAAGTTAATCTGAGGTTATAGGTTGAGTTCTTTCGAGATTGGGGTCGTATGATACATTTATGGAAAGCTTTGGAAGAGCTTTACAACTCTTTTGTTGAGGTCCAGAGGTGTTTCATCCCTTAACCACTCGAAAAATGCAGTAGAGTTGAAACTGTCCAGAAAACAGGACAGAGTAAAGACTCTCTGTAGACTCTCTGTAAATTAAGCATAATTTCCTGCATAAAAATCCAAAAATAGAAAATGAGGTAGTTCTGGAAATCTTATGAGATAGGTTACAACTTTGTAACAGAAAGTTTTGTCAGATTAGGGACAGAATTAACTGGAATTCTTGGATCAAAGCAGTACCTAAAGCAGGGAGGTGCTGCCCAATTGTTTCCAGAAATTCTGTTAACTTTGACATCTCATAACTTTTGAACCAAGACAGATCTTAGGCCAAGCAAATACTTTCTGGAAAGCTATTGAAGTTAGCTTTAACTTTGATGTTGAGATCCAGAATTGGTTTTGCCTTAAACATAGCCTAAATCAGGTTGAAATGGAAATTGGTCAGGGCTGTCAGGGGAACAGCAGATCAGCAGTCAAATTTGTTTAAAAATTTGAACTATGTTTCCAAATTTTATGGGTTCAATGACATGTTTTATGTTATAACTCAGAGGTTTACTGTTTAAATAATATTTGATATTTCTCAAATATATTTTTACAGATGACAGCAGATAAGCAACTGGAGAACGGGTGGGTGATGTCCCACTGTTCTCACCGTAACGGCTACCCGGAAGCATTGTGGCAAATGCTCCAATATTTCAGGTACAACCAGATGCCGCAATACTTCGCCAAGGAAGAAGGCGAAGAGGGGAACAAGACGTGGATGATCCATGTCGAGGTTCCTGCAGGACCTACGCCACCCGGTTGGATGCCGTTCACCGTCACGGTGAGAGGAAGACAACCGGAAGGGATGTGGCAAGTGGCAGCCCGTGACACTATGTCACGTTTCTGCCAACTACACGTGCAGGCTATGGAAGGCACTCCATACGCACTCGTTCCGGTGGAGGGACGAACTCAGCATGTGTGGGAAGAGAGGTACCTGGAGGCAACGGATCCGAGTTGTCCAAGGTACAACCCCGCGTAGGCAAATCTCAGCCTCCAGATGAGGGCGGGAAACGCCGTGATGGACAGCCAAGCTGTTCATACGGAGCATCTGGCCACAAAGCTCAAGGAGAGCACAAGCCGTGGAGATCATTTCGAGAGTGCCCACAGCGCACTCCGCAATGTGCTCCTTCCGACGATCAAGCGACTGAATGAACAGCACAATCAGTTGCGTCGTCTGAAGAAGGCAAGGAAGAAGAGCCGTGTTGACATCGCGGCGTTGCAAGAGCTGGTGCAGACCCTAACCCAGCAGAATGAGGACCTTGCTCAAGAGCGGGACGACGCTATCGAGGAAGGACAAGGCTGGGAAGAGGACTACAACCAGGCTATGGACGAGGTGCATGCATTGCAGGACCTCGTACCTCCGGTGTTAGGCATACCGGTGGTCTTGGGTCTTCCAGCAATGGGAGAACCCGGAATGGGAGAAGAGGTGGTAGATCCAGAGCCACCAGCTGAGGTACCGGAGGAGGACGAGCCACAGGAGGTCGAGTTCTACTCCGAGTAGGGGGTTACGGTTGCCAAGTAGGGCAGCTAGGGTAGCGTAACCCAACTTTTGTAATCAGTGACATGTCGCGTAGGCAGTAGCGTATGTATAGGTAGTGACGACATGAGCACGACTTCTCGGAGATCCGAGAATAATGTATCTTGTATAAAGTTTATGCTTTATCAATATATATGAATGTTGTGCAAATTAATCATGCGTCGCTTCAATACCTACTGTTGCTTATGGAAATTTTGAGTAAGACATGTGCTAATCGCTGCTATTTGGAATTTCAGAATGACGCGTACTCGTGCCAACCCTGACGTTGGGGGTACCAATCAAGGGGGAGAGACCTCCCAACCACCTCCCGAGGACTCCTCGGGACAACAACAGCAGCAGCAACAGCAAACACCGCCACCGCCACTGCCAACGGTTACATTGGCTGACATCGTTGCGGCAATGGCGGGCTCGCATCAGCAGCACACAGAGTTGCTGCAGACTCTTATCGCTAATACGTCTCGCCCAGAGAGACGTCAAGACCGTGAGGAGCGTCAACAGAGCTCCTACTCCGACTTCATGGCAACTCATCCCCAGGTATTTTCAAGGGCGGATGAACCACTTGACGCGGACAACTGGCTCCGCGCCATAGAGATGAAGTTCGGGCTGCTCCAACTCAGCGAGCAGCGCAAGACTCAGTTCGCGGTCCAGCAGCTCCAAGGATCCGCGAGCGCGTGGTGGGCCAACTTCTGTGCTTCACAGCCCACCGACCGAGTGATGACCTGGGCGGAGTTCCGGACGGCCTTTAGGGCCTATCATATACCGCCAGGTTTAATAAAGAGGAAGACGCAGGAGTTCTTACACCTACAACAAGGGAGCCGAAACGCGCTGGAATACTCCAGGGCGTTCAACGATCTCGCACTTTACGCGTCATATCACGCTGATACTGACGAGAAGCGGCGGGACCACTTCTACCAGGGGCTTAACCCGCTCCTGAAGGACAAGTTGGTGATGTTCAATCGCGGCAGCCTCAACGACATCATTGATGCTGCGATTGTTCAGGAGGACTCCGGTAAGGAGTTGGCGGCGGCAGAGCGAAAGCGAAGCGCGCCGCAAAGCAGCGGGGAAGGAGGCGGTATAACCTTCCATACTATTACTCGTATGGGGAGTTACCACAATTGATCCGCCTGCGGTGGCGTACCTTACCTCTTACCTGACGTCGGAGCGTCGTTACAGAATGTATAACACATAAGTTAGCTTTTCCACCTTAGTAACTACTACTATCATAGACCTTATGCGGGCTTAAAGACTAATCCTCACTCGACTGCTTCTAAGTTTTCAAAATTAGGCTCTTTTCGAGCGTGCTATTCCCGATGCGGCTCTGATACCACGACTGTGGGGACCACCCCGTGGTTCACCCACTCCAGGAATCGCATAGGGTGGTGCCGTGCGATGCGGCACCCAACAGCACACACGAAAAGAATAAAGGATAACATACAAATTTTTATTTGATATAAAACAGCGGAAGTCTTTTTACAAAACCTATTCATACAGCGGAAGTAATATACATATAAGGCTCTCATCCTAGCTATGCAAAAGTGCAGCCGTCCAGCCCGGAGACGCTACACACTAGCAGCATGGAACCGGAGAATCACGGCGGCGTGCAGGGCTCCAGCTCGGCCGTGTACCCCGACGGGGGCATCGCCTCGTCCTCAGAACCTTCCTCATAACTCTCACCTGCACACAGCTCAAATATTGCAACCGTGAGCACGAAGGCTCAGCAAGTCTTAACCGTCAACCCTAGGCATGGAACTCTACGTGCAAGGATATGTAAGATGGGACAAGGAATTTACAATAAAGACACGCCTATAAGTTGATCCTTACTTTCAGTTTTATAGCAGCAGGTTCATGTGCCTTAGACAGCTCTCACATCGGAAGTCCACAATCAAACAAGAAACGCTCTCCCCCGATGTGGAGATGCCCAAAGTGGAATATAAACTTAATTAGCTCTATATCTACAGCAATCAAGGTATTCAAGACATTAAGATCAATACAGCATTTTCAGTTGGCTTATTTCACTTCTTACTACGTCACAGCGCAGTGAACAAGCGGGTACTCAAATAACCGCGAGGGACGGTGATTGCAATCAAGACACACCCGGATAACACGTCACATACACCCACTTTCAGAAGCGTGATTCCACACCCCTTCCTACTCTGTTGTATGCAACAACCTTTCAAAGGCAACCCAAATGCCGAACCGGTCCATCCATAACGGGTAGGAGGTCCCCGCGTGGAGCGTGACTGTGCCCACCGGCAGATTTACACCTTGCTACCCTCAACCCACTCCTATTTACGGTTGGGTAAGCCTCGACACCCAGGTTAACCAATTACATCAGTTTCCTGGTTCCCATATGCCAGTATGCATCCGGTACTGTTCGATACTTGTCCAGCAGGGCCGCACACGGACGGTCCTCAACCGACACCAACAGGGCTACGCACGTGAGACCTCTGCTCACTGCTTCCTATCCCCCCTGCTGGGTCTCATTTTCATAACTCAAGCCATTATCTACCTCTTTTCTTCCCGTGTGATAAGTACTATCTCGCGAGTAGCTTCCAACCACTCGACTTCTACCGAGTTCCTATACATTAGCATGGCAATCTCTACTCGTCGGTTTGTAAACTACCCAACCCTTTATTGGATTTAAAGAGGCTATGCAAGTGGGGTTTCAATCACCCTAACTCTAATGCAAACATTCACCCTAGACATAAATGATACAAATAAAAAGCTTTATAAAAGGTACTTAAGTGCAAACCAGGGCTTGCCTGGTTGTGAGTTAAACGGAAAGTCAGCTTCCGGTGGGAGGACGTTCAACGGCTCCGGCATATCCTCAACTTCGGTCACTATTATGAAATGTAATAAAATACATGTATAAGTATTAAGGATTTATAAGAATTGGACTTCTATTCATAGCTATTGCTATTTATAATCCTTAATTGGCTTTGGGATTTTTACAGTGGAGACTAGACTCTCTAAGGATGATTTGAGCCAAATTTGGAGACATGTCATTGCACAATGTAGTCTTTAAGATTCCTGCAAGTACAATGCTTATCTGAATTTTGAGCCCAAATCAGAAGCTTTGACATAGCTAGAAATGGAAGATCTGATTAGGGTAAGTTTCCATGGTTCTAACAAGATTTGCTTCACCATTTTTGGAGCTACCATCAGAGAGACATGAATTTTTGAACTTAAACAGGAGTTCTGAAAAAGCTGCTGTTTAAATTTGAATTTTCAAATAAAGGCTGAACTTGAGAAGGTAATTTGATATAGCAAATGACCTCCAATGAAGCCCAAATTTTTACTGGATATCAGTAACTATGAAGAGGACTTGCTTCCCAAATTTGGGAATATTTCATAAAGAATTGCTCCTGTAATAAATCCCTAAAGGATTTACTAAAAACAATTCTACAGAAATTCCTGGGCATTTTCATAGTCAAAATTTGGTTTCTCTGTGAAGTACTCCTCATGAGGAACCCAACAAAATTGGTCTCACTCTTTTTGGAGTTTTCTACACAAAGTTATGGCCTTGTAAAGATCAGCTAATTCCTGGAATTATTTCTCTAATAGAAACTTCAAATAATTGAAACTGGGCCCACTGTTTTAATTTGGGCCAGTCAGATTTTAGCAACACCGGGGGCTACGGGGTTATTCCCGCGCAGCCGCACCAGATCCGGCGCCACAAGCCGATCCGGCGCCTTCCTGGTGCCACTGACAGGTGGGGCAGGCCCCCACCTTCTTCAACCTCGCGCCCGGCCGGCCTCCTCGCCGGAGAAGTGACCGTGCCTCGCCGGAACGGCTGTCCCGTGCCTCAAACGGCTCAACCCTTGCCGCCTGTGCCTAAAACCCGACGAGGAACATTTTGGTGAGCTCAGTGGCGGCGCTAACTGGCCGGAAATACCTCCCCGACGGTGGCAGTAACTCGGGCGACTCCGGCGACGTGGTGTTCGCCCGGCAAGCTCGGAAACCGACCGCGGTTGGGTCCTACAGCACCACCGTGACCTGGGGAGCTCGGAATACTACCCTGATCCCTCGGAAAACGGCCGGAAACATGACTTCACCGTGCGACCGAAGTGGTTCTTCCCCGCCGTGAGGAAAAACACGAAGAACTCTTCGGACTCTGCATGGATTTGCTTGCCGTTTGCTCGAGAAGGGTCGTCATGGCTTGGAGAACCTATGCCTAGACTCTTGTGAGCCCCAACCCAATATGGCCCTGGAATTTCCCGTTTTCTTTCAACTAGGTTCCGAGGAACCGCCGGTGACAAAACTCGAATTCCGGCCAACCTAGACTATGACCTAGCTCCAAACTGGGAGGACAGCAAGAAGGGTCGACAACGCACCTAGAACACCGGTTGGATGAGCGTGAACGAGCCGGAGGTGGCCGGTCGACGGTGCGGCATCTTGGCGGCAAGCTGGAAAGTGGAACGATGAACTTAGGCTCAGTTCTCGGGACCAGCTCGTAGGAACGACAGGGGCTGTCGTCAGAGAGAAACTAGAGGGCCTTGCGCACCTTCCTACGACCTCAACCGGTCGTGACAACGTCGGAGTGGTGTCGATGACGGACGGCGACGCGGATCAACCGAGCGGCGGCCGAGGCTACGCGAACTGAGCAGGGAACAGGGAAAACACGTCGGTGAACGGCCGAGAGAGCAAGGGGGGTTGTGCTGGGACTGTGGCACGCGCGGACGATCAAGTAGGCGGCAGAAACAGGAGGTGGCGCGGCACACCTCGGGCGGGGGTCGGAGACGGGAGCTGTCGCGCCCCTTCTGTTCGACCGAATGGAGCAAAGGCGGTAGCTCCTGTGGGTGGCTGACAAATGGGCCCCACCTCCCCTCTTTGTTTAATCAACTTTTTCTGATATTTTCCCACCAGCAACTCAACATTAAAGACTTGACTTCAACCCCAAGTCATAGTTTGAATTTGGTGAATTCAAATAGTTTGAATTCGGGTGTGAAAATTGGATGTGGATTGATCATTTGAATTTGAAAAGGAGTTTGAATTCTCCACTTTGTATTGCCTCAAAAATATAGCAAACCAGCTCCAAAGTTCCCAATTTTTGGCATGGCTGCTTATTAAAAGGTGGAGAACATCTTTGTAAAACCATATTATCAAATTGAGGGAATTGGAATTTGAAACTGAATTTGAAATTCAGATTAGAGGGCTTCTCCTTTTAATCCCAAACAAATATTAAAACCCCTCCAAATGAGCTGAAATTTGGAAGGTTGAATATTTGGACTATGAAGATCAAAGTTGTGCATTTAGATCTCCATGTTTGGAAGTTTTGGGAAGTCTAAACCCTCACTTTGAACTCACACTTATTATACTTCAAAGTTTTAATTCCCCCTCATTTTTCCTAAGTGTACATGAACTGAATTTTCTTGCTACCACTTTTGGGGATTTTACATCCCTCCCCCCTTAAAAGAATCTCGTCCTGAGATTCCAAAAGAAAACTAAAGTGGGGAAAAACTTTACCGGGTATATGATGATAGCAAGTCCGGATAATATGTTCGTAAATAGTCCTCGCTTTCCCATGTCGCCTCATCAGCGGTATGGTTACTCCACAAGACTTTGTAGAACCATAAGTTCCAGTTTCTTGTGGCACGAGTCTTTTCATCGATAATCCGGATTGGATACTCCGTGTACGTGAGGTCCGGTTGAAGAACTTCTATGTCTTCAGTGCGGATTTCAGCTGAGGGTTTGAGGCACTTCCGCAGCTGAGAGATGTGAAAGACATTGTGAATGCCTGCGAGAGACGCTGGTAACTCCAGGCGATAGGCCACGGGTCCGCATATTTCAATGACGGCGAACGGACTAATGAACCGCGGCGCAAGTTTACCCTTCACTCCGAAACGGTGAACTCCCTTCATCAGAGACACACGGACATAAACATGGTCCCCGATGTCGAAGTGGAGAGGGCGGCGTCTCTTATCCGCATAGCTCTTCTGACGAGATTGAGCAGCCTTGAGATTGGCTTGTATTACTCGCACTCGTTCTTCAGCTTCATTCACAAGTTCAATGCCGTAGATGACTCGCTCGCCGGACTCGCACCAGTTGAGAGGTGTGCGGCATTTCCGGCCGTAGAGAGCTTCATACGGCGCCATATTGATGCTAGCTTGATAGCCATTGTTGTAAGAAAACTCCACCAACGGCAAATGATCGTCCCAATTCTCGCCGTGGTGGATGGCACACGCGCGTAGCATGTCTTCAAGCACTTGATTCACCCGTTCAGTTTGACCATCTGTCCGCGGGTGATACGCGGAGCTTCGGATCAGTTTGGTCCCCAATGATGCGTGCAGCTGTTCCCAAAACCGAGAGACAAACAGCGCACCGCGATCTGAAATAATGGAGCTGGGAACACCGTGCAAGCATAAGATTCTTGCAATATAAAGCTCCGCATATTGCTTGGCCACGTACTTTGTATGTACGGGGATAAAATGAGCCGACTTGGTTAGTCGATCGACTATCACCCAAATCGATTCATGCTTGTGAGACGTGATAGGTAACCCGACTATGAAGTCCATGCTGATATCCTCCCACTTCCACGCCGGAGTGTTTAATGGTTGCAGCTGTCCGGCTTTACGCATATGGTCGGCCTTCACACGCCGACACGTATCACATTCGGATACGTATTTTGCGATTTCTCTCTTCATCCGTGTCCACCAAAACCTGGTTTTCAGATCCTGGTACATCTTGTTGCTGCCCGGATGAATAGAATACTTGGACAAATGAGCCTCGTCCAAGATTTTCTTCCGAAGCTTCATGTCACGGGGTACCACTATACGGTCTTTAAACCATAGAGTGTTGTGTTCATCTCTTCGGAAGCATTTCATTTCGCCATTCTTCATCCTTCTCTGAATGTGCGACATTCCCACGTCTTTCTTCTGCGCTTCCATAATCTCCTCTCGTATTGTAGGGACGAGAGCAAGATTGTACAATGCCCCATATGGAACCAAGTACAGACTCGGCTCCTCCTCTTCAAGTGGCATGATGGACAGACTGTTGACATGGGATTTGCGGCTTAAGGCATCGGCAACCATGTTTGCCTTCCCGGGATGGTAGTGAATCTCGATCTCGTAGTCTTTGATCAGTTCTAGCCATCTCCGTTGCCGCATATTCAACTCCTTTTGAGTGAATATATACTTTAGACTTTTGTGGTCGGTGTAGAGGTGCACTAAGTTTCCAAGTAAGTAGTGCCTCCACATCTTTAAGGCCAATACCACAGCAGCGAGCTCAAGATCATGAGTCGGATAGTGCTGCTCGTGGTTACGAAGTTGACGTGAGCCATAGGCGACCACTCTTTCTCCTTGCATCAATACACAGCCAAGCCCGATGCCAGACGCATCACAATATACGTCAAAGGGCTTGGTTGTATCCGGTTGAGCTAACACCGGGGCTGTTGTAAGATGCTTCACTAATGCCTGGAAAGCTTCTTCACAAGCTGAGCTCCAAACATATTTGATCCCCTTTTTCAACAGTTCAGTCATCGGCTTAGCAAGCTTGGAGAAATTTGGTATGAATCTCCGATAATATCCTGCTAACCCGAGGAAACTCCTGACTTCATGGACTGATGTGGGGGACTTCCATTTCAGCACTTGTTCGATTTTTCTTGGATCAACCGCAATGCCTTCTGCAGAAATAATGTGACCAAGGAATGGTACTTGGCTGATCCAAAACTCGCACTTGCTGAATTTAGCATAAAGCTTATGGTCTCTTAATCGTTGAAGCACGATATGCAAGTGTTTGGCGTGTTCTTCTTCAGTCTTGGAGTAAATTAAGATGTCGTCTATGAACACCACCACAAACTTGTCCAACTCCGGCATGAACACTGAGTTCATGAGATACATGAAGTGTGCCGGGGCGTTGGTGAGACCAAAGGACATGACGAGGTATTCATACAACCCATATCTCGTCGAGAAGGCCGTCTTTGGGATATCCTCCGCTCGGATCTTGATTTGATGATATCCGGAGCGAAGATCCATCTTGGAAAATACACTCGCACCCACAAGTTGATCGAAGAGAATATCAATGCGGGGCAGTGGATATTTATTCTTGATGGTGACGGCGTTGAGAGGTCGGTAGTCCACACACAACCTCAAGGTTTCATCCTTCTTCTTCACAAACAGCGCCGAGCATCCCCATGGCGAGGAACTCGGTCGAATGAAACCCTTCTTCATCAAATCGTTGAGCTGCTCCTTTAGTTCAGCCAGCTCATTCGGAGCCATCTTATATGGTCTCCGTGAGATTGGTGTCGTCCCAGGTACGAGTTCAATCTTGAACTCGACATCTCTTTCGGGTGGCATGCCCGGAAGATCATCCGGAAAGACATCCGGGTATTCACGGACCACACGAATATCCTCAAGTTTCGTGGCTTCCGTGTTATATGTGGCTGGGGTTTCTTGAACCGAATGGTCAAGAATAAGAACATGTGGTTCATGAAGTGGAGAGTTTAAACGAACCACACGTGGAATGATGTCAAGAACAGCACCATGGCGATGTAGCCATGACATTCCTAAAATGACATCAAGTTTTTGACTCTCTAATATGATTAGAGAAGTCGGATATAGATTCTCACCCAACTGTAATGGTGCTCTATAGACCATTCTATCAGCTGTTATTTTCCCACCCGGAGAACATATCAAATATGAATTATTTGTGGGAATGATAGGCAGTTGATATTTAATAACATAAGACTGACTTATGAAATTATGGGTGGCACCGGAGTCAAAAAGTATGACTACGGGATGACCTAGGTAAAAGAACGTACCCGCGAGGACGGGTTCGCCTTCCGGCACGTCTTCGAGGGCTAAGTGGTGGACGTTGCCGGGTTTTGGTGCTGGTTTCTTGGGCTGATTGCGGGGCTGATTAGCACCCTGATATGGTGCTGCACCCCTGCCCTGTCGCGGCTCGGGGCAGTCCCTCGAAATGTGCCCGACACGGCCACACGTATAGCACGTGTAAGGTGTCGGGGTCCCGCCGACTTGAGGACGGAATCCCAGTGCACGCTGTTGAAACTGAGGCGCACGCGGGACCATCCTTTGCTGCTGCTGTTGCTGTGGTGGATACGTCGGTCGAAAGCCCGGCGCATTATATTGCCGACCGCGAAACTGAGGCGGTCGCGCCGGTGGCTGCCATCTCTGACCGGATGGTGATCGATACACCACGCGGTATTTCTGTGGCGTCCCACCACTGCTGCTCGTCAGCGCGCTGCGTTTCCTCTTGTCAGAACCGCGCTCGCGCTGAGCATTCTCCTGTAGGATAGCGGCATTAACTAAGTCGTAGAATGTGCCGCGATTGCTCTGGGCGAGATGGACCTTCATCTTGGAGTTCAGGCCCCGGAAGAACGCATTGCGCTTGTTGTCTTCCGTGGCCACAAATCCTGGCGCATACTGCGCCAGCCGGTTGAATAACCTGGAGTACTCATGAGCACTCCTCTCGCCTTGTCGTAGCGCCAGGAACTCCTGGAGCTTCATTTCCATCACACCGGGAGGTATGTGATAGGCGTGGAACGCCTCCCGGAACTCCGTCCATGTGACGGCATGGCCAGCCGGTAAGGAGGCGGTGTAGTTCGCTCGCCCACCAGGTACCGGCTTCTCCTTGAAGCTGTTGCGCTGCGTACAGCGCCTTCTGATGTTCGGTGCATCGCAGCAGCCCGAACTTTGCCTCTAGAGTGCGGATAAAGCTGTCCGCCTCCAAAGGTTCTTCGGCCTCCGTGAAGACCGGTGGATGGGTCGCCATGAATTCTGAATACGAGCTTTGTTGGGGCTGGCGTTGCCCATTGTCTTGGCGTCCTCCCTGATGGGACGCATTCTGCTGCACCAACATCTGCAGTAACTCGGTTTGCTCATCGCGCGAGCCGAGCACTGCGGCGAGAACCTCCGCAAGATTCCTTGGAAGTTCTGGCGGTGGAGGAGGTGGTTGCTGCTGCGTCGTGGTTTGTTCCGAAGGTGGAGACTCATCACCACGAACCTGACTCGGACCTCCCTCCTCTTGCATTGAGCGTGTCCACACCATTCTGCATTCATACCATTCAAACGATCAGCACATGGTTTATTTCATCCAGCCTATACAATAGTGATACGAGAATGGCGTAGACAATGCGCATAACAAGCACACATATGGATAAAGTATAAACTTTATGCACCATATACATCCCTGGACCGTGTCATACGATCGAGTTCCAAAGTATTGAACTTTATGGGTTAAAAGTTCATTTCGACCATCGGGGTCACCACGGGATGTTAAGTGTGTTAGCATGCGTACTTCCTCGCTATTGTATTGGACCCAAACATGTACTAACTCGAAGTGATATGTCAAATGCATAAACCCTTCGACTCCAACTCGCTGTTTTATAACAGCCACTGGACGTCAAACGGTGAAACCAAGTGTTTTGGTTGAAATCCAGAAAATTCCAGAGAGCATTTGGTCTGCCCTGTTTCTGGACAGTACCTACTCATCTGAGATTTTCATTCCTTTGGAGGGAGATTTTGTTCTGGAGCTCTACAAAAAAAAGTTGTAGAGGACTTCTAAACCTTTCCAGAATGGTATCCCACACCTCCATTGGTCCAACCAATCTTAAGTTATGCCCTGTTCAAGTTCAGAAAAATTTCTGCCAAAAACAGGGGAGATTGTTCCTAAGCTTTTGAGATTGAACCTATACTCCCAATTGACTCTTAGTTCAGTATAGGAGTTTACTAACCCCTAAATGAATTCCTATACTTCATTTTGACTCTTTTCTTTGAAAATAAACTTTTATGCAGTCGGTACTACGTTTCCTCACCAAAGAAAAATCCTAAACCGGTATTCCGGCATATACGTGTCAAATGGTGGAACTAAAGTCGTCACTCACAAACGGTTTCTACACGTCATGCACTAACGTGGTTAATGTACCTGCAGAAGAACACACAATAATGATGCACACAAGGGTTTTTGACATTTCAGGCAGTTCCATATCATAGTAAAAACATACGGTCCGTATCATTGCCATACGGATCGTCCTTGAGTCAAGCCACGTCTCAAGGTACATGGTCGTGTTTTCACACCACACGACGGGGAACCCGAGTAGAGCGCGAACGGGTCGTCACGGTTGGGAATTTTATCAGCCCAACGGATACCACCTACTGCCTCATGACCGTTGAGGCACGCCAATGGCGAGCGCTGCACCCTTATTTCTGTGGGGGTGTAGAAATAACTGAGGAAGAGTATAGATTGCGGCGCTTACTAAAAATAATTTTAGAAAAGCAAGGCAACAACTGTTTTACCCCAGGAGGGGTAAAGCTTGTCCCCAGGCAGAGTTTGTGAGCCGTGTAATAGGCGACCATTTCGCGCGGTTCGGGGGGCACTTGAATAAGCCGCCGGCACCCGGCTGCGTCTTTACCCCTATCCAAACAAACTTCTCCCCAGGAGGATAGATGGGGCGATCACTGGAGCGTTTGTCCCATCGACGAGGGCCGATGGAAGGGATTTTCTTGAGAAGATAAATTGGGGCTTACAGTGGTGTGGTGGTTTCAAAAGGTTTCATCAAGAGCAAACAGAGGAATTACTCTTAGGCTGATCCCCACATTCTTTAATACTTAGTACTTTAGTACTAAATAAAGGACCCGAGCTCCTGCGAGGCAACTCTTCCCTCCGGGAAGCTGGACACTTAATCCGCTACTTCATATTCTGCTGGTCTGAGGTTACTAGCCTCGTTGACTGGCTTATGGCCCTTTGAACATTGAACGTTCAAGAGTTTCATACTATCGTGTTGCTTACCACACGATGGGGTATTCTCACTTTTGCCTAAAGCACGCTGGAGATCAGCGTTTTCATATGCTCTCAGAACCATGGAGAGGTTCAGAGATTCATATTAACTACCGTGCCAAGCCACGGTATAACCTTCCATACTATTACTCGTATGGGGAGTTACCACAATTGATCCGCCTGCGGTGGCGTACCTTACCTCTTATCTGACGTCGGAGCGTCGTTACAGAATGTATAACACATAAGTTAGCTTTTCCACCTTAGTAACTACTACTATCATAGACCTTATGCGGGCTTAAAGACTAATCCTCACTCGACTACTTCTAAGTTTTCAAAATTAGGCTCTTTTCGAGCGTGCTATTCCCAATGCGGCTCTGATACCACGACTGTGGGGACCACCCCGTGGTTCACCCACTCCAGGAATCGCATAGGGTGGTGCCGTGCGATGCGGCACCCAACAGCACACACGAAAAGAATAAAGGATAACATACAAATTTTTATTTGATATAAAACAGCGGAAGTCTTTTTACAAAACCTATTCATACAGCGGAAGTAATATACATATAAGGCCTCTCATCCTAGCTATGCAAAAGTGCAGCCGTCCAACCCGGAGACGCTACACACTAGCAGCATGGAACCGGAGAATCACGGCTGCGTGCAGGGCTCCAGCTCGGCCGTGTACCCCGACGGGGGCATCGCCTCGTCCTCGGAACCTTCCTCATAACTCTCACCTGCACACAGCTCAAATATTGCAACCGTGAGCACGAAGGCTCAGCAAGTCTTAACCGTCAACCCTAGGCATGGAACTCTACGTGCAAGGATATGTAAGATGGGACAAGGAATTTGCAATAAAGACACGCCTATAAGTTGATCCTTACTTTCAGTTTTATAGCAGCAGGTTCATGTGCCTTAGACAGCTCTCACATCGGAAGTCCACAATCAAACAAGAAACGCTTTCCCCCGATGTGGAGATGCCCAAAGTGGAATATAAACTTAATTAGCTCTATATCTACAGCAATCAAGGTATTCAAGACATTAAGATCAATACAGCATTTTCAGTTGGCTTATTTCACTTCTTACTACGTCACAGCGCAGTGAACAAGCGGATACTCAAATAACCGCGAGGGACGGTGATTGCAATCAAGACACACCCGGATAACACGTCACATACACCCACTTTCAGAAGCGTGATTCCACACCCCTTCCTACTCTGTTGTATGCAACAACCTTTCAAAGGCAACCCAAATGCCGAACCGGTCCATCCGTAACGGGTAGGAGGTCCCCGCGTGGAGCGTGACTGTGCCCACCGGCAGATTTACACCTTGCTACCCTCAACCCACTCCTATTTACGGTTGGGTAAGCCTCGACACCCAGGTTAACCAATTACATCGGTTTCCTGGTTCCCATATGCCAGTATGCATCCGGTACTGTTCGATACTTGTCCAGCAGGGCCGCACACGGACGGTCCTCAACCAACACCAACAGGGCTACGCACGTGAGACCTCTGCTCACTGCTTCCTATCCCCCCTGCTGGGTCTCATTTTCATAACTCAAGCCATTATCTACCTCTTTTCTTCCCGTGTGATAAGTACTATCTCGCGAGTAGCTTCCAACCACTCGACTTCTACCGAGTTCCTATACATTAGCATGGCAATCTCTACTCGTCGGTTTGTAAACTACCCAACCCTTTATAGGATTTAAAGAGGCTATGCAAGTGGGGTTTCAATCACCCTAACTCTAATGCAAACATTCACCCTAGACATAAATGATACAAATAAAAAGCTTTATAAAAGGTACTTAAGTGCAAACCGGGGCTTGCCTGGTTGCGAGTTAAACGGAAAGTCAGCTTCCGGTGGGAGTACGTTCAACGGCTCCGGCGTATCCTCAACTTCGGTCACTATTATGAAATGTAATAAAATACATGTATAAGTATTAAGGATTTATAAGAATTGGACTTCTATTCATAGCTATTGCTATTTATAATCCTTAATTGGCTTTGGGATTTTTACAGTGGAGACTAGACTCTCTAAGGATGATTTGAGCCAAATTTGGAGACATGTCATTGCACAATGTAGTCTTTAAGATTCCTGCAAGTACAATGCTTATCTGAATTTTGAGCCCAAATCAGAAGCTTTGACATAGCTAGATATGGAAGATCTGATTAGGGTAAGTTTCCATGGTTCTAACAAGATTTGCTTCACCATTTTTGGAGCTACCATCAGAGAGACATGAATTTTTGAACTTAAACAAGAGTTCTGAAAAAGCTGCTGTTTAAATTTGAATTTTCAAATAAAGGCTGAACTTGAGAAGGTAATTTGATCTAGCAAATGACCTCCAATGAAGCCCAAATTTTTACTGGATATCAGTAACTATGAAGAGGACTTGCTGCCCAAATTTGGGAATATTTCATAAAGAATTGCTCCTGTAATAAATCCCTAAAGGATTTAATAAAAACAATTCTACAGAAATTCCTGGGCATTTTCATAGTCAAAATTTGGTTTCTCTGTGAAGTACTCCTCATGAGGAACCCAACAAAATTGGTCTCACTCTTTTTGGAGTTTTCTACACAAAGTTATGGCCTTGTAAAGATCAGCTAATTCCTGGAATTATTTCTCTAATAGAAACTTCAAATAATTGAAACTGGGCCCACTGTTTTAATTTGGGCCAGTCAGATTTTAGCAACACCGGGGGCTACGGGGTTATTCCCGCGCAGCCGCACCAGATCCGGCGCCACAAGCCGATCCAGCGCCTTCCTGGTGCCACTGACAGGTGGGGCAAGCCCCCACCTTCTTCAACCTCGCGCCCGGCCGGCCTCCTCGCCGGAGAAGTGACCATGCCTCGCCGGAACGGCTGTCCCGTGCCTCAAACGGCTCAACCCTCGCCGCCTGTGCCTAAAACCCGATGAGGAACATTTTGGTGAGCTCAGTGGCGGCCTTCCTACGACCTCAACCGGTCGTGACAACGTCGGAGTGGTGTCGATGACGGGCGGCGACGCGGATCAACCGAGCGGCGGCCGAGGCTACGCGAACTGAGCAGGGAACAGGGAAAACACGTCGGTGAACGGCCGAGAGAGCAAGGGGGGTTGTGCTGGGACTGTGGCACGCGCGGACGATCAAGTTGGCGGCAGAAACAGGAGGTGGCGCGGCACACCTCGGGCGGGGTCGGAGACGGGAGCTGTCGCGCCCCTGCTGTTCGACCGAATGGAGCAAAGGCGGTAGCTCCTGTGGGTGGCTGACAAATGGGCCCCACCTCCCCTCTTTGTTTAATCAACTTTTTCTGATATTTTCTCACCAGCAACTCAACATTAAAGACTTGACTTCAACCCCAAGTCATAGTTTGAATTTGGTGAATTCAAATAGTTTGAATTCGGGTGTGAAAATTGGATGTGGATTGATCATTTGAATTTGAAAAGGAGTTTGAATTCTCCACTTTGTATTGCCTCAAAAATATAGCAAACCAGCTCCAAAGTTCCCAATTTTTGGCATGGCTGCTTATTAAAATGTGGAGAACATCTTTGTAAAACCATATTTTCAAATTGAGGGAATTGAAATTTGAAACTGAATTTGAAATTCAGATTAGAGGGCTTCTCCTTTTAATCCCAAACAAATATTAAAACCCCTCCAAATGAGCTGAAATTTGGAAGGTTGAATATTTGGACTATGAAGATCGAAGTTGTGCATTTAGATCTCCATGTTTGGAAGTTTTGGGAAGTCTAAACCCTCACTTTGAACTCACACTTATTATACTTCAAAGTTTTAATTCCCCCTCATTTTTCCTAAGTGTACATGAACTGAATTTTCTTGCTACCACTTTTGGGGATTTTACAGGAGCTCTCTACAACCTAGATTTAATCCCCACCATCCGTGAAGAGATAGCGGCAGCCCAGAAGAATGACAAGGGCATGTCACACTTGCGGAGACGTGTAGACAGTGGGGAGTTAAAATGTTTCCGGAAGGACAGAGACGGCGTCCTATGGTTCAAGGACCGGATCGTCGTACCCCGAAACCCGGAGTTACGGAAGAAAATCTTTGATGAGGCTCACTTATCAAAGTTTTCTATTCACCCCGGCAGCAACAAAATGTATCAAGAACTCAGAAGCAAGTTTTGGTGGACACAGATGAAGCGTGAGACTGCAAAATACGTGTCCGAGTGTGATACATGTCGAAGGGTGAAGGCAGACCACATGCGGAAACCGGGACTGTTGCAACCACTGGGAATTCCTGCCTAGAAATGGGAGGACGTGAGCATGGACTTCATCGTCGGTTTACCCACCACCTTGCAGAAACATGATTCTGTGTGGGTGATCGTCGATCGGCTCACCAAAGTTGCCCATTTTATCCCGGTCAACACCAACTACAACGCCAAGAAGTACGCTGAACTGTACATCTCACGGATCCTATGCTTGTACGGCGTACCCCGTACTATCATATCGGATCGGGGCACTTTATTTGTGTCCCGTTTCTGGGAGCAGCTGCACGCTGCCTTGGGGACGAAGCTGATCCGTAGTTCAGCATACCACCCGCAAACGGATGGACAAACGGAGCGGGTAAATCAAATCTTAGAAGACATGCTACGAGCTTGCACTATCAACCACGGCAAGAATTGGGATGATCACTTGCCGTTAGCCGAGTTCTCGTACAATAATGGGTACCAAGCCAGCATCAAGATGGCACCTTACGAGGCGCTATACGGGCGGAAATGCCGCACACCACTGAATTGGTGTGAATCTGGCGAAAGGGTTACCTTCGGGATTGACCTTGTCAACAATGCGGAAGAAAAGGTTCGACTGATTCAAGCGAACCTAAAAACCGTTCAATCCCGTCAGAAACAGTATGCGGACCGGAGAAGGCGTCCATTACAATTCGAAGTTGGAGATCACGTATATCTACGGGTGTCTCCAATGAAGGGCGTAAACAGATTTGGGGTGAGAGGAAAGTTGGCACCTCGATTCATCGGTCCATTCCAGATTACCGAAAGATGTGGATCAGTGGCATACCGGCTGAAATTACCAGAAGCACTTTCCGGTGTGCACGACGTCTTTCACATTTCCCAGCTGAGGAAGTGTCTCAAGCTATCAACTACCGTTCAGCTGGAAGACATTGAAGAACTGCAACCGGATCTCAACTATCGGGAGGAACCGGTGCAGATTATTGATGAAAAGGCCTGAACCACACGCAACCGTACGTTGTGGTTCGACAAGGTTCTATGGAATAATCACTCCATGGACGAGGCGACATGGGAGAGCGAAGAATTCCTTCACACTAACTACCCCGAATTTTTCACGTCGCATATCCGGTAATTTTCCACCGTCCCCTCTCTCATTTTCACCTTATAATTTCGGGACGAGATTCTTTTAAGGGGGGAGGAATGTAAGGGCCTCAGTTTTTGACACACATTTGCAGTGTTCGTCACCACACCACACACCTCATTTGGGGAAGGATGATGAACACAAATGAAGAGCAAGTAACAATTATCAACATGCTCATTAGAGAACAAACTCACACATTGCAAAAGTGGTATTTCCCACATGTGATATAGATGGGCTGGACATATGAAAACTCCTACACTTTACTAAGGATGTCCATGCCAAGTTTCACCCAAATTCAAAACCTTTTTGAGGTCATTTTGGGTATAGTTAGGAAGAGGGCAGTTTGAAGCCATATTCAAATTCAAACTGTTTTTATCCCATGAATTTAAAAGTGGGAGACATATTCTTACTCAGCACATTTTTGTGAGCCCACACACCAATTTTCACTCCATTTGGAGTTGATCTTGACATGAACTAAGTGGGGCAAATTCAAACTTCATTTGAATTCAAAACTGCACTTGTGCTGAAATTCACTCAAACCAAACCCAATTCGAATCATATTCAATTCGAATGGCTCAAGGGTGAATAATCTGAATCACCAGGGGTATTATGGGGTTCACTGTTCACTACAGTGATTAGGAGTAAATTTCAGAGGTTAAAACCCCGGGTGGGACCCACATGTCATAGAGGGAAGAAGGAGAAACTTGCAACCAAAGTTAGAGTCTCGGTGGGAAATTCCACCGAGCAGCTGTCGGCTGTGCCACCAAGCAGCTACCGGTGCCACCAGCTGCTTCCCTCCCCGCGCGCTGGCGCGCAGGGCGGCTTGCTCGCGCCCCCATGCGACCGGCACCGCCTCAGCCGAGCAGGAGTCGGCCGGCTTTATCTTCTCATGGGCAGAACCAAGCAGTGGCATTGTTTCTCGTCGCAGCTCTCTGCTCAATCGGGAAAACCAGCAAAACAATCTCCTCCTTCGTTCCTGAGCTGCTAGACAGCCACCGGAGGTCGCGCACCACCCTCCCAACGCCTGGACCACCGGGTTTCGGCCCCTGTTCCCGTGACCAACGACGACCGCCGCAGTTTAGCTGAAGGACAGCGATCGGTCTCACGCGGGCAGCACGCTGCAACCACTTCCACGGCCGAGCAAGGGCGGCAACAAGAGCGCACGGACTCCACACTGCTTCCACCTGAAGCTCAAGCCACGCCGTGAACTCTCGCCGGCGAATTCTCAGTTTTTGCTCCGGCAGCCTTAAACTGAGCTTCCGGTACGGCTTCTTTAAATTCTCGCTCTATGATCTTTCGGAGGTCATCAAATCTTGCACATAGACGCTGGACTAGCCGGCGATCAAGTTCTTTTCTGCATCCGTAGCGTGAAACTGTCTAGGAGTAACGAATTTCGAGCTCGATCGAGGGCGGTCATGGCGGGCACGATCGGTCAAACGGTGCCGACCGACTTACCGCCATCCCTGAACCCTTTTGACACCTTGTCGAGCTTCCTAGAGGTACGCTGATGCAATAAGGCCGTTTGTTCGAGGTGTTGGCGGGTTTAGGAACCGCGGTCGACGGTGCCGAACCTCAACCGAGGCCGCGGCATGTCGTCAAGCTATTTCCGGTCACCCCAGCCCGACCTGACACCACCGACGCGTTCCTCGACGTCGACAACCCCCTGGCGGCGAGTTTCAGACCATGGGAGGTTCGGCAGCAGCGAGCCGGCGAGCCCCGAGTCTGCTCCGGCGAGGTCGGCGGCACGGGCGCGAGAGAACGGCGGAAGGAAGACGAAGCCGGCTGACCCACGTGTCAGTGGCTGAAGAATTTAAATCGGGATCGGGTGTGGCCGGGGATCCGCTGTGCTGGCGCGCAAATACCCTGTGAGCTCCGGTGTGCCGGACACCTCCGCGCTCGACGCGTGTGGTATCTCCGGTGTGCCGGACACCTCCGCGCTCGACACGTGTCCCCGCGGCCCCCGCGAGATTTCAACTTTCCCCGATTTTCTGATTTCCTTCGAACTTCAAATCCTCATAACTTTAGCTAGGAACCTTCAAATTAAGTGAGACCAACTCCATTAGAACCCTCTGAAAATCTAGTTTTCAGAAAGTCATAGTTTGCTTCATGAAAATTCCTAGAACACCCTAAGAGTTCCAATTAAGGTCAAGGACATAATTAATTGTGGAGGGCTCAAATGAGCTTTGCTGCAACTAAAACTTGACCAAGTCTCTGTTTAGGTTGTAACCAAGCCACAGTAAAAGTTTCACAGTCATTAGGTCTGTCTAGCGAGGGTTATAGACTTCACAACCTCAAAGTTAATACAAATGCATTTAAATTGATACATATATTGCTCTTATCATGTAGTCACTAAGGTCGGGGAGGAATCCGAAGTCCTAGACTTCGTTACTCCGGAGGAACAGCTAGCCTACGACCAAGAGCAGCAAGGCAAGCTCCGGTTTGCATTAACCTTTTACAAATTTTTATTGTTTTGAGCACATCCTTGTTTACTTTATTTTTTGTATTAGAGTCTTGTTTGGAAACCCAATTGCATAGCCAAGAACACCATGGGTTGGGTTTAGGATTGCAAACCCCGTTAGCTACTGCAATGCTAAGATAGTGTAGGATTCGGTACAAGTCGAGTAGTTGGAACTACTCGCGAGCATAGGCTAGAGGCACTCGACTCGGGTAGTGATAGCACATGAAACACATGGCAAGAAAATGAGACCAAGCGGAGAGTAAGGGCAGCAGGACTTTGGGGCCTGTGTGCTGTAGCTCCGCTTGTGTCGATTGAGGACCGAGCCGTGTGCGGGCCTGTTGAACAAGCTAGAACAGTACCGAAGACCTACCAGCTATATGGGAACCGGGAAACTGATGTAACTCGGGTAGCTGGGTGTTGAGGCATAGCTGGTCGTTTAGAGGGTAGGTTGAGAGCTCGAGGTGTAAATCGGCTGGCGGCACTGAGATGCGCGTGCAGAGACCTCTTGCTCGGGACGATTGGACCGGTTCAACATTTGGCTAACGGGTGAAAGGTAGTCGCGTACGGCGTCCGTGATGGTTGTTGTAATAAAATTTGTTCATAACTTGTTTATGTAATAAAATTTTCCGCTTCCGCTTTGTACCTTTGACGTGTGTTATACGGTGTTGTGCAACGCAGCACCCCTCAGCGTGATCCTGGCTCGACAGGACCTTGGGGTCGTGTCAATATCCTGTTCAAGGGAAGGAGTTACATCAAGTTTTACTACTTTAGATCAAAACCTTCAAGTTTTAAATGAAGTTGTTCATTTAGTTGGGTGTGACGTCGATGCGTCACCAGATTATGTCGGTACTACGTCCTCACAAAGAAAACCTATACCGGACTTAGCCGGTTTCGTTATTTCAGTGGCATTAAATGTCACTCGCACACGGATGCTACACGCCTACCGTTTCGTGGTCAGGCTACCTGCAGAAACTCAAGCAATCGTCAGACTCAGCTGCACACCGAGCCCGGAATCCATACAGTTCGTACACCCGGCCGTCATCACTCGCCCGGATGTTCTCAAGCCAAACACACCTTGAGTTACGTGTTCACGTTTCAGACCACGTGACGGGGTCTCCCAAGTTGCACCACGCACGCCAGGGACAGACATTGCTCGTATACCCCAAACAACATGAAGAGTCGTAGAGGATATCAAAGCGGGTCAGGTTACCTGCCACCCGTGGGGCTCCATCCTTCAGCTTGTGCGCACTGGTGGACAACGCTTACGTGCACCCCCCAGGACATAAACGTCCCGAGATACACGATTTTCCGACATAGACAAATAGGTTAGTGTGCCACTTTCTATATGCTAATAACATCCTTATACGGGCTACTAACTCGTTCCTCACTGGATTTTTGAAAAAGATGACCTTTGTAGTGTGTTAAACCCCAAGCGTGCTCTGATACCAACGCTGACACGACCCCACGGTCTTGTCGAGCCAGGATCACGCTGAGGGGTGCTGCATTGCACAGCACCGGATAACACACGTCAAAGGTACAAAGCGGAAGCAAAATTTTATTACATAAACAAGTTTATGACCATGTTTACATCAAAATAGTTCCAGTCTACACTCACGGGCGTAGACTACGCATCAAGTCCACGTTCAGCCCTTGAACATGTCCTTGCTAGCACACACGCACTCTAACTCTGCGGCGTGCACGACTCCCACTCGACGAGATTCCCCTCCTAGGGTTCCGTCTCCTCTTCGGGAGTCCCTTCCTCATAGAACCCTGCAAAAGCTTCAAACACAAGCAGTGAGCACGAAGGCTCAGCAAGTCAGACCCGTCTCATCTAAACATGGAACTTCTAAATGAGGGGTGGTGGGTTACATGAGGTAAAAATCCTTTGCAAGGACTCGCCTAATTAGTAGAACCTTACTTTCAAGTTTTAGCAGCAGGTTGTGGAGAACCTTACGCTAAGGTACATGAGAGGGCCACAATCAAACAAGAAATGCATTTCTCTCATGTACTTTGCCCAAAGTTGAAATGAACTTTAGTTAGCTCTAAACTACAGCAAGTCATTAGCAATTAAGTCCATCTTTCAATCAGCAACATTTTAACATGTAACTAGCATGTTCTTTATACGTCATGGTACAGTGAACAAGTGGTACTCACTGATCGCGAGGGACGGCGATTATAAGCGATTTACACCTGCAGGGTTACCCGAACAACCCGTCACGTACGCCCGTACTCGATGTTGCCTACAACAACCATCACGGACGCCATACGCGGCTACCTTTCACCCGTTAGCCAAATGTTGAACCGGTCCAATCGTCCTGAGCAAGAGGTCTCTGCACGCGCATCTCAGTGCCGCCAATCGATTTACACCTCGAGCTCTCAACCTACCCTCTGAACGACCAGCTATGCCTCAACACCCAGCTACCCGAGTTACATCAGTTTCCCAGTTCCCATATAGCTGGTAGGTCTTCGGTACTATTCTAGCTTGTTCAACAGTCCCGCACACGGCTCAGTCCTCAATCGACACAAGCGTAGCTACAGCACACAGGCCCCAAAGTCCTGCTGCCCTTACTCTCCGCTCGGTCTCATCTTTCTTGCCATGTGTATCATGTGCTATCTCTACCCGAGTCGAGTGCCTCTAGCCTATGCTCGCGAGTAGTTCCAACTACTCGACTTGTACCGAATCCTACACTATCTTAGCATTGCAGTAGCTAACGGTGTTTGCAATCCTAAACCCAACCCATGGTTTTCTTGGCTATGCAATTGGGTTTCCAAACAAGACTCTAATGCAAAGAATCATAATATTCAAGTAAGTGCTCAAAACAATAAAAAATCATAAAAAGGTTAATGCAAACCGGGGCTTGCCTTGCTGCGCTTGGTCGTAGGCTAGCTGTTCCTCTGGAGTAACGAAGTCTAGGACTTCGGGTTCCTCCTCGACCTTAGCGACTACATGATAGAAGCAATACATGTATTAATTTAAATGCAGTTGTATTAACTTTTAAACTTGTGAAGTCTATAACTCTTACTAAACAAGCCCAATGACTGTGAAACTTTTACTGTGGCTGGGTTACAACCTAAACAGAGACTTGGTCAAGTTTTAGTTGCAGCAAAGCTCATTTGAGCCCTCCACAATTAATCATGTACTTGACCTTAATTGAAGGCCTTTAGGGTGCTCTAAGGATTTTCATGAAACAAACTATGACTTCCTGAAAACTAGATTTTCAGAGGGTTCTAATGGGGTTGGTCTCACTTAATTTGAAGGTTCCTAGCTAAAGATATGAGCTAAACAATTTCAGAGAAAATTCTGAAAATGTTTCCGAACATTTTCTATTTTCTCTAGAACAGTTTCACTAATTACATCATTAGGTGGATCAAATGAGCTCAATTGGATCTGAAACTTTTATGGTAGTTCAGGGATATTTTTGTGAACATTCCAGCAAAATTTCAGGATTTTCCTCCAAAGGATTCTCCAGTTAAAATTCCTAACAGTTTAAATTTTGAGGAATTAATTCTGGAGAAATAAGGATTTTCATGAAGTGAAACTTGATTTTCTGGAAATTTCTAAGAGAGCTGAATCCAAAAAAATTTGGTTCACTCGATTTGGAGCTCTCTAGCTCAAGTTATGAGGATTTGAAGTTTGAAGGAAATCTGGAAATCGGGGAAAAAGTTTAAACTTGCGGGTGCCCGCGGGGACACGTGTTGAGCGCGGAGGTGTCCGGCACACTGAGGTCCACAGGGTATTTGCGCGCCAGCACAGCCGATCCCGGCTACACCTGATCCCGATTTAAATTCTTCAGCCGCTGACACGTGGGCCAGCCGGCTTCGTCTTCCTCCCGCCGCTCTCTCGCGCCCGCGCCGCCGACCTCGCCGGAGCAGACCCGGAGCTCGCCGGTTCACCGCTGCCGGACCTCCCATGGTCTGAAACTCGCCGCCAGAGGGTTGTCGACGTCGAGGAACACGTCGGTGGTGTCAGGTCGGGCTGGGGGTGACCGGAAATAGCCCGGCGATGTGCCGCGGCCTCGGTTGAGGTTCGGCGCCGTCGACCATGGGTTCTATCCCGCCAACACCTCGAACCAACGGTCCTACAGCATCAGTGTACCTCTAGGAAGCTCGACAAGGTGTCAAAAGGGTTTAGGGATGGCGGCAAGTCGGTCGGCACCGTGTGACCGATCGTGCCCGCCATGACCGCCCTTGATCGAGCTCGAATTTCATCACTCCTAGACAGTTTCACGCCACGGGTGCAGAAAAGAACTTGATCGCCGGCTAGTCCAGCGTCTATGTGCAAGATTTGATAACCACCGAAAGATCATAGAGCGAGAATTTGAAGAATCCGTACCGGAAGCTCGGTTTACGGTCGCCGGAGCAAAAACTGGAAATTCTCTGTGGATTCTTCACGGTTTGCTTCCAAACTTGGAGGAGAGCAGAACGGTGGTCGCGCGCTCCTGTTGCCTCTCTTGCTGGACCGTGAAAACGCCTGTGGAACACTGTCCACGGACGCCTGACTCTCGGCTGAGGCTAGGTCGCCGCGGTGGCGATCGTTTTTGGGCAAAGGAGGTCGGAACTCGGGGTTTCTGGCGTTGGGGAGGTGGAGTGCGACCTCAGGTTGCTGTCTAGCAGCTCAGGAACGAAGGAGGAGATTGTTTTGCTGGTTTTCCCGATTGAGCAGAGAGCTGCGGCGAGAAACAATGCCGCTGCTCGGGTTTGCCCGCGAGAAGATAAAGCCGGCCGACTCCTGCTCGGCTGAGGCGGTGCCGGTCGCGTGGGGGCGCGAGCAAGCCGCCCTGGGCGTCAGCGCACGTAGAGGTGAAGCAGCTGGTGGCGCCGGTAGCTGCTCGGTGGCACAGCCGACAGCTGCTCTGTGAAATTTCCCACCGAGGCTGTGACTTTGTGTGCAAGTTTTGCCTCCTTCTCTCTATGACATGTGGGTCTCACCCGGGGTTTTAACCTCTGAAATTTACTCCTAATCACTGTTGTAAACAGTGAGCCCCAAAATACCCCTGGGTATTCAAATTATTCACCCATGAGCCATTTGAATTGAGTAGAATTCCAATTGGGTTTGGTTTGAATGAATTTCAGCACAAGTTCAGTTTTGAATTCAAATAAAGTTTGAATTTGTCCCACTTTTAAATTCATGGGATAAAAACAGTTTGAATTTGAATATGGTTTCAAGCTGCCCTCTTTTCACTATACCCAAAATGACCTCAAAAAGGTTTTGAATTTGGGTGAAACTTGGCATGGACATCCTTAGCAATGTGTAGGAGTTTTCATATGTACAGCCCACCTATATCACATGTGGGAAATACCACTTTTGCAATATGTGAGTTTGTTCTCTAATGAGCATGTTGATGGTGGTTACTTGCTCTTCATTTGTGTTCATTATCTTTCCTCAAATGAGGTGTGTGCGTATGGTGATGAACACTTCAACTATGTGTCACAAACTGAGGCCCTTAAAGAAGGATTTTTGGTTAGGTCAAGAATACCTCTTGAAATCTTCAAATGTGATGAATTTTGGAGTTGAAACTTGAGTAACGAAGCCCGGGGAAGGGTTTCCACACTCCTTAGGTCTCCAATCCGTGGATTGGACAAGATTTTTGGTGTAGGAAAGCGAAAATCGCCAATTTGTGGGCGCTTCCGGCTTGAGAGAGGATGTGAGCGGACTAGTCTATGAAGAGAGAAGTTTGGCTGCCCCTGGGAGGTTAAGTCCCCAGGAGCCGGACTAGTTCGGGTTAAGTGTCCGGACAAGTCCGGTTGGCGGACCAGAGCCGAACTTCTCTGGGGCCGGACTTCTCCGGCCTACCCAGGCGGACTAGTCTGGTTTGGACTTGTCCACTGCGAAGTCCGACCTTGCCACGTGGCCACTACTAGGGTGAGCTCGAAGGCACAACGTGTCTAGGTGGGTCGGGCCTCCCCTCTCCACAGAGGCGAGCTCCGAGGGTGCCACGTGTTCGGCGGAGCCGGACCTCCCCTCTCCTCAGAGGCGAGCTCCGAGGGTGCCACGTGTCCGGTGGGGCCGGACCTCCCCTCTCCTCAGAGGCGAGCTCCGAGGACGCCACGTGTCCGGCAGAGCCGGACCTCTCCTCTCCTCAAAGGCGAGCTCCCGTGGCGACACGTGTCCAGCGGGCCAGGGCCTCTCCTCCCCTCGAAGACGAGCTCCCGTGGCGACACGTGTCCAGCGGGTCGGAGCCTTTCCTCTCCTCAGAGATGAGCTCCGGTGGTGACACGTGTCCCGCGGGACCGGACCTCATCCCTTCCATAGGGGTGAGCTCCGGTGGCGACACGTGTCTCACAGGGTCGGACCTCATCCCTTCCACAAGGGTGAGCTCCGGTGGCGACACGTGTTTGGCGGGGCCGGACCTCATCCCTTCCACATGGGTGAGCTCCGGTGGCGACACGTGTCTGGCGGGGCCGGACTAGTCTAGGTTCGGTGTCCGGACAAGTCCATTTGACGTACCAGAGCCGGACTTCTCTGGGGTCGGACTTGTCCGGCCTCATAGGCGGACTAGTCCGGCTACAAGCTGAAATTCATATAATTTGAGTTTTAGTTCAAGAATATGATCCTTTTGAACAAGTTTTTGCAAATATCTTTGGCAAACATGGTCAGTAAGAATACATCAAACAAACAATGACCATATTTGACAAAGGGTCCTTTTGAACATAGTTTTTATAGAGTAAGAGAGATTAGGTTAGTATGTTGAAAACATGTGATTTTTGAAGTTTATAAACAAGAAACAAACATATATGCACACTTCAAGCAACATTTCGAGAATCTAGGATATTCAGTTCACTCCTTAGGTCACAAAAGTGTTTCTCATCAAGGGGTTTTGTGAAGATGTCCACCAATTGCTTTTCACTCCTAACATGAGAGATAACGATATCTCCCTTGATAGAGTGATCTCTCATGAAATGGTGACGGATATCAATATGTTTGGTTCTAGAATGCTCCACGGGATTGTGAGCAATATTGATGGCACTCTCATTGTCACATAGGAGTGAAATATGGCTGAAAGTGTAACCATAGTCGCTAAGAGTTTGTCGAATCCATAGGAGTTGTGCACAATAACTCCCGGCTATGACGTACTCCGCTTCGGCTGTGGATAGGGCAATGGAGTTTTGTTTCTTTGAAGACCACGGAACCAAGGACCTAAAAAGAAATTGACAAGTCCCTGGCGTGCTCTTCCTATCTACCTTACAACCAGCATAATCGGCATAGGAGTATCCAATGAGATTGAACTTGGATCCCTTGGGATACCAAAGTCCTACGCTAGGAGTGTGAACCAAATATCTAAGAATTCGCTTAACGGCCGTCAAGTGGCACTCCTTAGGAGCTGCTTGGAATCGTGCACACATACACATACTAAGCATTATGTCGGGTCTAGATGCACAAAGGTAAAGTAAAGAGCCTATCATGGAACGAAATACCTTTTGGTCCACACTTGGACCATATTCATTAAGGTCAAGATGTCCGTTGGTTCCCATGGGAGTCTTGATGGGTTTGGCTTTGTCCATGTTGAACCTCTTAAGTATGTCTTCAGTATACTTGGTTTGACTTATGAACGTTCCTTCCTTGAGTTGTTTGACTTGGAATTCTAGGAAGAACTTCAATTCCCCCATCATTGACATCTCGAACCTTTCAGTCATTATCTTTGAAAACTCATCACAAAAAACTTTGTTAGTAGAACCAAATATAATGTCATTGACATATATTTGGCACACAAATAAATCATCGTTAAAATGCTTAGTGAAGAGTGTATAGTCTGCTTTTCCTATCCTACAACCAATTTTAATAAAAAAAATCTATAAGACACTCATACCAAGCTCTGGGAGCTTGTTTGAGGCCATAGAGGGCTTTCCGAAGTTTAAAGACATGGTTCGGATACTTATCGTCCTCAAATCCAGGTGGTTGCTCCACGTAAACTTCCTCCTTGATTGGACCGTTGAGGAAAGCGCTTTTCACATACTTTTGGTATAGCTTGAAATCATGGTGAGTTGCAAAAGCAAGCAAGATACGAATTGATTCAAGTCTAGCTACGGGAGCAAAAGTTTCGTCATAATCCAAACCTTCTACTTGTGCATATCCCTTTGCAACAAGTCTTGCCTTGTTTCTTTTTAGAACCCCATACTCGTCTTGCTTGTTGCGGAATACCCACTTGGTTCCCACAACATTTGCGTTGGATCGCTTTACAAGTTCCCACACTTGATTTCTTTCAAAATTATTGAGTTCCTCTTGCATGGCCACCACCCAGTCTGGATCTTGTAGTGCTTCTTCTACCTTGCGGGGATCGAAAGAGGAAACAAAAGAGTAATGTTTACAAAAATTAGCCATTCAAGAGCGAGTGGTCACCCCTTTGGAGATATCTCCTAGTATGTTATAGACGGGATGATCCCGTTGAACACTTTGGTGCACTCTTGAATGAGGTGGTTGAACTCTTTGATCTTCATCTTCATTGTCACTCTTTTCTTCATCTCCCCCTTGATCCAATCCTCTATCTTGACTTTAATCGTTTTGATCTTGTTGAGGTTGGTCTTGCTCATATTGAGCTTGATCATGGGAGGGAGACATATTTTTGTTTGTTGGATGATCATTTGAGTCTTGAGGATGTTCTTGAGGAAAAATTTCTCCAAGTGCTATCCTTTTAAGTGCTTCTTGTGGAGCCTCTTCTTTATCTAGCACACTTTGATCAACTTGCTCCACTTGGGAGTCATTAGTCTCATCAAACATTACGTCTCTCGCTATTTCAACAATTCCGGAAGTTTTGTTTAAAACACGATAGGCGTAGGGGTTTGAGTCATAACCAAGCAAGAAACCTTCATCGGACTTTGAAACAAACTTCGAAGTGCTAGACTTCTTGTTGAGAATATAACACTTGATCCCAAAGATATGAAAATACGAGATGTTTGGTTTGTTACCGGTTAGAAGTACGTAAGACATCTTCTTCAAAAGTCAATGAAGATACAACCGGTTTATGGCATGGCAAGCAGTGTTAACCGCATCCTCCCAAAACTGGTCCGACGTGTTGTACTCATCAAGCATGGTTCTTGTCATTTCAATGAGAGTTCTATTCTTCCTCTCAGCAACCCTGTTTTGTTGAGGGGAGTAAGAGGCTGAAAACTCATGCTTGATGCCTTCTTCATCCAAGTATTCTTCCACTTGAGTGTTCTTAAACTCGGTGGCGTTATTGCTCCTTATGTTCTTAATTCTTAAGGAGAACTCGTTTTGAGCTCTTCTCAAGAATTTGTTGAGCACACCTTGTGTTTCTCATTTGTCATGCAAAAAGAACACCCAAGTGAAACAATAATAATCATCTATAACAACAAAACCATATTTGTTACAGCCGATGCTTATGTAGGCGATTGGGCCGAAAAGGTCCATGTGAAGTAGCTCCAAGGGTCTTGTGGTCGTCATGACATTTTTGGATGGATGTTAAGCTCCAACTTGCTTTCCGGCTTGATAAGCACTACATGGCCTGTCCGTATCAAAACAATATTTTTCAAACCTCGAATGTGTTCTCCCTTGAGAAGTTTTTGCAAGTTCCCCATCCCAACATGGGCTAGCCTTCTATGCTAAAGCCATCCCATGTTAGTCTTTGCCATTAAGAACATGTCAAGTTGATCTTTATCCGTGGTAAAATCCACAAGGTAAAGCTTTCCCTTGAGCACACCCTTAAAGGCGATTGAGTCATTGCTTCTTCTTAAGACACTCACACCCTCGTTAGTGAAAATACAATTATAACCTTTATCACATAGTTGGGATATGGATAGAAGGTTATAATCAAGGGAGTCAACATGCAAACATTTGAGAGAGTATGATGGGGAGAGATAGCAATTTTACCGGTGCCAAGAATTTTCCCTTGGCTATTGTCCCCAAAATATATTCCTTCACTTGGATCTTCGTTTTCCTCATATTCAACAAACATCCTTCTCTCTCCGGTCATATGGTTTGTGCATCCACTGTCAAGCACCCATTTTGATCCACCGGAGGAGTATGCCTAAAAAATAGAGTTATGCCTTACCTTTTGGTACCCAAGCGGGATTGGGTCCTTTCATGTTAGTCAAGAGGCACTTGGGCACCCACACACAAGGTTTTGGACTCTTTTGGAGTGGCCCAACATACCTAGCATAGATCTTTCCAAATTTGTTTCTCAATAAAACATATGAGGCATCAAAATCATGAAACAAAGGATGAGGTATATTTTTAGGCATGTTAGAAGAGTTTGCAATGTTCTTTACATTTTATTTGTTGGATGAACCTTCCTTGACAAAAACAATCAAGTCTTTTCTCATCTTGGGAGTTTTATCATGTTGCCTCCACTCCCGAGAATAGCCAATACCATCTTTGACATGTGGAGGTCTTACATTGGTATATGCACTTCGTGCATATGCCACTTTTTCCTTGTCAAAGATACCACCTTTCGGTGACTGCTTGTTTTTGCCAACTTAAGTTCATCTTCGAGTTTTAGGATTAAGTTTGAGTAATTGCAAGTTTGAGTTGCTTCGGGAGATTTCTTTGAGGAGGGTGAAATCATAGAGGAATAAGGTGCATTGATCTTGAGAGACTCAACTTGTGTTTCAAGGATCTTGTTGACTTTTGTCAAGTTAACAATTTCATCCTTAAGCACAACAGTTGTGTCTTCAAGATTTGAGCAAGTTTCCTTGCTCAAAGCGAGTTCATGCTCAAGTGTCTTGCTTCTTTCCCTTTCAACCTCAAGGAGCTCTTCAAGCTCATGACATCTCTCCTTTTCAAGGATGAGCATGTCTTCTTGAAGGTTGATGAGTTCATCCCTTTTAAAGATTTCTCAAAGACAACAATCTCATCTTTTTCAAGGTGCTCCTACTTAGATCCTTAAGCATGGATTCATTATCACTACTACTATCAAAGATATCAAGTGAAGAGGTAGAGGAGGATGGTTTATATTTATCCTTTCTTCTTCCCTCCTTAGGCATGAGACATGTAGACTTGAAGTATTCAATTGTTGAGAAGAGTTTGTTCCTTCCAATGGAAAGTATTGCCACTTTCTCTTCATCCTTGGAGGATGAGTCTTCGTTTGAGTCTCATTCCTTCCCAAGGTGAGCATGTCCTGTTGGCTTCTTCTTCCTGAAGAATTTCTTCTCTTGAGACATGCCATCTTTCTTCTTCTTACTCTCTTCATATGGACAATCCACAATGAAGTGTCCATATTCACCACAGTTGTAGCATGCTCTTTTCGTCTTAGGCTTGGAACTTTCCTTGTTCTTGTTCTCATAATGGTTGCTCCCCTTCCTTGTTCTCATCATCCACTTGAATTTATTGATGAAGAGCGCCTCTTCTTCATCAGTGTCGAGACCCTCGTCATCACTTGCTTCGAAGTCTTGTGATGAGGATGTTGCTTTGAAAGCAACATCTTTCTTCTTTGAGGAGATGAGCCTTTGGAGGTCGCTATAGAACATGGCTTCCTTCTCCATCATCTCATTGTTGATGATTCTTCCAAGTACTTCCTCCGGGGTCATTTGAGCATATCCCGGGCTCTCACGGATCAAGGAGCAAAGAGCAATGTTTCGAGGCATGAATGCCCGAAGCATCCTCTTCACCACCTCATGATCCGTCCACCGGGTGCATCCATAAGATCGGATCTTGTTGATGAGGATCTTGAGACGGTTGTACAAGTCTTGAGGGGACTCACCATCCATGATGGTGAACCTCCCAAGCTCTCCTTCAATCATCTCGATCTTGGCTTCCCTAATGACTCGGTTTCCTTCATGCGCTGTCTTGAGTATGTCCCATATGTCTTTGGCCACCTCTAATCCATCGATTCGGTTGAACTCTTCTTAAGTCAAGGATGAGGTGATCACCCCAACTGCTTGAGCATTGCGATGAAGTAGAATGGCTTGCTCCGAGGTAACGTCTTCTTCATTTCTTGGAAGATGGACACCTGTTAAGACAATTTGCCACAAGCTAGGGTTTAAGAATATTAGATGCATCTTCATATTATGCTTTCACATTAAGTAATAATTTCCATCGAATTGAGGAGGTTTGCCTAGAGGAATAGATAAGTAGTGATTGCTGGAAGTTAATCATTCATAGTTGAAAGGATATTGGGAGTAGCCCGGTTGACCACTCCTTTCTTGATCCTGTGGCTTCTTCTTCTCTTTACTTGAGTGACCTAGCTTCTCGCGAAGTCGTGCCTTGAGCAGGCAAACTTCTTTATCGTCACTCGAGTGGTCTTGCAGCACATTCGTGTCCTTTTTCTTGTCACATGTGTTGTCACCTTGTGACGTCGATGAAATCTCGTATTCCTCCACTCTGCCCATCTTCTCTCCGAGTGGTTAGACTCTTGATGGAGAGATCTGCTCTGATACCAATTGAAATTGCCTAGAGGGGGTGAATAGACTAAAATACCTGAACTGACTTAATTAAACGAGATTAGAACTCACGAGCCGGACTAGTCTGGCTCACGGGCGGACTAGTATGATCAACCTGCTGGAAAAGGCCTAAAAGGCCGGACTAGTCTGCCTTGGAGGCGGACTAGTCTGGTCAAACTGCCGGAACGATCTTGTCGAAGTGTGTTGTCGACACTTCCCCCGGGCCTGCTCTGGGCAGCCCGCGGAGGTTCTTTTTCGGAAGGGCTAGTCACTCACGGAGAGCTTACGCGTTAGGGACGATGGAAGGAGAAGCTTGACACAGGGAGTTTTACGTGGTTCAAGCCGCCGGAGCGTAAAACCCTACGTCCACGGTGAGCAGAAATGCTCGTTGTATTGCTCGGTGCTCAGGATCGGAGTTCTGAGCTTGGGGATGACCTAAGTGCTGGGGTGCGAATGACTCAGGTGTGAGTGCGTAAAAGGCGAACCCTCAGGTGCAAATGGCTGAGGAGCGAACCCTTTCTAACGTCACCTACCCGAGCCTTTTATAGTCCAAGGCTCGGGCGGCTTACAAGGTGGGCCCGAGTCCCGACAGGTGGTCTCGGGGAGATTGCCTGCCATCTACCGAATCTGCAGTTACGCCGGCAGTTGTCTCTGGCGAGGGCTTCTAAGCCTTTGTTCTGTCGCCCTGCCCATGCCGCAAGCTAGTCGTAGTGGTTGATGATAGCAGGGGCGGCAGGGGATGTCTTATCGCTGTGTTTATTTGCGTACAACCTCTGACGCGGTGTGCCAGTCTTCATTGCGACGTGAGTGGGTGCAACGGCACCTGACAGAGGCATGCTCCGCGTCTCCGTGCCTTGGGAAGGCGCGGGTCTTGAATACCTTGTACGGGCAAGGTATGGCGCATCATTACTCTTGCTGCCTACCACGTGGGGGCAGGCAGCGCTGTTCTGCTGGCCACGTGGCGGGCCCGGAGCCCTCCTCTAAGGAGAGGGAGGTCCGGCCCCGCTGGACCCGTGGAGCCTTCGGAGCTCTCCCCGCGGAGGGGAGAGGTCAGGCTTTGCTGTCCACGTGGCAGGCCCGGAGCCCTCCTCTGAGGAGAGAGAGGTCCGGCCCCGCTGGACACGTGGAGCCTTCAGAGTTCTCCCCGCGGAGGGGGGAGGTCCGGCTCTGCTGACCACGTGGCGGGCCCGGAGCTCTCCTCTGAGGAGAGGGAGGTCCGGCCCCGCTGGACACGTGGCGCCCTCGGAGCTCTACCCACGGAGAGGGGCGAGGTCCTTAGGTAATTTCCCTTGTGCGTGGGGGTACCCCATATTGAGGGTACCGACAGTGGCCCCGGGCCCATCTCGGGGAAGATAACGAGCCCGAGGTGGGGCCTCTGTCTCTTCCACTCCGCGCACCTTCTCGAAGACCCGCATTGACCGTTGCCGGAGCATGAACAGGCGCGGGATCGTGGGAGCGTGTGCCCCACTTGATGGCTGCTTTTACTGCGGCGGTTCCCAAGGCTGCCACTTCCGCACGTTGCAGCGCCTTTTTGGGGACCGCCGAAGCGTCCTGCCGACTCATCTTCTTGAGAGGCTGACTTCTTGGCCCACCGCTTCAGCTGGACGGCTCGGGTCTTCTTGTCATCGGCGCATGGTCTTAGAGCTGAAGTGGTTGTCCCAAGCAGCGTATTTAAAGAGTTTCGAATTGCTTTGAATCGCGCCTGGGAAGTTTAAAAGGGGATCTCACCCGCATCGCGGCTTCCCTTCGCACTTCCCTGCGCTTGAATCTTCGTTGTTTCCTTGAGCTCTTGCGCCCTTGGCGTCCCTGTTCTTGAGCTTCCAACTTGCCTCCGGAGAAAAAGCGCGCCCGCTTTCCTCCGGCGGCGTCGTTCGCGCCAAGTCAGGAAACCAGGGCGCCCGTGCGTCCTTTTCCTGGAGATGTCAGCTCGTCTGGTGGCGACTCCAAGAGACCTCGGGCTCTTCATTACGACAGGACTCCACTCGATCGGCGGCGGCCCGAAGGTCCCCGGGCGTCATGCCCTCCGTCCTCAGGTGGTGGAGCTTCGAGGGAGAGCACTGGTGCGGCGATGCCCAGGGGCAAGCCTAGAGCTCAGGTGCCCCGGTCAGCAAGCATCCCAGCTGCAGGTTCGGCAGAAAGTGGTGCCGGAAGGAGCAACGCTGGGACTCCTGCGGGGGCACAGGCGCCCCGGGCCTCGGGAGCTGGATCGATGCCTAGGGGGGCTTCAGAAGCGTCCCATGGTCCGCCGGTCCGGGTGACTGCGGGGCAGCCCTCTGCAGCGATGGCGGGCTCTAGTGGACCTACCCCGGCTCGGAAGCCGGGGTTCAGAGCCCGTTGGAGTGCTCGCGTCCCTCGGTAAGTGTCGCCCTTACCGGGTTCCAAATCATGCATTCTTTTCTTCTTTTCTTAACCCGAGAGCTCCCCGTGCTGACAGGGGTCCATCGGGTACCGGTAACGATTCTATTTCCTGGCCATCCCCGGTTGACGGGGGATCTGCGCCGCAGCGCCCAGAAGCTGCAGCGGCTCCATCGGCCCCTAAGCCGGTGCAGGCTTCTGCGTCGGTCGGACCAGCTCCTGTGGCGGCGGCGAAAGCCTCCGCCCGTCCGTCTTCGCCGGCTCGGGAGCCAGCGGTTGTTGAAGGTTCGGCAAGACCGGCCAGCGGCGTCCAACCTTCTAGGGTCAAGGCAGGGGGAGCAGCCACGGGCCCTACGGCTTGCAGTGATCCGGGGTGCGTCCGGAGCAGCTCCGCTCCTGTGTCGGCCCTCATCCCAGTCGTCGAGGTGCCAGCATCTCCTGATGATGGCGTGATGGAGGAAGTCGGGGGGCGCGACTTCGGCCTCTGCCGCCCCGCTGCCCTTGGCTGACGCCTTCGAGCTTGCCCAGGCGAGCGTCCGGTAGGTCCTGGCCGCGCTCGGTCGTGAGCGGGAGGAGCTGGCAGGAGAGAGGGATCGCCTCCTCCGCTAGGGGCGCCTCTTGAAGCAGCGGACCGAGGAGGTCAGGGCAGAGCTCGACTTGAGGTGGACGTCACTAGATGTCATGGAGGCGCTCCTTGACCGTCAGAAGAAGGCCGTCGACCGCCTGGACTCCGAGACTCGGCGGCTCCACCAGGAGACCCTCAAGGCTAATGCCCGGGTTGAGGCGAACTTCACTGCTTTAGAGGAGCTGCGGCTGAAGCTAGTGCGCCGCGAGCGCGTCGTTGCGGACCGGTAGCACACTGTGGCGGCTGAGGCGAGGAAGGTCACCGCGCGGCTGACGGCTGGCGAGGGCGACCTGAGGGCCCGAGCTAAGGAGATGGAGATCCGGGAGGCATATCTGATCGCGAGGGAGGAGCAGGTCTCCCGGGAGCGCCAGGTGGTGCTGGATCGGGAGCTGGCAGCCGACCTCTGGGCTTCGGAGTTAGAGCGGCTCGCCCAGGATCTCCATCTTCGGGAAGGCTCTCTAGCGGCCAAGGAGAAGAAATTCTCCGAGGAAGGTCTTGACGCCTTGCTGGCAGTCCGCCGCGAGATGGAGGAGCTCCAGGCCTCGCGGTCCGTTGAGGCCCGAGCGGTCCGGAGCTTTGTCGACCAGGCAGGGTCCGCCCTGATTCCCCTTGGCTTCAGCCCGGTGAAGACAGAGGCCCCGGTGCAGAAGGTGGCCGAGGTGATCCTTGCGCTCGAGTCCATTGGTGCCAAGCTCGACAGACTTGAAGCGGTGGTCGCCGGCGAGCTTGAGGCGGAGAGACGAGACCTGGCGATGGAGGTTGCTACTCATGTGCTGGCGTGCTTCCAGAGCCGGAATCCCTCCCTCTCTCTGGAGCCAGTGAGGCAGGGTCCCGCCGCGGAGCGGGATGAAGTGGCCAGGGCTGAAGTCGGGGATGTGGTGGCCCTTGTCGCCTCTAGGTTCCGGCGCGTGCCAAGGGAATCCTAGGACTTGTACCTTTTCTTTTTTGCTTTTGTTGAGTTTGTAGTCCATCTCATCGAGCCTTGAACGAATAGACCCTTGTTGTTTTCTGTGCCTGTGTTCTTTTATCTTCTTCTCGGCTTGGCCTGCCCGAGTCCTTAGCTCCGCAAGGTACTCGGAGGTCTTCACCGATCTTGTAGTCTTACACAGACACCTTCCTAGGGTCCTTATTGTGCTAAGGGCCAAGGGGTCTTCGGAGCTCTTCCTGTGAGGACGGGGGGAGGCCCGGATCTGCTGACCACGTGGCGGGCCCTGAGCTCCTCTGAGGAGAGGGTGGCCCGGCCCCGCGGGACACGTGGAGCCTTCGGAGACCGCCCCAGTGAGGGGAGTGGGGTCCGGCTCTGCCGGCCACACGGCGGGCCCGGAGCTATCCTCTGAGGAGTGGGGAGCTTCGGTCTCGCTGGTACACGTGGGGCCTTCGGGGCTCGCCCCTGCGGAGGGGGTGAGACCCGGACCCTCCGGTCTTGCGTTAGAGCAGTCAATAGCTCCGGCCCTTTCTTGTGCGCTCCCCGTAGCTGAACTTGGAGGTCCTGCACACAAGTAGAGGAAGCGTAATTCTCCTCGAGGGCTTTCCCTCCCCCGTCTCTTAGTCCTATTTGGCGTACGGTTCTGCTCCGGTATACTGGGCTTGGGCAATTCTGTGCGCGACGCCCCGGGGGTCCGGCTCCCTCCGAGGTCAGGGTACGGCCGCCCGGCCCCTAGTACCAGACCGTAACGCCGGGGAGGCAGAGTGTACAGGCTTTCGGTACGGAGCCAGGCAAAGCGGCTGTACTCCCGTGGACCTCCGAAGGACAGGGCGCGCATGGTTTGGGTCGGAACTGTGGCGGAACGGAATCTGCTCATCCAGGATCGCAGAGGGTGGTGCCACACGATGCGTCACCCGACAGCACACGTCATAAGAACATAATATATTACATGGGAAAACAACTGAACTGTACAAACAGGTATAATACTCAGTTACAAACTATTGTCTTTATTACACAGCGGAAGTCTACTTTTCTACACTCACGCCCCCCTGTCTAGCAAAAGTCGGTTGCCCAGCCCTAGGGCAACCCACACTAGCTGCACGTCTCAGCTCAGCGCGGCGTGTACGGCTCCCACTCAGCCGTGGTCCCCGACGGAGGGTAACCCTCGCCGGTGGACTCGTACTCCTAGTCCGTGGGTGGCTCCTCACCTGAAAAACACTTAAGCAGCAACTGTGAGCACGATGGCTCAACAAGACTTAACCGACTCACGTAAGCATGGAACTCTACATGAGGGATACAATGAACTAGGAGAGTAACAATGCATCAATGGACACGCCTACAAGTTCATCCTTAGTTCATCTTTTAGCCACAAGTTAACAGTTCGGAAATCAGAAATTTAGTAAGCAATATTTGTTGGCACACATGTAGCAATGCAATTATATCATAACAGCAGTATTGAATCATAATATTCCATAATTTATCTATGTTACGATGCATTGAACAAGCGGTACTCGTCACCGCGAGGGACGGCGAATCGACTCGATATACACCTGCAGGGAAACCCAAAGAGCACGTCACGTACGCCCACCCGTGGAGCTGCACAGCACGCTCACTCGATGTCGTACGGGACAACCTTTGACCCAACAGCCCAAACGTCGATCCGGTCGCACCGAAACGAGCAGAAGGTTCCCCACACAGAACATCTATCTATGCCCGTTGGCAGATTTCCACCTTGCTGCCCTCAACCTACACCTATAAATCGGTGTGCTATGCCTCGACGCCCGGAGGATTAGGCTACATCGGTTTATTCGGGCCCATATATCCGATATGTCTTCGGTACGTTCAATACTTGTTCAGCAGGGCCGCACACGGATCGGTCCTCAATCGACACGGACAGGGCTGCGCACACAAGACTTTCTCTTGCTGCGCCCTAGCCCCTGCCTAGTCTCATTTTTATTACTAAGGTGATCTCTCATCACTCAACCGACCTCGTGTGTCCCAAGCCTATCTCGCGAGTAGATTCCAACTACTCGACTTGTACCGAAGTCCTATCAATCATTAAGCATAGCATGTCTACGCGAAGTCTTAGACACTACCCTCACTCTTATGGACAATTTCTGGTCATGCAAGTGGGGTTCCATCCATCCTACACCTAATGCACATTTATACTTCATACTAGACATGTGAACAAAGTAAAACTTTATAAAAGAGCTTAATGCAAACCGGGGCTTTCCTTGTTGCTGCTAGTCAGGGGTTAGTTCTTCTTCCGGAAGTAGGAAGTCGAGTGCCTTCGGATCTTCCTCACCTTAAGCGACTACACGTTAATGAGATACTACATGTCAATTTAAATGCAATGCATGAACTTGAATACTTAATTACTAATAACTCTAGCTAGCCCTCCCCTTTGGTTCTGAAATTTTTATGGTGGCTTGGTAGGGTCCTAACCAGAGTCTCGACCAAGTTTTATTTGAAACAAAGTTCCTTTGAACCTTGTACCAATAAAAGCCCATTTGGTCAATATTTGAGCCTATAAGTAATTCCAGGGGTTTTCATGGCTCCAACCATTACTTTCTGGAAACTAGAAGTCAAGATGGTTCTTATGGCATTGGTTTCATGTCATTTGAAGAACTCTACTGAAAGTTATGCCCTAATTAAGATTTGAGAAAATCTGAAAAATGTTTCTGTACATTTTTCTATTTTCTCAGGGCAGTTCTCTTAATCACCCAATTAGGGGGACTAAATGAACTTGGATGAGTCTGAAAATTTTACCGTGACTCTAGGATTTTCCAATGAACCTATCAGCCAAAATCCAGCATTTTTCATAAAGTAATTCTCCAGATAAAATTCCCCACAGTTTAAATTTTAGGGATTTAATTCTGGAAAACTATTAAATTTCATGAGCTGGAATTGGTATTGCTGGAAAGTACTCAGAATCCTGAGTTCAGCAAAATTTGGAGCTTCCTACACAAAGTTATGAATTTCTAAAGTTTGAGCTGATCCCTGAATTATTTTCCCACAGAGAATCACCTCCCGCGCTAAACCAGAGGCTGACAGCGGGGCCCGCCCGTTTAGATTGAACTAACCGCGCGCTCGCGCGCGATTAGCACAGGGGCTGACAGGTGGGGCCGCGCTCTTCGTCTACCTCCCGCCGCCGCCGCCCCGAGCCGCCGGAGCTCCGGCAAGGTCGGCGTTCCCGGTGATCTAGCTCGCCGGCGCCGACAAGACTCGCCGCCCCCACGTAACCTCGGGTGCTGAACACGCTGGACACCATGTCGCCGCCGGCTAACCACCGTAGCTCGCCGGCGATGAGCCCTATGCCTCTGTGCTACCTCGGCAACGTGTTCCCGCCCTTCTGACCATCTCCTTCGCGCGCTAATCGTGTCGCCACACTCAGGGGAACCTCGGGAAGCTCGACATGATCTCCATCGGGCCTTAAACGGCCGGCAACCCAGACCTCACCGGCGACCCCCTCCTCCGCCACACTGTTCTATGTTGAACTTAGGGTTACGGCGGTGATTTCCTTCCGGTTTTCGATCGAGAGGGGTCGCCAGAACCTCTAGATGCTCTCTCACAGCTCCGTTCGACCTCCCACCCACCAAGCTTCCTGAATTTCTCCTAAACCTAATCGGGTCCCGAAATGAGCTCCCCGCCCTAAACTGGAAAATTCTCCGTGCACAAAGGTCGAACCTTGGAGCGGTTTGTGCAGTGGTATTGAGGACGAGCTAGCGCTTCACTTTCCTATGGAGGTCAAGGCCGGAAGATGATCACAGCTTGGGTGGCACACGATCGGAGCTCGGGCGACTAGGCTGCTGGTTGCGGGACTCGCGAAAAACAGCAACTCGCCGGCGGTCTCGGGCCTGTTATAGGCCCCTAAGGCCAGTGGAGAGTGCGACACCTGCTGTGCCACCTCCTACGCCGAAGCAGGAGCTAGCCGGCCGAGGTGGTCGGGTGCCGACGCTGGCCGCAGCTGGCGAGCGCGCTCGGTAGAGGAAGTCGGCTGAGGAGACTTCTGTGCTAAGTCTACTGACCAGTGGGCCTCCCCTCTAATTCCATTTTCAATTTTCTCAATTCTGTTGTGCCAAAATATCCTCAGCTACTCACAATTTAATGTGAGACTTAGTCACCAAGTCTTAGTTTGAATTTGAATTCTCAAATTTGAACTGTGTTTGGCTAAATTTGCTGCATGTTTAAACTGAAATTCAAATTCAGTTTTGAATTCTTGCAAATTTAGCTCTTGGCAAGATGAACTCCAATGAGGATGAAAATTGGTGGGCCTACTCAGAAAAATGTGCTGAGTTTGAATATGAAGCTAACTTTTAAATTTTAGTGATGAAAGTTGCTGCAATTTGAATTTACATTCAAATAGGCCTCTTATTCAAATACCTCCAAAAGTGCCTCAAAAAGTGTTGGATTTACATGAAACTTGGACTGAACTTTCCCAAGACTTTTTAAGTTCTAGGGGTGAGCTCAATCTCTCATGTTCATGTGCAAAAATCCCACTTTGTGAAAGTGAAGGCTTTCCCCTCTAATCACTCTTTTGATGGAGGTTACTTGCTCTTCACAATATTTCCTAAGATATCCACAACAAAAACTGTGGTGTTGTGAGGTGAAGAAAAGTTTTTGTAAGTCTCTTTTCTTGGGCTTTAACATCCCTCTCCCCTTAAAAGAATCTAGTCCCGAGATTATAAAATAAGAGATAGCGATGTAGTAGGGACTTACCCGTGCTGAGAGGCCATGAACTCCGGGTAATTTGAGCGAAGGAATTCCTCGCTCTCCCACGTAGTAGGGACTCATCAAGAATTGCCACCGGATATTCATCCTAAGTTAAATCCGGTTTCAGCTCGCCGATGTCTTCGGTAGGAACAGAATCTGTATGCTTTAAACATTTTCGCAGTTGCGAAACATGGAAAACGTCATGGACACCAGCAAGGGATGCCGGTAGATCCAATCGATACGCTGCTGGTCCGCACTTCTCGGTGATGGCATAGGGTCCAATGAAACGGGGGGCGAGCTTCCCCTTCACACCGAACCGGTGCACGCCCTTCATCGGGGACACGCGGGGATACACGTGTTCACCAACGTCAAAGTGCAACGGTCTACGCCTCTTATCAGCGTAGCTCTTCTACCGAGATTGAGCGGCCTTCAAGTTGGCTTGAATCGTCCGAACGCGCTCTTCGGCATCGTTCACCACATCAACCCCGAATGTGACCCTCTCACCGTACTCGCACCAGTTCAATGGGGTGCGGCATTTTCGACTGTAGAGAGCTTCGTAGAGTGCCATCTTGATACTCGCCTGATAGCCATTGTTGTACGAGAATTCCGCCAATGGCAGGTGATTATCCCAGTTCCTGCCGTGGTGGATGGCACATGCTCTCAACATGTCTTCTAATACTTGTTTCACCCTCTCTGTTTGCCCATCTGTTTGAGGGTGATAGGCGGAGCTCCTAATCAGCTTGGTACCCAATGCAGCGTGTAGCTGCTCCCAAAAGCGAGATACAAATAATGCACCTCGATCTGAGACGATGGTCTTGGGTACCCCATATAAGCATAGGATCTTTGCTATGTACAACTCCGCATATTTACCGACATTGTATCGTGTATTTACCGGGATGAAGTGAGCCGTCTTGGTTAACCGATCGACGATTACCCAAATAGAATCATGTTTGTTGGAAGTTAGGGGCAATCCCACAATGAAATCCATGCTCACATCTTCCCATTTCCATGCCGGGATCTTCATGGGTTGCAACAGCCCTGATTTCATCATGTGATCAGCTTTCACTCGTCTACACGTATCGCACTCGGATACGTACTTAGCTACCTCCCGCTTCATCCGTGTCCACCAAAAATTCTTTTTCAAATCTTGGTACATTTTGTTGTTGCCCGGATGAATGGAGTACTTAGACAAGTGAGCTTCATCGAGGATCTTCTTCCTCAGCTCCATATCCCGGGGTACGACTATGCGGTCATCGAACCATAGCGTCCCCTCTTCATCCTTCCGGAAACACTTGATCTCCCCGTTGTCTATCCGTCTCCGGAGATGTGCCATGCCTTTATCAGTCTTCTGAGCTGCCATGATGTCCTCCCTAATAGTAGGGATGAGGGCAAGGTTGTAAAGCGATCCATAAGGAACCAAGTATAAACTCAGCACTTCGTCCTCCACCGGTGTAATGGTGTGGTGATGGACATGTGACTTCCGACTCAGTGTGTCGACAACCACATTCGCCTTGCCGGGGTGGTAATGAATCTCAATTTCATAATATTTGATCAATTATAACCACCTCCTTTGCCTCATGTTCAGCTCCTTCTGGGTGAAAATGTATTTCAATCTCTTGTGGTCAGTGTAGAGATGCACTAGATTCCCTAGGAGATAGTGCCTCTACATTTTCAGCGCCAAAACCACTGCAGCAAGCTCAAGATCATGAGTGGGATAATGCTGCTCATGGTTCCGAAGTTGGCGTGAGCCATATGCGACCACACGTCCTTCCTGCATCAACACGCAGCCGAGCCCAATACCGGACGCGTCACAATACACGTCGAAGGGCTTTGTTGTATCCGGCTGAGCTAAGACCCGGGCTGTGGTGAGATGCTTCACCAATGTTTGGAATGCTCCTTCACACGCCGTGTTCCAAACATACTTCGTCCCCTTCTTCAGCAATTCTGTCATCGGTTTAGCGAGCTTGGAGAAGCTTGGAATGAATCTCCGATAGTATCCCGCTAACCCGAGGAAGCTTCTGACTTCATGAACTGAAGTGGGAGCTTTCCATTTCAGCACTTGCTCTATCTTGCTTGGGTCAACCGCAATGCCTTGTGCTGAGATGATATGTCCCAAGAATGGCACTTGGCTGATCCAAAAATTACATTTGCTGAACTTGGCGTAGAGCTTGTGGTCTCGCAATCGTTGAAGAACGATCCTCAAGTGTTCGGCAGGTTCGGCTTCTGTCTTGGAGTAAACCAAGATATCATCGATGAACACTACCACGAACTTGTCCAGCTCCGGCATGAACACCGAGTTCATGAGATACATGAAATGGGCTGGAGCATTTGTGAGACCAAAGGACATGACGAGATATTCATATAATCCATATCTCGTCGAGAAGGCCGTCTTCGGGATATCCTCCGCACGGATCTTTATCTGATGATATCCAGAGCGAAGGTCCATCTTTGAGAACACACTTGCCCCCACCAGTTGATCAAACAGAATGTCAATACAGAGCAGTGGGTATTTATTCTTGATGGTGACGGCGTTGAGCGGCCGGTAATCCACACACAACCTCAAGGTTTCATCCTTCTTCTTCACGAACAGTGCCGGGCATCCCCAAGGCGATGAACTCGGCCTGATGAAACCCATGCTCAACAGATCATTGAGCTGTTCTTTCAGTTCAGCCAGCTCATTCGGAGCCATTTTATATGGTCTCCGTGATATGGGCGTAGTCCCGGGTGCAAGCTCGATCTTGAACTCGACATCCCGCTCAGGTGGCATGCCCGGAAGATCATCCGGGAACACGTCGGGGAACTCCCGGACTACGGGGATGTCCTCTAACATGAGAGCTTCAGCATTATTAATTGCTGAAATTTCCCGGACTGGCGTATCTAACACCATGGAATGTGGACGGTGAAATGGAGAGTTTAAATGAACCGTCCGTGTCCGAGTCTCCAGGACAGCGCCATGGTATTGTAGCCATGACATCTCTAAGATTGCATCAATCTTTTGCCTCATAAGGATTATCAAGGTGGTGGGATATAGTTTCCCACCTAAGCACAGAGGTGCCTTTGGGATCATCATATTTGCTGAAATCTTCCCTCCCGGTGAGCAGATCATATAGGTGCAGTCGGTTGGAAAGACTTGCATTTGATGCTTAGCCACAAAGGATGCACTTATAAAGCTGTGGGTTGCACCAGAATCAAAAAGTATGATGATGGCTTTATCGTTGAGAGTGAACGTACCCGCCAGCACGTTCTCTCCCTCTGGGGCGTCCTCCTTGTCGAGGTTGCGGACGCCCCCAGTCCGTTGACCAACCTTCTTCACCGGAGGTCGGCCTCGAGCACCGCCCTGGAACTGGGCTTGCCCGCTGCTCTGCTGCCCCTGGGGACAGTCCTTCGCGAAGTGGCCCGCCTGGCCACACGTGAAGCAGGTGAAACGGGGCAGTCCCCCGCTGATCGGTGGACGGAAACCCGGGGCGCGTTGTGGCGGTGGAAACGCCCGGGGTGCCGTCTGCTGCTGCTGCTGCTGTCTTGGTGGTGGCATCGGCAGACAGAACTGAGGTGACTGCAAAGGACGTCCCCCGAACCGTTTAGGTCGCGCCGGTGGGTGCCACTGCTGGCCGGATGGCGTCCGATACACCATCCGGTACTTCTGGCGAGCGCCACCCCCACTGCTAGGTGGAGCGCTGCGCTTCCTCTACTCAGCTGCCAACTCCCGCTGAGCATCCTCTTGCATAATCGTGGCATTGACTAGGTCGTTGAAGGTGCCGTGATTCCACCGAACGAGATGTGTCTTCATTTCGGGGTGTAACCCCCGATAGAAATGTTCCCGCTTCTTCTCTTCAGTGGATATATAGTCTGACGCATATTGCGCCAGATGGTTGAAGGCACGGGAGTAGTCATGGGCACTCCTCCCGCCCTGCTTCAGTTCCAAAAATTCTTGGAACTTCCTCTTCATGATCCCGGGAGGAATGTGATAGGCGCGGAACGCCTCCCAGAACTCTCCCCACTCCACGGCATTGCCAGCCGGACGTGAGGCAACATAATTCGCCCACCACGCACCAGCGGCACCGTGAAGTTGCTGCACTGCGAACAAGGTCTTTTGCCGCTCCATGCATTGGAGCAGCCCGAACTTGGACTCGATGGTCCGCGGCCAGTTGTCGGCCTCCAGTGGTTCTTCAGCTTCAGTGAACACTGGAGGGTGCGTACTCATGAAATCCGAGTACGACACCTCACGGGGCTCCCGGGGCCCCCTCTCTTGACGTACCCCCGCCTGGGACGTATTCTACACTATCGTGCGGAGCAGGTCAGTCTGCTCCTCACGACCACCCACCAGTGCCGCTATCACATCCGCTAGAGTAAGCGGAGGCGGCGGTGGTGGCTGCTGCTGCGAGGTGCTGTCGTAGGCCGGTGGCTGGGAGTTATCGCCTCCCTGTTGGCTAGAGCCACCAACCTCGTGTGTGGTCCTAGTGCGAACTATCTGCAACCATCCGACAATAAACATCAGTCCCGCAACATATTGCAATGCAGCCAATTGAAATAGGCGTAAAAACATAATGACAATGAAACATGCGATACATCTCGTATGTAGATAATGTAATAACTTTGCACAAGCTACACCATTACCAGACCAAATACAAGCTAGTTTAATCCAACTTGATGAACCTCCTCTTTGGAAGCTCACCATAACTAGATTTGGTCACTACGAGACATTACTATCGCGTTGTCCTCACGTAAACCACCCTTTTATCTTCAATACGACACAAACATGGTCTCTAGTGAAAGAAACTTGAGTGAGACCTATACTCAAATCTTTCACTAGTTGAAGATAACCTCTCATGAGTATGTTATACCCCATTGGGAGTACTCAAACCCCCTCTAGGATACAACAATCTCTCACATGAGTTCAACTGTCATTCCTCTGTCAGAATGACCAGTTTATACATATCCGAGATTTTGATCTGGTTCTGGGCATTTTCATGACTCAAGCTGAATACCAAAGTTAAAGTTAACTTCAGTATATTTCCAACGAGTACTTGTTTGCCCTCAGATATGCTCTGGTTAAAAAGTTATGGTAATTCAAAGTCAGCAGAATTTCTGGAAGAATTTTAACAGCACCTCCCTGGGGAAGTTGCTGTTTTCAACTCTGATTCCCACTAAATTCTGTGCTGAAATTTCAAAAACTTTGAATTGCAAAGATGTAACACATCTTCTACCCTTTCTAAGGATGTATTATGAAAATTTTAGATTTTTCTACTGGGAGTTAGATTTGAAAAACAGAACAGTCCAGAGAATGTTTTACTCTGTCCTGGTTCTGGACAGTTTACATTTCTCTGGGATTTAAGCCATCTTAAGGTGTGTTTCAGCTCTGGAAGTCTACAACAAAGTTGTAGGGTACTTAAATACCTTTACATAACTATATACCACACCTCCCTGGGATAAAATACCTGTGACTTATGCCCTGTTGAAGATCAGCAAACTTGCTGCCCAAAACAGAGCACTCTGTTTCAGTCTTTTGGAACTACACTCATCCCTTTCCAATTTGTCTACCCAACCAGGGTCCTAAATGTTGAACCTAGTGATTTTAATTTCTTGTTATCATTATTTTTCATGCATATGCCTATGATACCTCGGTACTATGTTCCTCACAAAAGGAAATCCTAACCGGATCATACCGGCATATACGTCTCAAGTGTGGCACTAAACGGTCTCTCGCACACGTTTGCTACACGGATACATACGTGGTTAGTACCTGCAGAAGACCACACAATAATGATGCACTCAATGGTTGTTTTCATTTCAGGCAGGATCATATTTAAAAGTAAATACAAACGACCGTATCATTGTCATACGGCCGTCTTTGAGCTAAGTCACGTCTCAAGGCACGTGATCGTGTTTCAACACCACACGACGGGGAACCCGAGTATGTCATGAACTGGTCGTCACGGTTGGGAATGTTATCAACCCAACAGATACCACCTACTGCCCTGCAGGGCACGCCGATGGCAAGCGCTGCGTATGTCCCCCTGGGCTACTTCCAGACGAACATACTCTCGTGTTACTGACCATGCGATGGGGTCTCCACTTACTTGCCTAATGCATGCTAGGGATCAGCGTTTCATATGAACTCACTCACGCCCGCCTATCTAGCAAAAGTCGGTTGCCCAGCCCTAGGGCAACCCACACTAGCTGCACGTCTCAGCTCAGCGTGGCATGTACGGCTCCCACTCAGTCGTGGTCCCCGACGGAGGGTAACCCTCGCCGGTGGACTCGTACTCCGAGTCCGTGGGTGGCTCCTCACCTGAAAAACACTTAAGCAGCAACCGTGAGCACGATGGCTCAACAAGACTTAACCGACTCACCTAAGCATGGAACTCTACATGAGGGATACAATGAACATAGGAGAGTAACAATGCATCAATGGACACGCCTACAAGTTCATCCTTAGTTCATCTTTTAGCCACAAGTTAACAGTTCAGAAATCTGAAATTTAGTAAGTAATATTTGTTGGCACACATGTAGCAATGCAATTATATCATAACAGCAGTATTGAATCATAACATTCCATAATTTATCTACGTTACGACGCAGTGAACAAGCGGTACTCGTCACCGCGAGGGACGGCGAATCGACTCGATATACACCTGCAGGGAAACCCAAAGAGCACGTCACGTACGCCCACCCGTGGAGCTGCACAGCACGCTCACTCGATGTCGTACGGGACAACCTTTCACCCAACAGCCCAAACGTCGAACCGGTCGCACCGAAACGAGCAGGAGGTACCCCACACGGAGCATCTCTCTATGCCCGTTGGCAGATTTCCACCTTGCTGCCCTCAACCTACACCTATAAATCGGTATGCTATGCCTCGACGCTTGGAGGTTTAGGCTACATCGGTTTATCGGGGCCCATATATCCGATATGCCTTCGGTACGTTCAATACTTGTTCAGCAGGGCCGCACACGGATCGGTTCTCAATCGACATGGACAGGGCTGCGCACACAAGACTTCCTCTTGCTGCGCCCTAGCCACTGCCTAGTCTCATTTTTATTACTAAAGTGATCTCTCATCACTCAACCGACCCCGTGTGTCCCAAGCCTATCTCGCAAGTAGATTCTAACTACTCGACTTGTACCGAAGTCCTATCAATCATTAAGCATAGCATGTCTACGCGAAGTCTTAGACACTACCCTCACTCTTATGGACAATTTCTGGTCATGCAAGTGGGGTTCCATCCATCCTACACCTAATGCACATTTATACTTCATACTAGACATGTGAACAAAGTAAAACTTTATAAAAGAGCTTAATGCAAACCGGGGCTTGCCTTGTTTCTGCTGGTTAGGGGTTAGTTCTTCTTCCGGAAGTAGGAAGTCGAGTACCTACGGATCTTCCTCGCCTTCAGCAACTACACGTTAATGAGATACTACATGTCAATTTAAATGCAATGCATGAACTTGAATACTTAATTACTAATAACTCTAGCTAGCCCTCCCCTTTGGTTCTGAAATTTTTATGGTGGCTTGGTAGGGTCCTAACCAAAGTCTCGACCAAGTTTCATTTGAAACAAAGTTCCTTTGAACCTTGTACCAATAAAAGCCCATTTGGTCAATATTTGAGCCTCTATGCAATTCCAGGGATTTTCATGGCTCCAACCATTACTTTCTGGAAACTAGAAGTCAAGATGGTTCTTATGGCTTTGGTTTCATGTCATTTGAAGAACTCTACTGAAAGTTATGCTCTACTTAAGATTTGAGAAAATCTAAAAAATGTTTCTGTATATTTTTCTATTTTCTCAGGGCAGTTCTCTTAATCACCCAATTAGGGGGAATAAATGAAGTTGGATGAGTCTGAAAATTTTACTGTGACTCCAGGATTTTCCAATGAACCTCTCGGCCAAAATCCAGCACTTTTCATAAAGTAATTCTCCAGATAAAATTCCCCACAGTTTAAAATTTAGGGATTTAATTCTGGAAAACTATTACGTTTCATGATCTGAAATTTTTATTGCTGGCAAGTACTCAGAATCCTGAGTTCAGCAAAATTTGGTTCACTGAATTTGGAGCTTCCTACACAAAGTTATGAATTTCTAAAGTTTGAGTTGATCCCTGAATTATTTTCCCACAGAGAATCACCTCCCGCGCTAAACCAGAGGCTGACAGCGGGGCCCGCCCGTTTAGATTGAACTAACCGCGCGCTCGCGCGCCATTAGCACAGGTGCTGACAGGTGGGGCCGCACCCTTCGTCTACCTCCCGACGCCGCCGCCCCGAGCCACCGGAGCTCCGGCGAGGTCGGCGTTCCCGGCGATCTAGCTCGTCGGCGCCGACAAGACTCGCCGCCCCCACGTAACCTCGGGTGCTGAACACGCTGGACACCATGTCGCCGCCGGCTAACCACCGTAGCTCACCGGCGACGAGCCCTATGCCTTTGTGCTACCTCGGCAACGTGTTCCCGCCCTTCTGACCATCTCCTTCGCGCGCTAATCGCGTCGCCACACTCAAGGGAACCTCGGGAAGCTCGACATGATATCCATCGGGCCTTAAACGGCCGGCAACCCAAACCTCACCAGCGACCCCCTCCTCCGCCACACTGTTCTACGGTGAACTTAGGGTTCCGGCGGTGATTTCCTTCCGGTTTTCGATCGAGAGGGGTCGCCAGAACCTCTAGATGCTCTCTCACAGCTCCATTCGACCTCCCACCCACCAAGATTCCCGAATTTCTCCTAAACCTAATCGGATCCCGAAATGAGCTCCCCGCCCTAAACTGGAAAATTCTCCGCGCACAAAGGTCGAACCTTGGAGCGGTTTGCGCGGTGGTCTTGAGGACGAGCTAGTGCTTCACTTTCCTATGGAGGTCAAGGCTGGAAGATGATCACAGCTTGGGTGGCACACGATCGGAGCTCGGGCGACTAGGCTGCTGGTTGCGGGACTCGCGAAAAACAGCAACTCGCCGGCGGTCTCGGGCCTTTTATAGGCCCCTGAGGCCAGTGGAGAGTGCGACACCTGCTGTGCCACCTCCTACGCCGAAGCAGGAGCTGGCCGGCCGAGGTGGTCGGGCGCCGACGCTGGCCGCAGCTGGCGAGCGCGCTCGGTAGAGGAAGTCGGCTAAGGAGACTTCTGTGCTAAGTCTACTGACCGGTGGGCCTCCCCTCTAATTTCATTTTTAATTTTCTCAATTCTGTTGTGCCAAAATATCCTCAGCTACTCACAATTTAATGTGAGACTTAGTCACCAAGTCTTAGTTTAAATTTGAAGTATCAAATTTGAACTGTGTTTGGCTAAATTTGCTGCATTTTTAAACTGAAATTCAAATTCAGTTTTGAATTCTTGCAAATTTAGCTCTTGACAAGATGAACTCCAATGAGGATAAAAATTGGTGGGCCTACTCATAAAAATGTGCTGAGTTTGAATATGAAGCTAACTTTTGAATTTGAGTGATGAAAGTTGCTGCAATTTGAATTTACATTCAAATAGGCCTCTTATTCAAATACCTCCAAAAGTGCCTCAAAAAGTGTTGGATTTACATGAAACTTGGACTGAACTTTCCCAAGACTTTTTAAGTTCTAGGGTTGAGCTCAACCTCTCATGTTCATGTGTAAAAATCCCACTTTGTGAAAGTGAAGGCTTCCCCCTCTAATCACTCTTTTGATGGAGGTTACTTGCTCTTCACAATATTTCCTAAGATATCCACAACAAAAATTGTGGTGTTGTGAGGTGAAGAAAAGTTTTTGTAAGTCTCTTTTCTTGGGCTTTTACAGGAATCAGGCAAAGCAAGCTACGCACCCTGGACCCCTCATGCACAGCGCAGACCTTTCCTAGAGGTGACCAACTGGCACCGTAGCACCTGACTGGGTGTCACACCCGGTTTTTCCGAAGAACAACCAAGTGAATATCACATGTATGCCAGGATCATTTTCTCATACATGTGATGACAAATAGTGAAGCATCATTTATTACAAGCCAGGTGTCGAATATAAATAAGTCTTACATCACAAATGTCTCAATGAACACTAATGCTTCACCACAAGTAAATAAACTAGCAGCGGAATATTATTCTTTAGGGCTCCATCACAGGTGTTGCCCGGGGGTCTTCATGAACCTAAAAACCTTCCTCGGGTCCAAAGTCTTGGTCATTATACACCACCTCATTATCTTGACCTGAGCAGCAATATAAACCAACAAATATGCAAGGTTGAGTACCAATGGTACTCAGCAAGTGTGGGAACATTATATCATGCATGGCTAGAACAAGGAGAGGTTGAACTCATGGTTAAGGCACTACGCAATTAATACCTATCACCTTAGCTTATTAAGCACCTACATTACTACACAGGTGAAATGGTCCAAATCTCCCATCCCATCATCATAACCAAATAACCATAACATCATTTCCAATGTTAAGCTCCCCGCTTAACATCCACAACTTCCAAAAACCATCACTCCTCTAATCATGAATAAGTCCAGGCCGCTCTTAACCGTGAGCACGGCTGTCAAGACAGTTTCGACTCTGCAGAGTTTGTACCACTGTACCCACAAGTAGTGATTTCATCCCCCGTTGCCGGGTGGACTAAAAGAACCTCCATTATGCCAGTGGCTACGATCCACATTCACACTTCCCAGGTGTGTGGCCAAGAGATCACTACGAAGTCTTTACAAAGGGATTCCCGACGAGCGTGGGCCCACTGAGGTTTCACCCCTAACAGCATACAAGAGGCTCCAACCCCGCTGCAGTGGCCCCCTCTTGAGCCTTGCGGTTCATATGGCAGTCCAGCTGACTCCTATTCCCCGCACCATCCAACACACCCATACTACGCCGGGGATACACCTAATTAATTGGCTAAGCTGCCCCATCTCAGCATGTGGTTGGCACTGTGAAGCCGGGTTACATGCTCCATGAACCGGTCCTTAGGATCCAGGCAAGTACTAAACACAAACCCCAAGTCTCGTGCACCTAGCACACAACCAAAACATCCAACTTGCCTTGATCCCTACCTCTACATAACTCACAATATCTCATTCAAGAGTATGGTAATATAAACTGATGATTTCATGTCCCAAATATCCCATTCTAAGCATGGCTAAGCATATGCATGTATATAAATGACATGACAAAATAAATCCCAACCCAAGCTTCAAGGAAATAAGGTAATGCAATTCTAGGGAAAACTTTCCTAGCATGGGTTTCATATTTAACTTGACAATGCAAATAATTCTATCTACACATCCTAGCATAGGATCAAAGTGGTCAAGGACACTTGCCTCCTTCTTGCTGCTCTTGAAATGGGTAGTCTTGGTCTTGGAATTGAATAACTTGTTCTTGAGCAGGTTCTACTTCATACCATCACACATAGCAAAAGAAAAACAACAATCATAAGACATAGTTCACACTTCTACTTCATACAAACCACACATTCATATTTATGAAAGTTCTTTACCATTATATGTGTTGTGGTTACCTTATGTGTGTTGATTTGGGACTTGCATACACTTTTATTCATATGTGTATGATTCTTACTTTGGTGTTCATATTTATACTCACATACTATATATATATACATATATGTATATATATGTGTGTGTTTCAGTTTTAAATAAATTCCTTATATATTAAACTACCAAGTATGTATGAAAAGTATTTTTCTTCTCCATATGTGCCTTCATAATTTCTATCAACCCTAAACTGAATTCTTTGTATTTTAGAAACTCCATTTATCATTTACTAGTTTCTATATTTTCAGATTTATATTCTTATGCATAATTGTGCATTTTATTATTAAATTAGTAATACACACTACCTAAACAGATTAGGTTCTGGTCCTAAATAATTTAAGATCATATTTTGACCTTGGCTTCTGATGTATACTATTTCATAATTATTTTCCCTATTTTTCTTTAACTATTCTTTACTTAAAAATGTGTCCCTATACTATTAAATGTGAATAATAGATGAAACAGATTTATTTCAGCCCCAAAAATATATTTTTATCTTACTCCAAAGTTTTCTAAGTACTGAGAAAGTTTTTAATAATTTTGACAATTAGGTTTGTCCCCCTTTTTAATATTTAAACACTAGTTACATATTCAATTTTCTAAATTAAATACTAAACAGAGCTAGAATAATGAATTCATCCCATTACAGGGTCTATAATATTATTTTCATAATTTCCAGGGGTCTAGCTACACTTTTCAGAGGTGTTTTTCTTAATTTCTATTAAGTCCAGGGGCTAAAACTGATTTTTAAATGAATTTACATGATTTTCTGGAGTTCCAGGGGCTAGCTCTCAATTCCAGAGAACCCCAGGGGGTAGCACGTAAGAATTCCAGTCTTTATAACGCGGGGCTGACGTGGACCGTCTGATTTTAAACCGACGGCTGAGATTATAACATCGAACCGGTACGCGGGGTTTTAAAGTCTACCGTGCGATTTAAAATAAACGGCGCACAAGCGGCCACGTCGCTCTGACCGAGCGCGGGCGGCGCTGCCGGCGGCGCACGGCGGCGGGAAGCGGCGATCTCGCCGGAAACTTTCGGATCCTCGAGAATTCTGCCTAGAACTGTGATCTTATGGCCTAGATCGGTAGAGGGGAGGTCAGGGATCTCACCTCGGGGGTTTTCTCGAGCTCGGGGGTCCTGGAAAGTGCTCTGCGGCGAGGTCCGAGGCAAAACCACGGCGAAGCTCGTCGGAGCTGGATTTGCACCGTATATCTTCGGGTTTTCTGCACCTGCAAAGTTCCCCGGAGGCGGTGGATCAAGACCAACGAGTTAGATCAGAGTTTCCGAGCTTAGATCGGCCAGAATTCACCGGCGAAGTCTCGGTGCTCACCGGAGTGAAAATCGGCGATCGCGTGCGAAAAACTGATCGGATCGGTTGTTTTTATAGCCGGGGAAGGGCGGTGGTTCTGTTGTGATCGAGTTAGAGTCCTCAGGTTCCAGAATTCGGCTGCGGGACGCGGTTTCCCGATCGGTTGCGATCGCGCGCGCGCGGGGAGAATCCGGGGTCGCGGGGTTAGGGATGACAGGCGGGTCCCACCCGTCAGCGAGGGGCAGCGCGGCGCGCGCGGGGGCGGGCTGCGCGGGGTTTGCTGGGCCGGCTGGGGTTTCGGCCCACTGGCCAGTTTTTTCCGGTTTTCCTTTTTCTTTTTCCATTTCTTTTCTGTTTTGAGTCTAATTTGAATTCCAGTTTGAATTTGAATTATTGCAAAACATGCAACACGTCCAAAAATTTTTAAATCCCCCTCTGAACATGGTTTATGGTTCTAAATCCAAAATTTGAATCTTGACTAAAAATTTGGGGTGTTACAGCTCTACCCCCCTTAAAAGAAATCTCGTCCTCGAGATTGGTGTTTCTAAGAAAATAATTCCGGAAATTGTGCCTTAAGCTCATCTTCCCGTTCCCAGGTGGCTTCCTCCTCTGAGTGATGCTTCCACTGTACCTTGCACATTCTGATTCTCTTATTTCTGGTGATACGTTCCATTGTCTCCAAAATCTTGTATGGTTGCTCGGCATAAGACAAATCCTCAGCTACATCCACTTCATTCATGGGTAACACCTCCTCAGGCGTCCTCAGACATTTCTTGAGTTGCGACACATGGAACACATCGTGCACGTCCGACAGATGAACCGGCAACTCTAGTTGGTACGCCACTTCGCCTTTTCTTTCCAAAACTTGAAAGGGTCCGATGTATCGAGGTGACAACTTCCCTTTCACCTTGAACCGCCGAAGTCCTCTGATAGGGGACACCTTGAGATAAACATAGTCTCCCACGTTGAAAACAAGCTCTCTTCTTCGTACATCAGCATAACTCTTCTGGCGTGTCTGTGCTATCCTCAAGTTGTTACGAATCTCCCTCACCTTCGCTTCGGCTTCTTGTAGCACTTCGGGACCAAACACTTTACTTTCTCCTGTTTGGTTCCAAAATAGGGGAGTTCTGCACTTCCTTCCATACAAAGCTTCAAACGGTGACATCTTCATACTAGCTTGATAGCTGTTGTTATAGGAAAACTCCGCATACGGTAAGTTCTTGTCCCAACTCCTATTGTTTTTGAGTGCACAAGCTCTTAACATATCTTCAAGGATCTGATTGGTTCTCTCCGTCTGCCCGTCAGTTTGGGGATGATAGGCAGAACTGAAATTCAGATGGGTTCCCATGGTTTCATGCAACTTTTGCCAAAACCTCGAGGTGAACTGCGTCCCTCGATCCGACACTATCTTCTTTGGCACCCCATGGTAACACACAATCCTTGACATGTACAATTCTGCCAATTTGGATCCGCTGTAGCTTTCTTTCACAGGGATGAAATGAGCTACCTTGGTTAGCCTATCAATAATGACCCATATTGAATCATACCCGGATTGGGTCCTAGGCAATCCCACGACAAAATCCATGCTGATTTCTTCCCACTTCCATTCAGGCACTTTGAGTGGTTGCAGCAATCCCGCGGGTCGTTGATGTTCTGCTTTCACCAACTGACATGTGTCACATAGGGCAACATGTTCCGCGACATCTCGCTTCATGCCATACCACCAATACCTGCTTTTGAGGTCCTGATACATCTTCGTACTCCCAGGATGAATGGAATAGTCGGAATCGTGAGCCTCCTTCAAAATTAATTTACGAATCTCCTTTACTTCTGGCACACAGATCCTTTTCCCGTGCCACACCGTTCCTTGTTCATCCTCTCTAAAACCAGGAGCTTTATTTTCCTTGATGAGCTGTCTGATCTCTTGTATCTTCTCATCATTCTTTTGTCCCTCGCGTATGTCTTGCTCAAGTGTGGAGTCCACTTCCATGGCGATGGCTTCACCACTATTTACTAGACATAGATTGAGCCTTATAACCTCGTCCTTCAATTCTGCAGGCATATCCTTCAAGCTCAACTTATTGACCTGCACTTTCCGGCTCAAAGCATCGGCCACGACGTTTGCTTTCCCGGGATGATAGTTGATGCCTACATCAAAGTCATTGATTAGCTCTAACCATCTCCTTTGTCTAAGGTTGAGATCTGGCTGTGTGAATATGTACTTCAAACTCTTATGATCCGTATATATCTCTGTCCTCTTCCCCATCAAATAGTGCCGCCAAATTTTCAACGCGTGTACCACTGCAGCTAGTTCTAAGTCATGTGTAGGATAGTTCTTCTCGTGCTTCCGAAGCTGCCGGGATGCATATGCCACGACATGTCCCTCTTGCATGAGAACACATCCCAACCCGTTTCCAGAGGCATCGCAGTACACCGTGAAATTCTTCTGCATATCTGGCATAACCAACACGGGGGCTGTTGTCAATCTCTTCTTTAGCTCCTGAAAGCTCGTATCGCACTGTGGCGTCCAGGTGAATGTGATTCCCTTTTCCAACAGTTTGGTGAGAGGTCTCGAGATCTTGGAGAATCCCTCAATAAATCGTCGGTAGTATCCAGCCAATCCCAAAAAGCTTCGAACTTCCCCGACATTTTCAGGGGTTTTCCACTTCTGGATATCTTCGATTTTGGCGGGATCTACGGAGATTCCTCCCTCCGAGATTATATGTCCTAAAAAGGGAACTCTCTTTAGCCAAAACTCACACTTGCTCAACTTGGCATATAGTTGGTGTTCTCTCAGCCTCTGTAACACCAACCTTAGATGTTTCTCATGTTCTTCTTCATCTTTGGAGAAGACGAGAATATCATCTATAAAAACCACCACAAATTTGTCCAGATATTCCATGAATACCTTGTTCATGAGGTACATGAAATATGCCGGGGCATTGGTTAGCCCGAAAGGCATGACAGTGTATTCATACAGTCCGTACCGAGATACGAAAGCTGTCTTGGGAATATCAGATTGCCTTATCTTGAGTTGGTGGTATCCCGACCTGAGATCAATTTTCGAGAACACACAAGCTCCCCTCAACTGATCAAACAAGTCTTCAATGCGGGGTAATGGGTACTTGTTCTTGATGGTTACCTCATTCAAGGCACGGTAATCCACGCATAACCTTTGAGTTCCATCTTTCTTAGGCACAAATATTACCGGAGCTCCCCATGGTGAGGAACTAGGGCGGATATACCCTTTTTCCGTCAATTCTCTCAAATGATCCTTGAGCTCTTCTAGCTGCTTGGAGTCCATTCGATAAGGCCTTTTGTATATCGGGGCTGTTCCCGGTACTAGCTCGATCGCGAATTCCACGTCACGGTCGGGAGGCATTCCTGGCAACTCCTCCGGAAAAACATCTGGATATTCCCTGATAGTCCTGATTTCCTCAACTTTCACCTCCACTTGATTTAATTTAATGTCCCTCCTAGGCTCGTGTATCGTTATGAACTTTACTCTTGTGCCACTAGGGTGAGTTAGTTCCACCGTTCTGGTCGAACAATGGATGATTCCATTATGTTTGGTCAACCAATCCATACCCAAAATAATATCTATCCCTTGTGAATCGATCACTATGAGGTTAGCGGTAAACACTACCCCATTAATGTCTAGGTTCACTTTGGGACACACTTGTCTTGTCCTTATTTCTCCACCTGGAGAATTTACCGCTAGCATATGGTTCATTTGTGTGGTTGCTAGGTCATGCTTCTTAACAAACCCTTGAGCAATGAACGAATGGGTAGCACCAGAATCAAACAGCAGAGTTGCAAGGTGTAAATTGGCAGGAAACTTACCAACTACCACGTCGGGTGCCTCTTGTGCTTCCTCCATAGTGACGTGGTTCACCCGTCCTCTCATTACGTTCTGCTGCTGTGGCTGCGTGGGCTTCTTCTTTGGACACTTATGGGCGTAGTGCCCCACTTCACCACAGCTGAAACATTGCACCCCAATCTTAGATGCTTGGCCCTTGTTGTCTTGGGGTTGGTTTGGGGGTCCTTGCACTGCTGGTCGAGGTGGATATGCAGGACGAGGCTGCTGCATAAACTGACGTTGCGGCTGTGCTGGTGCTGCGGGTGGCCTGTAGTTTGGGTTGTACCCTCTTGGTGCTGAATAGGGTACCGCAGCACGGCTTGTCTGCCCCGTAGGTTGCTGCATCATACGTGGGCGGGTGTTGCTCCCTGAGGCTTGATGTGACCACCCAGCCTTCCTCTTATTCTCATTTTCAAGGGCCTTCAGCTTCCTTTCCACCACAAATGCTCTGTCCACCATCTTTTGAAAGCTTTCATACTCATTGGAGGACATTGCACACTGCATCTCTGCGGTAAGTCCTTCCACGAAACAATCTTGTTTCTGCTCATCTGTCTCTATGTCTCGTGGAGCATAACGGGATAGTTGAGTGAATTTAGTGAGGTATTCCCTCACCGTCATGTTTCCCTGCTGCAGTCCCAAAAACTCTTTCCTCTTGTTTTTGAGTTCACCTCTTGGGATGTAATGGTTGCGGAAGCTACGCTTGAACTCTTCCCAAGTGATGCTCTCAGGGTCATGATGGGCGGCCACGTAGGCGGTCCACCAATCAGCAGCAGGTCCCTGCAATTGATGAGAGGCAAACAGCACCCTCTCATACCCTTGGCATTGTATGATTCTCATCTTACTTTCAATGGTCTTCAGCCAATCATCTGCCTCCAGAGGTTCAGCAGCACTTGCAAACTTTGGAGGTTGAGTTCCTAGAAACTCACTCAACCTTGGTTGGCGTGGTGCAGCTTGTGGAGGTGGAACTTGATGCAAGTTGGCCACTACTTGAGTCAAGTTCTGGATGAGCTGATTTTGATTCTCCAGCATTTGGTGGAGAGGATCAACTTCTTCACGGCGACCACCCCGGTTCTGGCCTCCAGAAAGATGAGAGTTGCATGCCTCATCATTGTTGTTGGCGGGGTTGGCAGCACGTCCTTTTCCTCTTCCGGCCATCTGGCAGAATCAACAAATGTTAATTTGAAAGTATTTAGTATCATCTTACTACTTTCACTTGTTTGTACTTTGAAATGTTGAAGTTTTGTTAAAATCTTACGAGGGTTTTACACCCAATAAATGCACTATTATTTCCTGTGGGTTCACACACCAAAGCAAAACAATCTGAAGACGAGGCTGTGGACACTTGCTCATGGCTTCCACAACTCACGTCACACACCAAGCATTATCACACCATTAACTACGTAACGACTCGACTACTCGACCTCTTGCTAGTTAGGGGAAGGACTCTACACTACTCGTCCTCTTGAGCTGGCTCCTCGGGATCTTCCTCCTCATTTCGGCTACCTTCTGACTCTGCTTTGGGTGGGGAGGCTGCTGGTGGAGAAGTGCGACGACGCCTGATCGCTCGGCGATCCGGGGAGTCAGGGGTCCATGGATCACTTACGGTGACACACAGTTCATTCCCATCTCCTCTTTCTCTCGCCTTTAAGCAAGCTCGCAGCAATGCCTCCGTCTCCTTCAGGGTGTCTCGGACATCCTGAAGCTCTTGTTGACACTCCTGCAGTCGAGTGCTGAGCATAGCAGCATCCTCCAAGCACAAGTCCATGTGCTCATGGGAAGTCCCTTGCTGCACCGGTGGGTACTTGTACTCCGTGGTACCACTCTCACGCTGGAGGACATACATGTACTCAGTTTTGTCCAAGTGGCGACGATAGATGTGGCTCTGGCAGGTGATGGCCTCCCAAGTGACATCTCTCTCCGCGTCAACTTGTGTTGCTCGACAAGCTGGAGAGTGGTGGATCTTAAGCAGTTGATTCTCGTGTATAATCCTCATCTCCGAACTCCATTCTTCCCTCTTCTCACGGATGGTCCTGGTGGAGTTATAGTGGATGATGAGCTTGCCCGTATTGCCGGCGGCTTCGAGCATACGTCGAAGACGGCGCAACAAATCTCCTACTGCCAATCCGTAGGAAAGGTACGTCACTTGACGACTCTCCTCTCTTTCAGCAAGGGCAACTACGGGAACTCTCCCTCCCGTGGACTTACGAGCGGTGCGAATCATGCGAACCATCTAAAACAAAAGAATTTAAAATTAGGTTAGATAAAATCTCAAACAAAAATCCTATTTTGAATGAAAGTTGGGGTAAGATGAAGAAAATGACCCTTTTAATAACACTTTTTCACCCACACCTTGGAAAATAGTTTTTAAGAAAATAGGGCCCTTAAATACGTCCATTTCTACCTAGGTCCACGTTCCTATGGGCAACCTTGGCTCTGATACCACCTCTGTCACACCCGGTTTTTCCGAAGAACAACCAAGTGAATATCACATGTATGCCAGGATCATTTTCTCATACATGTGATGACAAATAGTGAAGCATCATTTATTACAAGCCAGGTGTCGAATATAAATAAGTCTTACATCACAAATGTCTCAATGAACACTAATGCTTCACCACAAGTAAATAAACTAGCAGCGGAATATTATTCTTTAGGGCTCCATCACAGGTGTTGCCCGGGGGTCTTCATGAACCTAAAAACCTTCCTCGGGTCCAAAGTCTTGGTCATTATACACCACCTCATTATCTTGACCTGAGCAGCAATATAAACCAACAAATATGCAAGGTTGAGTACCAATGGTACTCAGCAAGTGTGGGAACATTATATCATGCATGGCTAGAACAAGGAGAGGTTGAACTCATGGTTAAGGCACTACGCAATTAATACCTATCACCTTAGCTTATTAAGCACCTACATTACTACACAGGTGAAATGGTCCAAATCTCCCATCCCATCATCATAACCAAATAACCATAACATCATTTCCAATGTTAAGCTCCCCGCTTAACATCCACAACTTCCAAAAACCATCACTCCTCTAATCATGAATAAGTCCAGGCCGCTCTTAACCGTGAGCACGGCTGTCAAGACAGTTTCGACTCTGCAGAGTTTGTACCACTGTACCCACAAGTAGTGATTTCATCCCCCGTTGCCGGGTGGACTAAAAGAACCTCCATTATGCCAGTGGCTACGATCCACATTCACACTTCCCAGGTGTGTGGCCAAGAGATCACTACGAAGCCTTTACAAAGGGATTCCCGACGAGCGTGGGCCCACTGAGGTTTCACCCCTAACAGCATACAAGAGGCTCCAACCCCGCTGCAGTGGCCCCCTCTTGAGCCTTGCGGTTCATATGGCAGTCCAGCTGACTCCTATTCCCCGCACCATCCAACACACCCATACTACGCCGGGGATACACCTAATTAATTGGCTAAGCTGCCCCATCTCAGCATGTGGTTGGCACTGTGAAGCCGGGTTACATGCTCCATGAACCGGTCCTTAGGATCCAGGCAAGTACTAAACACAAACCCCAAGTCTCGTGCACCTAGCACACAACCAAAACATCCAACTTGCCTTGATCCCTACCTCTACATAACTCACAATATCTCATTCAAGAGTATGGTAATATAAACTGATGATTTCATGTCCCAAATATCCCATTCTAAGCATGGCTAAGCATATGCATGTATATAAATGACATGACAAAATAAATCCCAACCCAAGCTTCAAGGAAATAAGGTAATGCAATTCTAGGGAAAACTTTCCTAGCATGGGTTTCATATTTAACTTGACAATGCAAATAATTCTATCTACACATCCTAGCATAGGATCAAAGTGGTCAAGGACACTTGCCTCCTTCTTGCTGCTCTTGAAATGGGTAGTCTTGGTCTTGGAATTGAATAACTTGTTCTTGAGCAGGTTCTACTTCATACCATCACACATAGCAAAAGAAAAACAACAATCATAAGACATAGTTCACACTTCTACTTCATACAAACCACACATTCATATTTATGAAAGTTCTTTACCATTATATGTGTTGTGGTTACCTTATGTGTGTTGATTTGGGACTTGCATACACTTTTATTCATATGTGTATGATTCTTACTTTGGTGTTCATATTTATACTCACATACTATATATATATACATATATGTATATATATATGTGTGTTTCAGTTTTAAATAAATTCCTTATATATTAAACTACCAAGTATGTATGAAAAGTATTTTTCTTCTCCATATGTGCCTTCATAATTTCTATCAACCCTAAACTGAATTCTTTGTATTTTAGAAACTCCATTTATCATTTACTAGTTTCTATATTTTCAGATTTATATTCTTATGCATAATTGTGCATTTTATTATTAAATTAGTAATACACACTACCTAAACAGATTAGGTTCTGGTCCGAAATAATTTAAGATCATATTTTGACCTTGGCTTCTGATGTATACTATTTCATAATTATTTTCCCTATTTTTCTTTAACTATTCTTTACTTAAAAATGTGTCCCTATACTATTAAATGTGAATAATAGATGAAACAGATTTATTTCAGCCCCAAAAATATATTTTTATCTTACTCCAAAGTTTTCTAAGTACTGAGAAAGTTTTTAATAATTTTGACAATTAGGTTTGTCCCCCTTTTTAATATTTAAACACTAGTTACATATTCAATTTTCTAAATTAAATACTAAACAGAGCTAGAATAATGAATTCATCCCATTACAGGGTCTATAATATTATTTTCATAATTTCCAGGGGTCTAGCTACACTTTTCAGAGGTGTTTTTCTTAATTTCTATTAAGTCCAGGGGCTAAAACTGATTTTTAAATGAATTTACATGATTTTCTGGAGTTCCAGGGGCTAGATCTGAAGTTTCCGGGGCTAGCTCTCAATTCCAGAGAACCCCAGGGGGTAGCACGTAAGAATTCCAGTCTTTATAACGCGGGGCTGACGTGGACCGTCTGATTTTAAACCGACGGCTGAGATTATAACATCGAACCGGTACGCGGGGTTTTAAAGTCTACCGTGCGATTTAAAATAAACGGCGCACAAGCGGCCACGTCGCTCTGACCGAGCGCGGGCGGCGCTGCCGGCGGCGCACGGCGGCGGGAAGCGGCGATCTCGCCGGAAACTTTCGGATCCTCGAGAATTCTGCCTAGAACTGTGATCTTATGGCCTAGATCGGTAGAGGGGAGGTCAGGGATCTCACCTCGGGGGTTTTCTCGAGCTCGGGGGTCCTGGAAAGTGCTCTGCGGCGAGGTCCGAGGCAAAACCACGGCGAAGCTCGTCGGAGCTGGATTTGCACCGTATATCTTCGGGTTTTCTGCACCTGCAAAGTTCCCCGGAGGCGGTGGATCAAGACCAACGAGTTAGATCAGAGTTTCCGAGCTTAGATCGGCCAGAATTCACCGGCGAAGTCTCGGTGCTCACCGGAGTGAAAATCGGCGATCGCGTGCGAAAAACTGATCGGATCGGTTGTTTTTATAGCCGGGGAAGGGCGGTGGTTCTGTTGTGATCGAGTTAGAGTCCTCAGGTTCCAGAATTCGGCTGCGGGACGCGGTTTCCCGATCGGTTGCGATCGCGCGCGCGCGGGGAGAATCCGGGGTCGCGGGGTTAGGGATGACAGGCGGGTCCCACCCGTCAGCGAGGGGCAGCGCGGCGCGCGCGGGGGCGGGCTGCGCGGGGTTTGCTGGGCCGGCTGGGGTTTCGGCCCACTGGCCAGTTTTTTCCGGTTTTCCTTTTTATTTTTCCATTTCTTTTCTGTTTTGAGTCTAATTTGAATTCCAGTTTGAATTTGAATTATTGCAAAACATGCAACACGTCCAAAAATTTTTAAATCCCCCTCTGAACATGGTTTATGGTTCTAAATCCAAAATTTGAATCTTGACTAAAAATTTGGGGTGTTACACTGGGGGAGACCCGAAAGGCCCCCTGGCCATCGGCAGGTGCCTCAAGCGCAACCGCCTTCGGTAGGATAGCAAATGCTAACTATGGATGAGAGCGGGAAAGGGGAGAGAAATGTACGGTGAGCATACATGGAATGTGCGATCATAGAAATTAATGCGTAATTTAAATGAGCACATAAGCAAGAGCGTGGTAGGACAGGTTTCTATGTAAATGTCCATAGGAGGAAGGCATGCTGAACATGGAGGTAATGACCTGCCCTATTAAGAAGGGAAGCAAGACTCTACGCGCTTGGGGTCGGAACCAGGCCAAACTGAACGTAGTCCTGGACCGTCCCCTGAGGCTTAGCTGCTCCGAGCGCTGTTCCTGGAGCCTATGGGATCTATTACAGAAAGGAAAAGGCATGTACTACTAATGCTCTGAGGATAGAACTTACTGTAATGTTCGATGTTCCAAGGGTTCGGGAGCGGATCCCATCCTTGGTGGAGAGACGTATGTACCTGGAATGGCAACTTTCGTGACTCGGAAGGGACCTTCCCAGCTGGGGGAGAGTTTATAGGTCCTTCGCGAGAAAGTGTGTGCTGCGGCACCAGGTCGCCTTCTTGTAGCTCCCAGACGCGCTTGGTCCTTTGGAGGTAGCGCCGGAGCGCCAGCCGAGACCCTGCGTTGTGGAGTGTTGCTTGTAATCATGCCTCGTCGACGAGGTCGATATATTCACACCGGAGCTGGTCCTACGCGGCTTCTCCCGGGAGCCCCGGGGTACCTTCCTCTATTGGACCAGACCGACAAGAGGCAGGCTAACCCGGACCCTACTTGGGAGACCCAGGGTGTCTTCCTCCATTGGCTCAGGCCGACAGGAGGTAGGTGAACCCGGACCCTCCTTGTGGGACCCAGGATGTCCTCTTCCTTTGGCTCAGGCCGACAGGAGGTTGACGGATCCTGGGCGGCCCCCAGGAGGTGAGGCCGAGGCACGGGGGCGTGCACTCGGATGGAGCTGGCCCGGTTCTGCACCGCCGGAGGCTGGTGCTTGGGCTGCTGCAAATTCTTGGAGCTTTTCCAAGGTTGATACTGCAGCAGTGCAGTCTCGACAGATCTTGAGGACGCCCGTTGGTGTAGGCATCTTCAAGACGGGGCAGCTGTAGTGGGGCTACCGCCATGATTCATCGTCGCTGGAGCTGGAGTCCTCATGGTTGTGCACCACCTTCACGGCGCGCTGAGGCTCCTAGAACTCCGCCTGGTGGTCAACGTTGTCTTGGGTGCCGACCTTCTGCTTGCCCTCCCTTTGACAGAAGGGAGGGGCGTCAGCACGCGGTTGCTTCCCCTTGCGGAAGCGCTCCGCGAACTTCTGAATCTCCCAGCACTCAGCAGCAGTATGGCTGCTGGTGTTGTGCACGGGGCACGGCTCGCCTTGGTCACCATCTATAGCTGGTGACTGTCGCTGCCTCTTGTCGGGAAGTGGCCCCCGAGCTCCACTGGGTGGTGCTGCTGCAACAACGGGAGCTGCGGTCGGTGGCTTCATCTTGCCACCGCCCCGGTTATTGATCTTCCTGCTGCTTCCATGGGAAGCAGCGCCAGATCCGGGCTGTCCTCCTGATTCGGAGGCTGGTTGTGAGTGCCAGTTCCACCCTTCTGCTGTCCTGGCGCACTTGTCCGCCAGGCTGAAGAGCTCTGAGACGTCGCGAACTTCTCTGGTCGCAAGCTTCTTGAGCATCTTCTTGTCCCATACACCCTGCCGGAACGCCACCACCACAGAGGCATTTTGGATGTGCGGGATGGTATTCCGCACCTGGGAGAACCGCTGGATGAAGGAGTGCAGCGTCTCTCCAGGCTGTTGTTGGATGGCGTGGAGGTCGAGCTCCGTGCCAGGCCGAGTGTAGGAGCTGCCGAAGTTTGCAGTGAACTGTCGGTAGAGCTCTCCCCAGGAGGTTATGGAACCCTGGGGGAGATTCATGAGCCAAGACCGAGTTGGGCCGGTCAAGGCGACAGTGAAGTAGTTGGCCATGACGGCCTCATCCCCTCCTGCAGCAAGGATGGCGGTGGAGTAGATCTAGAGGAACTCCGTCGGGTTCACACTGCCGTCGTACTTCTCGGGCAGGTGCGGCCGGAACTTGCGCGGCCACTTCGCGAAGCGAAAGTGTGGCGCCAGGGTCGCACATCCTGCTCCTGTTGCTGCAGGTGTTGGTGCCGCAAACGCTTGGTTCGCTGTCGGCACTGTGTACCCCGGTATGGGCAAGGCTGCGCCATAGACCTGGGGCACCATTTGCAGGGCATATGGCTGTGGCATATGCTGTGTGGCGTATGCCTGGAGCAGAGATCGTGTAGCGAACGTCTGCGGCTCAGGCTGGGTCGAGGCGGTTGATATGCTGTCGCCGGCCTCTTGGTTGCGACGCCTTTCTTGCCGTCGCTCGATGAACACTCAGGCATCCTTGCCCAGGTGGCGTCGTTCCAGCTCCGACCTCAGGTCCGCCGATGGGAGCCTGGTGGAGAGGGAGTATGTCGTCTGCCCATCAACCGTTGGCGTGCGCGTCAGCGACACAGCCGGTTGACTGGGACGCCGTCCCCGCCGAAGTTGAGGGTTGGCGGCGGCGACGACGAGACGGTCTACGTCGCGAATCCACTGCTGGGTCACTAACTGAGGCGCGTCCCAAGCAGGTGGATTGCGCAGTAGCGCTCGTGCTGCAGCTAGTGCACTCCCGTGGTAGACTCTCAGCGCTGCAGTGGATCTTGGGCTTGCTGGAGTCGGCACTGCCGGAGTCGACTGCTGGCTTCCAGCTTGCACTGACACACTCTGTCTTGAGTGTGTCGAGACGTAGTCTCCGTTGGTCACCGTTCATCGTGAACTTGGGCGGGGAGAGCTTGCCGCTGAAGGAAGCTTCGTCATCTTCGTCGACGGAAGCTCGTCGCGCAAGGGAAAAGCCCCCTACCTGGCACGCCAAATGTCGAAGTGTGTTGTCGACACTTCCCCCGCGCCTGCTCTGGGCAGCCCGCGGAAGTTCATTTTTGGAGGGGCTAGTCACTCACGGAGAGCTTACGCGTTAGGGACGATGGAAGGAGAAGCTTGACACAGGGAGTTTTACGTGGTTTAGGCCGCCGGAGCGTAGAACCCTACGTCCACGGTGAGCAGAGATGCTCGTTGTATTGCTCGGTGCTCAGAGCCGGAGTTCTGAGCTTGGGGATGATCTAAGTGCTGGGGTGCGAATGACTCAGGTGTGAATGCGTAAAAGGCGAACCCTCAAGTGCAAATGGCTGAGGAGCAAACCCTTGCTAACGTCGCCTACCCGAGCCTTTTATAGTCCAAGGCTCGGGCGGCTTACAAGGTGGGCCCGGAACCCGACAGGTGGTCCCGGGGAGATTGCCTGCCATCTACCGTATTTGCAGTTACGCCGGCAGTTGTCTCTGGCGAGGGCTTCTAAGTCTTTGTTCTGCCGCTCTGCCCATGCCGCAAGCTAGTCATAGTGGCTGATGATGGCAGGGGCGGCAGGGGATGTCTTGTCGTTGTGTTTATTGGCGTACAGCCTCTGACGCGGCGTGCCAGTCTTCACTGCGACGTGAGTGGGCGCAACGGCACCTGACAGAGGCGTGCTCCGCGTCTCTGTGCCTTGGGAAGGCGCGGATCTTGAATACCTTGTACGGGCAAGGTATGGCGCGTCATTACTCTTGCTGCCTACCGCGTGGGGGCAGGCAGCGCTGTTCTGCTAGCCACGTGGCGGGCCTGGAGCCCTCCTCTGAGGAGAGGGAGGTCCGGCCCCGCTGGACACGTGGAGCCTTCAGAGCTCTCCCCGCGGAGGGGGGAGGTCCGGCTTTGTTGTCCACGTGGCGGGCCCGGAGCCATCCTCTGAGGAGAGGGAGATTCGGCCCCGCTGGACACGTGGAGCCTTCGGAGCTCTTCCCGCGGAGGGGGGAGGTCCGGCTCTGCTGACCACGTGGCGGGCCCGGAGCTCTCCTCTGAGGAGAGGGAGGTCCGGCCCCGCTGGACACGTGGAGCTTTCGAAGCTCTCCCCGTGGAGGGGGGGAGGTCCGGCTCTGTTGGCCACGTGGCGGGCATGGAGCTCTCCTCTGAGGAGAGGGAGGTCCGTCCCCGTTGGACATGTGACGCCCTCGGAGCTCTCCCCACGGAGACGGGCGAGGTTCTTAGGCAATTTCCCCTGTGCGCAGGGGTACCCCATATTGAGGGGTTTCTCCAAATTTTAGTTTAACAAAATGTGGATGAGACAACTAGCACTTCTATATGACAAGTGTGATAGAATATTGAAATGAATTGCAAGAGTGTGACGATGTATAGCAAAATAATTAAAACAAACCCTAAGCAATCTTGATCTTCAAAGAAATGCACATGCAAGAGAGACACTGAGGATTTTTTCCTGAGGTTCGATTCCACTCAGGAATCTACGTCCCCGTTAAGGAGTCCACAAAGGACCGGGTCTAACAACCCTTTCCTCACCAAGTCGCCACTAAGGTCAAACCGATTCTTCTCTATCTTAAGGGTGAACTTACAAAGTTTTGGGGCTGCTCACAATCCGAGACTCCCACTTGATCACTTCCACAAACTTCACAGATCTCACAAGCCACAGATCACACCAAGTGCACGAGATCACTCCAAGAGCCTAAACGCGAAGTTCTTCCTTCTCCTCTTCTCACACACCCAAATTCACTTAAGAATTGGATCTAAAGGGTGAGTAGGCAAGAGAGAAGGATTAAGGGGGCTCTTGGATCGCTGTGGCGGCGCTAGGGTTCTAGGTTTTTTATGACGTCGGGGCATCTCCTTTTATAGAAGTCCCGAAGCCAACCGTTGCCACCTACCGAAAGTCCGGACTAGTCTGCCTCACACCGGACTAGTCCGATCTCACACAGGAACTATTTATCCGGGTGAGAACGGACAAGTCTGGAGGACCCAGACTAGTCCGGCCACTAAGGCGGACAAGTCCGATCCACCAAGACTTAGCCGTGGGAGCTCTCATCTCACACCCATACGGACTAGTCCGCCTTAGAACGGACTAGCCCGAACTCACACAAGAACTCTTAGTCCGTGTGAAAACGGACAAGTCTGGCTAGCCCGGACTAGTCTGGCCACTCAGGCGGATAAGTCCGGTCTACCAGGACTTAGCCCCAAAAACACTCTCACCTAGAGAGAAACGGACTAGTCCGTCCAAAATGGACAGGTCCGATCACAGTCAGAAAACTCTTAGTCTGCCCTAAAACAGACTAAGCCGTAGGACTTTCGGACTAGTCCGGCCTCTTCCCCCGGATAAGTCCGGCCTGCCCAAATTTACCTCTCTACCTCTCTCCATTAAGGATTTGACACTTCTAACGTTTTGAGCTATTTTCTATGATCTCAATGCACTTGACACACACAATCTTTCTTTTACACGGCTAGCCTACTAAAGACTAAAGTGAAACTCTAATTTCTACTCTTCAAGTTTTCGACGCCGTTCTTCATATTTTTCCTTTTTTTGAAAGTTTAGGTGCCCGCCTTAGAAATATCCTGTGCTTATGATCATTTCAGCTTATTAGTCTCTTAATTTGTCGTCATCAATCATCTAAAACCCACGGGGATGCCTAGATGCACTTACACCGGCCAAGCCGAGCTGCCACACCCGCTAACAGCGCGTCCGGCATGGTATGAAAAACACAGATGCATGGGAGAAAGGAGGGGGCAGCGACGGAGATGAAGCAGGAGGAGGCAGAGGGGAAGGTAAGGTCGGAAGGGCATTCGAAGCAGGGGCAGGTTCTCATGGCGTGACGCTTGGCGGCGGCGGCCTACGGTTCTAGAGACCGGAGAGAAGCCGTGTAGCGCCTCGATATGGGTCTTCACGAGCTCGTTGGCATGGGAAGAGCCGGGAGGCGGCGACGTGCTGTTGGGTCGAGGTTTAAGGGAATGGAGGAATTTCACGCCCGGACCTCCTGTCAAATGTCCAATAATTTCCTCCGCTTCAACAAGCCCAAAAGTGACCCAGGGAGGATTACAGCCCACTTTAGACGAAGGCCCATAAATGCCCACTACGTAATGCAGGACTCACACATCCGAATTGAAGTCCACGTAAGTGCAGGATCCAAATGGCCCAGCACAAGAGGTGAAATCAGCCTCTCTTTTTTTCCCTTTCTTTGTTGTTTTATGTATAATTACCTCGCTTAAATATATCTGTCGGTACCTGAGATATGGGGTACCCCCGCGCACAGGGTAAAATGACTAAGGTGCTCGCCCTTCTCCGCAGGGAGAGCTCCGAAGGCGCCATGCGTCTGGCGGGGCCGGACCTCCCTCTCCTCAGAGGAGAGCTCCAAGCCCGCCACGTGGCATACAGAAGCCGGACCTCCCCTCCGCGGGAGAGAGGTCCGAAGACGCCACGCGTCCAGCGGGGCCGGACCTCCCTCTCCTCAGAGGTGAGCTCCGGGCCCGCCACGTGGCATGCATAAGCGGGACCTCCCCCTCCGCGGGAGAGAGGTCCGAAGGCGCCACGCGTCCAGCGGGGCCGGACCTCCCTCTCCTCAGAGAAGAGCTCCGGACCCGCCACGTGGCTAGAAGAACGGTGCTGCCTGCCCCCGAGCGGTAGGCAGCGGGCGTAAAGGCGCCCCTCACCTTGCCCGTACAAGGTATTCAAGGCCCGCGTCTTCCCAAGACGCGGAAACGCGGAGCACGCGCCTGTCAGGTGCCGTTGCGTCCAGTCGCATCACAGACCGGCGCGCAGTGTCAGAACCTGACAGGTAATAAACGCCGCGACAAGACATCTCATGCCGCCTGCGCCGTCATCAACCACTATGACTAGTGCGCGGCATGGGCAGGGCGGCAAAAGGAAGACTCAGAAGCCTTCGACCGGAGGCAACCACTGGCATAACTACAGATACGGTAGATAATAGACAATCTTCCCGGGACCACCTGTCGGGTCCCGGCTTCCCTTGTAAGCCGCCCGAGCCTTGGACTATAAAAGGCTCGGGTAGGCGTCGATAGCAAGGGTTCGCATTCTGCAACTCATACGCTAGCCATACACTCTCAAGCTGTAACTCACCTCCAAGCTCAGGCCCCCGGCCCTGAGCAGCAAGCAATACAGCGAGCTCCATAGCTCGCCGTGGACGTAGGGTTTTACGCTCCGGCGGCCTGAACCATGTAAAACTCCCCGTGTCAAGCTCTCACTAACTCGTCCATCTGCGCAAGCTCTCCACTAGGAACTAGCCCCTCCGAAAAAAGAACCTCCGCGGGCTGCCCAGTGCAGGCCCGGGGGAAGTGTCGATCGCACACTTCGACATTTGGTGCGCCAGGTAGGGGGCTTTTCCCCTAGCGCGACGAGTTTCCGCCGGCGAAGATGACCAAGCTCCCTTCGGCGGCAAGCTCACCTCCCCCGCCTCCGCGGCAAGCCGCGGCTAGGGGGGAGTACAAGCCAACACACTCAGGACGGAGTGTGTCAGTACAAGATGGGAGCCAGCAACCGGCTCTGGCAGCGCCGACCCCGGCAATGCAGGCTCTAACCAGCGTCATATCTCCGGTAGTGCAGGGTGTACCCGGAAGGGGTGCGCTAGCTGCAGCAAGAGTGCTACTGCACAATCCGCCCGCTGGAGACGCGCCTCAGGCAGCGACCCAGCGGTGGATTCTCGAGGTAGACCGTCTTGTTGTCGCTGCCGCAAGCCCGCGACTCCGGCGGAGACGACACTCTGACCAGCCGGCCGTGTCGCTGATACGCACGCCGATGGTTGATGAACAGACGGCAGATTCCAGCTCTGCCAGCCCTCAATCGATGGATCTGAGGACAGAGCTGGAGCGGTGTCGCTCGGGTCAAGATGCCCGGGTATACCTCGAGCAACGCCAAGAAAGGCGTCGCTACCAAGAAGCTGACGACAGCATGACGTCGGCCTCGACCCAGCCTGAAGAGCAGACCTTCGCCATGCGATCTCTGCCCCAGGCCTGCGCCGTGCAGAATATGCCTCAGTCATATGTACTGCAGATGGCGCCCCCGGCCTATGGTGCAGCTTTGCCCGTACCGGGGTACACTGTGCCTGGTGCGAACTCAGCGTTCGCGGCACCAGAACCTGCGGTGACAGAAGCAGGGTGTGCAGCCCTCGCGCCCCATCTTCGCTTTGCGAAGTGGCCGCGCAAGTTTCGGCCACACCTGCCCAAGAAGTACGACGGCAGCGTCAACCCGGCGGAGTTCCTCCAGATCTACTCCACCGCCGTACTTGCCGCAGGAGGGAATGAAGTCGTCATGGCCAATTACTTCCCTGTCGCCTTGACCGGTCCAGCCCGGTCTTGGCTCATGAACCTCCCCCAAGGTTCCGTCACCTCCTGGGGAGAGCTTTGCCGACAGTTCATAGCCAACTTCGGCAGCTCCTACACCCGGCCTGGCATGGAGCTCGACCTCCACGCCGTCCAGCAGCAACCTGGGGAGTCGCTGCGCTCTTTCATCCAGCGGTTCTCCCAGGTGCGGAACACCATCCCGCACATTCAAAATGCTTCTGTGGTGGTGGCGTTCCGGCAAGGCGTCCGGGACAGGAAGATGCTCGAGAAGCTCGCGACCAGGGAGGTCCGCGACGTCTCAGAGCTCTTCAGCTTGGCAGACAAATGCGCCAGAGCTGCCGAAGGACGGAACTGGCACTCGCTGCCATCCTCCGAGTCAGGGGGACTGCCCGGATCCAGTCCTACTCCCTGTGGAGGCAGCAGGAAGGCCAAGAACCGAGGCAGAAGCAAGATAGAGTCACCGACCGCAGCCCTAGTCGTCACTGCAGCGACGCTCGGTGGGGCTCGGGGGCCGCGCCCCGACAAGAAGCAGCGAAGATCACCAATCCCAGAAGGTGATAAAGACAATATGTGCCCCGTGCACGGCAGCTGTCGCCACACTGCTGCCGAGTGCCGGGAGATCCGAAGGCTCGCAGAGCGCTTCCGCAAGGAGAAGTGGCAGCGGGCTGATGACCTGCCCTTCCGTCCAAAGGAAGATGAGCAGAGGGTGGATGTTCCAGACAACATCGACCACCCAGAGGAGATCCAGGAGCCTCCGCCTGTCGTGAAGGCAGCACGCAATCACGAGGATTCCGGCTCCAGCGGCGATGAGCGTCGGAAGAAGCTCTACGTCATATACGGCGGGTCCGCCGACCCCTCGTCCCGAAGCGTAGTCAAGACTCTGCGCCGAGCGGTAGCGTCGGTGGCGCCACTCCCAAGTGCTGCACCGCACCTAAAGTGGATGGGGACCCCCATCAGCTTTGATGCCACTGACTGCCCCAGGAACATGGCTGGGGCCGGCCAACTACCGCTCCTGGTGGCCCCTACCATCGCCAACGTGAGAATGTACCACGTTTTGGTGGATGGAGGGGCTGGGCTGAACCTCATCAGCCGTGCATCTTTCCAGAAGCTGCAAATCCCGATGGCCAAGCTCACCCCGTCGAGTCCGTTCTCAGGGGTAGGGCCGGGACAGGTTATCCCCTACAGCAACATTAGTCTCCCGGTGACCTTCGGGGCCCCGGACAGCTATCGAACAGAGTACATTCTGTTCGACGTAGCGGAGATAGACCTCCCCTTCAACGCCATAATCGGCAGGCCAGCCCTGTACCGGTTCATGGCTGTAGCCCATTACGGCTACCTTGTCCTGAAGATGCCAACACCGACAGGTGTTCTCAGGATTCGTGGGGACCGCACTGCTGCAGTGTCGGCCCTGGAGAAGCTCCAAGCACTCGCGACAGCTGGGGCCTCAGCCCCCGGCAATACGGAACCGGACCAGCTCCGCCCGTGCGCACGTCACCGTGCTTCCACCACAGCACCCCGGGTGCAACCTCTCGACGAGGGCGGCGTCCCCTTAAAGGTCGTCCAAGTCGGCGCCGAAGCTACCCAGACCACCCGGGTAGCCGGGGGCCTGGATAGTAAATAGGAAGGCGCGCTCGTCACCTTCCTCCGGCACAACGTCGACGTGTTTGCATGGCAGCCGTCACAGATGCCGGGGATCCCCAGGAAGGTGATCGAGCACCACTTGAAAGTCTTCCCCGACGCCCGGCCGGTTCAACAGAAGCCCCGCAAGCAGTCCATCGAGCGGCAGAACTTCATCCGTGAAGAAGTCAAGAAGCTGTTGGACGCTGGCTTCATACGGGAGGTCCACCACCCTCGATGGTTGGCGAACCCCGTCGTTGTCCCGAAGGCTGGCGGGAAGCTCCGGATGTGCATCGACTACACCAGTCTCAATAAGGCATGTCCTAAAGATCCATCCCCTCTCCCTAGAATAGATCAAATAGTAGACTCCAACGTCAGGCTGTTATATGTTGTGCTTCCTAGACGCCTACTCGGGTTTCCATCAGATCCCCATGTCTAGGGAGGACGAGGAGCACACCTCCTTCATCACAGTAGACGGCCTTTATTGTTATGTGTCTATGCCTTACGGCCTAAAGAATGCACTCCCCACCTTTGTGCGGGCAATGCACAAAACCTTTGGGGAGTTAATACAGACCTGGTTGAGGTGTATGTCGATGACATAGTTGTCAAGGTCAAGCAGGGTCCATCCCTGCTAGATAACCTAGCCTTAGTCTTTGACAAGTTGCGCTCTACGCGCACCAAGCTGAACCCAGATAAATGTGTGTTCGGCGTGTCCTCTGGGAAGCTCTTAGGGTTCCTGGTCTCGCACCGGGGGATTGAGGCCAACCCAGAGAAGATCAAGGCCATCGACTTGATGCGGCCCCCTGCCCGCGTCAAGGATGTCCAGAAACTCATAGGATGTCTAGCCGCGCTGAGTCGGTTTATACCGAGGCTAGCAGAGGGGCACTCCCTTTCTTTAAGCTCCTGCGCAAGTCAGGCCCTTTTGCCTGGACTGACGAAGCAGAAGAGGCTTTCCAGGAGTTGAAGCGACTCCTGACGACCCTACCAATCATGGTAGCCCCTGAGCCCGGAGAGCACCTGTTGCTCTACATCGCGGCGACAACTGAAGTAGTGAGTATGGTCCTCGTCGCAGGGCGGTTGGACCCCTCATCTTCACAACCTGCTCCGGTAGCAGAAGACAGACGCCAGGAGGCCCCGCAGGACCAAGACGGTCTCCCGGGCCTCCAAGGCAACCTCCCGGAGGTCCAGGTCGGCCTCTCGGAGGTCCCGGGCAGTCTCCCGGACCTCCAAGATAAACCCCCGGGGGCCCCGCGGGACCCCCCGGGGGCCAAATGGGACCTCCCAGAGGTCCCCCAAGACCCCCCGGAGCTCCCGGACAATCAAGATAGCTTAAGGGCCTCCGGGTCCCAGCTCCCGGAGGCCCCCGTGGGTCCGCCCACCTCCAGTGGGCCAATGGACGAGGACCTCCCAGGCCTGAGAAAGAGGGTTCGATCCGTACAGAGGCCTGTCTACTACATCAGCGAAGTACTTCATGATGCCAAGACAAGGTACCTGGAAGTCCACAAGCTGCTGTATGCGGTGCTCGTTGCCTCCAGAAAGCTCCGCCATTACTTCCAGGCCCACCGGGTCTCGGTAGTCACCTCGTATCCACTGAAGGCAATTCTTCACAGCCCCCATGCGACTGGCAACGTTGCTAAATAGGCGGGCGGAGCTGGCGGAGTTTGAGCTGGACTTCCTCCCACGCCATGCAGTCAAGAGCCAAGCACTGGCTGACTTTGTGGCGGAGTGGACACCAACGGAGACTAACCCAGGGGGCCATGGGGGCGGAGAACCGGAGCACCAAGCTCCGGTCTTCACCGAACCCCACTGGACACTCTTCTTCAACGGCTCCTCGCGAAAGCAGGGAGTCGGTGCCGGCGTACTGCTCCTCATGCCATCGGGGGAACAGTTTGGGTATATGGTGCGTCTCAATTTCAAGGCAACCAACAACATGGCGGAGTATGAAGCACTCATCTTTGGCCTGCAGACGGCCCTGTCTTTAGGCGCTCGCCAGTTGTTGGCACAGGGCGACTCCTAGCTGGTCATCAAGCAAGTCAAGGGCGAATGCTCATGCAATGACCCCCAGCTAGCTGCATATCTGCTTCACGTGCAGATGTTGGAGAAAGAATTCCTCGCCTTGGACCTGCACCACGTACCGCGCGCCGGTAATACCGCAGCCGATGACCTTTCAACGAAGGCTTCCACCGGAGCCCCTGCGCCCGAAGGAGTCTTCGAGAGGACGTTGTTGCGGCCCACAGCCCGGCCCGCCGAGCCGGGCGAAGGGGGCTTGACCAGCACCTCGAAGCTGGCGGTCCCGGCGGCCCTACAACCGTGGGCGCCGCCAAGGATCGTAAGCGTCACTGGGGACTCCGTGCAACCCAGCGCACAAGATCCAGAAGCTCAAGTCAGACCCGATGCATGGATCACGGAGATCCGGGACTACTTGAAGGACAATATCCTCCCTGATGAACATGCAACCGCTGAACGGATTGTGCGTATGGCTAAGAGGTACGCGCTGGTAGAGGGGGATCTCTACCGGCGTGGCGCCAACCACATCCTATTGCGGTGTATAACCCAGGGGGAAGGCTGCGACTTGCTCGCTGAGATCCATGGAGGCGAATGTGGAAGTCATTCTTCCTCACGCACGCTTGTCGGTAAAGCCTTCCGGCACGGCTTCTACTGGCCGACAGCACTCCAGGATGCCGTCAAGCTGGTCAAGAGCTGCAAGGCGTGCCAGTTCCACGCCAAGCAGATCCATACACCGGCTCAGGCGGTACAGATGATCCCGCCCTCGTGGCCGTTTGCCGTGTGGGGGCTGGACATCCTGGGACCATTCCCCAGAACCGTCGGGGGGTTCCGGTACCTCTATGTCGCTATCGACAAGTTCACCAAGTGGCCGGAAGCTACACCAGTTGTCACCATCAATAAACAATCAGCAGTAAAATTCATCAGGTCCATTGTCTGCCGGTTCGGGGTCCCAAACAGGATCATCACTGACAATGGGACCCAGATCACCAGCGCAGCGTTCCAAGACTACTGCGAGGACCTTGGCATTCAGGTATGCTATGCCTCTGTCGCTCACCCGAAGAGCAATGGGCAAGTCGAGAGGGCCAATGCGGAGATTCTCCGGGGCCTCAAGACTCGTACCTTCGCTAGCCTGAAGAAACATGGTGCCAATTGGGTAGATGAACTTCCGAGCACACTATAGGCTAACCGGACATCCCAGAGCCGGGCCACCGGGGAGACACCCTTCTTCATGGTGTACGGGGCCGAAGCTGTACTCCCTCCAGAAATCACCATGAAGTCTCACCGTGTCCGGGCTTACGACGAAGCCACGCAGGACAACCTCCGGCGTGGAGAGATCGACCTCGTCGACGAGGTCCGATTACATGCGGCACTCCGTAACGCGCGGTACAGACAGGCGCTTCGGCGCTACCACCAGAGGTCTGTGCGTGCCCGGGAGCTGCAGGAAGGTGACCTGGTGTTGCGGCGCATACTTTCTCGCGAAGGGGCCCACAAACTCTCCCCTAGTTGGGAAGGCCCCTTCCGAGTCACGAAAGTATGCCGCCCCGGGTGTGTGCGCCTTTCCACCGAGGATGGGGACCTGCTCCCGAATCCTTGGAACATAGAACACCTCCGTAAGTTCTACCCCTAAGAGCAAAAATAGGTCAGTACTTTCTTTTCGTAATGAACCCCATAGAGTCCAGGAGCAGCGCTCGGAGCAGCTAAACCCCAGGGGACGGTCCAGGACTACGTTCACCTTTGCCTGGTTCCGACTCCAAGCGCGTAGAGTCTTGCTTCCCCTCTTAATAGGGTGGGTCGTGGCCTCCATGTTTAGCCTGCCTTCCTCCTATGGAAGGTTGTATGAAAAGAAGTATGTCCTACTTTGCTCTTTCCTTGTACTCATTTGAATTGTGAATTGAGTTGTTTTTTATCACCCTTGCAGTACATGGTTGCCATGTACTCAGCTCCCCCTCTCTACAAGTCCCCAAGCATCAAGCATATGGTTGGGGGCTGTAAGTCAAATAAGACTATGAGACAAGGGAGGGGGGGCCAAGGAGAATTACGTTTCCTCTACCTGTGTGCAGGACTTCCAGGTTGCGGCAACGAGGACTGTGTGAAGTAGGGGGAAAGGAGCTAACAACTACTTCGACCCGGGGCTAGAGGGGGCGGGACCCGGGGGCCCCACGTGTCCAGCAGGCCCGGAACTCTCTCCTTCCTTGAGAGGGGCTCCGGGCTCACCACGTGGCAGGCGGAAGCCGGACCTACCCCCGCGGTGAAAGAGCTCCGAAAGCCCTGCGTGTTCAACATGGCCAGGGCTCCCGTCTCCGTGGTGAAAGCAGTCATCAAGTGAGCGCACGCTCTCACGACCCCGCGGCCGTTCGTGCTCCGGCAGCGGCCAATTCGGGACTTAGAGAAATTGCGCGGATCGGAAGAGACGGAGGTCCCACCTCGGGCTCGCTATCTCCCCCGAGATGGGCTCGGGGGCCACTATCGGTACCTGAGATATGGGGTACCCCCGTGCACAGGGTAAAATGCCTAAGGTGCTCGCCCTTCTCCGCAGGGAGAGCTTCGAAGGCGCCACGCGTCTGGCGGGGCCGGACCTCCCTCTCCTCAGAGGAGAGCTCCGGGCCCGCCACGTGGCATACAGAAGCCGGACCTCCCCTCCGCGGGAGAGAGGTCCGAAGACGCCACGTGTCCAGCGGGGCCGGACCTCCCTCTCCTCAGAGGTGAGCTCCGGGCCCGCCACGTGGCATGCAGAAGCGGGACCTCCCCCTCCGCGGGAGAGAGGTCCGAAGGCGCCACGCGTCCAGCGGGGCCAGACCTCCCTCTCCTCAGAGAAGAGCTCCGGACCCGCCACGTGGCTAGAAGAACGGTGCTGCCTGCCCCCGAGCGGTAGGCAGCGGGCGTAAAGGCGCCCCTCACCTTGCCCGTACAAGGTATTCAAGGCCCGCGTCTTCCCAAGACGCGGAAACGCGGAGCACGCGCCTGTCAGGTGCCGTTGCGTCCAGTCGCATCACAGACCGGCGCGCGGTGTCAGAACCTGACAGGTAATAAACGCCGCGACAAGACATCCCATGCCGCCTGCGCCGTCATCAACCACTATGACTAGTGCGCGGCATGGGCAGGGCGGCAAAAGGAAGACTCAGAAGCCTTCGACCGGAGGCAACCACCGGCATAACTACAGATACGGTAGATAATAGACAATCTTCTCGGGACCACCTGTCGGGTCCCGGCTTCCCTTGTAAGCCGCCCGAGCCTTGGACTATAAAAGGCTCGGGTAGGCATCGATAGCAAGGGTTCGCATTCTGCAACTCATACGCTAGCCATACACTCTCAAGCTGTAACTCACCTCCAAGCTCAGGCCCCCGGCCCTGAGCAACAAGCAATACAGCGAGCTCCATAGCTCGCCGTGGACGTAGGGTTTTACGCTCCGGCGGCCTGAACCACGTAAAACTCCCCGTGTCAAGCTCTCACTAACTCGTCCATCTGCGCAAGCTCTCCGCTAGGAACTAGCCCCTCCGAAAAAAGAACCTCCGCGGGCTGCCCAGTGCAGGCCCGGGAGAAGTGTCGATCGCACACTTCGACAATATCATTTCGACATTCTTATATAAAATATTGATCTAGTATCTGAAAATATTCAACTAGTATTTCGAAATGTTGAATAATTTATTAAAATGTATTTATACTTGATCTAAGTTGTTTATTTTTTCCTAAATTATATAAAAAGACCCAAACCTATTTAAAAATAGATATACTGTTTAGAGAAAATAAGTTTGAACTTTTTTATATCCTAAGAAACAAGACCCCGTATCACCACCCAGAGGCCGACACATGTCCAACGACCAACCTGTGTTCCCGCATTGATCGCAACTGGTTACTGACCATCTACACCGATCTTCAAGTTGTCCGATATGGAGGCTAATAAAACTGCACGCCCGCTGTATAGGAATTGCCTCTCACGCCGTCTGGACTCTGGAGAAATGAAAGTAAGAACGTTGGGCCGAATGGTACCTGACCTTCAATCGGCCTGCTGCTAGTCCATTGGGTTCGTGGGCTGCGGCCTTGCTGGATCTTGATGTAGGAGCTGCTAGTCCAGGCTCCAGCATCCATGGCTAATGGACCCATTGTCTCGACACGCCACCGACCAGAAAAAGAGGTTCGTTTCAGACGCCGGCGTCCCCCGAATCCGCACAAGGAAAACATATCCGCGCAAGCTCGCGGACACGCCACCACCTCTCTCTCGAGCCTCCTCCCCTGATCGAGCGTCTTTATTCCAGCGACCGGCCACTGCCACGGCTTCCACGGCGCCATCTTTAACGCGAGACATGGCAGAATCAGGCGACCGGTCCAGCGCGGCTCGGATGCTTCGCGACCGACGCGGAGGAGATCGACGGAATAGGTGGCAGGCCCTCCTCCTCCCCTCCCTTGGGCTTTTTGCGGCCCTTGCTTCTTCGATTCTCTTCCAGCTCGTCGATCGTCCTTAGCCGGGGACTGACAGACTGCCGGCGAACACGATTCCATCCGCTTTCGAACGAACCCGTCCCTTCCCTTCCCTTCCCTTCCCTTCCCTTCCCTTCCGCCTCCATTTAACCACCTCCTCCCCTGCTCTTCCCTCCCCGCTTTGCCGCCTCGTCCTCTCCTGATCCCGAGATCCAGAAAAAAAATTCCCTCGTGGTGTCTGTCGGTCGATCACCAGAACGCCGGGAAGGAGCCAAGTTAGCCGTGTCTGTGTGCTTGTCGACTGGTCGTCGTCCCTGAACCTGAGGTACGTGAAAAACCCAGCCGTGATGCTTCGTGCTCGACTCTGTCCACGGTAATATCGGGCTTAAGCTAGGACGACGAGGGCCGACAACGACAGTGAGACACTGGCTGGTTTCTCTACTGTCAAAGACCACCGGTGTACCCGGCCTGAACCTGCTGCTATGCTCATGCTCTCAAATATGACCGTGTTATTTTTCTCCCCTTTTTTACAGGTCATCACACGTGTAAACCCAGCAACCATCACACGATGCAGCTGGTGCTGGTGATCTCGCTACCGCTGGTGGCCCTCGTCATCATCGTCGCTATCATCCTCTGCATCGTCTGCCGCTGATCACGCACCCCGCGCCAGCGCCAAATGGGCTGGGTTCCGTGGCCGTCGTCGCCTTCTCAGCAGCGGCGCGTTGTTATTTTGTAATCACGACCTATACAAATACTAGCTTGCGTGTGCGTGTGTCTCCACTACCCCCGGTGTGAATTTTGATTTGAGCATTTGATTGGTTGGCCCGCTCTCGTCTTCTACTTTTCATCTTTTTTTTTCTTTTTTGATTCGACTCCAAAGTCATCGAATCCACACATCATGAAGCACGCAGCTTCGGCACTAGCTTGCCTTCGTGACAAAGAAATTTCTCAACTTGTTTTTTTTCATCTGGTAACAAGACGTGAGCGTGCTGTGATCCCGTGGTTACCGAGGAGTGACGAAAGGGCTAGTATGACCAAGGAACGGCTGAGCTCAGTCAGCTAGCTGGCTACCCTTTCGTCACTGTCATGCAACTGCTGCACCGTCCCGAGTCCACAGCTAGGCACACGCCTCCGGCGCGGCACGTGGCCCGCGCGTCTGTCTCGGCTCTCTCCTCTCCCCGGCCGATTATTTTACGGGCTCACACCACACCACCCGACCCCCCGTCTTCTTCTCTTTCCTTTCCGTTGTGCTCTTGCCCCATCTTCTTCTTCTTCTTCCTCCCCGTCGGCATCTCGACTCGTGGCGCGCTGTCATCTCCCTCTCCGCAGTCCACCCTCCCAAGAAGATCCGGAAGTGCAGCTCGATTGGCGCAGGTACTGCTCCCTGCACTTCCTCCAGCTGCTTTCTGTGCTTTCGCTATCCGTTCCAGGATTTCGTATGTCGCGTGCGGAATTCGCCCCGCTTTCGGCCAGCCCCGGATCTAACTCGGTTTCTGGGCTCAAGGTGCACCTGTGTGGTTCCAGGCCTCGTCCATGGTTACCATGATCTCTGATCCACTCCCTCTTAGAGTCTTCAGTTTGTGGTTTCATTCTCCTTTTGTCTGATTTCTGCTCCGAAAAAAATGTTCTGCATTTCGAAGCGTGTCTGTACATATCATGGCGACTCTAGCTGGTTCCGTGAGTAAATCGTCCATGGCTGCGTGGATCCATCTTAGACCATAAGGACTGTTTTTTCTGTTCATGTATTTACTTTGATTTGTGTTGCTTTCAATCGAAACCTTAATAATTGTTCACTAGAGTAGTGGCTCCATCATACTTGAGACGCATCTGTTAGGAAATGGGGGCAGTTGAGGAGCAAGTACTGTGTACATGTCAATTATTCTAGGCCAGGTTCCATTTTTCGAGACTCATCTGTTGACTAGCTGAGTGATCCAGTCAATACTGTGATGTCCATCCAACAGGGGTCATGCCAGGTGCTACAAATAATAATCGAGTCATCTAAGGCAGGAAGTATTATCACCCAAACCCAAGGAAAGAACCACCTGAGACTGAGAGCCAACCTATATACCTCCTACAACCTTCTCTGATGTGCTCTGCTGTAGAAACCCTAAGGCCTAGTTTGATCCAAAAGTGTTGTGCCGAAGAATCGGTTCCTGCCGCCAGTAGTCTGATTGAAGTACTAATTCTTCCACGGGAATTCGGTTCTCCATCTTTCCAACGAGCTTAGTGCTTGTGGGCTTCTTTATGTGCCAGTTCATGTGGCGAATAACAAAAGATTTATGCGCCGTTTGTTTCAGCTTTCTGAAAAGCTGGCTATAGAAAGCTGAAAAGACCAACTTTTAAGAAAATGAACTAAAGGCTGAAAACTCACCCAAAGCTACGTTTATGGCTTTTGGTGTGCAGAGAAGCTAAAAGTGTATTACAAAAGCCAACAATCAAAATACCAATAGTTAGTTTTTTTTTCCAAAAGCTCAAAAGCTCCAGCCCAAACAAACAGATCCTTAGTTGGTCGACAAGTGGTTTCAGAATTGGGCCGGTGCTCCGGATTCTGAACTATTCCTAGTATGTTGGGTTGGAAGCACCATATGACTGATGCTGATATGTTGTTGGCGCACACAACCGTAACAGCTTACAGTCACATCTTCGTAGTGTTGATGTAGTACAAATCCTCAAGTTGTAGAGCAGTTTAGGCAAAATCGTACTAGCACCGCTAAACATGAATGTTACAAGTCTCTTGCTATCGCTCGTACTAATAGCAAGCTATAACGTGAGCTTTGACCTGTTGTGCAGGGAGAGGGGATGGAGTTCGTGCTGATCATATCGCTGCCGCTGCTGATATTGGTCATCGTCGTAGCCATTCTCCTCTGCATCTGCTGCCGTTAGCAGAATCCGAAATGGCCACAGCTAAGTACCCTGCCCATGCTCCCTGGGAGCATACCGTGCGTTAATTGACTGAGTACATCATGATCTGATAGACATCTTTATCTTCATTGTTGTATGATCAATCGCTTTATCTTTTTTGTATATGACATGTGAAAAAAGGACACGGATCACTGATACATGTATGCTGTAACTGTGGGAGATTGGATACCTTACAGCGTGATGTCTTCTCATCTTTTCGTTCTTCTGCATGGCTCAAGACCAGAATGTTTCAGGAGATTAGACTCCACATTCCCAATTGTGAAAACGGGAGTTCCATTCTCTGATAATCGTGCGAATCTGCTTTGTGCCGTTTGTCGTGCCGCCCCACGAGGAAAGGCGCAACAGGAACCCTCTTTTTGAGCAAGAAACGCAAAGAAATGCTGTTCTGCTGCTGAACCAATGCGTTGTTGGGTTCTCGCACCTTTTTTTCCTTTCTAGTGCCATCCGGCAGGCCGCTTTAGTGAGCCCCTCATGTAAAGTTGTAGCCAAAAAAATATTTTTTGCTTTGAGTTACTATAATCTCGCAAGCGTTAAAGACCGGACGAATGCACTGCCGACACAAGTCATCGGAGCATTAGATTATTTTAGAAGCTCCCCTGATCTGCCGAGCTACCTGCTACCTTAGTACCTTACATGGTGGTGGCGCACACTAGGCAGTTACCAGATACAGCATCGATGTGATTGTCTATAATTGTAAACAGACCCCAGAGAAATGACCATCAAGGTCCTTACCGTTCATCCAAATGCTATCTTCAGACGAGACAGAAGCAGGACCTGAAACTTCTCTATTTCTGAATCCAAACAAAAGGTTCGGTTACAAGATTACACAGGCCCACCTCAGGTGAAAGGCACATTTGCCCAGCTACGAGTCTTTACATAAGAGACGTCAACAACTGACAAACCTATTACCTATATTCAACAATAAACTATTTATGTCATAAAGGCCACCCTTTCAAATGTCTGCTAGCGTCACTTCTGAAACCAACACCTGAACAAACCACTGGAAGAGAATTGGTCTCATGTCTTCTGTTCTTTCACGAGTTTTGTCACGTCATCACGGCAAACATTGGTTGCACGGCTGCAACAAAATGGATGGAAACGGTTAGTTCCGGAAGGCTTGAAGAATTGAGCAGAACGTTTTTGCTGTTCAAAAGGTTGCCTGATACCGTATATCACTCGAACTATGCTGATTAGGAGCAAACCAAAATTTCAGGTTTGCTGTTGCATATTCAAGTACTCCAAAGACCAGCAAGAGAGTTTGCTAGTGCCTCTGATATAACTGATGAAAGGCAGAAACAAAAGACTGATTTGGCATGCAGCAATAAAGCTAAGGTGAACCTAGAGAGCTGAATATGATGCTTACTAATTCTCGAATGTGTATTACTGCTGTGGATAAATAGTTCCTCAGGAGAACAACAGACATTTGCATGGCTACATCGCGTAAAGACCTACTGCTGCATGCTTCCACCTTAAAACTAAGAAAGTTAAACCATGTGTTCATCACGGGTTTGTCAGTCAACTGTCAAGAAGGCTGATCTTAATGTTTGCAGGGTAAAATTGAAATAATTTTTCCTTCCAACCTGTCTATTACAGAAGCCTTAAACCAGATGCATGCCACCAGTATCATTGTCATCATTTTATTAGAAACAATCTTTGCCATGGCAAACGTAAAAGAACAGAAGAAAGAATAGAGGTCCCTTTGCAGTTACTCAATCTCATGGTGGATAAAATAATAGTAACAGAAAGAGAAAAAAAAATCAGGGTTTTCCTAAGTTATAATACAAGATGTTGACTTCATCTGAGCAACAAAATCCTTTTCTTTCCCCAAAGACTAGGTTCACTTAGGATTTGTTCAGAGAAGTAGAGGACACACATGAACAATGTTTTGACCACCACTCCATGGTGCAATAAACACTTCCTTAACAGAGAAATATAACAATGCTTTAATCTAAAAGATACTTTCATAAAGTGCTTAACAAACGATGGTTGATAAAATGCAGATACCAGAACAAGTGGGTTTTAATAACTGTTCTCATAAGAAAGGAAAGTTTCAATAATTGCTACTAAAGTAGTGGCGGAGAAACCAATCCAGATCCACCAAACAATCAATCCCATTACCAGAAGCATCATTATCCAACCTCCTTTACCGAATCTAGATCAAAATCTAAGGTCCCCATAAGTATCTTTAGACATACATTTTTGTTCACAGACCGCTCAAGAAGCAATTTTCCAAAGCTAAACGGGATCAAGGCCGCAAGACCCGCTACCACTAACAAAACTGAGATCATTTTAGAAGCGGAGTGCTTAGTAGGGCTCTATGAGGCGACGAAGGTGCATGGATCAGCATCGGTATGCTTCATGGCTACATTGCTACTAGGTACAGATTCACTTTTCTCAACGTAGCATTTCAGCATCCAGCAGTTCAATTATCAGGCACCTGCGTACTACGTCTAAAAGCCAGTAATCGGGAAATCAGGAATGTACCTCCTAGTTTTAAATACTAGGCAATGAGCATCGTTGAGAGTAGAAAGAGGAGGAGCGGAGGAGAAGAGCCTTACGTCCGGCCACTGCCGCGGGCTGCGCTAGTGCTTCTTGCTCCTCGCGGGCTGCCGGGACCCGTCCGTGGCGAGCCTGTAGATCCAGTACCCCTGCGACGGCGAGTCGATCCCAGCATCCAGCACGCCAGCGAGTTAGCACTGGGAAGGAAGGGAGAGAGTCGGGACGGACGTGGTACCAGGGCGAGGACGTGCGCGGCGATGAGGAGGACGACGAGGAGCGGGACGAGGTCGACAAGCCGGGGGCGCAGCGCCGCGTCGTCGCGCGCCATGGCGACGCGGCGGGCGAGCGCGGCCGGTGTGCCGCGGAGGCGGAGGAGGGCCAGGGGGTCGGCCGCCGGGTTGCTCGAGCCCATCGCGTCGTGTTGGCTCCAACTCCAAGCTGAAGCTGCCTCCTTCCTCTCGAGTAGTCGAGTGTTTCGTTGTCAGTGAGCCGCGGCTGGGCTGGACCGGTTTTGCGTCGCACGGTGGGCCACAGATGCGGTAGTTGGCTCAGTAGGTTGGGTGCCTCTGCACCTAAACCAGGCCCGTGAAATGCCGTCGTCTCCCGTACGGCGTTTGACGTGTGGGCCGTGGCCTTGGTCCGCAGGCTTTAAATCTTCTTCGCGGCCTGGTAGCGAAGATGAGCCCAGGCATCTGGGCCGCGAAGACCATTTAACCAAGCCTGCGGACCGTGGCAGTTTGTGCACTATTCTAAATGAATCAGCCGTAAGAGATGGAATCAATCCCAGACGTTGATTTTCATAGAGAAAAAGGAAATATAAAAGGAAAATAAAACAGAATTACGGGCTGATCCGGCATGGTAAGCCTGATTTTCAGGGAGATAAATCCGCATGCGCGATTGCTGCTGCCATCATATCTGTAAAACGGTGCATGCATGTTTGCCTGACATATTAGAGCCACACTCGGCGCCATGCAGATCATGGAGATAAACGTCCTACCACCAAGATCCATGTGGGCTGGGTTCAAACATTGTATGCTGACACGTTCTACTTGTTTTTTCCATACCGCACGGTCCAATATGTAAACCGGGTAACATCTAGAATAATCATATACCCCCAATTGCAAAACACAGAGTCCTAAGTCTGCAACGCTTTGCTTTCTGAAAAAAGTTATGCAACTGGACTGCTCTAATTTGTAAAACACCCATTTATAAACTCGTAAAAGAAGAATCAAATGAGGGGAAGGTGATTGCAGCCGCAAGTGATGTACTCCTAAGACACTGACATAATGCTAGATGCATTCAAAGATGTGTTGATACGAAAAAATTAGTCAAACTTATTTACCACAATATTTTGTGTAGAAAGAAAAGAGATAATAATATTTGACCTTGGAATCGCGAACTCTACGGGATTTGATTCTCTGGTCCGTTCCAATATTCTCCTAGTAACAGAAGAGTTGCCCTTGCACCTCGCATAAAACCCCCTTGCCCCTGGCGGCTAGGTTGTTTCTCCGAGCCCTCCTAATTGCGAGGAGCAAGGCACTGCAAGCCAGGTGTGACCTCGACCCCCCTCAAATCATGCTCTTACTCCTATTCTTCCTCCGATCCGTTGGAAAATCTGTTCTTTTTAGTGTAGCATGTGATGTGATTCTGTGTGAGTACACAGTGAGGGGAATCGAAAAGAATGGAAGAGGAGAAAGATCTCGAGTATCTTGTGTTGTACTGCGCTAATATCCCTGGGTTTTTGAAGGTTTTCAGCAACTCCAGTTCTCAGGGGAAAAATGTTTATTTTAAAGTTTTGATCTCCCTTTTAAGGAGTGGCCTTTCCCCCTTGTCAATAATTTGCTGAAATTTGCGCTAACCTTAAGGATATCCTTTTTCTAATTCTGCAAGATTCAATAATTTAACTCTGCACTATTTGCTTATGGCAGATCTTTTTCGCTTGCAGAGGATACCTAAGAAGAAGACGTCGTAAAACCATGGGCAACCTATGCCTCACGGGTGCTCGTAAGGATTCCTTTAGTTGCTTGAGTTATATTCTGAAAGTTGATTGCTAATTTACCACAGTGCAGGTCGATTTATATTCAAGATGAAATTGAGATAATCCTTGTAGAAAAAAATTTCTGGAAAAAACAAACACTAATTCATTGTGGTCATTTTTCGGTTTGTTCAAAGAAAAGAATAGTACATGGATCTCATTGATGCAGCTACCTTCAATAGTTACTGTTTTATGTGATAGATTCAACAGCATGTGGAAAGTGAATAATGTTTTGTGTTGTTTCTTATTGTTTTCAAGAGTCAATAGTGAAAAAACTGCTTCAGGGCTGAACAGGAAAAAGAAAGCTTAACTTGATGATGTATCCTCTTACCTATGCAGTGCATAAAGAGAAATATTGGTGTAATAGATACTTCATGCAAAAGCAGATTTTTTAGCCATTTTAATTCATGGTGACTTGGGAACCATTCATTAAAAACATTTGCTGGCTATTTTAATTTAGGATTATCAAATTGAATTTGTTATCATTTTGTCTATACGGGAAACTATTCTTCCTTCTCCGGTCCTCCTTCCATTTTTTAGAATCACATACATATAGCATAATCTGCTCATAACACGTATCCTCTCTATCCACACCTTCTGTAATTTTGATACATTGCTCTTGTTCTCATTCCAGCGTCTGGACAATTGGTAAAGACCCATTCTCCAACTTTTGAGTGGAAGATTTATGGCTTCTCAGCTCTACTTGAGAGGGGGGCTATATCAGCGAATTCTTCTTCTTTTCACTGCTGTGAATATAATTGGTTTGTATCAAGCTCGACTCAAACATTCATTTTATTCCTTTGTGTGGAGAATAAGATAGTTACCTGTCCACAATACTACTTTCATCGCTGCAAACTGTTCCAACTAAGACATAAATAATCCAAATCCCTGAAATATACCTCTCTTCTTTTCCCAGGTACCTGAGAGTGACCCCTATGCATAAAAAATCTAGTGATGGAATTGCATACGTTGCTCTTAGTCTTTGTCTAAGCCGAATCGGCTTCAACAAAGGCCACATCATTAATGTAGTGTTTGAGTTGTCATTGTACAACCAATCAAATGGAGCCTACCGTGGATGCAAAGGTAGTTTCTTGAACTTGGTTTTTCAAGCATATCCATGTTATTACAGGTGAATTTATTAGCATATAAAGTTCTATAATTGCCACTCATTGTGCATACTTTTTGATAATATGGACAAATACTTTGTGTATTGTTTGTTTTGAATTTTCTTATAGTTCAGTTTGCGCCTTCATTTTCGTAGCCTTTACCCCGTCTGCACGCCTCCTACTTTAATGTTTAGATATTTCTAGTTTCATCAACACTTGTGAACACATTGACATGCCATCTTCTTTGTTTGAACCACAAAAACTAGTAAGATCTGCCAATCTTATCTTATACTGGTATTAATATAGCAAGAGAAAAAGAACCACCTTTTCAGATTTTGATCATTTTGTATTTGCAGTGAAATAATGGTAGGCCTTCTTACATGTTTATCTTGTTCTCTAAAAATAAATTAACTAGGGGTGGAAACAAGTCATACATGATTTTTTAAAACTTAAAGTTAACAATCGTGTTTTTTCTCTAATTTTGCCAACCTTTTATACATGAGCAGCTAGCTACAACTTCGATGTAAAGAAGACACACTCGATGGAAATGTGCTTGATTCCTCTTGCAGAACTTCTTCAATCATCTGATTTTCTGGTTGATGATAGTTGTGTTTTTGGTGTGAGGATATTAAAAGCTGACATCTCTTCTCCGGAAAGGAAGTCTATTGCAATTTCAAACAAGGCTTTCACTTATCAGAAGCTTTTCCTCCAGAAGAAGGGATTCATCGAAGGGACCTATACCTGGACCATATACAACTACCTTGACTTGGAGAAGTCAGTTGTTTCTCCTGCGTTTGAAGTCGGTGGACATAATTGGTATGCATCCATTATAGTTCCAATGCAATCGATTCTCATATTTTTATGCGCATGTTATTTCAGTGTGCAAGTGTCCCTCAATCAAACCCATTAAGGTGCTAGATTTACAGTTCGTCCTGGCAGCTTCATGTGTTTGGCAACATTATTATTATCTACGAGAAACTGTTCATGCTGCCAACATTGTTAATGGATATTCTATTGCACCTGTTTCATGTGTGTGGCAAGTGGCAACACAAAACTCATTTATCTCATCCTAGTTGAATTATCTAGCACACTATATTTAAGCATGGAGCCAAATAGCTCTAATTATCGACTTATAGCATGTTGTCAGATAGGTGACAATTCATCTATTTACTGACCCAAAAATACCCTTTCTAAAGCTCGATCTCTTGTAATGTACCCTAACGCTACCTCTCCTTCCAATGAAATCAACTAGTTCAGTTATGTTCTCAGACAGGCTCTAGTCTATACTTTTTCTAAATCTGGACAACAATGTCTCCTGATAATGATCGTACGTGGCACCATTTTTCTCCTGTTTTCTCTATTTCCATTTATCTCAGGTACATCAAAATGTATCCACTTGGTGACAAATACAGCACCAACTCACTTTCCCTGTTCTTACATCTGAGTGACCTGAACGAGCTCCCTGATCCTGAGTTTGGGATGATGATTGAACTGAGCTTTTCCATCCTGGACCAGAAGCATGGCAATCACTTCGTAGCTAAAGGTCCAGCTCCCATTAAAAAAACTCCATGCATGTCAGTAAAATTGATGTGCTAACTACGTCTACTTACCTTTTTCGCGACTGCAGATCGGTTCGTGTTCGCAGCTGGGAAGAAGGTGGGTTGGGGATGGTCTGACCTCATGCCGCTTACGACGTTCAAGGACCCGTCTGGAGGCTGTCTTCTGTCATCCAAGTGCATTCTGAAGGCAGACATCACTATCATTGGGTCATCCGGTTAGACTTTGGATGACCCCAGGATGGAACAATGCCATTGCAGACTCAGAAATAGTATTTGAGAGCTGTTTATATATTCGTACTACTGCCTTGCCACAATAAAATATTATCATTACCATGATAGTAGAGGTGAACTGAGCTTGATTAGAGAATAATATTCCATATGGATGATTAAATTATCACATCTTGTGGTTGCTGTTGCAGTTTCTGTTCTGTACTCCCTCATTTTGAAATAAATGACGGTTAGTATAAATATTCTAGTTTAATTTAAACTAAATTAGCTGTCCTAAATATCATTTAGTTTAATTTGGAACGGAGTGAGTATGTCGCTTAGTACCGGTGTCACAACTCCAAAAATTCTGCATGTGTTGTTTGAATTAGTTTAATCAGGTATATTCGTTGATGCGATATGTTAGTTTTATGAATCCATCTCGATGTAATCTGCCCGGCACAAATACTTGGTGAGGCGCCTCCAGCCCAGGCCCAAACCCACAGGCCCGGTCCCCTTGGTGAGGCGAGGCGCGCGTCAACCTGCGTGCTGCGGTGTGCCGGGATTCCCCATTTGCTCGCCTCGCCGATCCATCACCGCAACCCAACCGCCATGCCGGCCGACGCCGCCCCCGCGCCGGCGCCGCCGGGACTGGACGCGCGCACGGGCGGCCGTGTCCTGCGCCGCGCGGCGGGGCACCTCCTCCACCCGGCCTCCCTCCCGCCGCTGCTCCTCGCGGCGCTCCTCCTCCTCCTCTTCCGCTCCGCGCTCCTCGCCGGCACGCTCCGCCTCGCCTCCGTCGCCGACCGCGACCCGGTGCTCCGCTCTCTACTAGACCGCCTCTCCCCTCCCACCCCGCCCTCGTCGCCGCCTCCACCGCACCACCTCCCGCGCCGCCGCTCCCCCTTCACCTCGTCGTCCTCTCTTTCCGACGACGACGTCCTCGTCGGCCCCCTCGATCCCTCCTCCTCCACACCCTCCCGCGGCCGCAACGCCTCCTACCACCACGTCCTCTTCACCTCCTACTCCTCCGCGCCCAAACCCTACCCGGTGCCACTCCCGCACCCACTCTCAGCCTCGGCCTCCCCCTTCTTTCTCGTCGTCCACAACGATACGGCGCTTCCTAAGCCCGCCTCGGCGCCGGGCAGCGAGCTCCGGCTGCTCGACCTGACCAGGCGCGACGCTGCGGCCATCATCAACCTCCTCGCGCTGCTCTCCTGCGCGCATGTGCTCGCGATCCTCGGGTATATCGCCGTGCACTCCGTGGCGCTGGGTGTGGTGTTTGCCTCCGTCACAGGGCGACACGTTCAGGGGTGGCGGCGAGGGTTCCTGCTTGTTGGTGCTGTGATGGGCGCGAGGAGGCTCACGGCGTTCGCTTTCCTCAGGTGGGCAACGCGGGATGCGGTTGTGCAGATGCTCTGCCTCTGGTTCTTCGCAGATGTGCACGACCAGGCACAGCTGTTTAGGCTCTTTGTGGTCGCCAAGCTCATGCCATTCTCAGCATCTGTCAACCCATGGATTGCTACAGCTGTTGCAGGACCAGAGCTCGATAGTTTCTTTGTTGCCTGGGCTGTACTTGATGCCGTCATCTCGGTGGTGTTCACTGTGGTGCCATGGGTTGTAGTCATGGAACATGATCCGCGCCCACCTGCGCGCAATGCCGTGAAGGAAGGGTGTTATCTTGTGTCTCTTATGGCAACAGATGCCACATTGCTCAAGTGCTGGGAGACAGTGGTGTGTGGCAGCATGGGGCGGCTCATCATGGTGACTTTTGGTGGGAAGGTTCTTGGCGGATTTCTTCATGCTATTGCAGAGGTTTACTTCATGGTGGTTTGGTTATTGTTCTACTTTGCTGCAAGGTGTAAGGAGGCACGGCTGGGAGGGCGTCAGTTTGGAATGGAGGATGTGGCAGCTGCTCTTGATGGATTTAGGTAGTTGCCAGTTGGCGATGGCTGCATGGTTCTTCAATGCATGAAGAGATGTATATTTCACGTCCCATGCTGCTCATAGGAGGCACACTACTGGTCTTGCCTAATTAGAGACTTTTTGCAGTTCCCTTAATCTTCCGTTGCTAGGATGATACATGACTCGGATGAGGGAAAGAGGACCTGACAATGTTGTATGTACAGTTTTTTCCCTCTGGGGGCGAACCTGCATATAGTTGCTCTGTAGGCATCTGAAAAGAAAATGGGTCCCATTTTGTGGGAGGTAAGATGCCTTCTGATAGGTGTTGTAGCTCCAACATGATTTGTGAAGTTTATACATATGATGTGCTGGAAGAATTTTTCATCGATGATTTTGTAGGTTAAAACCTGTGATGTTGTAGGTTCACATACAGGGTAAGCGCTGTAAATATTCTTTGGAAGCAATCTTTTCTCCAAATCTTCAATAATCTTTGTGTTGGCTCTATGAATAAGTGGACTGCCTGTTGAGTAATTGAGTTTCATTTGGCATAGGAGGGTTTTAGGAGTATATATGCAACTTATGGATTGATTCTGAGTAAATTTTCATGTTACAAATACCATTTGTTTACATCTTGATTGGCTCTTCAGTTAATTTTTCAGTAGCCCCTCTGTTACTCTTAGACTTAATCTAAGAGATAAAGTTGATGTATCTTAAGCATATGATTCATCTTGTTGTCATGTGACAGTTCCATTTTGACTTATGTTTGTTCATGTTTATATCATGATAACATATATCAAATACAAAGCCTTTTAATCCCAAGCAAGTTGGGTTAGGCTATATTCGAACCTACATATATATATATATATATATTCAGAATAAAATTTTCTTAAAGTTATATGTGAGTTTTCCTGTTATTGGCCAGCGGTACTTCACGGATACTATTTTTCGTGTCCTCATGTAGCATTTTGGGCCTTGTGTTCAATAATGTAACCAACTAATTGTACTGCAACAGGCCCTCATTTTTCTTTCTGCTCATTATCATTGTAGATCAAAGTTTACGGGTTGTTTAACCTGTATCACTGTATGCATTAAGCTCTAAGCAATCCTGCCACAGGTTTCCATTACACTCCAGCAGTATTCCTTGCAATGTTAAGGTCTTTGCACTGTCGATTTCCCTTTGTCGTTCTCTTAGATTGAAGTATGATCTGCTGCTAGGCTTTGGTAAGAAAAGGGGCAATACTCAGTGCCCAAAGCCCCCACACATTGTGCTGCTAGGCTTTGGTAATGCCTGAAAATAATCTATGTTACATAGTGAGTTCCAGTTCGTCCTAATTGCAACCATATGATATGTACTTTATTTTGTTAAGTGCATATTTGACACAGATTCAAGTTTCCAGCCTGATACAGATTCTAGGCTAGTTGGCTTGCATCAGATACTATGCGGAGAAGAGTATCAAGTTGATAGTGTCACGAACTAGCTCCTCAGAGAGTACTACTTTATATTGTGCCCTTTTTCTAATGTAATGGACATTGATTTGATTATCTCTTGCTGATGAACAAGAGTAGGTCATAGACTACCTTCAAACAAGCTTCGTGTTACCTATATTTGCGTAACTATAAAGATTATGTATGTTTCCAATCACAAAAAACATTTAAGTGATACATGTGTCTTTTAATCGTGAGCTAGATCGAATGGTCACAGCTGTTCATTAGCATATTATCACTATAAATATCTTTAACAATTAAATAAATTACTATATAACAAAAATATAATATTCGTTAACTTTTAAATGAAACGAATGGTTAAATGTAACTGCGTGAACGGACCGAGTTATATGCCGTCCAACTCTGTGGTCCGGTCCGATTTCTCCACGCATCAGCATCTTCTCGCGCACCCCACTCCCGGTCGCCAGCCGCCGCCGTCTCCGCCGCAGGCATGGGGATCGCCGACGCTCTCTACCGAGTGGTGATGCGCCGTAACGCCGTCTACGTCACCTTCGTTGTCGCCGGCGCCTTCGCAGGCGAGCGGGTACGCACCCCTCCCCGGTCCACAATCCCCGACCTCCCCATCTCGCAGATCCACCCTTCCCTCCTCGCGTCCTCTCTTCGATTCGCACGCAACGTCGTCTTTAGGGTCTGATTTAGTTCGGTTTTGTTGCAGGCGGTGGATTACGGCGTCCACAAGCTCTGGGACATGAACAACATCGGCGTAAGATTTTCTCCGCCCCTTCACCTTCTTGTGTCTCTTGATTCGTCATAATGCCTAGATCCTGCGTCTATGAACCAAAAAGTAGAGAGCAAAATCCACGTTCGAATGATCTAAACATGTGGTGTGTGCGATTTTCGTTCTGTAGCGAGATCAGGTGCGGGAGTATGCGAAATGATTCGTATGTTTATGTAAAAATTAGGTCGCGTGCTTGAATGAACATCAAAAGTAACATATACGCAGAACAACCCTAACATGTTAAAAACTAGGTTGTGTGCTTTCCCTATTCTGTTTTCTAGTGCTTCAGCGCTGGTTGGCACTGTTGGAACTTGCAATTTACAAACAACAACAAGAATATTACACATTGCTTGCTTTGGCTGTGTGCACCTACTCGGTGCATAGGTCGGCACCTTATTTTAGTGTTAGAACAAAAGTTCTTCCATTGAAAGAAACATATTTTCTAATTAACCCCGCCTGGGAATAGTTCAGGCTAATCCCAAGTAAAGTAAAACAATTATCCAACATCATCGCCATTCCCAATGACCCTTGGTTAATCTTTGACATATGTGCTAGTGTGGCTAATTCATTTGTTTAGTTAGACAGTTTTTACATTCCACCTTTTACTTTTCATGTGGACAGATGAACTGAGCCAATATTGCATCTAATATATAATTGAACTAAAAAATGCTTCAATTAGAGGTATGAAAAAATGATATTAGTATTTTGAGCCCAAAAAGTATTGCTGTATTGTTAATGTTCAGGGCATGAAAAAGTATGATACACAAGATGTGTGTGTTTCAAACTCTATGCATACACAGAAGATTGTAATATCGAATAAATCAAGAAATGCTATTGCACAAAATAATGACTTGCTGGTCATGCATTAAGCTATTGTTCATCTACCGCTCTCACGGGAACTACAGCGCCAAATGAGATACACCAGCCAAAATCGAAGAAAATAATAAGCAGAAACATTCCTTTTGCCCAAGATAGTTTGACAGAGCAAAGATGCATTCCTAGCCATATTTTAGAGGGGGGTGGAAAAGGGTTTATTTAGAAACTGTTAAATCTAGCGTATTATATATCATGTGCCCATGAACTACTGCAGAGCTCAGCATCAAATTAGGTCGCCATCAAATTAGGTCACCTGTTTGGGTTTCTTGATCATGTTGCTTGTGCTCATTATTCTCTTTTGTCTGTAATCTGTATTGTATTGTGATGTCGCATGTGAGAAGAGCTAGTGTCAATTTGGGGTGGCATTAGAGGTGCTGGGAAGAAAATCGAATCGGCAGTGTACATTTTCTTAAATTTGATGTCCTACCCGTAGGTTTATGTGTGTCTTTGTGTGCATGTGGTTCTTGTTTGCAAAATATGGCCGATCTAATATGAAATAAATGCTATGTGGACTTGATTTAAGGTATGCAAATTTTTCAAAATATATGAAACACAATTTAGTAACTCTGCCTATGCCTTTCTAGTTATAGCCGGTCCCAAGCCCGGGTACAGTAGGAGGGTTGTGATAGGCTTGGCGAGCCAGCATCAAAACCAACCATTACTAAGGATATGGAACCCAGTTTGGGTTTCATATCTAGCCTATCTCAACATTGTTTGAGACAAAGGCTTTGTAAAAGAAGATGAAACACAATTTAGTGTGCCTTTTGTCCGGTTCTGGTTTTGAACTGTTCTTTCTAAGTTTTTAGTGCACGTGAACAAATGGAACAACAACTTAATGTGAATATGCTGGTTCCCCAGTCACAAATTGCTTTTGAATGTGGAATTGTCACGTGTGGTCATGGCACGATCCTCTGTTGTTATCTGCATGGCGTATTTTGTGCAACTTGTAACATGTTATATAATATTCCAATCGGAGAAATCCTGAGTTTCTTTAAAAAAGAAATGATGGCTGCATACCTTCTGTCTCTATGTATGGGCATAAAGAAAATGTGAGTAAGCAGTTGGTTCTGTATTAGAACTGCATATAGCCAAAGCTACATAATTTTTCATGTGTACATCTTATCTTACTCTGTGCCTAAACTGCTTTGAGGTTGAGACAATTTATTCTATGGAATTGCAGAAAAGGTATGAGGATATACCAGTCCTGGGACAGAGGCCAGCCGAAGAATGAGACCATTGAACTTTAACTTTCCGAGGATCTCACTTTTTGTGAAATTAGACATCATTTAATTCTATGGTTTTATCATTTCTTTTTGACACAATAAGAAAGGGCAGCCCGGTGCATGTAGCTCCCGCTTGCGCAGGGTTCGAGGAAGGGTCCGACCCATTTGGGTCTTTTGTACGCAGCCTTTCCCTGCATTTCTGCAAGAGGCTGTTTCCAGGACTCGAACCCGTGACCTCATGGTCACAAGACAACAGCTTTACCGCTGCGCCAAGGCCCCCCTTTATATTTGAGAGTTGGTACTCAAGTTCGTGGTGCAGATGTGGTTGTTTCTCGAGTATGGGATTGATATGTTTGGTCCATGGACTAAAAACTAGCGTTTCCGTTTTTTATTGTTTGACCATAGTTAAACGAATATTTTATTAATCACAGGCATCTGCCAGTGGATTACAGGCTTCAACAGTTCCTACCTCATTCTTCTTTTTCACGAGTAATTACAGGCTTTTGTGGCTAGAACGGAGATGTCCCGTCTAAGCACGTAATCTTCAACTTGCGCTTTCCAGGCCTTCGGCGTCTGTCAACCAAATCTGACGCCAGATCTCGCCGATTAGTTTGATCCGCATCCCATTTTGCTTTTTTCTCGTAGCCTACTGCTGGTCCTACGGGTTGGAGGCGAGCTTGACCTAATCATCAATGGCTGGTTTAATTTTCTTTTTCTCTGTATTACCCTGCCTACATGTGGATGGATGGTCCTGGTGCGACCCAACAGAATTGCTAGAAGCACACTTTACGCTCAAATGCTCTGTAGTACTACACATGCACCCCACCTTCAAGGTACATGCTAAAATATATTAGTAGATTTTTCTGTGACAGGAAGATTCTAATAAATACACATAATTTTCTAGGCTATGCCAAATCATTCTTACCCAAAGGGTTATACTGGTCGTTTCAGCTATCATCCTCTCTTTCAAGAATCTAATTCAACCTACAAGTCAAACAGTTCTACAAGTGATCTTGATTTAGTGTGAGAAACATTTGTAAAGAGAATCTAAAACTTAAACATTTCTCTTAAAATCCAAAACCATATCAAACGGGCTCTTAATCACGCCAATCAGATTGGCGTGACAAAAAGAGCCAGATTTTACAAAGATAGATCCTGAGAGGTTACTAATAAAATATTAATTTTAAAATGGTCAAATAATAAAATAATCGCATGAGAGCAACAAGGGCGGCTGCCATATAACGTATTAGTCACATACTAAATAACACGTTGGACACCTGGATCCCAACGAATGGAGAGGGAGACGTATGTAACCATAAGTACTGATGGCCAACGACGACACCCTGTTTTGGTGAATGGTGCGCCACTAGAAGAGCAGGAAAGGAGCTCCAGACGTTGTGGCCTCTTCGCTTTTCAGATAATCCATCCGTTTTAGTTTAATTTTAAATTAATCAACATTAAACATTTTGAAACGGAGAGAGTACATGATAAGATACCTTTTATGAGTATCCGTAGATGGGGGGGAGAGAAGCATATATTCGTCAAAGAAAATGCCCGGATGGCGACCAGAGATTGGCAAACATAAACCTTTTTGCATAAAGAGAGGTTATTGTGCGCATTGTTCAAACAAATGCATTCCGTCCGATTAGAAAGCGAGTGGACAAAGAACGATGAACATGTTACAGACGACGGCACATATGAGCAGACGTTAGCAGTGTTTTCTTTTTATGAAACAGGAAGGCAAACGCCCTGCTGGTTATATATTAATAATAACAAACAAAAGTAGTACAATCTGAAGAGGAAAGAAAAGGAGCAAAACATCAGGAAAAAGTAGGGAAAAAAGAGGTTAAAAAGCGTTTCTAGCCATTCTTCAATCTGAGGATGATACTTTTCCTTTGCTCGATGGTTAACCATGGGAAACCGAAACTCATGCTTGAAAGTTCTTTGCAACACCGAAGGAGTTTTGTTACTGAAAATCCAATTATCTCTTGTAGTCCAGATACTCTAAGACATGGTTATAATGAACTCCATGTAGAAAGTCAAGTTGAGAGTTCTTTTTATATGCTTCACAACTCTTGTTGGCTCTAAATTTACCGGGAAAGTGATCCCTATGGACTCCAAGAGCAGTTTCTCATGCGAAACAACATCTCAGTCGTTTACCCGTGTTCTCATGATACGAAATTCTCTCTAAAAGAAAACAAGCGTGACTAGTAATTTAGTTTTAATTCTCCTAAATTTAGAACATACGCAAACGAAATTTAGCCGCACGTCCACAGCATCCAGGCTTAAGTTAACTATGCACTCTTTTAGGTAATCATGTAACGTGCGAAAAGTTATCCAGGTGAGCCGTTGTGTTCAGAGCGTACGTCAGCACACCTTTGGCACCTAGCTCTGACTGATGATGTGCGCGCCAGCCGTTCATCTATCTCAATTATCTGATCTCTACAGGAATGTTTGTTTATATAGAGCACTAGCAGGGTAGCTAGTGACCCGTGCAGGTGCGTATGGCCACTGTTAGTCGATTTTGTCACGTGTTTGCACCCCCACTGTGCATCAGCAAAGATCTATAGAGGTGTCATCGTGACAGATACCTTCCGGCAGTCTCCTATATATGGCTCTACACCCGTCAAATCGATCAATCTGTTTAAGTCCCCGTCAACCATGCCAGAGGCCACAAACATGGATCATTGTTGAAAGCTGCCTACGACCCGCTTGGACTTGGATGATATTGAAGACAGTGACACTGTTGTGCAGTACAATGATCTTCATGTGCCAAGAAATTGCTAGCTAGGATTTTAGCTAAGGAAAACAAAAAAATCAGCTAGGCTTTTAAAGTTTTTATTCTTCACCAACCGAGCGAGGGAAAGAGAGCTACTTTTGCTGAGAGGGGAAGGAATGTGTTTAGTTGATGATGGGGCGGCCTATTTAATTTCTTCCCTTGTAATGCACACCCCATGAACTTTCTCCCAGTTAAAGGTGCACAATAGTTATCTGTTAACCAACTAAATGTCCACATGTTTGTTTAGACTGTAGATGGGATTGTCCACATGCCATGATAGCTTGCGTTTTATATGTGTGTTAGATATACACTAATACGCATCATCCTTAATTATTTGCCATTGCAATTCTTTTGCACCCTCAAATTATGTCACTAAAGAGTTGGGATTCTCCCTATCGAGTTGTAGGTTGCAGATGTGGGATGTCCATATTACTATAGTGATATTTAACAAAAAAACACTATGACGACAACATTTGATATTTCTCGAGAATGCGTCACACTACAAATGCCCTGGTGATTGACAGACCACTCTACCATCCGTTACTGAAATTTTCTTTGAAAATGTCACCTGTTTCTAGTGACGGACCCTTATTAACCGTCCACGGCTCCACGCCGGAGCGCAGGGCAGCGCGGAGCCTCCTCCCCGGCAGTGTAGGGAGGCTGCGCGCGCACTGGCCGCGTGGCTCGTCAGCGGACGCGGGGTGCCGCACGTGAGGCGGCGCGTGGCTTAACGAGCATCTTGGCCTCCTTCCTCCCCCATGGGCAACGCGGGGATCCGGCAGCGAGCGGGCGGATTCGGCGGCGAGCAGGCGGGTGGTGCACGGATCTAGATTGATTTCTTGCTATTACTATCTGCGACGTGGAGACACTGATTTGTTGTCGACGACAGCATGCGCGGATCTTAAACTGACGAGGACCTACTCGTTGATGTGATGTTAATTAGGTCTAAGTATCTGCAGCTGGGATGGCTCCACGGCGGCGAGGAAGTATCCACGGATGCTGGGTTCCGAGCGACCAGGGTGGCTTCCACCTCGTCAACGACCGTGAGGCGTCCAGCCGGCGCTGCAGGACGGCCGGTGTGGACGCACAACTACCGCCTTCTCTTTCTTGCTCTTTTTTTTGGATTTGTAGTGGCGGGCCTTAATCTATCATTATGTCTTTATTTATTTAATCTAATATGATGACAACTTTTATCAACCGTTATAAATGATTATTTTAATGTTTTTTATGTAATGACGACAGATATCATGTCCGTCGTTGCAGTGATTTTTGATCCGTCAAACAAACTCTTTCTACGTCAGTGGTTCATCTTTTGCCATAAGCTTGGAACCTATTTCGATTGTGAAACCTTATATAAAAGAAGTATAATATACATGTATGTGTTAGTATGTGTTCTTGAAAAATTTTCAAGAAAAAAAAAGAGAAAACTTCATGGAGAAATACTTAAAAGGAAACTGTCATGAGGCAATCCAAGAGGATACAACCACAGCCGCGCGCATGCATATAGATGCATGCACGGGCGCACGGCACGTCCTGGTTCAACGTACGGCACGTCGCCGTTCAACCCCGGCCCCCGGGCCGGGCTCCAGTAGTCTTCCAGAGCAACTAATCCAGCTGAAAAGTCACTAGCACTAACGCAAGTCCGACCAGACCTGTGTTTCCTCTCATCTTCCTCGGCCCAGAATGTAGTTAAACCAAGGACAGGCCGGCATTTTCTAAGTCCACAACGTGCATGTTGACAATATGTCACGACTCCTACTTGAACCAGCGACTGCATACGCCAAAATTGTCCTGCTATGTTTTCCTTCACTCATTCTGGTCAGCATGCAAATATTCATGCCAACTAGTGCTACAAGGCTACTACTTCATAGCTTATTTAGCTCGTCGTCGTCCCAGGTCGTCAAAAAGAGGCGTGCCGTCTATCAGCCATGCGTTCACATATATGACAGAATTCTGCAGCTAACCAAGACAAAGATGAACCGTCACGTCGTTACCACAAGGTCATCCGATCGTATATGCTTGGTGTCTTATAAGCCTGCCCAAAGAGCCATGCTGCTGCTCATATCTGCTTTTCAGGATAACAATCTGGAACTGTCATTCTCATGCACTTTAGCTTTAATCAAGTCTGAAGGCCTGGCATTATTGTTATGTAATCAAGCTTTTCGGCAAATATTCATTATCATTTGGCTTTTTCCGTTTCCCCAAGGTGGGGTTGGCAAAATTCGAGAAGAGGACAAGGTGTTGAAGGAAGGGAGTTGTACCTTGTACGGAAGCTGAGCTTTTGGTCTGAATCTATTTATTATGTGATGAGAATTAATAATATATTGAGTTCAGCTGAATTTTCTATTTTCACTAATTGGTTAATGAGTTTGGGGGTAAGAAGTTACAAGTCATGCATGATGAACCGTGTGGGTTTTTGCGTAGAGTAGATTTCATAAAACCTTAACTATTAATGTCATTGAATCAGAAAAATACAGCTTCCGATATCAATTTCAGAAAAGTCTAACAACTACTTCAACATATTGTATATATAATATTTATATTTGGTCCCACTTGTCAGCCACAGTATAAGAGGTGAACACTGTAAGGCTGAAGTTGGTGGGACCGAACACAAAAATTGTACTTTCTTTTGGTTGGTCATACGCATGCAAGCATGCACCTGGTCTAAATGAATAATAATTCTCGGCTACGTATGTTAAGTTGAATAAGCATGGTGTGTAGCTACATTTGAATTTTCATTCCCGATTCGTCGAGGGGCAGTGACCAAACTGTTTGAATGGAACACGGGAGAAAAGAATTTGTTTGCTCATTACTTTCGATAAATGTTATTTGTTTGGTTTAATTTAATACCCAGTTCATTTAATAAGAAAACACATGCACCTTAAGCCCTGACAGGAAGGTATGTCATACACGGAGCAGAGTATTTTCCATTCATGTCCAGCTCATTCACACTGTATCCAGACAAGTCAAGGGAAAAAAAAATAAAATGGGTAAGAAGAGCATGTATCTAGACCAATACTTGGTCAGTGGCAAGAAGTAAATGGCAGTGGTAATAATTAGCATCATGAATTAGTACTGAATGACAATCTGGATAATAGATGCACTGTTTTTTTTGCTCCAGCACATTAAATTAGCAACGTATCTAGTGTAAATGAAATTTATATGCTAACATGACAACAATCATCCGTGATTATCTGATTTATCACGAGAGATCACGATTGGGGGTAGTGGAAGACCTACATATCATTTAAATGTTCACTGTGATTAGTCACAATTAAGAACACCTTCTATTTAAGTGATGTATGAGTCTCCCATCATCTATAAAAAGTAACTGCTCATCAAACGATCATGGATGATTTTTAGTATTATTAGTATCATGCATAAAAATGTACTAGATATGTTGCTGATCAAAAATTAATATCTTGCATTGTCATCTTTTGGTTAATGGGAGTGTGACATGAGTATGGCTGGCGCCCAATTAATCAGCAAAAGACGATATGTTGGTTAGCTGGATCTTTTATGGAGTTGACAACTCCCCACAAGAAAAAGAATGGTTGACGAGATAAGAATTGTTCTAGAAAGAGTTACCGTTGCCGACAACAAATGGTGCATTTGCAAATGCGTAAATCCGAAAGTGTCTGTCTCACATCAACGTATTTATATGGCTTTAACCAATTTTTGGCATAGAGAATTATGAGGTCTTTTAAAACCTCGAGTCCCACACGCTTGAAACCGTTGAATCAAAGAACTACCTTTCTTTCTAAAACATAATGTTGAAAGCGTCCACACGTGCTACTCCTTACAGATAAATAATTACGATGTGCCACCAAATTTGTATTATGTACGCCATAAATATGAATGCACGTTTGTGCCCACTACTCATCAGTTAACAAAGTACAAATTTAATTTGCCGAGTCAAACAAATTAAGTGATTAAAGCCATGTTGACAGGATAGTCCATTGTGGGCAACATAGAACAACATTTTACAGAAGGCATGTCTGACCAATTAACAAAACCCCATCATGTGCTTGAAACCGATCCCATTCCATCCATCCTCCATTTTAAGAATTGAGAGGCCATCTCCATTCAAAAAACCAAAAGGAGAAGAGACCCTCACAATTGCAAAGGGAGCGGAGGTGAATGCTGCAGTGAGCATATGCAACAGTACTACATGGGCCCTAGGATCATTTTCTCACGTACTTTAATCGTTATTGTACTCTGTATTCAAAGCACAATATAGATTTGGTTGTACGCAATGGGTTACCCTATACGATAAGCTAAAATAGCATATGAACAGAGATAATTTAGATTGTTACTGTGTTTACTCTAAAATGTTACCATTCTAGTTGACATGCGAGCACATTTCCTATTTTAGTAGTATAAATTAGAATATAAAATAAGATGAGTGGGAAGGAATAAAAAAGTATTAAAAAATAAAAGATGAACAGTATTTTTTACAGTATTACTAGAGTACGTAGATAGTCTCACACGGAACTGCACGAAGGCAAGTGCGTGCTGTGCCGCGTACAGCACGCACGCACGCGCAGTCGAGTCGCGTCTTGTCTGGCTCGCGCGTTTCCCGAACCAGCGCCCCGACTCCTTCCCCGCCGTTAAATAGCCAGCCCACCCCAAGCACCGGCAGCCGCGTCCCCGTCGTCTTCCTCCGGAGCACTTACCCAACAAGTGCCTCTCGCTACCCCGTCCCAAGATCCCTCACTGATCGATCGATCGATGGGGCGGGCGCCGTGCTGCGAGAAGGAGGGCCTGCGCAGGGGCGCGTGGAGCGCCGACGAGGACCAGCGGCTGGTGGCCTACATCCGGCAGCACGGCCACCCCAACTGGCGTGCGCTGCCCAAGCAGGCCGGCCTGCTCCGCTGCGGGAAGAGCTGCCGCCTGCGCTGGATCAACTACCTCCGCCCGGACATCAAGCGGGGGAACTTCACCGCCGACGAGGAGGACCTCATCATCCGCCTCCACCAGGAGCTTGGCAACAGGTCAGCACAGCCTTCTTTGATTTCTCCCCCCTCTTCTATTTTCCCCATATTCCGGTTTTGATTCTTTTTTCCTGTATTTGTTTGTGTGCTTGTGAAAAGACTTCTTTTTCTTTTTTCGAAAGGACTTTGTGACAAGAGTTTACAGTACTTTTCTTTTGGAAATGCTACGGATTTTTTGCGTAAATTCTGTAACGGCGTGATTGATGATTCGTTGCTTTTCCTCGATTCGGATCGATTTTTTTGTTTAGTTTATAAAAATAAAATCATAATCTTGAGAATTGAGTGTTCCATTGCACGGCTACTCTGCTAGCCAGTAAATCATTTTTTCCAAAATGGAGCAAAAATAAAGGCATTTTTCTATTACCCTGCACGCTCTGCAGGCTGGCCAACAGTGGTTCAGATAGAAAAGATACTCTCCATCTTTTCAACCTTTCTTTAGATGCTCTTTTCAAACTTTTTGGTACGGCTTTTATGATTGATTGGCGGACATAGCCGCCTCGAAACCATAACTTATCCCCCAGAGAGGACAAAAGCTCGGGTGATTAGCTTAATCCCTACTTGATTGATGACCAATCCAGGCCATGAAAGTCGCCAGAGATTCCATCTCGTTTGGCCTCTCATGGCCCTCTGCTGCATCTGATATGGTTGCTGCAACATCAGCTACTACATCACCATGCATTTATTCATTCATTCACCACTTGCAATCTGCACTGGCTGGACCACACGCTGCCCAGTGCATATGTAGCAGCACTATAATATTTTGCTTAGATAGGGTGTGGCATATAAAATGGGGGAAATGCCGTGGATTGCCATGGCCGATGCCACCACGATCGCATCACTTCACATGAACACCCGGTTGCTGGATCCAATGGCTAAGCATAAACTATGCACGACGAGTAGGAGGAGGCGAAGTTGAGCTTCAAATCCCTCTGATGTGTTCGGACCACCTGCACGACTGCGCATTGGGAATCAAATCTTTTGAAGCCACAAAATCATGCAGCTTGCAGGATTTTTTGAACTGTTCTATTCGTCGTGTTCCAGGCGCTGACAGCTGAATGTTATGTGGCAAACAGGTGGTCCGCGATCGCCGCACAGCTGCCCGGGCGCACCGACAACGAGATCAAGAACGTGTGGCACACCCACATCAAGAAGAGGCTGGAAGCCGCTGACAGTGGCGGCCGGAAGAAGCAGCCGCGCAAGGGCAAGCCAGCCAAGAACGCCCAGCAGGCATCCGACGTGGAGGGCGACGTGCCGTCGCCGTTCGCGGCGGCGTCGCCGGGGCTGTCGAGCAGCGTCAGCAGCGGCGTGACGTGCTCCACGGTGACCGAGTCCACTCCGGCGGCGTCGTCGGCCGACAACGCGGACACCACCAGTGCGAGCCAGCTCGACGTCAAGGCGGAGGAGACCGAGAGCTTCAGCACCGCGGAGTTCCCGCCCATCGACGAGAGCTTCTGGACGTCGGCGGACGTGATGGACATGGATCTCGGCGCCATGGACGCGGAGTTGGGTCTGGCGAGCTCGGCGTCGATGAGGGACGAGGACATGGAGTTCTGGCTCAAGATGCTGCTGGAGTCTGGTGACATGAGGGACCTGAGCGTAATGTAAACATCCAGAATTAGTCTTAGCTGAACGCGAGTTAGAAACTTGTTTTACTTTTTCCCCTCTTATTATCCTTTTTCCCATTTTCCGCTTATGAGAAAATGTTGGGAAATCTGGTCTGGCCATTGCACCTTCTTTAGAGATAGAAAATCTAGCAAGATTTTGTTTGTTCTTTAGCTGGCTTCAGTGCTTAACTGGAAATAAGATGGCCACAGCAATGAATTTGCCATCCTGTCCTAACGTTTCTTCATGATTTCACTTGTTAACAACTACTAGTACCTCATATCACAGATGGGCAAATGCAATGTATTGGGTGCCAAAAAACAAAGAACAGGTTCAAAATCAGCAGTGGACTAAGAGGCATGGTTCATTGTATCCCTGTCATCATAACCAGTGTGCTGTATGTGAAACTGTCCGCTCTCTTTCATTATGTGTAGCACGAGGTAAACGTTTTCTTAGCCCATGACTGAACAGAAATGGCTGCGATAAAGCTGGATGCACTGTGGAACTGCGGCACCATTGTTGTTTTTCACATGGTTTGCGGAGAATTGCCTGCAGCTCCAGCGCAGAGAGCCAAGAAGAAGCGTGTAAAACAAGGGAGAATTGGGGCACTGAATGTTACACTTGTGACAGATATCTATATTAGAGATTACAGGTTCGTTCTGATCTACAATTTATGAGAATATATTGTCTTCCATATATCGTCTTCTTTGTTATGAAGAATATTGCCATTTTTCTTCTCCCGTGCAGTACCAGTAGACATTGTTTCAGAGATCTCGCGCCCGTTTGATATGCTTTTGTTTCAATGAAAATGACTGAACATTGAAATCTTGGGCTGGATAGAAGATCATGTCAAATGACTGTGAACTGCTGGGAACTAAGGATGTCTTGATCAGCTCTTTTGTTTTTTTTTCGAGAAAGCTTAATCAACTTTTTTTGACTGAACAGGAGGAGCAGAAACTCTTAATCAACTGGCAAGTCTCTCAACTGCATGGCATGAGCACGGGCAGACTCGTCTGAGAATCATACCAGGGCAAAAACTCTCTAGTATAATCAGTTGTATATCGGCCTCGTACACGTCTGCATACGCGCTTTTTTTTTTGGTTGGACGCATACTGTGGCGCCTGGTCGACTAGTCTGTAGAGTTGTATTTGACGGAAGAACCCAATCCATGGCCAAGTGAGGTGGACAAGTCTACCTTTCCTTTTTCAGCAGCCCGTGAGCAGGGTGCTCGAGCGCGTTCGCCTCTTCCTAAAATGGCGGTTGGTCCAGGCTAGGCTCTGACCTGACCATGGCAATGGCTGCAAAATGCAGCTCCGGGTCCAGCGCACCGGCGCGAGTTGCGTGTTTTTTTGTCAGCGGCGGTCTGCACGCCGCCACACGCTTGCTACGGCCGTGCCCGCTCGTGGCGCACGCGGCAGCGGGCGAGGGATTCACTGCAGCTTGCGCGAGGCTGCGCAGCGTGCTGAAACTCACCGTGCGTGCGTGCAGACCCCTGTGTTGCACGGCGGCGGCGGTGTGCATTTGGACGTTGCGACCAGACGATGCTCATAGCATTTGCCAATTGTTTGTTATTCAGGTCGTTGTGCATCGGGGTTATCGTGGTTCACGGACAAATTGATGGGTAGACAAGTCTATCGAACAGATCAAAATCAACAGAAGCCAGTTTGGAAATCTTCATCAGGGAAACCCAACCCCAAGTTGTCCAGGTACTGGCCTAGGGGTCTTCGACAGTCTGTGGCCTGGCACTTGCTTTATTCCGAACAAAATATGGACATAAGACTCCTCCAAAAGCGTTCAGGCGAATATTCCTCGAACATTTTGAGGCAAAACATGTACCGACAGCGATGCACGCAACGATAAAATACAAGTCTATTACATCCGCATAACTGACTCGTTTAAATTGTTTGAAAATAGGACGTCTATTTGAAAATTACGAAAGCCCCCTCTTGGAAACAAAAACTTACCGCACCATAAATAGCAGTAGTAGAAAACTGCAGCGCCACCAAGCAACAAAATTATACTTCCATCACATGGTCAAACGGTTCAATTGCAATTTTTTTAATAAAATGTCCTGCAAATCATCAGGCAAAAGGGAGCTACAACCCTCGTACACGCTGGACAAAACCAGCAAAGAGCCTGCACATAGATGTGCAGCACTTCGGATGTCAACCTATGGGGCAGAGTGCAAGTTCCATTTATTCAAAACATAGGAGTAGCAATTGCTCTCTCAGAGTATCCTAGAGTTTACTCGAGGCATGAGTAAGCGAGTGTCTTCTCCTCCGACAGCTCTTGGGCGGTCGCGTCCATCTTCTTCCTTGAGAACTCGTCAATCGGGAGGCCTGACGTGATGTCACAGAACATTAGGGAACATGGAAACAGAGGTAATGTTAAATTTTGATAATGCCAGAAATAAAGTCATCATAATTAAAGAGGTAGGCAGCAGCACTGAAGAGCAGCATGTCTTACAGAAAATAAAAGGCTAAGGTAATACAACATATAATCAGCTCTATGTACAAACCAATTAGAAGAAACAAGTAGTGACAGACACAAAAATAGGGGCGGGTAAAATCTCCAGTAAACATTACCTTGAACAATTTTCCATTCACCACCACTGCATGTTACTGGGAAGGAGTAAATCAGTCCAGCAGGCACACCGTACGATCCGTCAGAGTACACACCCATGGAAACATATGTACCCTACAATCAAACAATCAAAGGGACATAAGTACACGGTGAACACCAAAACGACAGTACAGTTCCAAGGCACCGAAAAAAACCTCTGGGGTTCCAAGAACCCAGTCACGAATGTGGTCACAAGCAGAACTGGCAGCAGAGAGAGCACTGGAAAGTTTTCTCGCTTTAATGATCGCAGCACCACGCTGCTGGACAGTTTTGATGAATTCCCCATTCAGCCTGTTCATATGAGATGTAGATTGTCAGCTCCTATCAGCAAGAAAGTACAAACACAGATATACTTACATTTGCCACATTTCTCACTTACCATTCATCATCAGCAACAAGTTCGCGAACAGGCTTCTCTCCACTGGAAGTCTTCACAGTGGCATGGTTAACATCTGGGTACTGGGTAGATGAGTGGTTACCCCAGATAATAACGTTCTTCACATCACTAACTTGGACATTGAGTCGCTCAGAAATCTGACCAAGGGCCCTGTTGTGGTCCAGGCGGGTCAAGCAAGTAATGTTCTTCTCAGGAATAGATGGAGCAAATTCTTTCAAGATAAGAGCATTGGTGTTTGCTGGGTTGGCAACAACCAAAACCTGCAATATACAGTCCAAATATTTTAAATATATAGCTAGAAACTACAAGGAAACATAGTTACTCTTACACAACTTCTCCAGCAACCAAGGTAAATTGAATTCAAGAGTTAACTTCTGCGAATTCCCATTTTGTTGAGATTAGGTAGATTTTACCATGGCCACAGAAATCATTAAAAACGTATGGCCATCTAAATGATTGAGGGCATTATGACAACGAGTCACTATCTAAATAACAAATTTGAGTGTACGATGACGATGTATCAGCACCTTAAAGATTAAACTGGGTGCATGGTGACATTGTACCACCATCTTAAGTTAGTATGTGGCGCATGCTGACAGTTACTGGAAAATAGGATGCACAACGAAGTTCTATCACTGTCGAAGTAAGTATGTGGTGCATGCGGACAGCTACTGGAAAAATAGTACACTCTGATGTATATGATGTAGCAAGCCATACCTTGCAGTTGGGGGCGGCATGTGCTTCAAGGGCAGATGCTTGAGTCTTGTAGATTGATACATTTTTCGACATGACATCCTTCCTCTCCATTCCCTCCTTCCTTGGGAATCCACCAACCATAACCGCAACATTCACACCAGTGCAGGCCTCCACTGGATCGGTTGTGGCGACAACTCCTACAGTGCACCAAAAGCCCAAAATAATGCTTAAACACCAGAAAGGATGATAATCTTCATAGAAGAGACAACACCTTTTGAGCAAGTTATTGAAGTAAATCAGCTTACCCTTCAGAAGAGGAAATGCAGCATCAACCAACTCCATCTTCACTCCATTAAGAGATTCAGCAGCTGGTGGAATGTCAAGCATGTGCAGAATAACAGGCTGGTCCGCACCAAGCATAATCCCCCTAGCAATCATGGGAACAAGCGCATACCCAATTTGCCCTACAAAACAAAGGAACAAAATCAGCTCATATTGCTTGGTAAAGAATAGCATAATAAGGTAAAGCCTCAAATGCTCGGTCGTACTGCTGGGAAAAGCGACAGACAAAGTGATTGCAATATTAACTATACCCTCAGCTTCCAAATAAGACTCTAGGAATGGAAAAGTCAAAACAAAAAAAACACATATACCAGGTTCTTGTTCCCAGACTCCAGCAGTGAAACAAAAGGCGGTAAAAGACGGCCGCCTAGGCACGCCTTAGGGCTCCGCGCAGACCTCCCGCCCCGCCTTGGTGGGTAGGCGGTCGCGAGGCGGGGAGGCGGCGGGCCGGGCGCAGGCGGACCGTAGGGAGAGGAGATGGAGGCGCCACACGCGGAGGGAGCGGGCCTGGCAGTGCGGGTGGACCTCCAGGGGTGCGCGGGCGCGGGACTGAGCGGCGCAGGCAGTTTCGGACCGCGGAGATGGAGGCGGCACGCGGGGGGGGGGGGGGGGGGGGGTTCGATGGGTGACCGCGGGGGAAATAGCGGCGGCGCGGGTAGCAGACTGAAATATTGCATACTACTATATTTTTAAAAAAAATATAAAATATCATTGCTACAGTAGATAACGCCTAGATGCGGCCTAGGAACGCCTAGCGCCTTTTGGAACCTTGGACTCCAGGCAGCCTATGCTGGTTGACAGGTCAGTATGGTTAACAGTTTCATCCATAAGTCTAAACTGTCTACACAACTAGAAATACTATGGTTCCACTCACTCAAAAAGATTTTGATCAAATCCACTCTCCCAGGAAATCTGCAGCAAATTGGTCGTACCCAGATCTGCCCACCAGTCCTTTAAAGCTCTTAACCATCTCAGATCAAACCGGTTGTACCCAGATCTGCCCACAAGTCCTACCAGGCCATCAGATCGGACTGACACCGAAGCAAGTTCTATCCGTTCAACTTCAACCAAACGCTGCGAGCTACTAAAGCTGTCAAACCCACACTTGAAACACCTAGACCATCTCCCCCACCCAAGCCAAATCTACACTCCAGCCGCTAGATCCCGTCGGATGGAGCCAACACAGAACGAGATCTCCTACACCACGCGAACCAAACTGGGTCAGTGAATCCGAGGCGCAGGCCAGATCCGGCCCGTCCCGAACATGGCGGCGTCGCGAGTTACGCGGATGAGGAGCGAGGCGGGTCGGCGCCGTACCTGCGGCGCCGGTGACGAGCACGCGCATCGGTTCCTTCGCCATGTGGAGCGGGCGGTGAGGCTTCGGGAAGGCTCTGGAACCGGAGGGGAGGCGTGCGGGAGCGGGTTCGGAGGAAGCGACGGCCACAGGATAGAGAGACGGGGAGAAATGGGCCGCCGCTATTTAACGGCCTCGCCTCGGCTATTGGAGACTCGGGGACCCGTCGCAACCCGACTCGCTGATGGATCAGGCTTCGCTGGCGACTGACAGTAGGACGCATACAAGTGGGTCCCGGCAGTCAGTCTCAGTTCGCTAGTAGCGCGCCAGAGCGCTCTGCGAGGAGCGTGTACTGTGTACAAGACTCCCTCTGACGCCGTGGGCGGTGGCCCTCTTGCGGCTTGGGCGACAAGATCTACACGAACGTTACGGCCTTACGGACTCAAGATTCTCCGCTTGATTTCAACAAAAAGAAGAAGAAATTCTCCGCTTCGATGACTAATTGGCGGCCATTAGGTTCAATTCTTCTCCTCCTGTCCTCCTCCACGGGCTGTTTTTGCAGGACCGATATGCCTAGGGTCGGCATCACCGTCGTGGAGACGATGATGCTTTTCCCGGGAGATGGCATGTCACTGGCTTGTGTGACAGGAAAGGATGCGTTTCCAAGATCTCTGACCTAACAAAACCCACAAAAAATGATGTCTTGATCTTTCTCTCTCTCTCTCTCTCTCTCTCTCTCTCTCTCAGGGAGAATGCTCGCTCGATCTGAATCCATGTCCATCTGGGCTCCAACTATTTTATAACTATAGCATACAAAGTAAATGAATAAAGGTTTTGACTATTGGCAGATGCCTGAGACGGAGCCACAGATGGATAGTATTTCGAAATGCTAGTATAGGTTGTTGTTTCCGGCAGGGCGGAGCCAAGAACACGGGCGAAGGGGAACTGACTGCTGCGTTCTGCCTCCTAGGTGCTCAAGGGCGGCAATCATGCGCGTTAGCGTTCCCGGCCTCCGCCGACAGCAGCAGATGTTGCGGGCCTCCATTCAGACAGCAAGCGTTTGGGCGTCACCTACAGCCCGAACAAAACAGCAGTCCGGCCTTTGGTCAGAAGTCCGAGCCATGCTTGGTTTCCTCTGGCAGCCCATGGCCTGTTTACCGTTTCTGTTGTGCTGTCGGTCCGTGAATCAAGTTTTTGGGCTGCATTCCTTCTCTACTCCTTCATGAGCTGAATAGTTTGTGTGTGTGTATGTGGCCTGTTGAAAACTAAGGGTGTGCTTTTAAAATTCATGCCGGAACTTTACTGCTCAAAAACTCAATCTCCGAAGCCGAGTTTTGCAAAATAATTTGACCAAACTGAAGGTCACACATTGTACAAGTACTAACAAGGTTTATAGAGAACAAACAGTAACATATCCAACTAAAGAACTGGCTGTGTTTGTAATAAATATCCTTTGCCATCTCCTGTTACAAAAAATGCGGTCCACAATATTTGAACAGAATAACAACAGTTCACCGTACCTTACACCTGTGCTGCTAGTTTCATTAGCAATGGAATGTCATGGACCGTACTGCCGTTACCTCAACAGGAGTTCATTTTTTAGATAATGGACAAAGGTTCCGGCCGCTACATCCTCAGGAGGATGCACAAAGCTGCCTTCCACCATAGGAGTTCATGTGGCTTGGAGAATATTTTCTCGATGTTTCACTTTTGCCAACCTGCTAGTCCAGCCTAGGGTGATGCATGCATGATGGGGGACCCTTTGTACTCTCGTCATCATTAAATTTATCACTCATCAGGATCCTACTGTGATAAGATTTGCTTTGGCGATCAGTAAAATAAAAACAAAACTCGATGTTCAATCCGGGAACAAAATGGTGATTCTTTTGTGGAAAAGCTGATGTTGAGTGTCCAACCTATGAAAACTCGTATTATCAATTACTGTGTAGTATGCCTCAGAAAGTAGTTTATAGGCATCAACAATGTATGCTATTATTTGTAAAATGAATTATTGTTATTATAGTTATCCGAGATGTATTTATTTGCTTCAAGGGACATTTTGATGGGCTCCCGCCAACCCAAACAGTACAGTGCAATGTAGCTTACTGTAGCTCGTAGCAGTTTGGGCCCCCGCCCTTCGAATGAACTGGGAGCTAGCTAAGAAAAACTCGCTCCGCCGGCTCTAGAGAGCTGCTGTACAGTGCTGCTAAAGCAGTGCCATGGCATGATCTTCTCGGAGTCGGAGCTAAACCAACAAGGGACCGTTCGTCAGCCCGAATAACTACTCGGCTCAGCCATTATTCATATGGACAGCAAACTTGCTTTGCTTGCTTAAATACCACTTAAACAGTTCTTGTTCTAACAACTTTTTATGGTTTGGCTTGATTGAACTTTCGATCTTTCAAGTTTCACATCAATGCTGCTGGGATTTCCTGTTTTAGGCAAAAACCTTATTTAGGCAATCTAAAAACTTATTTAGGCAATTTTCTATTGTAAATATGATAACTTTGGCCGATGCACTGAGGCCGGAGAAATTCTCTAGTGTGCACTTCAAAAAGTGACAAGTTAAGATCACGCTCTGCTTTTAATCGCTTAACATCTTTTGGGTAACCGAGGGCAGACCTCAAGATCCTTTGACTGTTGAAGAACAGACAAAGTTCGACGAAACCAATGCTACCCTAAGATGATGTATCTTAATCATTCTTGACAACAAGCTCTATGATGTTTATCTATCAGTTGCGGATGAGAAAAAGTTGTGGGATGCACTAAATGTTAAGTATAGTGCATTCGATGCAGGCGGCGAACTGTATATCATGAAGAGCTTCCATGACTACAAGATGGTTAACGCCCGTTCTGCAGTCGAACAGGCTCATGAGATATAGTATATCACGAGAGCTCGATCTCCTTAAGTGTTCTCTGCCTCACAAGTTTGTGGCTGGTTGCATCATTGCAAAGTTGTCTCCCTCGTGGAAGAACTTCGCCACAGCTCTAAAGCACAAGAGACAGGAAATATCAGTTGAAAACCTGATAGCATCTCTTGATGTTGAGAAGAAGGCTCGACCTAAGGACTACTGAGAAAGGAGGTGAGTGTCATTCTAGCGGCAATGCAAATATGGTGCAGAAACCTAATGTTAAGAATAAAGGGAACAATAAGACCCAGTTCAAGCCAAACAAAACTACTGCTTTCAAGAAGAAGAAGTCAAATAAAACCAATGAGAATTGTTACCTGTGGTGAGCACAGGCATTTTTCTAAGAACTGCCCTGACACGGCAGATCGTAGAGGGAAAAAGAATGTCAACATTATGACATCTAGCAATACGGATGGATACAGTAATTCCTTCACTGTTATGTCTGTTATTCAAACACTTTCCTGGTGGTTTTATACGGGTGCTAATGTCCATGTATGTTCTCACATATCTATGTTTACTTCTTACCAGTCTGTCCGGGATACCTTCGTCCTAATGGGGAATGGGTCACATGCTTTTGTTCGTGGCGTTGGCACGGTCGATCTGAAGTTCACTTCAGGAAAGATTGTCCAGCTGAGGAACGTGCAACATGTCCTACTATGAACAAGAATCTTGTTAGTGGATTCCTTCTATCTAGAGATGGGTTCAAAGTAGTTTTAGAGTCTGATAAAATAGTTGTGTCGAAGCATTGACAATTTATTGGTAAATGCTATGAATGTAGAGGCTTTTTCCGCTTTCCTTTATCAGAGTTTAATATTAAGTTAGTAAACTATATTTGTGGCGGTATTAATAATGATGCGAGTGTTTGATATTCTCGTTTATGTCATGTTAATTTTAGTTTATTGAATCGCCTATCTCTTCTTAAGTTAATTCCGGAATTCACCATCGTCAAAGGTTCTAAGTGCCATAGTTGTGTGCAATCAAAGCAACCTCGAAAACCTCAAAAGGGAGCCAAGGAGAGAAACTTGGCACCTCTAGAACTCATACATTTTTATTTATGCAAGATTAATGGTGTGTTAACAAAAGTTGGAAAGAAATACTTCATGACGCTAATAGATGATTCAACTTGATTCTGCTATGTATACTTGTTGCAAACTAAAGATGAAACTTTAGACTACTTTAAAATCTATAAAGCTGAAGTAGAAAATCAATTAGAGAGAAAGATCAAACGTCTTAGGTCAGATCGTGGTGGTGAGTATTTTCCCAAAGTATTCGATGATTTTTGTGAGGAACACGGTATTATCCACGAGAGGACGCCTATTCACCCCAATCTAATGGGGTAGCCGAGAGGAAAATTATACGTTTTGTGACTTGGTTAATGCCATGTTAGACACTTTCGGTTTATCTAAGACATGGTGGGGGAGGCTCTATTTACTTCATGTCATCACTTTCATACTTGCGTACTTGGGGTGTTTGGCAAATATCAATATCCCAATATCAAAGAAACGCAATCTTAGACCTGAATGTAGCCTAGAGGAGGGGGGGTGAATAGGCTTTTCGACGCTTCGTTGATCCCTAAAACACTTAGTAGGTTTATCAAATATAGGGAAATCGGACTAGTCTGGTAGAGTGCGGACTAGTCCGTTTTCTACATAGAGAAAAATCGGACTAGTCCGGTACTGTACGGACTAGTCCGGTATGTGTGGACTAGAGATATCAAAATTGATCAATATTCTCACGAAGGCCGATTCTCTTCCACTAATCACAAAGGGCAAATAAATCGTTCAAGGGGCCTTCTCACAAGTTGAGGACTCCCCAAGAATTACAATGAATGAACACAACCAAACACACTCAAAAGATGAACAATTAATGAATAAAAGTGTGCGAAAGATCAAACCCAAGAGCTCAAGATGTGTAGAACAAGTATCTCCTTTGATTAATTGCTAATCCCCAAAGATTTGATTCTTTTTGGGTTAGAATGTGTGGAGAGATGTGAATTTTGGGCTCTTGGGAGGTGTGGTACGTTGGTATGGCCGTACACCTCTTTTTATAGTAGGGTTTCCAATGGTTACGTTAGGGTTTGCGATGTCCAGACTAGTCCATGGTTGACTCCGGACTAGTCCGGTGTGTGGAAAACCCTAAGTGTTATGAGATACCGGACTAGTCCGTAGTAGTGTGGACTAGTCCGATGTCTACTTAGAGATATATCGGATTAGTCCGGTCCATATCGGACTAGTCCGTTTTATGGCCAGAAAGAAAATCGGACTAGTCCGGTTGATATCGGGCTAGTCCGCACATGCTGATTTTGTGCAGTTAGTGTGATTTCTTTCACTTGAGCTCTTGGGGTATGTTTCTCCAACACACTCTATACTAAATAATCTAATCTTTTCAGCACCTGAGCTCTTATCGATTTGGATCCTCATTCTACTTTCTTTTTGCGCTTTCTTCATAATTTCTTTAAGAACCTGCGCTCATCTCAACAATTTTGTTAGGGTCTCATTTATTTGTCATAAATCAACCAAAACCCACGAGAGATGCTTAGATGCACTTTCAATCTCTCCCTTTTTGGTGATTGATAACAACCAATTGATATCACACAAATAAGACAATAAGAATTCAAATTTTTATAAAATGTGCATATATGAGCTTTGGACAACATAGGCAAAGTATACATAAGACATATGTGCACTCTTTATGGTGGAGTGCAGAACTATGTGTGTGAGCAATACTTTTGATGTGAATATCATAATGAGCATTATCATAACATCATCAAGAGTCTCAATCCTACATAGCAGTTTTAAACATACATCATTAATCAAAAGCATAACATAGTCATAATTTCACATTACATGTCCAAAAGCATAATGGTAGCAAAGTCTTACAACAACATAATGATAGCATAATAGTATAAGTCTTACAAAACTCATTTCACAAATTAGTACATGAAAGGAAAGACCTACGACCTAAGATTCCCCCTCAATCTAATCTCTCCCCCTTTGGCATCAAGGCACCAAAAAGAAGGAGTGGAGGGATCTACTTGTCGTCGCTGGCTCACTCCTCGTTGTCGGTCCTTTCTTCGTCTTCATCATTAGGCTGAGAAAGAGGAGGAGAGGAACCACTCGTCGTGCCAAAGTAGGCACGCTCTGATGGAGAGAGAGGAGGAAGCTCTGTAAAATCAGATGCAGAGTCCTCTGAGATGACCGGGGATCCAATGGGCCCAATCTCCAGTTTTTGGCATATTTCTTTGACATTGACCTTCATGTATCTGATTTATTCTTTTCTTGCCTTGTTCATATTATGAAGCTTCACCTTAGTTCTGCGGCAAGAACTGAAAATAGCAGCCAAAAACTTCATAATCCCACTAGAGGAACCTATGTGTGGAGAGGCCCTAGTCTTGGATGGGGGCCTTGCATATTCTTGAGCTCTCTCTGGATGTTCTTCAAGTGATCCAGGTGAGGGAGCAACTGGGAGGGAGGCCTGAGGAGGCATCTGAGGCCTTAGAGTAGTGTGCTCCACATCCTTCACAAACTCAATTCCTATGACTTTTCAATCATGAACATCAAGTAAGGTGCATAGCCACAGGAATGGTTTGGTGTGCAGGATATGTTTACCATGTCATTCCAAATGTAATCGAACATATCAAATCTTCTCCTCCTGCTGATTACTTTCATCAAGGTTCTCAAGTAACCTTGGACACTCCCGACATCTCCATCCTTTGGAGCAATAGTCTTCCGGAGCACTCTGTTGAGAACAATGAAGAAGGGCTTCATGTTCTTGGTTGAGGGAGGATTGTATGGTAGTCGAGTATCATAGAGAAACTCCTTCTTGTCCTTCTCCACCACTCCCAGATTGTGAATCAGAATCTCATCATTGTAGGTGTCCTCAAGATGCAACAGTCTGGCAAACTCAGTATAAGAAATTGTGTACTTGGATCCATGTGTCATCCAAGTCACTTTGTCTTCTCCATCATGGGCAAAGTGGTAAGTTGCATAGAACTGGGCAATGATATCATCATTCCAGTTGTATCTGAAGGAGAGCAAGTCCTTAAGACCGTGTCTCTCTGCAGCCTCTATAACCTCCTCAAATGCTTCACAGCTCTTCCTTTCAAAATATGTCCAGTCGAGCCATTAGTTGCGGACCACTAGAGTCTTCATTTGGAGGTACACGGTACTGTAGTAGTCTGAGTGGAAGTTGCTCCAAAATCTTTTGTATGCTGCCTTTTTGCCAGAGTTATAGGCATCAACCTTCCTCAGGTTTCATGCCACATCACGCCCCTTACCATTGAACTTCTGCTTCGAGGGATCCCTATTTCCCTACCTTGGAGCTATCATCTCTAGGAGACCAATCGGGCCAGAAGCAAGCCCCTTACCCTTGCCCTTGGTTTGGGGTTGAGCCGCCAAGCTAGAACCAGCCACATTTGCTTTTGAAGCTGGTCTCTTGATTGTAACCTTTCGACGCACCCTAGGTGGGGTGAGCGAAGGCTCGGCAGCATGCTCTTGTCGCTTGTTGGAGCGAGACTCCGGAGGATGAGACATCACATCTTGATCTTGATCCATCTCGGCCTCAAAGTCTGAGAGACTCTCATTCGATCTCGACATGATTTCTGACAAGGAAGGTGTCGAAGCGTCTGCGGTCGACACTTCCCCCGGGCCTCCTCTGGGCAACCCGCGGAGGTTCTTTTTTAGGCGGGGCTAGTCCTCTCGTGTGGGTCTCGCCGGAATGGACGAAGAAAGGAGATGAAAGACACCGAGATTTACGTGGTTTGGTCCACCGGAGCGTAAAACCCTACGTCCACGGGAGTGCTCGGAGCACTGGTTTCCTTGAGTATGAGGATGGCCTAGAGGGAGCTGGGCAAAATGACGAACCCCCTGTAACGTTGCCTAGCCGAGCCTTTTATAGTCCAAGGCTCGGGCGGCTTACAAGGTGGGCCCCGGGACCTGACAGGTGGCCCCGGGGTGATTTCCTACAAGCTATTATGTCTTGGCGCTGGCTTCAAGGTCCTCGTCGTGCCACCCTGCCCATGCGGCAGGCTAGGTGTAGCGTGTAGCCGTTGGTGATGGCAGGGGCGGTAGAGCATGTCTTGTCCGTGTCTTGTCGCTGCCTTCAATGGTTCGCAGTTTCTGACACTGTGCGTCTGTCTTGACTGTGACAGGTCACAATGCCTCCTGATAGGCGTGCGCCGCGCCTCCGTGCCTTGGGAATGCGCGGGTCTTGAATGCTTCGTACGGTCAAGGCATGGCACGCCTTCACTCCCGCTGCCTACCGCCCCGGGCGGGCAGCGCTGCTCTGCTGGCCACGTGGCGGGCCCGGAGCTCACCTCTGAGGAGAGGGGAGCTCCGGCCCCGTTGGACACGTGGAGCCTTCGGAGCTCACACCCGCGGAGGGGGGAGGTCCGGCTCTGCTGACCACGTGGCGGGCCCGGAGCTCACCTGTGAGGAGAGGTGAGGTCCGGCCCCGCTGGACACGTGGAGCCTTCGGATCTCGCCTCTGCGGAGGGGGCGAGGTCCGGCCTCCTAGGCCACATGGCATGCCCGAAGCTATCCTCCGAGGGGAGGGGAGCTCCGGCCCTACTGGACACGTGGCTCGTTCGGAGCTCGCCCCTGCGGAAGGGGCGAGGTCCGGCCTTCTGGGCCACGTGGCAGGCCCGTAGCTATCCTCTGAGGGGAGGGGAGCTCCGGCCTTACTGGACACGTGACTCCTTTTGAGCTCGCCCCGGCGGAGGGGGCGAGGTCCTTAGGCGGTTTCGCCCTGTGCACGGGGGTACCCGGTATTGAGGGTACCGACAGAAGGTATAAAGGATATGAATAATCAAGGATGACAAGGGATTGCATTGAATTGACATAAGCTAGGATTCCCTGACAAAATCCATGAATCAGGGCATACCGGACTAGTCCGATGTTCAGGGTCGGACTAGTCCGGAGTACCAGACTAGTCCGTTATGAGGCTGCTCAAACCCTAATTTGTCAAAATTTGAGGTTCTTCAATGCAAATATGATCTAGTGTACATGGAATACATCAATAGAGCATATATTGACTAGAGGAGTTAAGCTAATTGAGCAAGAGCAAGGAAAATCGAAGGTTCTAGGGTTTGGAGAGTAGTTTACCAAATCCTTCGATTCGAGGCGTTGAAGGTGCTCTTGATGCGGACTAGTCCGTGGTTTTTTATCCCTTTGAAATGGAGATCAATTCCCATGAAAATTTGGGTGGTTTTGATGGAGAACTTGCAAATGCGCCTTGGGAGCACTTGAGTGAGGAGAGAGGGAGTGGGAAGGGTTGTGAGGATGAAGAAGATTAGGTTTGAGCCGGCCTTAGGTTTATGGAGTCGAAATATCGGACTAGTCCGGACTATATCGGACTAGTCCGTTTTTTGGTCGGAGACAAAATCGGACTAGTCCGTGGTTGTCCAGACTAGTCCGAACTAATGGAGCTAGTGCGGACTAGTCCGGGGTGACCACGGACTAGTCCGTGATCCCTTGTACAGAAGTGTACAAAACATATATATATATATATATATATATATATATATATATATATATATATATATTCACACTACAGGAATCCGGACAATAGACGACGGCCGGAAACCGTCGTCAATAAGGACACTACCGTCGTCAATAAGTTATTGACGACGGTGAAACTTTATAGACGACGGTTTTCGGCTGTCGTCAATTATTAGTCGTCAATAAATTTATTGACGACGGTAACCGTCGTCAATAATCTTATTGACAACAGCCAAATCTAGCTGTCGTCAATAAACTTATTGACGACAGCTAGGATATGAACCGTCGTCAGTTACGATGGCTTATTGAAGACGGTTTCTGGTACCTGGTCGTCGTCAATAACAATGTCTTTTTGACGACAGCTAAATCAGGTTATTGTCAATAAGCTTATTGACGACGGTTTACACTAGGCTGTCGTCAATAACAATTGCTTATTGACGACGGTTTCTGGTACCTGGCCGTCGTCAATACTAATGGCTTATTGACGACGGCCAAGTACCAGAAACCGTCGTTAATAAGCTTTCCAATTTTTTAAAAAAAAAACAGAAAATCCTGCCCTGGCTTCAAGGCCAGACCTGGCTCGATGGCCAGATCACAGGCAATCAAAATATACATCACATAATTGCATAAAAACACTATACGCACGCCACACTACCCTACGCTACCCCGACCGCTGCCACCGGAGTCCAGGAAGCCATCGTGCGCTCGTCCAAACGCTGGTTGCTGAGGGGATGGAGTTTCCTGAGCCCGCGTCGCCGATCCCTATGATGTACATATATAGTTAGACAAATTAGAAGTTCACAAATATGTATATGATTAAATAAACTCATTACAAGTTAAAATTGAGCAAGTTAGCTAGATTTGGCTATGTTTGAGTAAGTTTGCTCATATTTTACTAAGTTTGAGAAGTATGGACTAGTAGTGTTTGTGTTTGAGCTATTTCAAATAGTTTTGGCTATGTTTGAGTAAGTTTGGTCATATTTGACTATAGTTGAGTAAGTTGTACCATATTTTACTCAGTTTGAGGATGTTTAACTAGTTTTCTCTAAGTTTAAGTAAGTTTGATCAAATTCAACTAAATTTGAGCAAATTTAACTAGTTGCAGCTATTATGAGAAATTTTGTACCTGTGCTCCTGACGTCGGCCCCTGTGGTAGCTGTATCGGTGGCGGCGCCCACTGAGGAAAGACAACGGGCTGTCCTGTGGCCATAGCCTACAAATATGAAGTAAATTATTATACATGTCATTTATATATTAGAAACGTTGAGTACAATGATCTGAACTTACCTGCATGACAGCTTGCAACTGTAGCATGTACGAGTGTTGATACTCGTCCCTAGCCCGGAGCTCGGCTGCCTGCCTCTCGTTCGCGAGCCTCAGCGCTTCCTGCGTCCTCTAGAGCTCCTCCTGGACCACTCTGGAGCTCCAGATCACGGCTGCCACGTCTGCTGGATCCACCCTGCGATGAAGAGGCCCTCGAGTAAGACCGCGCCTCCCTCGAGTCTACTACTCCATCAAAGATGGCCAACCTACACAACGAAGTAAGAGTATTAAAGTTTCGTGTCTCGAAGTTAATGAAAGTAAATGAAAAACAACAGAACTCACCGGCCGTGAGGTTTACCGCCACCGCTTGCATAGGCGTCTTCAGGTACGATCGGTGAGTTCTGCCAATCGTAATCGTCGCCTCGAAGGCTCCGCACCTCCTCCCCATACTTTTCCTGAAAATACAGAAAATTAAAGTCATCAGAAGTTTTAAAGAGAATACAATTAAGTCAACTAAAGAACTCACCAACGTCTCTGTCGCTGTCTGAGAAGACAGCTGATCAGGCTGCGAGGGGTCACTTCCCATGTGACCCCTCCTCCACACCTGGATAGTGGCTGGCTCCTGACCGATCTCACGCTCCTATCGATACGTGTTAGCACAATGATAGCGATAGAAATTAACTAGAATATAATTCAAGTATCACTTATCATCCGTTTAGCAAGGCGTACGTAGCCGTCCCCGCCAAGACGGTGTTTCCCGTCCGTCCCTCGACTCTGTCGGCGGGTCATCGACACGCCTTGGAAGCCCTGGCTCGCCCAACGAGCACACAGGGAACTGTAGGCGTCCGAACAGGACTCAAGCCACGGTACGCTGACCTGCACACATTTGTTGTTGGATGAAAACATTGATGAAAATTGGATAATGAAGCAAAGTAAAATAAAAAATTTACCTCTGCGTACCGTGCCTCAGTCAAGTACTTGTCCGCCACATTCCTAAACTGCCCCGGCTCACCCTCGTCCGGATGCAACTTATAGTACGCCTTCGTAGCCTGAATGCGAGCCGTTGAAATCGACTGCGTCAGGAGCTTCCTAGCGTTGTTGTTGAAGACTAGGCGAGCGTGATCCAGCTGGGCCTCGTCCTCCAAACGGTAATATTTCTACAAGTAGAAATATACAAGTTAATGTATTTAACATATAATAGGTTCGCATTTAACGAATAGATGATTTACTTACCATGAATTCATGCCACACATGCTCCTGGTGGTTGCCGTAGGTAATGTCCTGGGCTGTAGCGTAATCGTCCCAAGACGTAGCAGCCCGTCCGTTCACTAGATCGGGGTAGTGACAACGGATGAGCTGGCCTAGGACAGCGTTGAACTGGCGGTGGCGTCCTCGACCCATGAACGAGTCATCGTCCCAAGACCTAATACACGATTCTCAATTAGTACATATATAAGTGTTAAAATATCTAAATTGATTTGTTATAGATTTACTTACCTACCGCCAACCAGACGAATAACGACCCGATCTTCTGGCCGTGCAGGAACCGGAGGAGGAGCCACGTAGTGGCTCCTCCTGTAACGCCGCTGTGGAGCCGGCTCCACATCAGGCTCTGTGGAAGGCTCTGAAGTAGGGTCTTAATCCTGCGGTGCCAGAACCTGCAGAGGATCCGAAGCAGGATCTGTAACAGGCTCCGAAACCTGTGGTGTCTGAAGAGGACCCCTCGCCTCTATCTCCTTAGACGTAGAGTCGTTCTAAAAATTTGAATATTGGTAATATAGATTTAAGAAAGTTATTTATATAATTTATGTAATTTAATATTCTTTACCTATCGTGACCGCTCTCGTGACCCCTGGCCTCTGTCGAGGCCCAACAGTTGAGACAGTCTACCATTGCTAGACTGACAGCTCTGGAAAACGGAGTCTGCTCTTGGGGCAGAAAGCCCCGCGTCCCCCGTCGTCAACCCAAAGCTGAGAGTATGGTGTGGCGTTTGTACTAAACGGTGAGAAGCCATCTGTCGCCAACCCAAAGCGAATATTTCTCGCGTCATTGGCGAAATCTAGATCGAAGTGGTCAAGCGCCTTCCATGCCTCACCGTCCGACGGGTGCACCATCATGCTGTTGTTCTCACGTACACCTTCTTTATGCCACCTCATGTGTCTAGCTGTTTTTTTAGATAGAAACAAACGCTTGAACCTAGGTGTGACAGGCAAGTAGCGAAACTGCTTCTGTGCGACTTGAGTCATTACTTTTGAACCGTCGTCATTAACAATTTCGACAAATCTCGCTTTACCACATTTTAAGCACTTGTTCTCGTTGGCATGCTCTCTCCAAAAAAGCATGCAATTGTCTAGACACATATCAATCTTCTCATATTTCATACCTAGACCAGAAATCAACTTCTTAGACTGATACATATCTTTAGGCACTTTATGTGGTTGTGGAAGGATATCGCTGATCAATTTGATAAGATCGTTGTAGCAGTTATTGAAGAAGAAATACTTAGACTTAATGGCCATAAATCTAGTCATGAAAGTAAGGAGCGTCACTTCGGTGTGTTCATGCAACGGCTCTTCTGAAGCTTTGAGAAGCGTGAAAAACGCTTCAACCTCCGTTGGAGGAGGATCCTCCATCAATTCAAGATTTATGGCATCAAGCATCTCGTCCATCCTATTGACCCCCGTGTTGTCATCCTCATCTGAAACTTGTAAGGATTGAGAAGATGTCTCACCGTGAAAGGTCCACACCTCATAATCTTGCATGAAACCGTATCGACATAAGTGAAACGCCAAATTCACTTTGTCCCAACACTTTGCACCTTGACATTTCGTACATGGGCACCGCACCTTATCGATCTTTGACAATGAAAAAGCTCGATCTACAAAAGCATCTGTCTTTGCGAACCACTCATCCGAGTGACCCCCAGAACTGTTCTTTCAACCGGTATACATCCAACTACGATCCTCACCCATGTTTGAATCTGCAGTTTAATGTCAAGGAAATTATAGTTACTTTATAATTTATTTATGTCACGGCCCTACATCTATTGGAAAGGATAGGTCTTAAACCCACCCAAGAGTGATCAAGCGGAGCATGCTGATGATGAGACACGTGGTATGGATCCGAACGAAATTTCGGCAGCATAACCCCGCTGTTCTCCACTGCACGCCCGAAAATGGTGCAACAGAGAACAACAGGGTTATGCCATCGAAATCTCGTCTAGACCTAAACCCGTGTTTCATCACATGCCACGCCCCCTCGGTCACTCCCAGGCTGTCCAAAAAGGGACAATTCCGAACGTACACGCCTCACATGCGTAACACATGTGAGACGGGCCCGTTCGAAATGGGTGATGCATGTTGTATAGGTTTATGTCAATCTTTCATTTTTGAGTCATTTAAAAGAGAGAGAGGAAAGAACGAGAGAGAAGGAAAGAACGAGAGACAAATAAGTGGGTTAGTCGTCCTAAGTTATGCCCCGTTGGGGCCTGCCATTACCTTACGACGCCTTTAGGGTTAGCCGTCGTACGTTATGCCCCGTCGTAAGTGGGTCAAAGATGAAACCGCACCGTCGGGGCCCGCCGTCCACTCGCGGGAGCTTGCCGTCCACGCACCCATTTATTTACATATAGTAACTAATCACGTAATCAATCAAAGTATTATTTAAACAATAATCAATAACAATACTAATTAAACAATTAATCAACTAAGGTCGGGTCTCGGGGCGGCCGAGGCGCGGCCGGGGCTCGGCGCGAGCAGGGGCGGCCGAGCGGGGCTTGGGGCGGGACGGCAGCGGCGGCGGCGGGGCGGGGCGCGGGATGGCGGTGCGCAGTGGGGCGGGGCACGGGATGGTGGTGCGCGGCGGCAGGGCGGGGTGTGGCGGCGCGAGGAATACATTTTTATAGCTGCTGTCTTTTTCAAATATACATATGTAGAAAGGGCTATAGCTGAGGAGTTTTGAATTCGAAGGGCAGGCATATTGAGAATAAGCGAGTAGTTTTATTTCTTACCTCACTACTGTTTCAAGTGCTTTTTCCTTCTAGCGAGTGTGAGTTCCCCCTAGGTAGGGCTATAGACTAAAAGATATCTGTCAATGATAGAGCAGTAGATTTCTTTCTTTTAAGAGTTCTCTTGCTTGTTTTGAGTAGTTGAGCCATTCCTAACAACTCATCCAGCTTGACTAGCTTGCATTAAGAGTAGTTCATTTCCTATAAAGTGTAGCGAGTTTTCTACCTTTTCACATAACCGAGAAAAAAGGAAAAGTTACCCTACTACATGTATTAGCTAGTTTTGTCTAGTCAACATCTAACGCTCATTTCACTATGGGATTTATTTACTCCGATTGCTTCTACTCTCTTACAGCTGGGTGCGCCTATAAGGAAAACTTTTCATAGATTGACTTTGGACAGGCAAGTTGAACTATCTGGCTTCACTAACACAAGTAAGAACAAGTAGAAAACTCTATATTAAGGGCTGACTTTCCTTTTGACCTAGTTCTTAGCACTAGTGATTAGCACAAAGGAGGAGAGAAAAAAGGATTGAATAAGCGAGCACCAGCGTTGACTTTCTTGCTTTAACTAACCTGACGTCGGGCCCTTTTGCTCTAGGCTCTACTCCTTGTCATTGATTTCTAGCTAGCTTTCCCACTCGCATAAAAGGAATGAATCGAGGGCTTGCATTTCTTTGTCCTACTTGGGCTTTAAGAAGAGAGGATTTATTAGCACGACGAGCATCGCATGCTAATCTGGGGATTGAATAGGATATCATAGAATGTAGCATATTGTCTGAACTAATAGGGTCTTTCCTATAATACTTTCCTTACACTAACTATACTCTTTTCTGCTCTTCAAGTGGGTGGCGTGGACGGTGTCTTCCTTGCCTATTCTTAAGTGACTTTGTTTGGATTCTGTTTATGTGTTTTTCTAGAATTGGTATGTTGCACTCATATTCTGTAAAGTGTGTGCTAAAGTGGTATGTATGTGCCTTATGTTCTGTGCATTGCGGGCTTTAATTGTGTGATAGTTTGTTTCTCGGACAGATAACTAGTAAACAACTTCAAAAAGAAGGAAACATAGGTAGTTTGTAACTATAAAAGACAGTATATTATCAGCAGCATTAGGTAATAATGTGTCTCTAGTACTAAATCACGCGTACCAGCATGTACAGATATATGCTCAATTGGTTGTTATAAGTACCTTCAAAACAAAAGATGATCGAAATGCCAAATTGATCATAGTAGCAAACAAAAGAGATTAGGGTTAGAGGAGATAGCAAACATAGAGATTAATGCTTCTTCAGGTTCTAATTGCTTTACTGTTGCACTATTGCTCAACTCTTCCTGTGAATCGAAATCATCCAAACCCCCTAAGGGAAGGGCTGTTAGATCGAATTCCTATTCTTTCTTCCAGAGATCGAACTCGTTCTCGATTGAGGGCGGCCGGCGGCTCGGCTGGAGGGGGGGAGGGGCCTGTCCAGTGGGGGGGGAGGGGGGAGGGGGCGGGACAGGGGCCGGCGCGGCCGGTGGCTCGGCTAGAGGGGGGAGGGGCCTGTCCAGGGGGGAGGGGGCGGGATAGGGGCCGACGCGGCCGCTGGCCGGAGGGCGGGAGGGGCCTGTCGTATGGGGGGGAGGGGGCGGCACAGGGGCCGGCGCGGCCGGGCGGTCGCTGGCCGGCGGCCGGTGGCTCGGCCGGAGGGGGGGAGGGGCTTGTCCAGGAGGGGGGACGGAGGGACAGGGGCCAGCGCGGCCGCTGGCCGATGGTCGGTGACTCGGCCGAAGGGGGGAGCGGGGGAGGGGCCGGTCCAGTCGTGGGAGGGGGTGGGACAGAGGCGGCCAGCGGCCGGTGGCTCGGCCGCAGGGGCGGAGCGGGGGAGAGGTCGGAGGGGGAGAGGCCGGGCCAGAGGGGGACGGGGGAGGACGGAGAGGCCGGCCGACCGGTGGCCGGCGGCGCGGCCGGGGGGCGAGGAACCGGAGATCGGAGCGGGGGAGAGGCCGGAGGGGGAGGGGGACTTACCTTGGGCCGGGGACGGGCGGCGGCGGTCGCAGGGACGGGCGGCGGCGACGGGGACGACTAGCGGCGATGGAGCAGAGGCCCGAGTCGGGAGGCGGCACTCGCCTCCCGGCTCATGTACGGGGTATATGGGCCGTTATTGACGACGGTGCTAGGTCACCGTCGTCAATAAGTAGGTTATTGACGATGGTGATAGATCACCGTCGTCTATAAGGAACTTATTAACGACGGCGCTAGGTCATCGTCGTCAATAACTCCTCGGGTGGGCCCGTATTAAGTTAAAAACGACAGCCCCCGTCGTCAATAATTTATTGACGACGGTTCTCGTCTAGCCGTTGTTAATAACTACGTCATTGACGACGGCTTTATCTAGCCGTCGTCAATAATATTAAAGACGACGGCCCCGTCGTCAATAAATTTGGCCGTCGTCAATGATCGTTTTTCCTGTAGTGTCAAAGGTTTCTATTAAGGAATAAGGGACAAAGACACACACATATTCTTGATGAATATGATCAGTAAACATACAACAATCAAGCTATGATCATGATTCACCAAGATCAAGTAACTAACATTGTTTTTAGGAGAAAAATAGAGGGAGATGATTTTTTAACACAATTAACATGATTTTGAGGATGGCATACAGGTATGCAAGTTCTCAAGCCACGTTCTGAGCATCAAGGATATTTAGTTCATTTCGGAGCTCACAAAAGTGTTTTTCATCAAGTGGCTTAGTAAAGATATCGGCTAGTTATTTTTCAGTGTTGATATGGGAAATGGCTATGTCTCCTTTCATTGAGTGATCTCTCAAAAAATGATGTCGGATATCTATGTGTTTGGTTCTAGAGTGCTCAACAGGGTTATAGGCAATTTTAATTGCACTCTCATTGTCACAAAGGAGTGGAATGCGGCTCATATTGTAACCGTAATCCCTTAGAGTTAATCGCATCCAAAGGAGTTGTGCACAACAAATCTCGGCTGCAACATACTCCGCTTCGGCTGTGGATAGGGCAATTGAATTTTGTTTCTTGGAGGACCAAGAAACTAGGGATCTACCTAGGAATTGGCAAGTACCGGAAATACTTTTTCTATCTACCTTGCATCTGGCATAATCTGCATCGGAGTATCTAATGAGATTGAATTTTGAACCTTTGAGGTACCAAAGGCCTAGGTTGGGTGTATGAACTAAATATCTCAAGATCCTTTTAACGGCTGTCAAATGACATTGCTTAGAATTGGCTTGAAACCTTGCACACAAACATACACTCAACATGATATCAAGCCTAGATGCACATAAATAGACTAAGGAGCCAATCATGGAACGATATACCTTTTGATCCACATTTGGTCCGTCTTCATTTAGATCCAAGTGTCCATTTGTCGCCATGGGAGTCTTTATGGGATTTGCTTTGTCCATTCCAAACTTTTTGAGAATGTCTTGAGTGTACTTTATTTAACTTATGAATGTCTCGTCCTTTTGTTGCTTCACTTGGAATCCCAAGAAGTATCTCAACTCTCTCATCATGGACATCTTGAATCTATCTGTCATAATCTTGCTAAATTCTTGATAAAAGGATTTGTTAGTTGAACCAAATATAATATCGTCAACAAAAATTTGGCAAATGAAGAGATTATCATCAAAGTGTTTAGTGAACAAGGTGTAATCAGCTTTTCCAATCTTGAAGTCATTTTCAATCAAAAAATCTCTAAGGCACTCATACCAAGCTCTTGGAGCTTGTTTGAGACCATAGAGAGCCTTATGCAGTTTGAACACATAGTCGAGGCGCTCTTGATCTTCAAAACCGAGTGGTTGCTCCACGTACACCTCCTCCTTGATCGGTCCGTTGAGAAAGGCGCTTTTCACATCCATTTGATAAAGCTTGAAAACATGGTGAGTAGCATATGCAAGTAATATACGAATCGATTCAAGCCTAGCTACGGGAGCAAAAGTCTCATCGAAATCCAAACCCTCGACTTGTGAGTACCTTTTGCCACAAGTCGTGCCTTGTTCCTTGTTACCACTCCATGTTCGTCTTGCTTGTTGCGGAAGACCCATTTAGTGCCGACGACGTTGGACTTGAGTCTTTTAACAAGCTCCCACACTTTGTTTCTTTTGAAGAAGTTCAATTCTTTTTGCATCGCCATCACCCAATCCAGATCTTTTAATGCAACCTCAACCCTGTATGGTTCCAAAGAAGATACAAAGGAATAGTGTTCACAAAATTAGATATGCGAGATCGAGTTATTACTCCCTTTCGTATGTCACCGATTATATTGTCAATGGGGTAATCTCTTTGAATGCTTTGGTGTACTCTTGGATGTGGCACTTGTGGTCTTGAATTTTCATTATCATCTTCTTCTCCCCTTGGATAGTTGCCCTCATTGATGTTTTGGTCTTCCTGATTTTCTTGAGGTTGATCTTGTATCGAAGCTCCCCCTTGATCATTTTCCTCCATCTGTGGTTCATTTTCTTTATTTGCATTTGAAGTTGGCACTTGTGGTCGAACATTGTCCAATGCCATTCTTCTCAATGCTTGACATGGAGTTTCTTCTTGATGTATCACACACTGATCAACTTGCTCTTCTTGAGAGTCGTTAGTTTCATCGAACACTACGTCACGTGCTACTTCAACAAGTCCGGAAGTTTTGTTGAAGACACGATAAGCGTATGAGTTCGAATCATAGGCAGGTAAGAAACCTTCATCGGACTTTCGAAGCCCTTGGCTTCTTATTTAAAATATAACATTTTGAACTAAAAATTTGAAAATATGAAATGTTTGGCTTGTTACACGTGAGTAGTTCATATGAATTTTTCTTGAGTAACCGATGAAGATATAGTCGGTTTATGGCGCGACAAGCGGTGTTAACCGCTTCAGCCCAAAACCTGTCCAAAGTCTTGTATTCATCGAGCATGTCCTCGTCATCTCAATGAGAGTTCTGTTCTTCCTTTCGGCTACTCCATTTTGTTAAGGAGTATATGGTGATGAAAATTTATGCTTTATTCCTTCTTCATCTAGATGCTCCTCAACTTGGGTGTTCTTGAATTTTGTCCCATCGTCACTTCGTATATTCTTGATCTTCAATGAGAATTCATTTTGGGCACGCTTGATGAACTTCTTGAGGGTTCCTTGAGTTTTTATCTTATCATGCAAAAAGAAAACCCACGTGAAGCGTGAAAAATCATCAACAATGACTAGACCGTATTTGTTACCGCCGATACTTATGTAAGCAATTGGACCAAATAGATCCATGTGGAGGAGCTCAAGCGGTCTTGTTGTAGTCATGACATTTTTCCCTCAAGCTTAAAGATCTAGACAGAAGTTTAACTTAACAATCTCCGCTGAAACACTAGTATATCAAAGAAGGAACAAGAACATCCTCTCTTCTAATGACTTTGAGATGTGAAGGGGAATTGTTGGAATTTTTGCCTAAGGCCCATGCATGAAATAAAAATAATTCCAAATAAATCTCAAAGGCCCATTAGTACAAGAGAGGGTGGTGCTAGTGGTTTAGTACCAAATGGAAAGTTTGAGAGAAGCAACTCCTACATATAAGGGAGACTGCTTACACTCAGTGAGTAAGAGGTAAGAAGAGAGGAGAGAGGTGACCCACGCGCGCTCCTCCTCCTCCTCCTCGCTCGCCTCGCACACGCGCGCGCGCGAGTGTGTGTTCGTGTGGATTCGTGTGGATTCGAGCCTCGAGCGAAGCCTAAATTTTATTTTTGCTACAGAAAAATTCGGTTGGGCTTTTTAGGCTTACGAATTGGGTTGAGTGAGTTACAATTGGCCTGAGATGAAGCTTGTTGTAGGCAGTATCCGCATGTTGTAGATAAATCAGATCCGCAACCGAATCGATCTCTAACAGAGACTCTATATATTGTGGCGTGCGCGGCAGAGGAAAATAACAACCAAAACAAAACTTTCCATGTTCGAGTTTCTTGTGCCGCAATTGTCTACTCCATCCCGAGTGCCGACGTGCACCGACGATCGGAAGAGCAGGTCTCCGGAATCGCTCGCCCTTGCGATCTTGCACCGGGAGAGGGCGCATAAGGTTTTTGGGAAGCGCTCTGCATGACTGCTCGAGTTCTTCTTCACGAGTCGCCTACCGCTGAGATCGGGCGCTGCTACCCAGCGTCGCCACCAACGTGTGCACCTACCGACTGTCGTCAAATCTGCTTCTGCAGCGATTACTCCAGTTTCAGATTGCTACGCCTAATCTGACTTCTCGTTTGCCGGTGTTCCTCGGTGTTCAAAGTCGTGTTTTCCGGAATTAATCAGTAGATTTCATAATTTGTCTATCAATTACTACTTTGTAGTTGTCTCAGGAAGTAGTTTTACAGTCTTCAACAATGCCTGCTATTATTTATAAACGCATTATTGTAATAGAAATAATGTCAGCCAAAGTTTTGTAGTAATGGCTCTGCAGGTTTTCAAACAACTTCCTACTTTTGGCCGAAGAAGGCAGCAATATGTTCTCAAAGCGTCCCAAAAATAGAACACTCGTACTAACGTGAAAGAGATTTTGCCACAAGTCACGAGTTCATGCACTCCCCAGCACCAACGCGTGACGTGCCTGCATCCAGTAACATGCTTCCCGATCGTTCTGTTCGAGGCCAGCCATTCCTGAACCCCAAAACGAAGGGTTTTTGAACAAGATTCTTGAACCGCCGGGGGCGCCTGTTCGTTTCCAGGCCTTCGCACTAATTAAACAACGGCCCGCAGCGGTACTGCTCGCGTTCCCGCCGCGCCGGAGGCCCGAGGCGCGCACGCTGAAACCGAGCAAATCCCACGCCCGAACGCCACTTTCCCGGCTTGTCCAACGCGGTTGAAGAAGGCACCGCGGTGACGGAACCCTGCTTGTCGCCTTTGAACGAACGGACGCACGAAATCGGAGGCAGCACATGCATGGAGCCTTTTTTTTTCTTTTCTTCTGAACAAAACAACAACATTGTGAGTTGTGCCTGTAAGAGTATATAGTTTTCTTAGTTTTCATGCAAAAGGGTGAATCTCTTCTAACAAATACGAAAGGTTTGTACTCCAGCTTGTGCTGCTGTCGTGTGGTCGTTGTCATTTTCCGCCAGCTTGTAATCTCGGTCAGTCCGTCAGTGTTACGGAGAATTGTTAACTAGTGCTCGGTACAGTTCGTTTTCGCAGGAATGACCAGCACGGACACGTGGCGTGGCACGTGTGCCAGTGGCATCGATCGAAGCGGTAAAAGAACGTTACAGTGGCAGCATTTGTACCCGGAATAGAAGTTGTAGAGCCCTGTTTGCTGGCATCGTGAATCAGGAGCAAGTGTTTGTAAATCTCGCGATGTCAGAATCTATGCAAGGTCCGCTGTTCTATTCGCGCACAGATTGTTGTTCCCTACTCCTCTCCCCAACAAAAATAAAATGCTAGATTAAAGAAAGAGCGATGATTGACAGCTTTTACTAATAGGCAGATGCATCGTGCAGATATGGACTACTTTACCAGTGAAGTTTCTATTTGTATTGGTTTTGAACTAACCAACGTCAAATAATTCAAAATAAAAAAAGTACTGAACTTTTAGCAAATACTAGACATGGATATCTTTGAAATGCGTGAAGCTACGCCACATAGAATAATTGCAATTCAATCGGTGCAAAATAAAACCACAACTTGTAGAAGTTAAAGCTAGGATTCGATGTCATTCATGCTTATATGACAATGGCATAGCAAAGCATTCTAGCATCCATCTGTATTGGTGTATGCATATATACGACTCCAATGTCAACAAATAAGGACCAAGTAGAAACAGAGGGTCATGTTGTAGTCGAATATTTCCAGGTGTACGCATAGCGTTATTCATCGACTTCTTAGAAAACCTTTTTTCGTTTTTCGCCCATACTTAGATGAGGCTACCAGTTGGCTTCGCTCTCCGAGAATGTGCGTGAAAATGAAATCCCATTTTCCTTTTGATGTTACGGAATGGGTGATTCAATAGTACTTCATCGGGTGAGGGTACAACCGTAAAATTGTCGAGCTAGTCGACATCAAGCTCACGTGGATGTGGAGCCACCGTGTCACCCTTCTGGACGACAAACAGCTCAGTCTACATCAGTCGATCGAACTGTGCCAATATTCCTATTTTGTTGCCCTAAATGTGTAGCTCGTTCACCCGATTTTGATGTAACACGACATTGAGATGATTGACATATATACGAGTAGTATTAATACTCTCTCTCTCCTTTTATATAAGGATCTGAAATTTACATTTTTACCAGAATATACGTGATTTCAAGGACGAAATGAAGTTTGTGTAATAAATTTTATGACGAGGGGTCGATGATTTGAGATATACAATAAAAATTATATGATACTCATTTCGTTCTGAAAAAATGATGTTTAGGATAAAAAATCTAGTTTAATTTAAACTAAATTAGCTGTCTTAAATGTTATTTATTTCAGAACAGAGAGAGTAGTCTTTTAATTTCATATATATAGTTGAGATACTAGGATCCTTTATATATATTAAGACAGATGGAGTAGTGTTTTATCCAAAGAAAACAAAATAGAAATGCTTCAATAGTTGCTCGCACACATATAGTCTTGCTTAAATAAACATCAATAGCATGTGTTATAAAACAGAACCATTAACACAATTTTAATTATAGCAATGTCTTTTATTCTTCCGCACGCTGTGCTGTTTTCTAGTGCTTCAGCGGCTGGTTGTCACCGTTGGGACCTGCAATTCACAAATATATGCTCCCTTCAAAATATTTCAAAACAGAGTGAGTAACAAGAAGAAGGAGAAGGATTACATATTGCTTGCTTTGCTGCGTGCATCTACTCACTGCATCGACCACGACCTTATTTTAGTGTCAGAAGAAATATTCTCGAAATGCATTTCCCGCTTAACTTATTGGAAAACTGTATCAATGTGTCTAAAAAAAGTATATACAATGCCCCTCAATAAAGTTAAAACAATTCAATTTCACATGTACGCTAAAGTGACTAACTCATTTATTTAGTTACACGGGTTTTACGTTCCCCTTTCCACCTGTCATGTCGAATAAACTGAGCTAATACAAATCAAGGAACGCCATTGCACGAAATAATGGCTTGCTGGCTATGCATTAGGCTATTGATCAACTGCCCTTGCTATCTCACGCGAACTGCAGCGCCAAATGAGACACGCCAGGCAAATCAATGAAAAATAAGAGGCGGAAGTGTTCCTTCTGCCTAAGATTGTTCGTCAGAGCAAGTGAAAAGTGACATAAGTATACTACTCCTAACCATATTTTAGAAAGGAATGGTGAAAAGTTTATTAAGAAATACTCCTAATTAAGCAAGTGGTGTGTTATATATCACGTGCCCAGAAACCACGGCATGAGCTCAGCATACGTGCAGTGGTTATAATACACTCAAACTTTGTATTGTATAAGCGCACATTTCGCCGTTGGTAATTGTACAATGGATCGTGGACAGCTATATATATCCACCGATTTACGTATTCTACTACTCAAAGCAAACTCAAAATTAGATGGCACTGTACGTAGCCAGATCGAGAGTACCAATTGATACAGAACAATCGTGACGGAGTCGCACTGCCGCGGCACAGTAGCAGTAGCATCTCCTGTTGCGTGGGCAGAGCCAGAGCTTCTGTGTTCCTGATTGGTCAAGGCGATTCAGGCAGGACCGCTGGACTGCTTGTGCGTGCAGTGGTCACTTTTATTTTTTTCTTCTTTCTGCACCTACACGTTGGAGGAAGAATAGTAACAGTTGTTTCGAAAAAGAAAAAAATGTTACTCCGTTGCAGTTAACAAAAAAAAACATCACTTTCGAGGGTAGCGGACAAGCAGTGGCAGGCCGACTGGCCGTGAGGTGCGCCGCGTCCTGCCCAAGCTTTTCATCGATAGGCATAGGGAAGGGAGAGCCCTGTATGCATGAACTGGTTCATCAAACGGACGAGCAAAAGTCGTGACGCAGCGGGACTTCGCATGAATTTGCACGAGGGTTTTTCCCTGGTTTTCCAAGCGGCGTTTCGTTTGTGGCCCGTGGCCGCCGCCGCCGCCGCCGTTCTCCGCCTCCGTCCCCGTCCCCGGCGGCGTCCGCTCCGCTCCCCCTATCATCGATCGTCGCCCGTGAATTTAAGAACTCCCGCCGTACAAATGACATTTCACTTGTCACCGCCCGGCCCGGCTGATTAACTTTTCCTCCCGTCACATCACCTTTCACTGCCCGCTGTCTCCTCCTCCTCCATGGTTTGGCCATTTCTACCCGCACGCACTGTGCCTGTGCCGCTCCTCCTCCATCCTCGCCGCCTATTACCCCTTGCTCCGGCCTCCAATTAATACTCACCCCTTGCTCCGGCCTCCCTCCCCTTCAGCTTATTATTTCTCCACCTCCACCCCAAGAGCCGACGGCATGCGGTGAGCGGCGCGCGAGATATGACGAGCCGCCTGCCGGCGCAACACCTCTCATCTCCGGCGATCTTGGAGAAGGAAGCGAGGTCTGTTCTGGCTGGCCGGAGGTGCTGAAGTGAGGATCGATCAGACCGGAGGCGAGCCACCCAAGCGAAGCTGTGAAGGTGAAGTGGTCAAGTGAAGCAAGGCAAGTGATGAGTAGTAGCGGCGGTATAGAGCTGAGCTGAGCACGGTGTTGTCACTATTTATAGCGCGCGCGTGCGTGCGTGCGAGCGTGCGGCGTTCTTCCCTTCTCTCTCACAGGACCACGGCCCGCGCAGAGCGAGCCTAATGAGATACTAATATTTGTAGCAGTAGATCTCTTGCTTACTTCTACTACTACTACTTCTGACGCTCGGCTCGCTGCCTGCTTGTTGCTGGTCAGGTCAGATGGAGCAGGTGCCGCACCCGGACAGACCGCACCCCGACCACGGCAGCGGCGCGGCGGCGTCGCCGAGCCGGTACGAGTCGCAGAAGCGGCGGGACTGGAACACGTTCGGGCAGTACCTGCGGAACCACCGGCCGCCGCTGTCCCTGGCGCGGTGCAGCGGCGCGCACGTGCTCGAGTTCCTGCGCTACCTGGATCAGTTCGGCAAGACCAAGGTGCACACGGCGGCGTGCCCCTTCTTCGGGCACCCGGCGCCGCCCGCGCCGTGCCCGTGCCCGCTGCGCCAGGCGTGGGGGAGCCTGGACGCGCTCGTCGGCCGGCTGCGCGCCGCCTACGAGGAGAACGGCGGCAGGCCCGAGAACAACCCCTTCGGCGCGCGCGCCGTCAGGCTCTACCTTCGCGAGGTCCGCGACCACCAGTCCCGCGCGCGCGGCGTCAGCTACGAGAAGAAGAAGCGCAAGAAGGCGGCGCCACCCGCCGCCGCTGTCATCTCCTCCTCCTCCGCCTCCTCGCACGAGGGCAGCAACGGACACATCCACCAGATGCCCCCGTCGCCGCCGCCTCCGCCCGGCGCCGCGGCGTGACCACCATATGACCGCTTCAACAAGGAAGGAAAGAGGGAGCTGCAGGCGCCCAGCCGCCGCGATGATCCATGTATGCTAAGGCATGCACCCTCCATCCCTAGCTAGCTCTTTTTTCTCATCTACTACTACTTCTGCTGCAACTGCGTCCAGTTGTTGTTGGCTACTATCCCTAGATAGTTAGCTCTACTACTACTGCAACAAAATTATTTCCACGCTTGATGCTTGCTACTGGTACTGCTACTGCATCATCTCCCTAATTAGGTCAGTTCCCTGATCGTTTCCCAACTTGACGACTCTACCACTATTTGCCGGAAATAATTTCCTCCTCCCCGTGTAATCCCTTTCTCCTGCAGCTGCGATGATATGATATTAGCTGCCTCGAACCCGTGAGACGCGGATTTTATTTATTGGCAAATGATGAATCTGGCAAATAAATTAAATCATCTTCTTTCCCGTCCAACTTCTTAGCAGCTGATCCGCAGACGTTCGTTCATCCCTCGTTCTCGATATACAGTGTTGTTCTTGTTCTTGCCACAAGTAGCGAGTCATGCATCGACAGTCACTGACAGGTCGTTCCGGTCCCACATGTTAGTGACTGTTAATGGAGGGGAGGTGACGCAGAGGGTCCCAACTCGAGTATAGTCGGTGGTGTGATGTGGCGAGTCATGTCAGCTCGTGTCGTCGTCCCCGCGGGGGAATCAACCCACTGTTTCTCTGCGGGTCACGGATGGACGGAGAGATCGGTTCAAAGTTCCAAGGGCAGCGTGCAGGGAGCGACGCTACAGGGCTGCCGCCGCCTACGCTCCTTCGAGCCTCCAGCTTTTTTTGCATTGCTTTTTATGGTACGTAGTACTCGTGCTGGGTTTGTACCCATAAGTAGCCAGGCTTGCCTGGTCATCTTCTGGGCGCCTGTCCGATTGGAATGTAGCACAGATATAGTAGTAGTAGTAGTAATAGATCTCTGCTAGTGCCTAGCTTGGACTCGTGAGTGCTTGCTGTGTTCTTGAGATTATTGATCGATGTTGTTTGGTGTGGTGCTTGCTGTGTACTCGTGGCCAGTCTCTTTGAAACGAGAATCTCACAGGAGTTTCTGCAAAGGTTTCGTAAAGGTTGGAAACTGTTTGAGAAGCCAGCCGGGAATACAGCATTCGATCAACCTGGTCGTCAGTTTGTGGCGATACGCCGCCTGTTTTTATTATGAGCTGTGGGCGCTGTCTGTATTTCTGTCTGCAAAGTGTCGTATCGGTTGCAGTTTTTAGAATGCCTTCTCTGCAGCGTTACACTTTCTTCTTTTTGTGGCAGCGGGAACAAAACTCGTAGGAGTTTTTGTCCGGTTGCTGCATAGACTTTCTCCAATTCTTTTGCGTGCACTGCCCCTTGCTGCATCCCGCACCATGCATTCACCGGTTGGATGGATGAATGTGTAAGCTTTTCTGATTTTAAATCCATCTTTCAGAGACAGCCAAGACCAGTAGTGGAGTGTATTTCGCATGCAGTCGGTTCTGCCTGCAATGTGCCTGACTGCATGCTCGGTTCGGTTTTTGCATGGGTACATGACCATCGGAGTTTGGCCTTGTTCCTTTATTACTGCTTCAGTTCTGTACACCACTTGATCCCTGTAAAAGAAAAAAAAGGGAACTGACCAGTGCATGTCTCTCTGCTGGTCCATACCTCAAATCGATGCACAGCTGCGAAGCCTTTTACGAGGATCTTGCGGCCATTGGGGACGTACACATTTTCTTTATATATATAACGGAATAAAATATCACGGCCTCTGTGTCGTTGCATACAACACGTTCTAGGACGTACCTACATACTAGAGAGAAATTCCAAGTTGGTCGAGGACGTACCTACATACTAGAGAGAAATTCCAAGTTGGTTTTTTTTTTGAAATCAGATTATGGTTGGGTAGTCAACTTGGATTGCCTGCACTCATCACACCTTATGTGAACATCTTGAACGAAAAAAATAGTTCGATTCAGAACTAGATATGGTAACATCTTTCTACACCGTTTTTTAGGCATAAAGTGAGTAGTCTATCAAAATATTGGCGGAAATTTAGATGTTCATGTAGAGTGGAAAAGTTCTAAACGTAGGTAAAAATTGTTTCCAGGGCTTGACTAGAACTACTCCCCCCTCATTTTCGGACGTCGATGGCCTGTGGACTTTCAGATGAAATTCGTTTTTCCTTTGGGGAGAAGTACTTTCGTGGCGCTACAAGAAATGCCGAATATTTTTAGAGTAGGTGTTGATTCAAAACTAAACATTTAGTTCGGATTATTGGTAAACGCGTCCAGTGTCATGTGCTTCAAAGTGGCGTAAACGTACGAATCATCATTCGGAAATCCGTTTTCGTGCAATGACCATACGCCCGCGTAGGTTTGTTTTGTTTCCCCTCCGAATTATAGAGTCGCTTAAGCTGATCAATCCCTGCATTATTAGACTATTCGCACTCGTGGACCTCTAAAAAAATATTCTTGACCTTTTACAGTTGACTCTAAAAGATTCGTTTATTTGTGCGCACTCATTCACCTCTAAATCAGACCTCTATATCAACTATTTACTATTTTATATTAGATAATATAACTATATCATATTTTATATTATTCTATATAACTACTTATATTAATAATATTATATTTATAACTTATATAAAAGTATTAAATTTACAGGCCAGCTACCCATGTCCCTGCAGCAGCCCGCTACATGCGCTGCCGCTCAATTTGCAGTGGCGGCGTGGTACCGGCGCTCGCTGCTACCAGCCTTAACGCCGCAAGCTAAGCGCACGGCTCATGCTGATGATAACATGTCACCGTCTATACATGCATCTTGAGAGAGCTGGCGACATGTGCAACGTTATTTCATGATAACACAGAAAAAACTTGGCAACCTGAACTAATTAATGGCTGACCCCCCGGTATTTCCATAGACTTTATCGATCATAATAATAACTATTTGAGTGTGATTCCCCCTTTGTAATCAGCAATGAGGCTGAAATTTATAATAATCGAAAGGCTGCATATAATATCGAGGCCAAAAAAAACAATTTCTATTACCTGAAAAATAATTCATGGGCATGCATTCAGTTGAATACCCAAGAAATTGGTAACAGAAAAAGGTGTGCTCTACATATGTGCAAGCGACTGCGACCGAATCATTTATCTGAGACTGAGAGAGTAGAAACGGAGGAAATGAAAGCCGAGATCTCAGACTTTATCGTCCTTTTCGAAAAGTTTCTTATGTGCAGTAACGTACTATGGAACCTTGTCAGTGAATTTTCCATGCGTGCTACCTCGTATGTTTGAACGTCCAGTTAGTAGTGAACCTTGGGTCCATCATCACCGGATTAAGATCTCGATTCTATACAAAGTACGAGTTTGATCTTGTGTCTAAAGAGAGTTGAAAACCACGAGCCGTTGTAAGGTAGATCATGATCATCAAATATAGTCACGGGATGACACTATATATGACAGGACGCATCCGAGGTAAGCAATCCGTGCGCGTGTCGGCCGTCGGGCCAAATTCATGGTGAATACCCATCACGGCACCACACGCACGGTGTTACCATCGCGGGCTGCAGCTAGCCCTCGTCCCTTGACACGTGTGGTTGCCTGATGCCCTGACCCTCTCCACTGCTTGTTGGAAAACAAATTCGAAGTAAATATTTTCCTGTGCAAGTCGTGTGTCCTCACGAACACGATCACATATGAGACCCCGCTCTTGCCGCTGATCTGACAATTAGATTATGGGTATCATTAAGGTGTTCAATAAGTAGCAGAACATACAAATCAATAATTAAGTTAACCAACAACCCGTAATCTGCTACAGTCTCCTAGCCCTCACATAAGATCTACCCCCACTTCATGTTGAGCGTGCGCTACTACGTGCGACCACTAGTGGTGTGAATTGGGCCGAGCCAAATTCGGGCAGGCCAAAGCCCGGTTGGAAAGCACGACACGGGGCCTGGTCCGGCACGAAAATGATTTAGACCGGCCCGGCCCGGCCCAACACGATACTTCGGGCTGGGCCGGGCCTGGGAACCGGGCACAACAGGCGGCACGACACGACACAAAGTTCTGGGCTGTGCTCGGGCTGACCCAGCCCGAATTGGCCCGGATTTTCGAAGCCAACCCGAAAAAGCCCATCGGCTCGATTGTGGCCCGAAAAATTTGGCTTGTGTTTTTTTGTGCGTGTGCATGAGATCTCAATAAATCTTGTAAACTATCCTTATATACATAGTTTTTTTTGTTTTTTGTCCCACTTTATATATTGTGATTTTTTCTGTATTTTTTAATTTTTTTCTGTCTCTGCACAAATTTCGGGCCGAGGTCGGGCCAGGCACGGCCCGAAGCGGGCTCGACGTGCCACAGGCCGTGCCTGGGCCAAAGTTCTTGCATTTCAGGCTGTCTGGCCCGGCACGAATGGGCCGCCAATTTCGGACAGTTTCGGGCCACGGGCCAAAATGACCCGAAACACAACCGGGTCAGGCCGGGCCGGCTCGACACGGCCCAATTCCCACCAGTAGCGACGACCTCGCTCCGCCGTCACAGGCCAAACAGTCCAGCCCGAGCGACAGCACCCCCGGACCTAAAAAAAACGTGCGACGGCAATTGGATCGATCTCGCCCGTACCCCGTTCCCCCTAGTTTCCTACCCAGCCGTGCGCTAGGTTCGGTCCACGGGCACGCTTACGCGAGACGGGCGTTAGGGCGTGTGGCCTCGTCCAGCTGCGTACACCACATTACTTTGGCTAGTGACTTTTTTATATTTTAAACAATTTTAAACTAGTTTTTTTTCAAAAAAAGCACACGTGAAACTAAAATTTTAAAATATAGACACAGGTCGCTATAGTGTTTGACGTGACTGACATGTTGGACAGAACATCCACCCCACTGGTCACTCTATATTGTCTGGCATGAGTGGGACCCTGATCACGTCAAAGAGTTTGGCATGGCTCGTAGACATTCAACGACAGAGGCTTAAGTATGTCTGACAAGGTTATTAACGACCCCTCTCCCCTCCCCCCTCGCTTTCTTCTTATTCTCTCTAGACCTCCCTTCACAGTGTTGTCGCTGCCAGTTGCATCACCCCTAGATCTGGCGTTCATAGGACATCCTCACGGCTCACACTTGGTGACAATCACCCTTCAAGTTAACTCCTCCATTCCATTTGGCCACATTTTTAATTTTTTTGTCCATAATGTAGGATTTAAGGAGGACATGGTTAGAGGGTAATTAGGGTGATATTAAGTAGATTTGTACATTTTAAGGTCGTCGGTGGTTAAATCACTGTTATGCTATATTGACTTGCATGTGTATGTTGTAGAATAGGTTACATGCAATTCTTAAAATTTGTATGCTTGTGTAGACGTGATTATGGTACTAGTTAAAAATTATTGAACAAACAATGACGTTAGTAAAAATTCGTATGGATTTTAGAGATGGGTTGAGTGGTACAAATATTTCATGGTGGGCAGTGAAGGATAATGGTGAATTTAGTAGGATGAGAGAAGTGGCTACGTTTGTGACATTACGTTACTTAGATGAGATAACATTAAGAAAGTAAAAATATGGTTTCAAAATTACGAAGTGCGGTACCATAGCTCCTACAGTGTAATCAACTCAAGTAGAAACAAAAGATATCATATAATTTGTTGGAAAAAATGTAGGTGAGCTATTTGGGTCCAACTTATGAAGAGCACTGTCGAAATGTGCGGTCGACACTTCCCCCGGGCCTGCTTCAGGAGCAACCCGCGGAGGTTCTTTTTCGGAGGGGCTAGTTCTCTCGGGAGGTCGCGTTGGTTGTGAGAGGATTGACACAAGGATTTTTACGTGGTTCGGGCCACCGGAGTGTAATAACCTATGTCCACGGGAGCTATATTGCTCGGAGCTTAGATCCAGAGTTCTAAGCTTGGAGTTCTGTATGAACTGAGTTGCCCTAGCCGCTAGAGGGAGCCAACTGCCAAACCCCTTGCAACGTTGCCAACCCGAGTCTTTTATACTTCAAGGCTCGGGCGGCTTACAAGGTGGGCCACGGGGCACGACAGGTGGCCCCGGGGAGATTTCCTGCCATCTACCATATCTTCTAGTGAATGCTGGTTGTTGTCTCTGGCAATGGCTTCTTGGTCGTCGACCTGCCGTCCTGCCCGTGCCGCAAGCTAGGCGTAGTGGTTGATGATGGCAGGGACGGCATGGAGTGTCTTGTCTTCACTGTGACGCGACTGGTCACTGTGCCACCTGACAGGGGCGTGCGCCGCGTCTCCGCGCCTTGGGAATGCGTGAGTCTTGAATGACTTGATTGGACAAGGCATGACGTGCCTTTACTCCTGCTGCCTACCGAGCCGGGTGGACAACACGACACGTGGCGCCTTCAGAGCTCGCCCCTGCGAAGGCGGCGAGGCCCGGCACTGCTGGCCACGTGGCAGGCCCGGGGCTCACCTTTGAGGAGAGGGGAGGCCCGACCCCGCTGGACACGTGGCACCTTCGGAGCTCGCCCCTGCGGAGGGGGCGAGATCCGGCTCTGCTGGCCACATGGCAGGCCCGAGGCTCACCTCTGAGGAGAGGGGAGGCCCGGCCCCGCTGGACACGTGGCGCCTTCGGAGCTCGCCCTGCGGAGGGGGCAAGGTCCGGGTCTGCTGGCCACGTGGCAGGCCCGGGGCTCGCCTGTGAGGAGAGGGGAGGCCCGGCCACGCTGGACACATGGCGCCTTCGGAGCTCGCCCCTACGTAGGCGGTGAGGTCCTTAGGCGGCTTCTCTCCTGTTCGTGGGGGTACCCGGTACTGAGAGTACCGATAGTGGCCCCCGGGCCCACCTCGGGGGAGATAACGATCCCGGGGTGGGGCCTTTACCTTTTCAACCCCGCACACCTTCTTGTCTTGAGTGTTCCCTGTGCTTGTAGGGTCTCGTCGGTTGACGGTGACTCGCCTGTCCCTCAGCCGACTTCGGCTGGTAGCAGTCCACACGTGGCCGCCCTAGGGCTCGCATCTGAGGAGAGGGGAGGCCCGACCCCGCTGGACACGTGGCGCCTTCAGAGCTCGCCCCTGCGGAGGGGGCGAGGTCCTGCATCGGAGCTCACCCCTGCGGAGGGGGCGAGGTCCGACATCATAGTTCTCTCCTGCGGAGGGGGTGAGGTCCGGCATCAGAGCTCAGCCCTGCGAAGGGCGTGAGGTCCGGCATCGGAGTCCAGCCGTGCAAAGGGGGTGAGGTCCGGCTTCGAAGCTCAGCCCTACAGAGGGGGTGAGGTCCGACATCGGAGCTCAGCCCTGCGGAGGGCGTTAGGTTCGGCATCGGACCTCAGCGCTGCGGAGGGGGTGAGGTCCGGCATCGGAGCTTAGCCCTGCGGAGGGGGTGAGGTCCGGCATCGGAGCTCAGCCCTGTGAAGGGTGTGAGGTCTGGCATCGGAGCTTAGCTCTGCGGAGGGGTTGAGGTCCAACATCGGAGCTTAGCCCTGTGGAGGGGGTGAGGTCCGGCATCGGAGCTCAGTCCCACAGAGGGGGTGAGGTCCGACATTGGAGCTCAGCCCTGCGGAGGGGGTGAGGTCCGGCATCGGAGCTCAGCCCTGCGAGGTGAGGTCTGGCTTTGGAGCTCAGCCCTGCGGAGGGCGTGAGGTCCGGCATCGGAGCTCAGCCCTGCGGAGGGGGTGAGGTCCGACATCGGAGCTCAACCCTGTGAAGGGCTTTAGGTCTAGCATCGGAGCTCAGCCGTGCGAAGGGGGTGAGGTCCGACATCGGAGCTCAGCCCTGCGGAGGGGGTGAGGTCCAGCATCGGAGCTCAGCCCTGCGGAGGGCGTGAGGTCCGGCACTGCGCCTTTGGAGCTTGCCCTTGCGGAGGAGGTGAGGTCTGGCTCTACGCCTTCGGAGCTCACCCCTGCGAAGGGGCTGAGGTCTGGCATCGGAGCTCACCCCTGCTGAGGGGGTGATGTCCAACATTGGAGCTCAGCCCTGCAGAGGGGGTGAGGTTCGGCATCGGAGCTCAGCCCTACGGAGGGGGTGAGGTCCGACATTGGAGCTCACACCTGCTGAGGGGGTGATGCCCGACATCGGAGCTCAGCCCTACGGAGGGTGTGAGGTCCCCACTGCGCCTTCGGAGCTTGCCCCTGCGGAGGGGGTGAGGTCCCGCTCTGCGCCTTCGGAGCTCACCCCTGCAGAAGGGGTGAGGTCCGGCAACGGAGCTCATCCTTGCGGAGGGCGTGAGGTCCGGCACTACGCCTCAAGAGCTCGCCCCTACGGAGGGGGTGAGGTCCGACGCTGCGCACGAGTAGGAAACAGTAATCCTGCTCAGAGGTCCTCCCTTCTATGTCTCCTAGTCTTATTGGCTTACAGTCCTGGACCGGTATACGGGGCTTGAGCAATCCAGTGCACTCGGTACCGGAGGCCCGACTCCCTCCTTGGTCAGGGTTAACCGTCCGACCCCTAGTACTTAGACCGTAGCACTGGGGAGGCAGAGTGCGCACACTTTGGGTGCAGGACCAGGCAAAACACGCTCTTGGACCTCCCGCTATGGCATAGGTCTTTTCCTTGAGGAGACCAACTGGCGTCACAATACCCTAACAGGGGGAGGTCCGAGAGGCCACACGGCCTTTGGCAGGATGGCAAATGCCGACTAGGCATGAAAGTGGGAAAGGAGAGCCGAGTATACAATGAACGTACACTGTCTTAAGCATGGGAAGGTGATCATAAAAATTAATGTGTAATTTAAATGAACACATAAATAAGCGTGGTAGGACAGGGTTCCTTTCATTCATATAAGTCCATAGGAGGAAAACAGGCCGTACATGGAGGCAACGACCCGCCCCATTGTGAAGGGGGGCAGGGCCTACGCACTTAGGGTACAGGACCAGGCTAAGCTGGACGTAGTCTTGGACCACCTTCTGGGGCTTAGCTGCTCTGAGCGCTGCTTCTCGTCTCTATGGATCTGTTACAGAAAGAATAATCCTGTCCTACCACTGTTCTAAGGGTAAAACTTACGGAGGTAGCGTCGGAGCGCCTGCCTTGAGCTCCCATGCACGGATCTCTGGTGGTAGCGCCGAAGCGCCTGCCGGTACCGTGCGCTTCGGAGCGTTGCTTGCCATATTGCCTCGTCGACGAGGCCGATGTCCTCACGCAGGAGCTGGTCCTACGTGACTTTGTCGTATGCTCGGACATTGGGGGTCCTCATGGTGATCTCCGAGGGAAGCACGACTTCGGCCCCGCATACCATGAAGAAGGGTGTTTCCCGTGGCCCGGCTCTGGGATGTCCGGCTGGCGCCCGACGTAGAGGAACCAAAATCCCCTAACGGCTCTAGGGAAGGACCCCAGGATGTGCAGCGTCTGCACCGGTGTGTGGATTTGCTTGGCATGGAACTGGCACACCTTGCATCTCTTAACCGACTTGATGACGTCCAGGAGGCTGTCGGCCAGTAGAAGACATGCCGGAAGGCTTTACCGACCAGCGTACGGGAAGATGTGCGTTTCCCGCACTCGCCTCAGTGGATTACTGCGAGCAGGTTGCATCCTTTCTCTTGGGTTATGCACCGTAATAGGATGCCGTTGGTGAAAGTGCATCTAGGCATCCCTTGTGGGTTTTTGTTGATTTATGACAAACAAATGAGACCCTAACAAAATTGTTGAGATGAGCGCAGGTTCTTAAAAGAAATTAGGAAGAAAGCGCAAAAAGAAAGGAGAAGGAGGATCTAAATTGATAAGAGCTCAGGAGCTGAAAAGATTAGATTATTTAGTATAGAGTGTGTGGGAGAAACACACCTGTCGGTACCTGAGATATGGGGTACCCCCGCGCATAGGGTAAAATGCCTAAGGAACTCGCCCTTCTCCGCAGGGAGAGCTCCGAAGGCGCCACGCGTCCGGCGGGGCCGGACCTCCCTCTCCTCAGAGGAGAGCTCCGGGCCCGCCACGTGGCATACAGATGCCGGACCTCCCCCTCCGCGGGAGAGAGGTCCGAAGGCGCCACGCGTCCAGCGAGGCCGGACCTCCCTCTCCTCAGAGGAGAGCTCCGGGCCCGCCACATGGCATACAGAAGCCGGACCTCCCCCTCCGCGGGAGAGAGGTCCGGAGGCTCCACGTGCCCCGCGGAACGGGCCCTCCTCTCCTCTGAGAAGGGCTCCGGGCCCGCCACGTGGCAGCAGAACGGTACTGCCTGCCTCCGAGCGATAGGCAGCGGGCGTAAAGACGCCCCATACCTTGCCCGTACAAGGTATTCAAGGCCCGCGTCTTCCCGAGACGCGAAGACGCGGAGCACACTTCTGTCAGGTGCCGTTGCGCCCAGTCGCATCACAGACTGGCGCGCGGTGTCAGAACCTGCCAGCCAATAAACACCGCGACAAGACATCCCATGCCGCCTGCGCCGTCATCAACCACTACGACTAGCATGCGGCATGGGCAGGGCGGCAAGATGAAGACTCAGAAGCCTTCGACCAGAGGCAACTACCGGCATAACTGCAGATACGGTAGATGATAGACAATCTTCCCGGGACCACCTGTCGGGTCCCGGCCCCCCTTGTAAGCTGCCCGAGTCTTGGACTATAAAAGGCTCGGGTAGGCGTCGATAGCAAGGGTTCGCACTTTGCAACTCATACGCTAGCCATACTCTCTCAAGCTGTAACTCACCCCCAAGCTCAGGACTCCGGCCCTGAGCAGCAAGCAATACAGCGAGCTCCATAGCTCGCCGTGGACGTAGGGTTTTACGCTCCGGCGGCCTGAACCACTTAAAACTCGTCGTGTCAAGCTCTTACTAACTCGTCCGCCCGTGCAAGCTCTCCGCTAGGGACTAGCCCCACCGAAAAAAGAACCTCCGCGGGCTGCCCAGTGCAGGCCCAGGGGAAGTGTCGACTGAACACTTCGACATTTGACGCGCCAGGTAGGGGGGCTTTTCTCCTAGCGCGACGCGTTTCCGCCGACGAAGATGACCAAGCTTCCTTCAGCGGCGAACTCTCCCCCTCGCCTCTGCGGCAAACCGCGACCAGGAGGGAGTACATGTCGACACACTCGGGATGGAGTGTGTCGGTACAAGCTGGGAGCCAGCAACCGGCTCTGGCAGCGCCGACCCCGACAATGCAGGCTCCAACCAGCTTCAAGTCTTCAGTAGCGCTGGGCGTACCCAGTGGGGGTGTGCTAGCTGCAGCGAGAGCGCTACTGTACAATCCGCCCGCTGGGGACGCGCCTCAGGCAGCGACCCGACTGTGGATCCGCGAGGTAGACTGTCTCGTCGTCGCCGCCGCAAACCCTCGACTTTGGCGGGGACGACGCTCTGGCCAACCGGTCATGTCGCTGATGCGCGCACCATTGGTTGACGAGCAGACGGCAGACTCCAGCTCTACCAGGCCCCAATCTACAGATCTGAGGACAGAGATGGAGCGGTGTCGCCTAGGTCAAGATGCCCGGGTATACCTCGAGCGGCGCTGAGAAAGGCGTCGCCACCAAGAGGCTGACGACAGCATGACGTCGGCCTCGACCCAGCCTGAAGAGCAGACCTTTGCCACGCGATCTCTGCCCCAGGCCTGCGCCGTGCAGAATATGCCACAGTCATATGTCCTGCATATGGCGCCCCCGGCCTATGGTGCAGCCTTGCCCATATCGGGGCACGCGGTGCTCAGTGCGAACCAAGCGTTCGCGGCACCAGAACCTGCGGCGATAGAAGTAGGGTGTGCTGCCCTCGCGCCCCACCTTCGCGTCGCAAAGTGGCCGCGCAAGTTTCGGCCGCACCTGCCCGAGAAGTACGACGGCAGCGTCAACCCGGCGGGGTTCCTCCAGATCTACTCCACTGTCGTACTTGCCGCAGGAGGGAATGAAGCCGTCATGGCCAATTACTTCCCTGTCGCCTTGACTGGCCCAGCTCGGTCTTGGCTCATGAACCTCCCTCAGGGTTCCGTAACTTCCTGGGGAGAGCTTTGCCGACAGTTCATAGCCAACTTCGGCAGTTTCTACACCCGGCCTGGCACGGAGCTCGACCTCCACGCCATCCAGCAACAGCCTGGGGAGTCGCTGCGCTCTTTCATCCAGCGGTTCTCCCAGGTGCGGAACACCATCCCACACATTCAAAATGCTTCTGTGGTGGTGACGTTCCGGCAAGGCGTCCGAGACAAGAAGATGCTTGAGAAACTCGCGACCAGGGAGGTCCGCGATGCCTCAGAGCTCTTCAGCTTGGCGGACAAGTGCGCCAGAGCAGCCGAAGGATGAAACTGGCACTCACAGCCGTCCTCCGAGTCAGGAGGGCTGCCCGGATCTGGTCCTACTCCCTATGGAGGCAGCAGGAAGACCAAGAGCCGAGGCAGAAGCAAGATAAGATCACCGGCCGCGACCCCAGTCGTCACTGTAGCGACGCTCATTGGGGCTCGGGGGCCGCGCCCCGACAAGAGGCAGCGAAGGTCACCGATCCCGGAAGATAGCCACGACAATATGTGCCCCGTGCATGGCAGCTGTCGCCACACTACTGCCGAGTGCCGGGAGATCCGAAGGCTCGCAGAGCGCTTCCGCAAGGGGAAGCGGCAGCGGGCTGATGCCCTGCCATTCCGTCCAAAGGAAGACGAACAGAGGGTGGATGTTCCAGACAACATCGACCACCCAGAGGAGATCCAGGAGCCTCAGCGTGTCATGAAGGCGGCACGCAATCATGAGGACTCCAGCTCTAGTGACGATGAGCGTCGGAAGAAGCTCTACGTCATATACGGCGGGTCCGCCGACCCCTCGTCCCAAAGCGCAGTCAAGACTCTGCGCCGAGCGGTAGCGTCGGTGGCGCCACTCCCAAGTGCTGCACCGCACCTTAAGTTAATGGGGACCCCCATCAGCTTTGACGCCACCGACTGCCCCAGGAACATGGCTGGGGCCGGCCAACTGCCGCTCCTGGTAGCCCCTACCATCGCCAACGTGAGAATGTACCACGTTTTGGTAGATGGAGGAGCTGGGTTGAACCTCATCAGCCGTGCAGCTTTCCAGAAGCTGCAGGTCCCGATGGCCAAGCTCACCCCGTCGAGCCTGTTCTCAGGGGTAGGGCCGGGACAGGTTATCCCCTACGGCAACATTAGCCTCCCGGTGACCTTCGGGGCTCCGGACAGCTATCGAACAGAGTACATTCTGTTCGACGTAGCGGAGATAGACCTCACCTTCAACGCCATAATTGGCAGGCCAGCCCTGTACCGGTTCATGGCTGTAGCCCACTACGGCTACCTCGTGCTGAAGATGCCAACACCGACGGGCGTTCTCAGGATTCGTGGGGACCGCACTGCTGCAGTGTCGGCCCTGGAGAAGCTCCAAGCGCTCGCAACAGCTGGGGCATCAGCCCCTGGCAATACGGAGCCGGACAAGCTCCGCCCGAGCGCACGTCACCGTGCTTCCGCCACAGCACCCCGAGTGCAACCTCTCGATGAGGGCGGCGTCCCCTTAAAGGTCGTCCAAGTCGGCGTCGAAGCTACCCAGACCACTCGGGTAGCCGGGGGCCTGGATAGCAAATAGGAAGGCGCGCTCGTCACCTTCCTCCGGCACAACGTCGACGTGTTTGCATGGCAGCCGTCACAGATGCCGGGGATCCCCAGGGAGGTGATCGAGCACCACTTGAAAGTCTTCCCCGACACCCGACCGGTTCAACAGAAGCCCCGCAAGCAGTCCATCGAGCGGCAAAACTTCATACGTGAAGAAGTCAAGAAGCTGCTGGACGCTGGCTTCATACGGGAGGTCAACCACCCCCGGTGGTTGGCGAACCCCGTCGTTGTCCCGAAGGCCGGTGGGAAGCTCCGGATGTGCATCGACTACACCAGTCTCAATAAGGCATGTCCCAAAGATCCATTCCCTCTCCCTAGAATAGATCAAATAGTAGACTCAACGTCAGGCTGTGATATGCTGTGCTTCCTAGACGCCTACTCGGGTTTCCATCAGATCCCCATGTCTAGGGAGGACGAGGAGCACACCTCCTTCATCACAGTAGACGACCTTTATTGCTATGTGTCTATGCCTTACGGCCTAAAGAATGCACTCCCCACCTTTGTGCGGGCAATGCACAAAACCTTTGGGGAGTTAATAAGAGACCTAGTTGAGGTGTACGTCGATGACATAGTTGTCAAGGTCAAGCAGGGTTCATCCTTGCTAGATAAACTAGCTCTAGTCTTTGACAAGTTGCGCTCTACGCGCACCAAGCTGAACCCAGATAAATGTGTGTTCGGCGTGTCCTCTGGGAAGCTCTTAGGGTTCCTAGTCTCGCACCGAGGGATTGAGGCCAACCCAGAGAAGATCAAGGCCATCGACTTGATGCGGCCCCCTGCCCGCGTCAAGGATGTTCAGAGACTCACGGGGTGTCTAGCCGCGCTGAGTCGGTTTATACCGAGGCTAGCAGAGCGGGCACTCCCTTTCTTTAAGCTCCTACGCAAGTCAGGCCCTTTTGCCTGGACTGACGAAGCAGAAGAGGCTTTCCAGGAGTTGAAGCGACTCCTGACGACTCTACCTATCATGGTAGCCCCTAAGCCCGGGGAGCACTTGCTGCTCTACATTGCGGCGACAACAGAAGTGGTGAGTATGGTCCTTGTCGCGGAGCGGCCAGACCCCTCACCCTCGCAACCTGCTCCGATAGCAGAAGACAGACGCCAGGAGGCCCCGCAGGGCCAAGACGGTCTCCCGGACCCCCCGGAGGTCTAGGTCGACCTCCCGGAGGCCCAGGACGGTCTCCCGGACCCCCAAGATAAATCTCCAGGGGCCAATTGGGATCTCTCGGAGGTCCCTCAAGACCCCCCGGAGCTCCCGGATAATCAAGATAGCTTAAGGGCCTCCGGGTCCCAGTTCCCGGAGGCCCCCGTGGGTCCACTCACCTCCAGCGGGCCGGGGCCAATGGACGAGGACCTCCCAAGCCTAAGAGAGAGGGTTCAAACCATACAGAGGCCTGTCTACTACATCAGCGAAGTACTTCATGATGCCAAGACAAGGTACCTAGAAGTCCACAAGCTGCTGTATGCGGTGCTCGTGGCCTCCAGGAAGCTCCGCCATTACTTCCAGGCCCACCGGGTCTTGGTAGTCACCTCGTATCCGCCGAAGACAATTCTTCACAGCCCCCATGCGACTGGCAACGTTGCTAAATGGGCGGCGGAGCTGGCGGACTTTGAGCTGGACTTCCTCCCACGCCATGCAGTCAAGAGCCAAGCACTAGCTGACTTTGTGGCGGAGTGGACACCAACGAAGACTGACCCAGGGGGCCATGAAGGCGGTGAGCCAGAGCACCAAGCTCCGGTCTTCACCGAACCCCACTGGACACTTTTCTTCGACGACTCCTCGCGAAAGAAGGGGGCCGGTGCCGGCGTACTGCTCCTCATGCCGTCGGGGGAACAGTTTGGGTATATGGTGCGTCTAAATTTCAAGGCAACCAACAACATGGCGGAGTATGAAGCACTCATCTTTGGCCTGCAGACAGCCCTGTCTTTAGGCGCTCGCCAGTTGTTGGCACAGGGCGACTCCCAACTGGTCATCAAGCAAGTCAAGGGCGAATGCTCCTGCAATGACCCGCAGCTAGCTGCGTATCTGCTTCACGTGCAGATGTTGGAGAAAGAATTCCTCGCCTTGGACCTGCATCACGTACCACGCGCTGGTAATGCCGCAGCTGACAACCTTTCAACGAAGGCTTCCACCGGAGCCCCCGCGCCCAAAGGAGTTTTTGAGAGGACGTTGCTGCGGCCTACAGCCCGGCCCGCCGAGCCGGGCGAAGGGGGCTTGACCAGCACCTCGAAGCTGGCGGTCCCGGCGGCCCTACAGCCATGGATGCCGCCAAGGATCGTAAGCGTCACTGGGGACTCCGTGCAACCCAGTGCTCAAGATCCGGAAGCTCAAGTCAGACCCGATGCATGGATCACGGAGATCCGGGACTACTTGAAGGACAATATCCTCCCTGATGAATATGCAACCGCTGAACGGATTGTGCGTATGGCTAAGAGGTACGCGCTGGTAGAGGGGGATCTCTACCGGTGTGGCGCCAACCACATCCTATTGCGGTGCATAACCCAGGGGGAAGGCTGCGACTTGCTCGCTGATATCCATGGAGGCAAATGTGGAAGTCATTCTTCCTCACGCACGCTTGTCGGTAAAGCCTTCCGGCATGGCTTCTACTGGCCGACTGCACTCCAGGATGCCGTCAAGCTGGTCGAGAGCTGCAAGGCGTGCCAGTTCCACGCCAAGCAGATCCATACACCGGCTCAGGCGGTACAGATGATCCTGCCCTCGTGGCCATTTGCCGTATGGGGGCTGGACATCCTGGGACCATTTCCCAGAACCGTCAGGGGATTCCGGTACCTCTATGTTGCCATCGACAAGTTCACCAAGTGGCCGGAAGCTACACTAGTTGTCACCATCAACAAACAATCCGCAGTAAAGTTCATCAAGTCTATTGTATGCCGGTTCGGGGTCCCAAACAGAATCATCACCGACAACGGGACCCAGTTCACCAGCGCAGCATTCCAAGACTACTGCGAGGACCTTGGTATTGAGGTGTGCTATGCCTCTGTCGCCCACCCGAGGAGCAATGGGCAAGTTGAGAGGGCCAATGTGGAGATTCTCCGGGGCCTTAAGATTCGCACCTTCGCCAGCCTGAAGAAACATGGTGCCAATTGGGTAGATGAGCTTCCGAGCACACTATGGGCTAACCGGACATCCTAGAGCCGGGCCACCGGGGAGACACCCTTCTTCATAGTGTATGGGGCTGAAGCTGTACTTCCCCCAGAAATCACCATGAAGTCTCACCGTGTCCGGGCTTACGACGAAGCCACGCAGGACAACCTCCGGCGTGGAGAAATCGACCTCGTCGACAAGGTTCGATTACATGCGGCACTCCGTAACGCGCGGTACAGACAAGCGCTTCGGCGCTACCACCAGAGGCCTGTGCGTGCCCGGGAGCTGCAGGAAGGTGACCTGGTGTTGCGGCGCATACTTTCTCGCGAAGGGGCCCACAAACTCTCCCCTAGTTGGGAAGGCCCCTTCCGAGTCGCGAAAGTATGCCGCCCCGGGTGTGTGCGCCTTTCCACCGAGGATGGGGACCTGCTCCCGAACCCTTGGAACATAGAACACCTCCGTAAGTTCTACCCCTAGAGCAAAAATAGGACAGTACTTTCTTTTCGTAATAAACTCCATAGAGTCCAGGAGCAGCGCTCGGAGCAGCTAAGCCCCACGGGACGGTACAGGACTACGTTCAGCTTTGCCTGGTTCCGACTCCAAGCGCATAGAGTCTTGAATCCCCTCTTAATGGGGCGGGTCGTGGGCTCCATGTTTAGCCTGCCTTCCTCCTGTGGAAAGTTGTGCGAAAAGAAATTTGCTCTACTTTGCTCTTTCCTCGTACTCATTTAAATTGTGTATTAAGTTTTTTAACCACCCTTGCAGTGCATGGTTGCCATGTGCTCAGCTCCCCCTCTCTACAGTCCCCAAGCACCAAGCATATGGTTAGGGGCTATAAGTCAAATAAGACTATGAGATAAGGGAGGGGGAGCCCCCAAGGAGAATTACGTTTCCTCTACCTGTGTGCAGGGCTTCCAGGCTATGGCGACAGGGACTACATAAAGCGGGGGGAAAGGAGCTGTCAGCAGCACCGGCCCAGGACTGGAAGGACCGGGCCCCGCCCCTTTGGCAGGGGCGAGGCCCGAAGGCCCCACGTGTCCAGCGGGCCCGGAGCACTCCCTGAGGAGGGCTCCGGGCTCGCCACGTGGCAGGCGGAAACCGGACCTCCCCCCCTCTCGGTGGGAGGGCTCCGAAAGCCCTACATGTCCAAAATGGCCGGAGCTCCCGCCTCTTAAGGAGGGGGTCCGGACCCGCCACGTGGCAGGCAGATTTGGAGCTCCCCAAAGGGCGAGATCCGGAGACCCTCGGGGGCCCCTAACGCGGTTAGGACCCGGGGAGGGTGACTATGAAGAGCTCTGAGATTGGAGATGGCCTCTGAAGTAACTTGCGGAGCTAAGGACTCAGACAGGCGAAACCGAGAAGGAGCATCACGATCACAAATATCTTAAAAGAGTCAAACTATGCAAGGCTCCATGAGCTGGACTACAGACTCGATAAAAAGAAAGAAACAAGTCCCAAGGGTCTCCTGACACGACCAGAATCCAGAAGTTGCAAGAACGGCCGCATCACCAGGCTTCAGCTCTGGCGGAACTCTCTCGCTCTATGACCCGAGCGCAGGAATTGCCTCCCTCATCACCGGCGCAAAAACCGGTGACACCACAGGAGCTCCTGAGGCCCCCTCCGCAGTATTCAGCGGTCTTCCTGGAGACTCTGCCGTCTGGGATCCTCCATGGTCCATCGGCGGTTTCCTTCTCCCGAAGTTCCCTCATCATCGGCGCAAAAGCCGGTGTCGTCAAGGGTGCCCCTGGAGCCCCCATCCCTCATCACCTGCGCAAAAGCTGGAGTCATCAAGGGTGCTCCTGAGCCCCCCCCTCCGCAGCTTCAGCGGTCTTCTCGGAGACTCTGCCGCCTAGGATTCTTCTCGGTGCTTCAGCGGTTCCTTTGAAGACTCCACCACCTGGGAAGGGACGCAACGCCAAGGAGCTTTCTGCCTGCTGTCACCAAGGAAGGGCTCCGTCGGGAGGACAAACCAGAGACCCCTTGGCGGCGCCACCCTCAGAGGCAGGGCAGGCAGGCTCCCTGAGTCCCAGGCTTGGTGCAGACTCCATCGCTGGGGGGAACCGAGAGCAATTCTTCTCCCATAAGGCGGGTTAAGAGCCATGGAAGAAGACAAGACTGCAGAGACCCGAGGGAGGTGCAGGGGCTGGAAGCCTTATAAGGGGAGCGTACCCGCATGAGGGTTTCATTTCACACCTTCCCGGGTGCAATCCCAAGCGATTTGGAACCCTTCGAATACACCGCACCGGCAACCGCTCCGGCTCCTAGACCGAGTGCAAATGACGGGTGGACCCAAGCCGCCCAACTGAAGCGGTGGGTCAAGGAGTCAGTCTCGATGAGCCGGCAAGGCACTTCGGCGGTTCCCGAAGAAAGCGCCGCAACGTGCAGAAGTGGCAGTCTTGGGAACCGCCGCAGTAAAAACAACCATCAATTGAGCGCACGCTCCCACGATCCCGCGGTCGTTCGTGCTCTGGCAGCGGTCAATTCGGGACTTAGAGAAAGTGCGCAGATCGGAAGAGACGGAGGTCCCACCTCGGGCTCGCTATCTCCCCCTAGATGGGCCCGGGGGCCACTGTCGGTACCTGAGATATGGGGTACCCCCGCGCACAGGGTAAAATGCCTAAGGAACTCGCCCTTCTCCGCAGGGAGAGCTCCAAAGGCGCCACGCGTCCGGTGGGGCCGGACCTCCCTCTCCTCAGAGGAGAGCTCCGGGCCCGCCACGTGGCATACAGAAGCCGGACCTCCCCCTCCGCGGGAGAGAGGTCCGAAGGCGCCACGCGTCCAGCGAGGCCGGACCTCCCTCTCCTCAGAGGAGAGCTCCGGGCCCGCCACGTGGCATACAGAAGCCGGACCTCCCCCTCCGCGGGAGAGAGGTCCGGAGGCTCCACGTGCCCCGCGGAACGGGCCCTCCTCTCCTCTGAGAAGGGCTTCGGGCCTGCCACGTGGCAGCAGAACGGTACTGCCTGCCCCCGAGCGATAGGCAGCGGGCGTAAAGACGCCCCATACCTTGCCCGTACAAGGTATTCAAGGCCCGCGTCTTCCCGAGACGCGGAGACGCGGAGCACGCTTCTGTCAGGTGCTGTTGCGCCCAGTCGCATCACAGACTGGCGCGCGGTGTCAGAACCTGCCAGCCAATAAACACCGCGACAAGACATCCCATGCCGCCTGCGCCGTCATCAACCACTACGACTAGCATGCGGCATGGGCAGGGCGGCAAGATGAAGACTCAGAAGCCTTCGACCAGAGGCAACTACCGGCATAACTGCAGATACGGTAGATGATAGACAATCTTCCCGGGACCACCTGTCGGGTCCCGGCCCCCCTTGTAAGCTGCCCGAGTCTTGGACTATAAAAGGCTCGGGTAGGCGTCGATTGCAAGGGTTCGCACTTTGCAACTCATACGCTAGCCATACTCTCTCAAGCTGTAACTCACCCCCAAGCTCAGGACTCCGGCCCTGAGCAGCAAGCAATACAGCGAGCTCCATAGCTCGCCGTGGACTTAGGGTTTTACGCTCCGGCGGCCTGAACCACGTAAAACTCGCCGTGTCAAGCTCTTACTAACTCGTCCAGCTGCGCAAGCTCTCCGCTAGGGACTAGCCCCACCGAAAAAAGAACCTCCGCGGGCTGCCCAGTGTAGGCCCGGTGGAAGTGTCGACTGAACACTTCGACAACACCCCAAGAGCTCAAGTGAAAGAAAATCACACTAACTGCACAAAATCAGCATGTGCGGACTAGTCCGATATCAACCAGACTAGTCTGATTTTCTTTCTGACCTGAAAACGGACTAGCCCGATATGGACCGTACTAGTCCAATTTTGTCTCTGGATAGACAATGGACTAGTCCGCACTCCTACGGACTAGTCCGATATCTCACAACACTTAGGGTTTTCTACACACCGCACACCAGAAGAAGACAAAAGACAACAAGCCTCAACCAAAGAAAATGTTGAAGATGAAGAAGCAATATGACCAAGCACATCTAGGGAAGGAGTGGGACTCCAATGATGAATCCTCATTCGAAGAAGAATAAGAGATGGCCACCATAGCCATAAAGAAGACTACCAAGAAATCCACTCTCTTCCCATCCATGGTCGCATGGAAGGACACCGATAACACTTGTCTAATAGAAAAGGAAGGTAAACGAAAGGTACCAACTAAATATTCCTTCTCGCATTCTTTTACTAGTGATAGTGATAATTCTAGTGAGGATGATGGCAGTGATGAAAATGATTCTATGCTTAGAGGTTTAGATAAAAGGACAGCTACTAAGATGAAATTCCTATTTGATAAGCTTGTTGATATGGAGAAGTTAGTCAATCATCACGAAGATATGATCATCTTCCAAAAGGAGGAATATCTTGAGATTGAAAAGCTTCTTGAATTTAAAAACGAACAAAATAAATCACTAGAGCTTGAGTTAGCTTCAAACAAGGAAGCTTGCTTGAAGTTAAAAGACTCAAACACAATCATCAAGGATGAACTCGCTAACTTAACCAAAGTTAACGAGATCCTTAAGGTACAAGTTGAGTCACTCAAGCAAAATGGTTCTTCATCAACTTCTAGCTCACCTTCTCAACATATAAAATCTAAAACTAGTGTTACTTGTGCTTGTGCCAAAAGTGACACTAACTTGAAGAAAAAGCCAAACTTCACAAAGGACAAGCAATCTTCTTAAAGTGACATATTTGACAAGGAGAAGATCAAGTATGCACGCAGTGCATACTCGGTCACAAGACCTCCTAATGTCAAATATGGCATTGGATATTCTAATGGTGAAAAGCAAAACGCTAGAAGCCAAAAGAATAACAAGGGGTGCATTGCGTTTGTCAAGGGAAACCCTTCTCAAGTTGGAAAACTTAATAATGTTGATAAATCTAACACTGTGAACACATATGAACAACAACTTCTATTTAGAACTTTTGATACTTCATATATACTTATGAAAAATAATCTTGGAAGAGTTTATGCTAAATATGTTGGGCCACGTCATGGGAACACCAAGTCTCATGTGTGGGTGCCCAAATCACTTGTGACTAACCTCAAAGGACCCAAGCAAGCTTGGGTACCTAAGACCAAGGCATAAATTATTTTTGCAGACTTATACATCCGGTGGAGCAAAATGTGTGCTAGATAGTGAGCACCAATCACATGACCGGAGAGAGTAGAATGTTTGTGGAATATGATGAAAATGAAGATCCAAGCGAAGAAATTTACTTTGGTGATAATAGTCAAGGAAGAGTGCTTGGTACTGGTAAAATTACAATTTCATCACAACATACTCTCTCTCATGTTTTACACACTACTCTTTGGATTATAACCTTTTGTCCATATCCCAATTATGTGACAAGGGTTATAATTGCTTATTCACTAATGAGGGTGTGACTGTCTTTAAAGGAGTGATAATTCAATTGCATTCAAGGGTGTGTTGAACGAAAAACTTTATCTGGTTGACTTCAATAAAGATAAAGCCGAACTTGACACATGCTTGATTGCAAAGACCAACATGGGTTGGCTGTGGCATAGACGGCTAGCACATGTTGGTATGAGGAATCTTCAAAAACTCCTCAAAGGTGATTACATCCGAGGTTTAAAGGGTGTTTTTTTTGAGAAAGACATGCCGTGTAGAGCGTACCAAGCAGGGAAGCAAGTAGGAACACCCCATCCCGCGAAGAATGTCATGACTACAACAAGACCGCTTGAGCTCCTCCACATGGATCTATTTGGTCCAATTGCTTACATAAGCATCGGCGGTAACAAATACGGTAGTCATTGTTGATGATTTTTCACGCTTCACATGGGTTTTCTTTTTGCATGATAAGACAAAAACTCAAGGAACCCTCAAGAAGTTCATCAAGCGTGACCAAAATGAATTCTCATTGAAGATCAAGAATATACGAAGTGACGATGGGACAAAATTCAAGAACGCCCAAGTTGAGGCGCATCTAGATGAAGAAGGAATAAAGCACAAATTTTCAGCACCATATACTCCTCAACAAAATGGAGTAGCCGAAAGGAATAACAAAACTCTCATTGAGATGACGAGGACATGCTCGATGAATACAAGACTTCGGACAGGTTTTGGGCTGAAGCGGTTAACACCGCTTGTCACGCCATAAACCGACTATATCTTCATCGGTTACTCAAGAAAAATTCATATGAACTACTCACGGGTAACAAGCCAAACATTTCATATTTTCAAATTTTTGGTTCAAAATGTTATATTTTAAATAAGAAGCCAAGGGCTTCGAAGTCCGATGAAGGTTTCTTACCTGCCTATGATTCGAACTCATACGCTTATCGTGTCTTCAACAAAACTTCCGAACTTGTTGAAGTAGCACGTGACGTAGTGTTCGATGAAACTAACGACTCTCAAGAAGAGCTAGTTGATCAGTGTGTGCTACATCAAGAAGAAGCTCCATGTCAAGCATTGAGAAGAATGGCATTGGAAAATGTTCGACCATAAGTGCCAACTTCAAATGCAAATGAAGAAAATGAACCACAGATGCAGGAAAATGATCAAGGGGGAGCTTCCATACAATATCAACCTCAAGAAAATCAAGAAGACCAAAACATCAATGAGGGCAACTATCCAGGGGGGAGAAGAATATGATAATGAAGATTCAAGACCACAAGTGCCACATCCAAGAGTACACCAAGGCATTCAAAGAGATTACCCCGTTGACAACATAATCAGTGACATCCGAAAGGGAGTAAAAACTCGATCTCGCATAACTAATTTTGTGAACACTATTCCTTTGTATCTTCTTTGGAACCATACAGGGTTGAGGATGCATTAAAAAATCTGGATTGGGTGATGGCGATGTAAAAAGAATTGAACAACTTCAAAAGGATCACAGTGTGGGAGCTTGTTGAAAGACCCAAGTACAACGTTGTCGGCACTAAATTGGTCTTCCACGACAAGCAAGACGAACATGGAGTGGTAACAAGGAACAAGCCACAACTTGTGGCAAAAAGGTACTCACAAGTCGAGGGTTTGGATTTCGATGAGACTTTTGCTCCCGTAGCTAGGATTGAATCGATTCGTATATTACTTGCATATGCTACTCACCATGATTTCAAACTTTATCAAATGGATGTGAAAAGCGCCTTTCTCAACGGACCGATCAAGGAGGAGGTGTACGTGGAGCAACCACCCAGTTTTGAAGATCAAGAGCGCCCCGACTATGTGTTCAAACTGCATAAGGCTCTCTATGGCCTCAAACAAGCTCCTAGAGCTTGGTATGAGTGCCTTAGAGATTTTTTGATTGAAAATGACTTCAAGATTGGAAAAACTAATTACACCTTGTTCACTATACACTTTGATGATGATCTCTTCATTTGCCAAATCTATGTTGATGATATTATATTTGGTTCAACTAACAAATCCTTTTGTCAAGAATTTAGTAAGATTATGACAGATAGATTCGAGATGTCCATGATGGGAGAGTTGAGGTACTTCTTGGGATTCCAAGTGAAGCAACAAAAGGATGGGACGTTCATAAGCGAAACAAAGTACACTCAAGACATTCTCAAGAAGTTTGGAATGGACAAAGCAAAGTCCATAAAGACTCCCATAGCGACAAATGGACACTTGGATCTAAATGAAGACGAACCAAATGTGGATCAAAAGGTATATCGTTCCATGATTGGCTCCTTACTCTATTTATGTGCATCTAGGCCTGATATCATGTTGAGTGTATGATTGTGTGCAAGGTTTCAAGTCAATCCTAAGGAATGTCATTTGACAACCGTTAAAAGTATCTTGAGATATTTAGTTCATACACCCAAACTAGGCCTTTGGTATCCCAAAGGTTCAAAATTCAATTTCATTGGATACTCCGATGCAGATTATGCCGGATGCAAGGTAGATAGAAAAAGTACTTCCGGTACTTACCAATTCCTAGGTAGATCCCTAATTCTTTGTCCTCCAAGAAACAAAATTCAATTGCCCTATCCACAGCCGAAGTGGAGTATGTTGCAGCCGGGAGTTGTTGTGCACAACTCCTTTGGATGCGACAAACTCTAAGGGATTACGGTTACAATATAAGCCGCATTCCACTCCTTTGTGACAATGAGAGTGCAATTAAAATTGCGCATAACCCTGTTGAGCACTCTAGAACCAAACACATAGATATCTGGCATCATTTTTTGAGAGATCACTCAATGAAAGGAGACATAGCCATTTCCCATATCAACACTGAAAACACAACTAGCTGATATCTTTACCAAGCCACTTGATGAAAAACACTTTTGTGAGCTCCGAAATGAACAAAATATCCTTGATGCTCGGAACATGGCTTGAGAACTTGCATACCTGTATGCCATCCTCAAAATCATGTTAATTATGTTGAAAAATCATCTCTCTCTATTTTTCTCCTAAAAACTATGTTAGTTACTTGATCTTGGTGAATCATGGTCATAGCTTGAACGTTGTATGTTTACTGATCATATTCATCAAGAATATCTGTGTGCCTTTGTCCCTTATTCCTTAATAGGAACCTTTGAATATATATATATATATATATATATATATATATATGTGTGTGTGTGTGTGTGTGTGTGTGTGTGTGTGTGTGTGTGTGTGTGTGTGTGTGTTTTGTACACTTCTGTACAAGTGATCACAAACTAGTCCGTGGTCACCCCGGACTAGTCCGCACTAGGTCCATTAGTGCGGACTAGTCCGGACAACCACGGACTAGTCCGATTTTCTCTCTGACTAGAAAATGGACTAGTCCGATATGGTCCGGACTAGTCCGATATTTCGACTCCATAACCCTAAGGCTGGCTCAAACCTAATCTTCTTCATCCTCACAACCCTTCCCACTCTCTCTCTCCTCACTCAAGTGCTCCCAAGGCGGATTTGCAAGTTCTCCATTAAAACCACCCAAATTTTTGTGGGAATCGATCTCCATTGCAAAGGGATCAAAGACCATGGACTAGTCCTCATCAAGAGCACCTTCAACGCCTCAAATCGAAGGATTTGGTAAACTACTCTCCAAACCCTAGAACCTTCAATTTTCTTTGCTCTTGCTCAATTAGCTTAGCTCCTCTAGTCAATATATGCTCTATTGATGTATTCCATGTACCCTAGATCATACTTGCATTCAAGAACGTCAAATTTTGACAAATTAGGGTTTGACCAGCCTCATAACGGACTAGTTCGTTCTTAGGGCGGACAAGTCCGGTGCTCCGGACTAGTCTGACCCTGAACATCAGACTAGTCCGGTATGCCCTGATTCAGAGATTTTGTCAGGGAATACTAGCTTATGTCAATTCAATGCAATCCCTTGTCATCCTTGATTATTCATATCCTTTATACCTTCCTTGTCAGAAATCATGTCGGGATCGAATGAGAGTCTCTACGACTTTGAGACCGAGATGGATCAAGATCAAGATGTGATGTCTCATCCTCTAGAGTATCGCTCCAACAAGCGACAAGAGCGTGCTGCCGAGCCTTCGCTCACCCCACCTAGGGTGCGTCGAAAGGTTACAATCAAGAGACCAGCTTCAAAAGCAAATGTGGCTGGTTCTAGCTCGGCGGCTCAACGCCAAACCAAGGGCAAGGGTAAGGGGCTTTCTTATGGCCCGATTGGTCCCCTCAAGATGACAGCTCCAAGGTAGGGAAATAGGGATCCCTCATAGAAGAAATTCAATGGCAAGGGGAGTGATGTGGCATGGAACCTGAGGAAGGTTGATACCTATAGCTCTGGCAAAAAGGCAGCAGACAATATTTTGGAGCAACTTCCACTCAGACTACTACAGTACCGTGTACCTCCAAATGAAGACTCTAGTGGTCCACAGCCAATGGATCGACTGGACATATTTTGAAAGGAAGAGCCGTGAAGCCTTTGAGGAGGTTATAGAGGCTGCAGAGAGACACGGTCTTAAGGACTTGCTCTCCTTTAGATACAACTAGAATGATGAGATCATTGCCAAGTTCTATGCAACATGCCACTTTGCCCACGATGGAGAATACAAAGTGACTTGGATGACACATGGATCCAAGTACACAATTTCTTATACTGAGTTTGCCAGACTGCTGCATCTTGAGGACACCGGCAATAATGAGATTGTGATTCACAATCTGAGAGTGGTGGAGAAGGACAAGATGGAGTTTCTCTATGATACTCGACTCCCATACAATACCCCCTCAACCAAGAACATGAAGCCCTTCTTCATTGTTCTCAACAGAGTGCTCCGGGTGCTACAAAGGATGGAGATGCCGGGAGTGTCCAAGGTTACTTGAGAACCTTGATGAAAGTAATCAACAGGAGGAGAAGATTTGATATCTTCGATTACATTTGGAATGACATGGTAAACATATCCTGCACACCAAACTGTTCCTGTGGCTATGCACCTTACTTGATGTTGATGATTGAAAAAGTCACACGAATTGAGTTTATGAAGGATGTGGAGCACACTGCTCTAATGCCTCAGAAGCCTCCTCAGGCCTCCCTCCCAACTGCTCCCTCACCTGGATCACCTAAAGAACATCCAGAGAGAGCTCGAGAAGATGCAAGGCCCCCACCCAAGACTAGGGCCTCTCCACACAAAGGTTCCTCTAGTGGGGTTATAAAGTTTTTGGCTGCTATTTTCAGTTCTTGCCGCAAAACTGAGGTGAAGCTTCATAAGATGAACAAGGCAAGAAAAGAAGAAGTGAGATACATCAAGGCCAATGTCAAAGAAATATGCCAAAAACTGGAGATTGAGCCCATTGGATCCCGGTCATCTCAGAGGACTCTGCATCTGATTTTATAGAGCTTCCTCCTCTCTCTCCATCAGAGCGTGCCTACTTTGGCACGACGAGTGGTTCCTCTCCTCCTCTTCCTCAGCCTGATGATGAAGACGAAGAAAGGACCCACAGCGTGGAGTGAGCCGGCGACGACAAGTATATCCCTCCTCTCCTTCTTTTTGGTGCCTTGATGCCAAAGGGGGAGAGATTAGATTGAGGGGGAGTCTTAGGTCGTAGGTCTTTCCTTTCATGTCCTAATTTGCGAAATGAGTTTTGTAAGACTTATACAATTATGCTATCATTATGCTGTTGTAAGACTTGTGCTACCATTATACTTTTAGACATGTAATGTGAAATGATGACTATGTTATGGTTTTGATTAATGATGTATGTTTAAAACTACTATGTAGTATTGAGACTCTTGATGATGTTATGATTATGCTCATTATGATATTCACATCAAAATTATTGCTCATACACATAGTTTTACACCCCACCATAAAGAGTGCACATATGTCTTATGTCTACTTTGCCTATTTTGTCCAAAGCTCATATGTGCACACTTTATGAAAATCTGAATTCTTATTGTCATATTTGTGTGATCTCAATTGGTTGTCATCAATCACCAAAAAGGAGGAGATTGAAAGTGCATCTAGACATCCCTTGTGGGTTTTGGTTGATTTATGACAAACAAATGAGACCCTAACAAAATTGTTGAGATGAGCGCAGGTTCTTATAGGAAATTAGGAAGAAAGCGCAAAAAGAAAGGAGAAGGAGGATCCAAATTGATAAGAGCTCAGGAGCTGAAAAGATTAGATTATTTAGTATAGAGTGTGTGGGAGAAACACACCCCAAGAGCTCAAGTGAAATAAAATCACACTAACTGCACAAAATCAGCATGTGCAGACTAGTTCGATATCAACCGGACTAGTCCGATTTTCTATCTGACCTGAAAACGGACTAGTCCGATATGGACCGGACTAGTCCGATTTTATCTTTGGATAGACAACGGACTAGTCCGCAGTCCTTGGGACTAGTCCGATATCTCACAACACTTAGGGTTTTCTACACACCGCACACCGGACTAGTCTGGAGTCAACCATGGACTAGTCCAGACATAGCAAACCCTAACGTAACCATTAAAAACCCTACTATAAAAAGATGTGTACGGTCATACCAACAGAAAACTTCGACCCCCCTGCGCCGTCACACCTCCCAAGAGCCCAAAATTCACATCTCTCCACACATTACAACCCAAAAAGAATCAAATCTTTGGGGATTAGCAATTGATCAAAGGAGAGACTTGTTCTGCACATCTTGAGCTCTTGGGTTTGATCTCTCGCACACTTTTGTTCGTTAATTGTTCATCTTTTGAGTGTGTTTGGTTTTGTTCATTCATTGTAATTCTTGGGGAGCCCTCAACTTGTGAGAAGGCCCCTTGAACGATTTATTTGCCCTTTGTGATTAGTGGAAGAGAATCGGCCTTCGTGAAGTTGATTCTCAGAATCAGCCTTCGCAAGAAGTGGAATGATCATGAGGTCGTGAAGTTGATTCTCAGAGCATTCATGCCTCGCAACGTGACTCTTTGCTCTATGATTAGAGAAAGCCCCGGGTACCGGAAAATAACCCTAGACGAACTTCTTGGCACGATCATCAACTTTGAGATGATGGAGAAGCAAGCCAAGCATGTCAAGGAAATTGCCGATCTCACCTCAGCAAAGAAGAAAGGAGTTGCTTTGAAGTCAACCTGTAAACCCGTATCAAAAGAAGCCCGTGAAGCTCACGGAGAAGACGATAGTGATGATGAAAGTAGTGATATCAATGAAGAAGACATGATCTTGTTCATGAAGAAGTTAAAGAAAATAATGAGAAGAAGAAAGGGTAGAAGCTTAAACGAAGTAAGACAAAGGGACAAACAAAGACCCAAGATGAGACGTGCGTGCTATAACTGCGGAGAATACGATCACTTCATAGTGGATTGTCCATATGATGAAAACAAGAAGACAAAAGACAACAAGCCTCAACCAAAGAAAATGTTCAAGAAGAAGAATCAATATGGCCAAGCGCATCTAGGGAAGGAGTGGGACTCCAATGATGAATCTTCATCCGAAGAAGAAGAAGAGATGGCCACCATAGCCATGAAGAAGTCTACCAAGAAATCGACTCTCTTCCCATCCATGGGCGCATGGAGGGACACTGACAACACTTGTCTAATGGCAAAGGAAGGTAAACGAAAGGTACCAACTAAATCTTCCTTCTCGCATTCTTTTACTAGTGATAGTGATAATTCTAGTGAGGATGATAGCAGTGACGAAAATAATTATATGCTTAGAGGTTTAGACAAAAGGACAACTGCTAAGATGAAATTTCTATTTGATAAGCTTGTTGATATGGAGAAGTTAGTCAACCGTCAGGAAGATATGATCATCTCCTAAAAGGAGGAATATCTTGAGATTGAGAAGCTTCTTGAACTTATAAAGGAACAAAATAAATCACTAGAGCTTGAGTTAGCTTCAAGCAAGGAAGCTTGCTTGAATTTAAAAGACTCAAACACCATCATCAAGTGTGAACTCGCTAACTTAACCAAAGTTAACGAGATCCTTAAGGAAGGTGTTGTCTTTCAGCACAACCCGTTCAGCAGATGCACATTCATCAGGAAGGATGTTGTCTTTCAAGTAGTCCCGGACCTCCGTGGTCCATGCATCGGGGCTACTTGAGCTTCTGGATATTGGGCGCTGGGTAGCACGGAGTCCGAGTGGCGCATACAATCCTTGGCGGGCACCTTGGCTGTAGGGCCGCCGAGACCGCCAGCTTCGAGGTGCTGGCCTCGCCCCCTTCGCCCAGTTCGGCAGGACGGGCTGTGGGTCACGGCAACGTCCTTTCGAAGGATCCTTCGGGCACCGGGGCTCCGGTGGAGGCCTTCGTTGACAGGTCGTTGGCGACGGTGTTGTCGGCGCGTGGTACATGGCACAAGTCCAAGGCCATGTTGTTGGTTACCTTGAAGTTGAGGCGCACCATGTACCTGAACTGCTCACCCGTTGGCATGAGGAGCAGTACGCCGGCTCCGTCCCCCTGCTTCCGTGAGGAGCCGTCGAAGTAGAGCGTCAAGTGAGTCTCGGTGAAGACCGGTGTCCGGGGCTCCGGTTCTCCACCTTCAGGGCCCCCTGGGTTGCTTGGTCAAGGGTGCAACACTAGCTCCGGGCTGCCCTCCTGCTTCGGAGGCTGGCTGTGAGTGCCAGTTACGCCCTTCTGCTGCTCTGGCGCACTTGTCTGCCAGACTGAAGAGCTCCAAGACGTCTCACACCTCCGTGGTGGCCAACTTCTCGAGCATATTCTTATCCCTAACACCCTATCGGAATGCAACCACAACTGATGCATTCTGAATGTGGGGGATGGTGTTCCGTACCTGAGAGAATCGTTGGATGAAGGAGTGCAGGGATTCCCTAGGTTGTTGTCGCACGGCGTGGAGGTCGAGCTCCGTGCCAAGACGCGTATAGTAGTTGCCAAAGTTCGCCGTGAACTGTTGGTATAGCTCCCCCTAGGAAGTTTGGAACCCTGGGGCAAGTTCATGAATCATGACCGTGTCGTGTCGGTCAAGGCGACGGGGAAGTATTTGGCCATGATGGCCTCATCCCCTCCTGCCGCGAGGATGGCAGTAGAGTAGATCTGCAGGAACAATGCAGGGTTGACGCTTTTGTCGTACTTCTCCGGTAGGTGTGGCCGGAACTTGCGTGGCCACACTGCGAAGCGGAGGTGTGGCGCCAGGGCCGCACATCCCGTCCCTGCTGCTGCAGATCCTGGTGCCGCGAACCCTTGGTCCGCTGCTGGCAAGGTGTACCCCGGCATGAGCAATGGCGCACCATATACCGGGGTGAAAGTGCATCTAGGTAATCCCCATGAGTTTTGGTTGATTGATGACGATAATTAAGATACTAATAAGTTTCTACTGAGTATGAGCACAGGTGTTTATCAAAGAAATGGATATGGAGTCTCTCAAGAAGCAAATGGAAAAGAAGAAGACTTGAAAGAGTAGAAAATAGAATTTTCTATTAATTTTCACATTTTCTAGTTGTGTACAGGGTCCTCTCTTTTAGAGTGCTTGAGAATCATTAGAGAGCTCAAACGAAGGGTAGGAAGTTAGAATCATGAGACAAAGTAGTCATAGATATAAAAAAGGGGGAGACCGGACTTGTCCGGACCATGGGCCGGACTAGTCCGTTCGGACCCGGACTAATCCGTTTTGGACCTGATAAAGAGTCTCTGAGTCAGTTCGGACTTGTCCGTTCAAGGCCGGACTAGTCCGTTGTTGTGTGAGTCTGAGCCGTTATGAGACTAAGTCTCAGAAGGCCGGACTAGTCCACCCGAGAGGCCGGACTAGTACGCTAAGCGGACTAAGCCGCTTAGGTTCGGAGAAGAAGTCTCTGAGTGCCATCGGACTAGTCCGCTCCACAGGCCGGACTAGTCCGATCTTTTCAGACTAGTCCGAATTAGGACGGAACAAAGGTTCCTGTGTGAGCTCGGACTAGTCCGAAGTTGGCTGGACTAGTCCGCAGCTCTAGATTAGAGAGTTTTTTTGACTAAATGTGGTAAGACTGGACTAGTCCGCCCTTGGGGCCGGACTAGTCCGCCCTTACCAGACTAGTCTGTTCTCATACGGAACAAAGGTTCCTGACTAAGATCGGACTAGTCCGCTCTTGGCCGGACTAGTCCGGGGTTTCATGACCGTTTGAGTCCAATGGTCACTAAACTTTAGTTGGTAGCCTTGTGACATGAGTGGTCCCTCAAGAACTGACTAGTCCGGGGTTGGGACCGGACTAACCCCGGACTAGTCCGAACTTTAGTTGGTAACGGCTAAATGCTCGGATTTCTATAAAAGGAGACCCCTCGGCTGAGAATGAAGGAGAGAACAACCTAAGCGCTGAAAACTCATTCCTAGAGCTCTTCTAAGCCTCTTTTCTCACCTTCTAGACCTCTAAGATTGGATCTTAAGGAGTTAGTGGTTTTGTGAGAGGAAAGACGTGGTGATCGACGTTTGAGCTCTCGGTTTGATTCCCTTGCACTCTAACTGTTATTTTGAGTTCTTAACAGTTGTACTTTGAATTCTAGAACTACTTGGTTGGTGTAGGGAGCCTCAAGGTGTGAGTAGCCCCTAAGAGCATTTTATTCACATTTGATTGATAGAGTGAGAGCCCGGGCTTGATCTTGTTGATCGCTCGGTGAGGGAAGGGTTGGAAAAGACCCGGTCCTTGGTGGACTCCTCAACGAGGACGTAGATTCCTGTGTGGAATCGAACCTCGGGATAAATCGTGTCTCTTGGTTCCTTTACTATCTCACTCACTCACTAGAATTACTTGTTAAGCTTTCATTTTGTTAATACCCGTAAATTGTCCTACTATATCGCAAATCTAATCATTCACAACTAATTAGTGATATTATTTGACTACTATATTTTTTCTGCTCAAACAAACTTAAAAGGGAACCTAAAACGCAAACTTATACCTAGACCGGACTAGTCCGCCCTCAGACCGGATTAGTCCGGCCTGCTTCAAGTTTTATCCGCTGTTTGCAATAGTTTTAGGTTTTATTAGCCTATTCACCCCCCTCTAGGCAACTTTCAATTGGTATCAGAGTCTAACTCTCCACAAAAGCTTAACCGCTTGGAGAGGAGATGGGGGACAAGGTCGGTAGCCAAATTGATCTCAACAAGGGAAAAGGAGCAAGTACGAGCAACTTTGAAGAACAAGGTTCTAACCCGCCTCCAGTGGTTACTCCTCCAAAATACGTTTCAAGCTCAGAAGAAGATGAATAAGTTCTTCGTCTCATGGCACTCCTCAAAAAGAAGAAGGGGGAGGCTAAAAAGAAAAAAGAGGGAGAAGTTGGAGAAGAAGCTCAAGAGTAGTCAACAAGACTACTCGCGATATCCTTTTAACTATGAACGTCTAAATTCTCATTCTAGTTATTTATCAATTCCTCTAGGCAAACCAACTCACTTTGATGGAACTAACTACACAATGTGGAAACACAACATGAAGTTGCATCTAATTTCCTTGAACCCAAGTCTTTGGCATGTGGTATGTACAGGTATAGATATCCCCGAAGACGAGGATGAACTCACCCTAGGACAAGAACAACAAATACATCGCAATGCGCAAGCAGCAGCCGTGCTCAACTCATCTCTAAGCATTGAAGAATTTAACAAGGTGGATGGGTTGAAGTTCGCCAAAGATATTTGGGACACCCTCAAGATCGCACATGAAGGAAACCAATCCGTGAGGGAAGCTAAGATTGAGATGATAGAAGGAGAGCTTAGAAGGTTCGCCATGGAAGAAGGCGAAACACCTCAAGAAATGTACAACCGACTCAAAACTCTTATCAACAAGAGTCGGGCGTACGGATGCAAAAAATGGAATGACCATGAGGTGGTCACGAGAATGATAAGAGCATTTATGCCTCGCAATGTAACCCTATGCACCTTAATCCGGTAAAGTCCAAACTTTCACTTGATGACTCCGGATGAAGTGCTAGGGAAGATCATTAACCACGAGATGATGGAAAAGGAAGCCCAATACATCAATGACCTAGCAAAGATCACTTCATCTAAGAAGAAGGGCATTGCTCTCAAGGTCACATCCAAGTCCAAGGCAAATGAAACTCAACTCACTAGTGAAGATGAAGAAAGTGATGATGAGAGCACGGACATGGATGATGAAGAAATGGCATTCTTCATCAAAAGATTCAAAAGGTTGATGAGGAGAAGGAGAAGCCATCACTATGAGAACAAGAGCAAAGACAAAGGCAAGTCAAGAACAAAGAAGACTTGCTACAACTGTGGAGAACATGGGCATTTCATTATGAACTGCCCCCATAGCAAGGAAGATGACTAGAGAAAGAAGAAGGATGGGAAGCCTCAAGATAAGAAATTCTTCACAAAGAAGAAGAGTTATGGACAAGCCCACATCGGAGAAGAATGGGACTCAAACGAAGAATCCTCCTCCGAAGATGAAGAAAAAGTGGCAACCGTAGCCATCAAGAGGCCAACCATGAAGAAATCACTCTTGCCTAACAAGGATGATTGGAAGAGCCAAAGTCACACATGCCTCATGACAAAGGAAGGAAAGCGCAAGGTAATGTCTAAATCTTCTAAGTTACATATTGAAGATGATAGTGACTTTGATAGTAGTAGTGAAAATGAATTCATGTTTAAAGGATTAAACAAAAAGGCTATAGCTAAAATAAAAATGTTATTGGATGAAATATTTGAACAAGAAGAGCTTCTCAATCAACAAGAAGAATTGATTATCCTTGAAAAGGAAAGAAACCTTGAGATTGAGAAACTCTTTGAACTCGAGAGAGAAAAGAGTAGAACACTTGAAAGCGAACTTGCCATGAGCAAGGAGACTTGCATTCAGTATAAAAGTGAGAATGAGCATTTCAAGATGAACTTGTAAGTTTAACCAAAGCTCACAAAAATCTTGAAGCACAACTTTACTCACTTAAGTCAAGTGTCTCAACTAATTCATCCTCCAAAAACTCTCTCTCAACAAATATAGAATCCAACACTAAAACTTGTAAATGTGCTAGCATCGTCTTAAACTTAAAAAATGAGCTCAAATAGGCACAAAGCAAGAATACACACAAGAGTGGGATCTTTGGTAAGGAAAAGATCAAATATGCACGTAGTGCATACTCAATCACAAGATCTCCCTTCATCAAAGATGGACTTGGTTATACTAGGGAAGGAAAGCAAAACGCTAGAATCCTTAAAAACAATAGCAAATGTGTAGCCTTTGTGAAAGAAAACTCAAGTCAAGACAAGAGTGACAACCTTGCATCTACCTCACATGAAATTACCAAAAATATAAAATCTATAGTATTTCATAATTTTGATGCATCTTATGTTCTTATGAAAAGCAAGTATGGTAAAGTTTATGCAAAATATGTTGGGCCACTACACAAGAGTTCGAAAACTTGTGTGCCCAAATGCCTAGTAACTAACCTCAAAGGATCCAACCAAGTTTGGGTACCTAAGAGCAAAATTTAAATTGTTTTGCATGCCTACTCCTCCGGTGGCACTAAATGGGTGCTAGATAGTGGGTGCACTAACCATATGACCGGAGAGAGAAAAATGTTTGTCAAGTATGAAGAAAATGTTGATCCAAATGAAGGCATCTATTTTGGTGACAACAGCCAAGGAAGGGTACTCGGTATTGGTAAAATTGCAATCTCTTCTCAACACTTTCTTTCACATGTTCTACACGTTGAATCACTGGATTATAACCTATTGTCCATATCTCAACTATGTGAGAAAGGTTATAATTGCTTGTTTACTAACGAGGATGTGATCGTCTCTAAAAGAAGTGATAACTCAATCGCCTTTAAGGGTGTGTTAAAGCGAAGGCTTTACTTGGTGGATTTTTCCACAGATAAAGCTCAGCTTGACACATGCTTAATAGCAAAAACCAACATGGGAAGGTTGTGGCATAGAAGACTAGCCCATGTTGGAATGAGGAACTTAGAAAAACTTCTAAAGGGGGATCACATCCGTGGACTAAAAGATGTTGTTTTTGAAAAAGATAGACCATGTAGTGTGTGCCAAGCAGGAAAGAAAATTGGAACAGCTCATCCCGCCAAGAATGTGATGACGACAACAAGACCATTGGAGATGCTTCACATGGACCTTTTCGGCCCTGTCACCTATATAAGCATTGGCGGTAACAAGTATGGTCTTGTAATTGTTGATGATTATTCTCGTTTTACTTGGGTATTTTTCTTGCATGATAAGGGAGAAACACAAGGTATCCTCAAGAAGTTCTTGAGGATAGCTCAAAACGAGTTTTCCTCCAAAATCATGAAGATAAGGAGTGACAACGGTTCTGAATTCAAGAACACTCAAGTAGAAGAATTTTTGGATGAAAAGGGCATCAAACATGAATTTTCAGCCCCTTATACTCCCGAACAAAATGGGGTGGCTGAAAGAAAGAACCGAACACTCATAGAGATGACAAGAACCATGCTCGATGAATACAAGACCTCAGATCGATTTTGGGCGGAGGCAGTCAACACCGCTTGTCATGCTACAAACCGCCTCTACCTCCATCGACTTTTGAAGAAAACCTCATACGAGCTCCTAACCGGTAACAAACCCAATATCTCCTACTTTTGAGTTTTTTGAAGTAAATGCTATATTCTCAACAAGAAGCCTAGGACTTCAAAGTTTGCTTCGAAATTCAATGAAGGTTTCCTACTTGGTTATGACTCAAACACCTACGCTTATCGTGTCTTCAACAAAACCTCCAGGTGCGTTGAAATTGCACGTGACGTGGTGTTTGATGAAACTAATGGCTCCCAAGCGGAACAAGTTGATCAATGTGTATTAGATGAAGAAGAAGCACCAAGTGAAGCACTAAGAAGAATGGGGCTTGGAGAAGTCCGTCCCCAAGAAAATGTAGGACAAGATGTTACAAGCTCATCACAATTGGCACCTCTCACTCAAGATCAAACTCAAGCACCCCAAGATCAAGACGGTCAGTTTGAAGAAGGAGAAAATCAAAACCACGATGTTGATCAAAAGGGAGAAGAAGAAGAAAACTACTCAAGAAATCAAGTACCTCACCCAAGGGTTCATCAAAACATTCAACGAGATCACCCCGTTGATAACATTCTTGGAGATATCACAAAAGGGGTAACAACACATTCTCGAATAGCTAACTTTTGTGCAGATTACTCTTTTATGTCGTCCTTGGAACCATTTAGGGTGGAAGATGCACTCAAGGATCCGGATTGGGTGGTAGCTATGCAAGAAGAGTTAAACAACTTTACAAGAAATCAAGTATGAGAGCTAGTGAAAAGACCAAATGCAAACGTGGTAGGCACCAGGTGGGTGTTCCGCAACAAGCAAGACGAACACGGAGTGGTGACGAGAAATAAGGCCAGACTTGTGGCAAAGTGATATGCTCAAGTCGAAGGTTTGGATTTCGATAAAACTTTTGCTCGCGTAGCTAGGCTTGAATCTATTTGTATTCTACTAGCCTATGCTACTCACCATGATTTTAATCTCTATCAAATGGATGTGAAAAGTGCCTTCCTAAACGGTCCAATCAAGGAGGAGGTGTACGTGGAGCAACCACCCGGCTTTGAAGACCAAGAATATCCTGATCATGTATTTAAGTTGCATAAAGCTCTCTATGGCCTCAAACAAGCTTCTAGAGCTTGGTATGAATGTCTTAGAGACTTTCTCATTGATAATGGCTTTAAGATAGGCAAAGCAGATTATACACTCTTCACAAAGAATATAGACAACGACCTCTTTGTGTGCCAAATATATGTCGATGATATTATATTTGGTTCTACTAACAAATCTTTTGGTAATGAGTTTAGTAAGATAATGACAGATAGGTTTGAGATGTCCATGATGGAAGAGTTGAAGTTCTTCCTTGGATTTCAAGTCAAGCAACTCAAGGAAGGCATGTTCATTAGTCAAACCAAGTACACACAAGACATACTCAAGAAGTTCGACATGGACAAAGCAAAACCTATCAAGACACCAATGGCAACAAATGGGCACCTTGACCTCAATGAAGATGGACCAAGCGTGGATCAAAAGGTATATCGCTCTATGATTGGCACATTACTTTATCTTTGTGCATCTAGGCCCGATATCATGCTTAGTGTATGTTTATGTGCAAGATTTCAAGCATCACCTAAAGAATGTCATTTAACAGCCGTTAAAAGGATCCTAAGATATCTAGTTCACACACCTAACCTAGGATCATGGTATCCAAAGGGATCTAAGTTTAATCTCATCGGATACTCCGATGCGGATTACGCCGGATGTAAAATAGATAGAAAAAGCACCTCAGGGACTTGTCAATTTTTGGGTAGGTCCCTAGTGTCATGGTCATCCAAGAAACAAAACTCCATTGCTCTCTCCACAGCTGAGGCGGAGTATGTCGCAGCCGGGAGTTGTTGTGCTCAACTTATTTGGATGCGACAAACTCTAAGGGATTATGGTCACAATATGAACCACATTCCACTCCTTTGTGATAATGAGAGTGTCATTAAGGTTGCCCACAATCCCGTTGAGCACTCTAGGACCAAACATATAGACATCCGACATCACTTTTTGAGAGATCATTCTATAAAGGGGGGCATAGCTATCTCACATGTAAGAAATGAAAAACAACTAGCCGATATTTTCACCAAACCACTAGATGAAAAACAATTTTGTGAACTTCGAAATGAGCTGAATATACTAGACTCTAGGAATGTGAGTTGAAAAGTTGTGCAAATAGAAGTTCTCAAAAATTTTCCATAAGTTTCAAAAATGTGCACGATTGTGAAAAACTTGTTCCTCCTCTATTTCTTCTCTCATATTATTTTTGGCTATATTATGGTCATCATGTAATTATGTGTTCGATATATATATATATATATATATATATATATATATATATATATATATATATATATATATATATATATATATATATATATATATATATATATATGGACCATATAGCAGGTGCAAATAAATCCACCGCAAACAAAGGCAAAATTCTAATATATAAGAATTTTTAGGCTTTAAGAGCCGGACTAGTCCGACCTAGAGGCCGGACAAGTCCGGCCATCCTAAGAAGTCCGAGATGCAGCGGACAAGTCCACAACGGACTAGTCCGCCCGGCACCCGGCAAGTCCAGACTAGAGACTAGTCCGGACCTAGTCCGACAGACCAGACTAGTGCGGACTGAGGACCGGACTAGTCCGACCCCTGGAGACTTAACCTCCAAGGGTCGGGCTGACCCCTTCCTTCTCCCTCATTCACCTTCACTCCACTTCTCTCCTCCAAAACTCGCCCCCATTGGCAATTTTAGAGTCCTACCTCAAATCCCTCAAAGGCATCCTCGATTCAAGGCTTGTGGAGTGCGGGGAACTCTTCTCCGACCATCTCCGCTTCTTCGAACCGCGGATTTCATCAAATTCCTTCACTCTAAGGTACTTTTTAACCTAACCTTGACTTTTCACGAAAATCTTATTTCTAGGACATACCTTTAGTACCTTAGGCCTTCTCTGAGATTCCTACACCATATTATTTCAATCCCCCATAGTATTGCGACTACTTTGCTGAATTAGTAATCAAATCACCTCAGTGAGGGTTTAAAATTGTAGGGTCCGGACTAGTCCGGACTCCAACAAGACAAGTCCGGTCGGAGCGGACTAGTTCACCTCCCGCCCGGACAAGTCCGACTGATACAGTCTTAGCCCCTAACTTTGGGGTTGTAAACTAATTCAAACGCAATGCTCCATCAGCTAAGTACTTCTTTTCTCACCAGATCATGTCAGGACCCAGCGACAGTCCTCTTCCAAACCCCGAGGCCGAAGCGGCTCGCCAAGCCGCTTATCGTGCGGCAGCCGAGGCAGAGGTAGGAGAGGCTGCTGCAAGGGAGGCTCGGACAAAGAAACAGGCTGACAGGGAAGCACAAGCCTCTCAATCCGTTGATCCTTCAAGGAGGAAGAGGCTAGTAACCCTGAAAGACAAACAACATGCCGAGCCCCAAAAATCGACCCAAGACAAAGGAAAAGGCAAAGCAGCCGATCCTCCCAGTAAAAAGGCCTTAGCCAACAGGGGACTCGTCATTCGTGACAACCCTAGACGGGGAAGGGAAAATCCCCCACAGGGACCTGTTGGGCCTCTTGAAAGGGCACCTCCTATGCACAACCCAAACCGCCAACCCAATTTGGCAAGTGCAATCTTCAAGGGGAAAGGAGCCAACAAAGCCAGAAGGTTCCGAGAAGAGGAGGTTTATAAGTACGAGAAGTTCCACACCAGACCCTCGCTTCTGGTGCGACTTCCATTGTGACTACTACCGGCTTGTCTATCTCCCATGAAGACACCGGTAGTTGATGCTTAGTGGGTGGACTGGCCATACATGGCAAACAAGAAGCATCAAGCTTTTGATGTAGTAATTGAAGCAACGGAACGCCATGGGATCAAGGACTTGATGGCTTTTCAGTATGATTGGAACATTGAGGTCATAGTCCAGTTTTACACCACCTGCTACTTCCACACCTATGGAAACAGGAAAAATCACTTGGATGACAAATGGTGTGGTTTACTCTGTCCTATATGATGAGTTTGCTCGAATCCTTGGACTTGGGGAGCACTTGAACTATGAGATCATAGTTCACAATGAGAGAACCTTGGGAAAAGATGACTTGGACTTCATGTACCCTTCATATCTCTCCTATGAGGCATCCTCAACCCACAACATCAAACCCTTTTTTGGAGTGCTGAACAGGATTCTAAGAAAGACTCTGGCTCCAAAAGATGGAGATGCGGGGATGACACAGGGGTATCTCAGAAACCTGTTGAAGCTGCTCAATGAAGAAGAGAGATTCAATGTCTTTGACTACGTATACAACGACATCTTCAACATATCCCACACCCCGAACAGATCCTGTGGCTATGCACCATACATCATGTGCATGATAGAAAGAGTCACAGGACTGGAATTTGCAAAGGATGTGAAGCACAGGAAGCTACGTCCTCAGATGCCGACTCCTCTTCCTCGCCCCCCCTGCTTCCTTGGGCAGGAGCTCCTCTGCAGCTCTATCCTCCTCTGCTGGACCATCCGTCCCTCCATCATCGAGTGGCTCCTCTAGTGGGCTGCTCAAAATTTTCAAGGCCATATTCTCCTCGTGCTGGAAGGTGGAAGTTCGCATGCAGAAAATGAAGCAACGCCAAGAGAAATATCTCAAGGCCATGTGCGACAAGATGAAGATACCTATGTCTCCACCGTCATCAGATGATGACGAAGTGACAGAATTTTTCACTCTCACGGAGGACGAGTTTGCCTACTTTGGATCCTCCTCAGCTGCTCCTCCTACCTCCCACACTCATCAAGAGGATGACAATGAAGATGAAGATGAGGATGAAGACGAGGAGACTCAAAGTGACCAAGACGAAGATCAAGATGATAGTGATTAGGTTTTTCTCTTTTTTCTTTCCTTTCTTTGGTGCCTTGATGCCAAAGGGGGAGAGAATAAGGGGGAATAGTCTAGTCATAGTCTTTGTGAGTAGTCTAGTCATAATCTTGCTCTTTAAACACTCATTTTATGCTGGTTTGTAATAACTATGTCACATTATGTCACGTTATGTTATTTTGTAATGACTATGCTATTTTATGTCTTCATATTATGCCATATTGAAATATGTTTGCTCGTAAATGTTATATCTTTTTTAATGCGGTTACTGCTCACATCACACTAAGCCACCCCGCCATAACACACGTAAGTATGAAATTCCCAAAGAACTCACTCTTGTGCATATTTTCCTTGATAATCCATTGTGCACACATCTAGGAGGGGTAAATCATATACACATGTGTTATGAAAACAATCTACTATATCTATTTATCGAAAATCTTAATGAGTTGTCATCAATCACCAAAAAGGGGGATATTGAAAGTGCATCTAGGTAATCCCCGTGGGTTTTGGTTTGATTGATGACAACAATTAAGATACTAATAAGTTTCTACTGAGTATGAGCACAGGTGTTTATCAAAGAAATGGATATGGAGTCTCTCAAGAAGCAAAAGGAAAAGAAGAAGTCTTGAAAGAGTAGAAAATATAATTTTCTATTAATTTTCACATTTTCTAGTTGTGTACAGGGTCCTCTCTTTTAGAGTGCTTGAGAATCATTAGAGAGCTCAAACGAAGGGTAGAAAGTTAGAATAATGAGCTAAAGGTTCCTGTGTGAGCTCGGACTAGTCCGAAGTTGGCTGGACTAGTCCGCAGCTCTAGATTAGAGAGTTTTTTTTTGACTAAGTCTGGTAAGACCGGACTAGTCCGCCCTTACCAGACTAGTCCGTTCTCATACGGAACAAAAGTTCCTAACTGAGATCGGACTAGTCCGCTCTTGGCCGGACCAGTTCGGGGTTTCATGACCGTTTGAGTCCAACCGTCACTAAACTTTAGTTGGTAGCCTTGTGACGTGAGTGGTCCCTAAAGAACGGACTAGTACGGGGTTGGGACCGGACTAGTCCAGACTTTAGTTGGTAACGGCTAAATGCTGGGATTTCTATAAAAGGAGACCCCCCGGCTGAGAATGAAGGAGACAACAACCTAAGCGCTGAAAACTCATTCCTAGAGCTCTTCTAAGCCTCTTTCCTCACCTTCTAGACCTCTAAGATTGGATCTTAACGAGTTAGTGGTTTTGTGAGAGGAAAGACGTGGTGATCGACGTTTGAGCTCTCGGTTTGATTCCCTTGCACTCTAACTGTTATTTTGAGTTCTTAACAGTTGTACTTTGAATTCTAGAACTACTTGGTTGGTGTAGGGAGCCTCAAGGTGTGAGTAGCCCCTAAGAGCATTGTATTCACATTTGATTGATAGTGAGAGAGCCCGGGCTTGATCTTGGTGATCGCTCGGTGAGGGAAGGGTTGGAAAAGACCCGGTCCTTGGTGGACTCCTCAACGAGGACGTAGACTCCTGTGTGGAATCGAACCTCGAGATAAATCGTGTCTCTTGGTTCCTTTACTATCTCACTCACTCACTAGAATTACTTGTTAAGCTTTCATTTTGTTAATACCCGTAAATTGTCCTACTATCTCGCAAATCTAATCATTCACAACTAATTAGTGATATTATTTGACTACCATATTTTTTTCCGCTCAAACAAACTTAAAAGGAAACCTAAAACGCAAACTTATACTTAGACCGGACTAGTCCGCCCTGAGACCGGATTAGTCCGGCCTGCTTCAAGTTTTATCCGCTGTTTGCAATAGTTTTAGGTTTTATTAGCCTATTCACCCCCCCTCTAGGAAACTTTCACGGGGGCACCGACCGCAAGGCATATGGCTGCTGCATATGCTGCGTGGCGTACGCCTGGGGCAGAGGTCGCATGGCGAACGTCTGAGGCCCAGGCTGAGTCGAGGCAGTCGACATGCTGTAGTCGGCCTCGTGGTTGCGACGCCTTTCCCACTGTCGCTCGATGGTTACGCGACCATCTCCCCCCAAGCGACGTCGCTCCAGCTCGGTCCTCAGGTCCGCCATTGGGAGCCTGGTAGAATGGGAGTCTACCGTCTGCCTGTCAACCATTGATGTGTGCGACAGCGACACATCTGGTTGACTAGGGTGTCGTCTCCGTCGCAGCGGAGGGTTGAAGGCAGCAGCGATGAGGTGGTCGACGTCGCGGATGCACTGCTGTGCGGCCCCCTAGGGAGTGTCCACAGCAGGCGGATTGTGCAGGAGCGCTCGTGCGGCAGCTAGTGCTCTTGCTTGAGTAGCACCCTGCGCCGTAGCAGATCTTGAGGTTGTAGGAGTCCGCGTTGTTGGAGTCCGACGTGGGCTCCCAAGCTGTCCCGACATACTCCTCCCTAAGCGTGTTGAGGCATGACCCTCTCTGGTCATCATTCGCCTGGTCATCTTCGTTGGCGCAGACCTGTCTCGAGAGAGAAAAGCCCCCTATCTAGTGCGCTAAATGTCGAAGTGTGTCGTCGACACTTACCCGGGCCTGCTTCAGGAGCAACCCGCGGAGGTTCTTTTTCGGAGAGGCTAGTTCTCTTGGGAGGTCGCGTTTGTTGTGAGAGGATTGACACAAGGATTTTTACGTGGTTTGGGCCGCCGGAGCGTAATACCCTACGTCCACGGGAGCTGTATTGCTCGAAGCTTAGATCCGGAGTTCTAAGCTTGGAGTTCTGTATGAGCTGAGTTTCCCTAGGTGCTAGAGGGAGCCAATTGCCGAACACCTTGCAATGTTGCCAACCCGAGTCTTTTATACTTCAAGGCTCGGGCGGCTTACAAGGTGGGCCCCGGCACCCGACAGGTGGCCCCGGGGAGATTTCCTGCAATCTACCATATCTTGCGGTGAATGCTGGTTGTTGTATCTGGCAATGGCTTCTTGGTCGTCGACCTACCGTCCTGCCCGTGTCGCAAGCTAGGCGTAGTGGTTGATGATGGCAGGCACGGCAGGGAGTGTCTTGTCTTCACTGTGACGCGACTGGTCACTGTGTCACCTGACAGGGGCGCTCACCTCTGAGGAGAGGGGAGGTCCGGCCCCGCTGGACACGTGGCGCCTTCGGAGCTCGCCCCTACGGAGGCAGCGAGGTCCTTAGGCGGCTTCTCTCCTGTGTGCGGGGGTACCCGGTATTGAGAGTACCGACAAGCACCAATACGACAATGGCGGATCATGAGTATTGTTCAACACTACAAGTTTATGAAAACATGTAATGGTGTGATCAGAACCTCTAGATTTTGAAAATTTACTTTCACACGTAATATTTTTAAAATATTAGCCTGAGATTATCTAAAAAATATAAAAAAATGTTAGTTTTACACGCCTGCTTCCTTCGCAGCACATGCGCGGTCAAGCGCCCGACCCGTCGCCCGTGCATCAAACCACCTCAAACCCAGCGCGCGTCACCGTGTCCCTCCACCACCGCCGCGCTCAGCTCGTGCCAGGTCCCCATTCCGCCGAGCTACCCATCAAGCGTACAGTCGTGGCAGAAGCCATCTATCGCGAGGCCATGTTGATGGACCGGAGATATACCATGTCAACACTAGGGATGGCAATGGGTCGGGTTCGAGTCAGGTGGAGTAGAAGCCGCCCAAAACAAAAGAGGTCGCGGGTGATATTTGAGACCCGCACCCATGGGTGAGAATTCACACCCGCAGCCGCACTCGTCGGATTTCAGGTGCCCGTTGGTTTTGATTTTTTTTATAAATATACTGCGAAGTTTAATAAACAAGTTTAAAAAATAATCCATTTCGAATGGCAATACAATAAAAAATATTAAGTTGCTTATGAAGATTATAAATATAGATTGTCATAAGTAAGATGAAATAATTAAATTATAGAAAATAATCAAATTTGACTTTAAAATTATAAACATAAATTATTTCGATTACCCGTCGGATACCATGGATGCAAATAAAACCCACACCCACTATAAATCAGATCAGGTGCCAGTTAGATCTGCTGGTAGAAAATCTCACGCACACCCATACCCGTGGGATGGACGCACACCCATACCCGTCGGATGCAAAATCCATCTGCTCACGATCCGCGGGTGAGATTGCCATAGCTAGTCAAAACACGCGAGGCAATCGCCGATTCACCGCGCCGTACCGCTTGCGACCATAACAAGGGGCCCCTGCACGTGTGCCGGCAGCTTTACATGTTGCCATGTACTATGCCCCTAGCTAGCTGGCTCCATGTGACTTGACCTAGCTAGCACACTACCACTCCTTAAGATGAGGCTTCGATGTGTCACTGTGTCCGTGCAATGTACGTACTACGCAGCGCGGCGGCACCAAGGTACTATAGAGATACGGCACATCTTAATATTATTCTCTCTGCTTTTCTTTGCTCGATCGTGTTTTTGTTGCGACCGAATGCTTCTGGTTGGGCCGCAACAGTTGAGCTGCAACAGGCTTAATCCACCAGCAGAATGTTTAGCGTGCGTTGATTCCTTTGGCAGTAGTACGGTCCTAGTTGCCGCTATTCTTAAACGAGGGCGGCCGAGGAATTATGGGGGCAGTGGTTGTGTGGAGATTTCATGTATGGAACTAGAGTCGCGTTGTGGATATTTCTGGTCATGCAAACCGTCAAGCCAAGCTGGACATCGATCCGATGGCAATGGCACGCCGGTGCCTGGTGGACTGCTGGTGACCTGAAGAAACGGCGCATAGAATTGGAAGGACAACTATGTCCAGAGGTCCTGTTTTTACAACATAAAGTAATTTGCACGCGTAAAGTCCTTTGCTAGATCTTGGGCTTCTCACCAATCCAAGAACCACAACTAAAGATGAAAACGGATCGGATATTTTCCGATCCGTCCAGATTTTTTATCCGAAAATATCTGCTCTATATCCTTTTTATCAGATCTCAATCGGATATAGATCGGAAATGGTATGGCTTAATATCCATCCGAATAGTCGGATATCTATACTTGTCGGATATATTTGAATCATAATCTGAAAAATATTCGAATGATTTTTGGCCCATTGTACACCGGCAGCATAGCTCAAACCGGCTAACCCTAACCGTCCCGTCCCGATCCAGACATACAGTGCCGACTCTCGTTCCCGTAGCCATCTCTTCGACTCGACGACTCCTGGCCGAGTTCCGTGCTGCATGTGTGTTATTTTGTTGTTGTCTTGTTGCTGCATGTATGCTATTTTCTTGCTATTTTGGTATTGTAATGTGTATGAACTATGTATAAAAGTCTCAAAACTTGTAAATAGAAAACTTGGGCTATGAATAAAGTGGAGTTTGAATACAAGAAATGGGACTTATAAAAACTTTTGTGTTACTCATGAAAGTGTGGCATGTGCAATAAAACTTGAAATTCAGTTTGAACTAAGAGGTGCACTTCCAAAAAGAAGAAGGGCATTTTCAAAAGAGAAAATTCAAACTGCTGTTTGAAAAAGTGTATTTGCAATAGCCAACTCAAAGATCAGAGGACATATTTGAATTCCTCAGATCCAAATTATGAGGGAGCCAAGTTTTGAGCAAATTTGGAGGGGCTTGGATAGAAATATCCAAAGGACTTGTAAATTTCACCCAAAATTGAATTTAAACTTTAAACTGTGGCACAAATGGTCAAATGGCAAATTGGCCTTTGAATTTGAGCTCTTCATAGCTGAATTTGCAATGTGCCAAAATTTGGAGATATTTGTGAGGGTTTTGGGGGGATAAGAAGAGTGGTGGACCCCACATGTCATTGGGAGGAGACTTACACCCGAAGAAAGCCTTTTCCTCTGTTCATACCCAAGCCCGAAGCAAGCCAGCGCGAGGCGCCACCAAGGGATGCGGCCGACGCCAACTCCTCATCGAAGCAGCACGCTGGAGAGCTGCTCGTGGCGCCTTAACTCTCGGCGTGATCCATCCCCGAGTGATCGAGTCCCCGTTCGCTGCTTATTCCCCACGCAAGAAAGAAAATCGGGCCGCCACTCGTAGTCGCCTCGAGTCCTTGATCGGGAGATCGCCAGGCTCGTGCCACAGCGCCTAAAAGCCGAAAATCGACACCACGGGACTTCCCTCTGCTCTCTCGGCACAAACCCGAGAAGTGTTCGGCTGCCCCGACCAAGAACCGTGCGTTCATGTGCTGACCGAGAGCAAAAACCCGAACGGGCTCGCGTGGACAGCCTACACCAGACACTTTCACGCCCGAGCGAGGACATCCCCGGACGCGTAGGTGACCCGTGCTGCTTCCCTCCAAACCTCAAGCAAATCCGTGAACAACCGAGCGAGAATTCGGGAAAACATCGTTGGCGGCCCCAGACCGATGATCCGGTATGAAAACCCAAAATTCTCATTTGTTCTTTGTTCTTAGCTCATCAAATCATGCACAAATAAATTAGACTGGCTAGCGATCCGATCCCCTTCACAACCCTAGCTAAAAACTCCGGGTTAGCGGCGAATTCCAAGCTTTCCGATCGGCGGCCATGGCGGGAACGCGCGAGCGCTCGGTGACAACCAGGTTGCAGCCATTTCCGAGACCGTTTGCGGCCGTGCCAAGCTTGCCTGACCTCCACTGATGCTTTAGAGCGGATCCGCCGGACGTTTGGCGGGCTAGGGTGCTCGGGCCACGGTGCCGAAGCTGTACCGAAGTGTGCGCACGTCGCCGGCCTATTTACGGCCACCGGCAGCCCGAGCCAACCCCGTAGACATGTTCCCCGACCCTGAAAACCCCCAGGCGGCGAGTCTCCAGCTGAGAGGCGGCCGGGAAGCCGGGTCCGGCGAGCTCCAGGGGAGCACCGGCGAGGGGGAGGCGCGGGAGCGAGAGGAAGAAGAAGACCCCATCGGGCCCACGTGTCAGCAGCTGAAGATTAAAAATCCGGATCGGCTGTGGCGTGTGATCCAGTGTGGTGGCGCGGGAAAAGGTCTGTGGCCCCGTGTGTCTTAGCTTCGGCAACCGACACGTGTAGAAGGGACCCACCGTCAGAATTTGAACATTTCCTGGATTAATTTGAAATCCAGATTTGGTTCAAACTTTAGAACCTCATAACTTTTGCTAGGGAGCTCCAAATTTAGTGATTCAAATTGGGTTGGATTCAGGATGAAAAACTCTATCCAAATATGCAACGCAATTTGTATGAAAAGCAATAGGAAATTCTGGGGAATTCTTTAAATATTTTTAGCAAAAAAATTTTTGAGGGAGTTTGGTTCATCCAAAAATCCCCAAATTTTGCCAGGATATTCTTTAGGATATTAGGAAACTCCTGTAAATGTTTAAGCTCATTTGGAGTTGATTTAGTTTGGGTAATTCTGATTTTAAGTTTCTGTATTCAAATGAATACAGAAACATTTTCAGGAAATTTCCAAAACTTGGAAATTCAGTTCAGGGCATTCCTTAGCTCCAAAAAAATTTTTAGGAAAATTCATGCATACTCTCTGAGCTATGTATGAAATTATGGTTCGCTTGGATTTGCATGAAAGTGCAAGTTTAATCAGAAATTAATTCCTTTATGCCTAAATGCTTAGGGAATTGTTCTGGGTGACCTAATCAGGGAAACATTCTGAATTTTGGTCCAGAGGACTCTCTTGTGACAAGGAACTCACAAGAAAAATTTCCAGCTCCATTGGAGCCCTGGATCAGTAGTGTTCTGTTCAACCAATTAGGTGATCACCACCCAAGTGATGAGCCTCACTTCTGACTTGATGATAGTGCTTAAACACACACCCAAACCACCAGCCCCAGTGTCATTTTAAATTCTTAAACAAAGTTCCAGTTTCAAACTTGTCTTTAGAACTTGTTAGCAAAAGTTTTACAATTAAACATATGTGCATGTTCATAACGTGTAGTGATTAAACGTGGAAGAGTGGGAGAGAAGTTAAGCTTGGATCAAGGAGCAAGAAGGACAGGAATTGAACTTCAAGTCATCAGCAACTAACTTCATATCATCTGACTTTAGTCACCTGCAAAACCAAGGCAAGCTCCGGTTTGCATTTAAGATATTTATAAAGTTTACTTTGTTCACATTTATGTTATAGAGTTTGTATGTGCATTAGGTCCAGGATGTTTTACACTCCAAATGCATGACCAAATGAACCCTGGAGTTGAGGGTAGAAAAGGGTCACCGCTGTAGAAGAATGTCGTGCTAAATATCTTAGGACATCCGGTAGAAGTCGAGTAGTTGGAACCTACTCGCGAGCTAAAAAAAGGGCAAACTAAAGTTTACATTTCCAAAGATGAGACCGGGCAGGATGGTTAGGCAGCGACAAGATGAGGTCTTGGTGGAGTAGCTCTGCCTGTGTCGGTTAAGGACCGATGCATGTGCGGCACCCAGGAGCAGGTATTGAGTTGTGTACCAGATGCTTCCTGACATATGGGAACCAGGAAACCGATGTACCAGGTTCACTGGATTGTAGAGGCATACCACATCGTCTCGTTAGACCTATGAGCCCGAGACGGCGCGACCGGTTCTACAGTCTAGTGCCCTAAGAAAGGTTGCCACATACGACGTAATGAATGACGCCAGAGTTGGGTCTTCAGAGGCGGGCGTATGTGTCGAGTTATCCGGATAGTGTTTGATTCGAATCACCGTCCATCGTGGTTATTGATTACCGCTTGCTCCCTGTGTTGTGACGTAGTAATCAAGTTGTGTGGAAATAGTTTGCAAAGTTTTAAATGCTGTTATGATAATTGTAAATTGCATGAGAACCATGTGTGAAGTAGAGATAGGGCAAACTAAAGTTATTTTCCACCTTGGGATAAGTAACATTGGAATGAGTCGTTTCTTATTTGATTGTGGAGTTCCAATGTTGCTGGGCGCAAGGTCACTACTATTATGGCTAAAAATCTGAAAGTTAAGGATTAACTCGTAGGCGAGTCTTTCCGCAAATTACAGGATTAGGTCTTAAGTTACCCTCATGTAGAGTTGCATGCCTTAGGAGAGACGGGTTAGTCTTGCTGAGCCTTTGTGCTCACTCTTGCTATATAAGTGGTTTTGTAGGTAAAGCTCGACGCTATAAAGAAGGTTGTCCGGTGAGACTCGGAAACGTCCGAGTTATGTTACACATGGAGGACCTAGCCGCTGCTCTATCTTCGTGTTGCTAGCGAGAGGAGTCCGCGGGTTGGACCTCTTCTCGAGTGCTTCTTAGTTATTCGACGTGAGCTGTCTATAGACTTCCGTTGTAGCTACTTTCTGTAAATTATTTATAAAGATCAGTTGTAAGCTTCCGCTTTTGAGGTATGTAATACAGGATTCCTTATGTGTGTGCTGTTGGGTGCCGCATAACACGGCACCACCCAATGCGATCCTCGGGCGAGGCGGCACGACCCCGTGATGGAGGTCGGGGCCCCCTCACTATGACAAACGACACATTTGTGTGTTTGAACCATATATACACTATGTATGAACTATTTGTGTCTTTCATGTATGAACCATGTATGTATTTTATGCGGATGTGTTATGAATTATGTGTATGAACTATGAATTGCATGTTACTTGTGAATTTTTTTTTCAAAAATCTGAATCCGTCCGATATCCATAATTTTCCGATCCGATTAATCCGTTTCTGATACATCCGACATATCGATACCATATCCGTTTCCGACAACATCCGATCTGAATCCGTTTCCGAAATTTTTATATAGATATAGATCTGAAGAAGCATTTTATCTGTCCATATTCGTCTGTTTTCACCGCTAACCACAATGTGTTGCGGTAACAAACGTCTAAGCATAAAATTTGTGCTGCTTATCGGACAGAAATCAGTGGATACACGCTCCGCGCATAGGGATGGCAATAGGTCGGGTTCAGGTCGGGTGGAGCAAAAATCCACCCGAAACATAGTTGCGGTTGAAATTTGAGACCCGCACCCGCACACGTCGGGTTTGACTTTTTAATAAACATTCAACATTGTTTAATAAACAAGTATAACTAATTATCCATTTTGAATGGTAATGCACCGAAAAATATTAAGTTGCTGATAAAGATTGTGAATATAGGTTGTGATAAGTAAGATGAAACAAATAAATTATAGAAAATAAAATAAAATTTGACTTTAAAAGTATAAACACAAATTATTTCGACTGCCCGTCAGATATCCGCGGGTCAAAACAAAACCCACACCTATACCCGCGACAAGTCAGATCAGATGAGGATTAGACCCGCGGGTGAAAAATAACACCCACCACGTGGCCCGCACCCGCGGGTGGGATTGCCTTGCCCTATCCGCGGATTCACAACTGAAATGAGGGAACCGGATGTGCTACGCTCGACTCAGAGCGTACTGCTAGAAGTAGCAGTACAACGACGAAAGCCCTTTTCCCGGCTGGCCTTGTTTCGATCTCGAGTTCCAGCGAGCAAATCAGCGCAAGAAACGAGTCGCGCACGAAGCATCGTCCCGTCGCGCAGCGACTCAGAGCAGCCACGCGTGGGCGCGGCGCTCGGCCCGACCGAATCCAAACAAAGCACGTACTGGACTGACGCTTGCATTGACCGGTGACCCGAGACCGGTCGGCCAGGAGCTGGCTCCAGAGAGAGCGCACGCGAGCGAGGGACGACTCGGGCAGCGCCGACGCCGATCGATTGCTCGCGTCACGGCTTGGAGCTTCATTCAGATCACAGATCCCTCGGATGGATGGCGACTCCTGGTCTGCGCTGTGTTTGCACCGTACGTACTTGCTTGCCTCCGTGGTGATGCGTGCAGTGTGTCGCCTGATTGATTGGTTGGAAGTGTGGTCACATGCTTTTTGTTCTGGCCATGCACGTCCCTTGGACACTGGACCTTACTATTCATGCATGTGAGTTCCCAATCGATCCAGCGTTGTGCGATTGTTCGGACCGGTCGTCACGTCCATTTCTCACAAGGTACCAGACTCTCGCAGTGTGATACAGCGTTTGTCCATGCATAGTTTGGTGATGCGGTCTGTCGCGAACGCCTGTTCTCCCTTCCAGTTTCTTCCGCACCACTCGAAATACTGAAGCATTTGTCGATGGAACCATGCCGGATCGTCGCGGACGACTGGGCTGTGGTTGAATTGAAGGCGGCATATCTGGACTCGACGGCATAGCAAAAGCGCTGCTGGATACACGTGGCTTACCGTTACCTTTGTCCACTTTTGTTCACAATCCAACGGACGAAAGAAAAAAAACGATCTCCAAGACAACCTTGAATCTTTGGTATAAGTTTACACTATAAAATTGATGGGCACCTCACTTTACAAAAAAAAAGAAGCTGGCCGGCCAAAGTAAAATGAGGCTCCAGGTGAATCACCGTTCACCGTGATGTACCCAGTCTCAAGTATGACAGTGTTTTCAAGATCATACAACACTACCTTACCCCCACATACACAATGCAACATGTACAAAGGCAAAATTGCGAAAGAATACAATGGCTACTGATCTATCTATGCTCTGAAAAATTCTGAATAGTATGGCACCGCACCTCATATCTGTATGAACTAAAAAAGTTCAAGATGTGTGAGTCATGCAACCAGACTCGAAAATGAAGTGGCCTTTACAACTGGCCTTGCGAAAAAATCCAGTTATAATTCATGACAATTGTTGTGGTACCACCGCGAAGGTTAGGTCATGAGGCCGCAAAGCACTTTGAACTAGATCTTGCACAGTTTTGTTTCGTCTACAAACATCTGAGATTTCCCCAAATCTATCTGTAATGGTATGAACATTAGATCCTGATGAAGCGTCTGATATAATTTGCAAGAAGCGCAATCGTTCTGCATCTGTTAGAGCTTGCGGTGGAATAAGACTGATGCTTTCCCTTGCCCAATGCAGCATATTCTCACCAAAAGCTCTGCTAAGTGACAGCAGAACATAGGAGACCTGCAAGATTACACACAGATATAAACCCATCCATCCACTTCACGTTGAAGAGTGAGAACCATAGAGGCCTAGACCCCTGTCTCAGTTTTCCAAAGGAAAATTTTCCAACAAAGCTAACCAAAGAAAAGGAGCTAAATCTTTATATGGTAAACAATGATGTACACACAGTCACTAGTTTGAAATTATAACAAAATATTTTCGCAAGGAATTGATATTCAAATCCAGAATGTGGCTACAAACAGATTGAAAGGGTCTCCCAGTAAATCTGCGGACCAAATTGGAAACATACCCCAGAACAAAATCAGTGGATAAAATTATATGGTTTACTGTATTCAAATGATGTGGTTTACAGTATTCTAGTGAAAAGATGTGAGCTAAAACTGCCTCTTTACATCGGTCATTATTCATTAATGAATTACTGATTCATGTATTCCCAGCAAAGATAGTAGAGCAACAGAAAACACCATATTTGGCAACATAAGACATACCTCTTCCAAACGACCAGATGGCAGTGCCCCTGTTAAGGCAGCGATCATTATTCTAGTGAGTGTTGCACCACGCTGAAGCACAACTGCATTTATAAGTTCTCGGTACATTCCATCGGATGAGTTTGGAAGATCAAAGATGTCCGACAGAAAAGACAATATTGATTTGCAGGCTTCCCTGTTGAAAAAAGTAAGACAACAAAACTATATTTCAAGAGTTACAGAGTTGAGTCAATTTGAGCATCTGGCAGGCTTGTTCAACGTTTACCTGTGTTGTATAGTAATACCAGCTATTGCGCAGTCAACCAATCTTTGAAACATTTCTGTAGGTACGAACAGATCTGGACAGTAACGAATACATCTTGATGCCAACAGAAAGCAATCATCAGCTATATCTGGTCTAGTTGTAAAATCCTGCAAATGTAGAAAGCACAATTCTAACATTTTTCTAGTTACCAATGTGACAGACACCTATGAAAGAAAAGCAGGAATGGTTACTTGAATTGTTCTGAGAAGCTGTATTGTATGGCAAAAAAGTATTTGTATCAAGCTTGTAAGATGGCTTGCGCAAGATGGATCAGACCCAAATATCTGTAAAGAAAAAAGCTGTCAGAGCGAGAAATATAGCTGAAATTGACTTCTTGAGTATAGTATAACCTTGATAACTTCGCTGGACAAGTAAAGAAAGCAAGACTGATTGTGTTGCTGATATAGAGTTTGGATTTCTTCCAGCATTGCACCAATCGTTATTCCCATGAACCTTCCACATGTCCTTACCTTGTTCCCAGAAAAAGCAAGGTTGGCACGAGTTAGGCACACCATCAATATGCATGGTACTGAAATGAATAATATAGAAATAATCTGCTAACTGATCTTCTTAGAAGTGACAAGAACAAATTTGAAGCATAATAAGGGCTTATTGATGACCAGTTTTTACCCCATAACTTGAGTAGTCAGTAGTGCACTATCATTTTTGCTTTTGGGGAAGTACGGAAACACAAGTCTGTTAATCTCTGACGCTGACAAACTATCTAACGGATCTTTGTCCCTAGCATACTGAGGTATCGGCTTTGCTAGTGCCTTAGCAAAGCATGCTTGTCAACCACTCTACTTAGAAAACATCAGACAGAGTTTCATTATGTTTTTTCAGTTATAACAGTTACAGGACACAATGCCAAGGTAGGCAAGGATTCAACGAGTTGTTTGAAACAACATAGCTGCTAAAAATATAGTAGCTATAACACAATCCTGATGATACTTGCATCAGATTCCTTAGCATAATTACATCAAACAAATAGAAATCATACATAAATAAGTAATGAACTCACAGCAAATTTGCAAGATCGGCATAGTGACTCCATGGTACGTGTATCCCATGCCCGTCTGCGCAGAAGATCATATTAAAGTGTGAGCGGATGAAACCATTAATGTATATTGCAATAAAAGGAAATTGTACCAAAACTTACTGATCAAAAATACTTTTGAGTGTCGGCCAATATCTATTTACAGCTTTGGCAACTACTTCTGGATGCTTCACATTGCTACAATAATCTGGAGTGAGTAAAACAACTTTTTACAGGAAAAAGAATGAAACACACAAATCAAAATGTCACCACCTGAAAATGCTGGATAATCGGTCTATATGTGTAGTTAACTGCCGAGCAGGAATCTGTTGGAGAACTTGATCACCTTGCTGGATTAATTCCTTTTATTGAATTAAGGATTAATTAGAATGGATACATCGGCCCCAATGCTTGACCAACAGAGTCAGAGACTGCTACTTACTTGCAAGGGATTAATTACTGGCTGGCAGATTAACTCCAGGGCTCTTGTAGCAGGCTCTGGTGGAAGCGTAGTAATAACCACACTGATAAGAGTGTATCAGTGTGTGACACATGTAAGATGAGATGTTCTAGTGCGACAAAAAGGGTAACTAACAAAAATAGGTAAACTTGATTAGGGAATCAAGTAACCTTAGAGCTTCAACCAAATACAATGAGTCCTCTGAGGAAACTTTATAACCACCAACTCCACTGATTGCAATATGGTATATTTGGAAAAGGGCATCCAGTGACCCTGAGAACTTCCTCCTACAATCTTTTAACGAAAAAAGAAAGAAAAAATAAATAAACAGTCAGTAGCTTATGATGTCAATACACATCCTTCGGTAAATTAAAACAAGCAAGAATTTTGAGGTTTTCCTACTCTATTCAATGGCATTTCAGAATTTGCCACCCAATGTGACCACAATGTCAATGTGAAACGCCATAATGGTGTCACAAATGATAAGAAATCCTATTTTTTTCTTTAATTGCAGACAATAGACAACAATACCAAGTGAAAATGACATATTGAACAATAACTTACTAAGATATAATACATACCTTCACATATATGCTTGAATGCCACAGAAGCAGCTGCAGCTGTATCCTCTGATGTTCTCATGCCTTTATTTAGAACATCCACCAAAGGTGGGAGAATGGACAGTTCAGCCGGAGCAGCATCAATCCATTTTGAATATGCCCCGATGGTGGAACAAACTGAATAAATATCAAAATATTGTGACAACAGATAAGCAGGCTTGCCAAACCATTTTTACATCATGATACTCAAAAAGTAACTGGCAGGATCAAAATGAGCAACCAGCAGTTGAATAACAAATAACTCCTAGTCTCCTATAAGATGCAAATCTGAGGATTCTGACCCTTTTAGTTTCCAAACACTATGAATAAAGGATGTGTTTGCATGCAGGATGTGTACAGGACAGCATCAGCATAATTGGCATGTAACAGGGAACAGACAGCCGCTAATTATCATAAAATACTATAGATAGAGAAGTTTTGAATCTTCTGCAAATTGAAACAAACCTGTCCGCAGCAGCTGTCCATGGTGAGGAAGGCTGGGAAGCAGTGACATGACCTTCAGAGGACAATAACATCACATTAACTACACTGATAAGCATAAAAAAAGCAACAGGACATTTGTGTTCCAAGTACAGAAGAATACAGCCTAGCAGCAGGAGATGTGGTAGATGATATGGACCAAGACGAAAACCAACCAACAAGACAACAACATTACGTGACAAATTCATACCTGTGGTAAAATTTCTCTCTCTTCAATCGACACTGATTTCGCAATCGCTTGTATACAGAACAGGGCAGCCTCTACAGGCTGCCACCTGGGGTTCTGTTCATTGCTGCAGGTTCCATACGCCTATAAAAAATATGTACAGATTTTATAGCATACAAGTAAATAGATATTGGGTGCAGAACAAGGTAGGTAATAGTCAGTATGAAAGACAGCTGAGGCCTTAGATTAATAACCATCACTATAATATCACTACTATCGGTCTACCACCGAGAGACTCAGAAAAATCTCAGAAACAAAATAAGAGAGAGAGTTAAATTCACCTGAGCTAGCTTTGAGGAAAGAACTTTTAGTGTTGAGTCACCACCAAGGACATTTGTTGCATCGAGTAACACATCACTAACCGCTGAAAAAGAAAATATGCATATTACAAGCATACTAGTGTACAGCTAGAAAAATAGACTGCGAGAGGAAATGAACTAAAAGAAGGGCACAGTTACCATATCTAACATGCCTAAAATCCCTGCGGTCCTCTTCTGAAAAGGTGTGGTAGTCCTCAGGGTATTCAACTCGAAAACTGACCTGATTCCAAGATAAAACATGTGAAATAGTTATGCTGGCCTTGTTTGTTTTATACATGACAGATTATACAATGAGGATGATTGTACTAACAATCACCAGCCCCTCCAATACATACCAGAGACACAAGAATTTCAAATGGAGGGCGAAATATCTGAATTCTTCTGTTTTTTTCAGCTTCAATAGCCTCCTCGGATCCATACGATACATATGATTCCCTAAAAAAACGTGAACCATTTATTGGGATGTTTCTCAAGTGAGTTAGTGATGCTTCCATGAACAGTAGCGGAGCCTGATAAAGAATACGAAGGGGGTCACACCCCTTAGGCCCTACAGAAGGTCCAACCTTATTTGCGCGTTATGTGAATTACCTTCTGGTCAGGTTACGTCTAAGACGGTGCCAGAAATTAAATGTCATGGAGGAAATGTCGAATTCCGGATGAGAAGTAACTTCGAGTAGCGCATTCACTATTTGCATTGAGTCATCCGAACCTATCAAAGCTCAAACATTACGAGTTAATAAATGATTATTGGCATGAAATAAATCACAATGGTGGTCATCACCCCCATAAACTTTACCTGTGGCAATCAAGTCGACATAGGATTCACCCATGTCTGCATATAAACGAGCAATAGCTTTTACGTCTTCTTCATCCTGAAATGTACCAATGAGTCATGAAAGATAGCATTACAATAGCATACGCACACCTTACCATGCATTCAAGGTACAACACCATAAATATATTATAATAATAAAGGCTAAAAGAAAACAGGCAAATACAGACGTAGGAGAGCTGTGTATCATTTCATTAAAGAAGAAAGTAGCAATTACAAACAATAAACACCCACGTTATATACTAAAATGTGCTGCATGTTTCAAGTGTCACTGTAGGCTGCATGACATTAAGTGCCCTTTGAGAGGTAAAAGAGAGATCCGTAACTCTGTCTTTAATTTTATTTCCTACTATGATACAGCCACTTGGCATATTTTTTTATTGTAGGATCTTCATTAACTATTACCTTTTTAAAAGCTTAGTAATGTTAGTTGACTCAAAGTACAAGCATATAGTTGATAAATCTCATGAACAAATAATTGAACGTATCATGCATTTTCAAAAAAACATTAAAACAGTTTGATTCAGGCAGGAAATCTTGAGTTCAGGGCACAAAAATAATGTTACCAACACGGGAGAATAGAAATTGAGTTTTGGTAACTGTAAGTGAAAGATAACCAAAACAGAGCTATATGGTCCATATATATTAAAACAGAAATCACAATGTCATAGTTTACAAGACACATCAAGTTTCTTCCTGGATCACCAAGTACAGTTGGTCTAACTCTAACAAGATGATGTACAAACATGAAGACAGAATCAGGCAAAACATGATCAAGGAGAATCTAGCAATTATATATACTGAACATCCATGAAGAATATGGTATGAGATGTTATACTTTAGATGAGTCTTTGAGCTGCTCTTTGAGACCCATAACATGCGGGACAAGAATTTGTATTAGTGGCATTTGTTCATTGATTCCACTGGAGCCACGAGATACAGTAACTTGTATCAGTTCTGATGTAACTGAAAAAATTGAAGGATAAATACATTAGTGAACTGCCAACAAAGCCATAGACACATGATGATTGCTAGCTGCAGCCATGCACAGTAATGCTACAAAAAAACACTGCAGGGAACAGGGGCGAAGTAGGCAGGGGAATGGACGGTGTATCCCTTCTGTACATCAAACAAGTATAAAGCGTTATAGATCAAAATGAGGCACTTCTTAGTAATTTTTTTCTTGAAATTGCTGTTGGTTAGTATCGTCCCTGGTGGGAAACTTCCCCACAGTTGAGTTCGAAAACAAGTATACTACAAAATACCAGAGTGCAGGCCCAAGCTTCGGTTGTCCAACAAATCAGCTTGTACTAGCTTAAAACACAGAAATCCAGCTAATGGGATAAGCAGTTAAAGCTACTTCATACTATTTTGAGAAAAATATTAAAATAATGGTAACAATGACACCAAAGCCTCTCCAAGCAAGTTCAGTTAGGCTAGAGCCATGCTTATATCTTTTATTAAGCAAGAAAGAAATGCAAATTACTAACCATCCTCGTGTCGTCAGTTCAACCTGGGCTCAGTGGGACTTATTAGCAGAATCAAGAGAGTCAGCTCATAAATCCCAAACATCAAATAAATACTATCTCACTGACAGGATACTGGCACACTGCAGGCAGTGAAGCAGCAAGCAGCAGCATAGAGGAAGGTGGACCCTAATCTTCATGAAATGGAGTCGGGAAGATATATCAGCTTAAATAGTCTTGGAAATACCCAACTTAGTGCAGCAGCTGCACTCACTATCATGGGAAGCGACTAACTCGTTGAGAAGCAAGAACTGCACGGCTGCTACCTACTTGCAGTATTGACAGTAGCGATGTGGTTTACATGAGTAAGAGTCTCGACTTTTCATGTTGTCGACCAATAATGATACAGGTTACAGGCACTGGCATTATGGATAAGACGACGACACCCCAGGGTTTGAATTTGAGGCATTTGCTAAAGAAACATGTGAAGATCTGAATATGGACTAGACCAGAAAAATATCCAACTGTTTTGGTAAGAACTGCAGCCTAAGTTGAAAGTAGAAGTTGCCCTCCTGAATCTACGAACCCAGGAATATGTAACCTGTGTGACAGGAGGGCCGGACGACGGATTGGTTTGCCAGGCCCATTAGCTTCATCTTCTGCTACAATCAGGCTAGAGCATGGTGCACGGAGATCCCACAAGGATGCCTTGGTTCAAAATGGTGCAACAAGGAGGTGAGTATGTGCACACCAGTGAGGCAACCACCGAGCTTGGACCCGTATCTAGGTGCCCTGCATGATTGAACCCCTTCTATGCCACATCCAACCTCCAACCAACAGGTACTAATACCACAGATGAAAAGTTTGGATGGAGCTACCACCTTTGAGCCCTATCTCTGCTGCAGCCAGGCACTTTCACTGTATTTATAGTATCCTATATTGAACCCAAAGTGAAACCCACTGAAATCCGCAGTGGTTTGGCTGCTGAAACTTGAGACCTGTTGAATCCTAATATCTGAAACCTAAAAACTGGTACCACTTGCATAACAATTTCTACATTAGGTTATAGGCTGGTAACAGATGTTATATTTTACTCTTCCACTTGAAGCTGATCATCCACATCAAGGTCACCATACAAAAAATGAAAATGCTTTAATACTTTCTATATTCTTCAAGGCATTTTGGTTGTCAGTTTAAATCTAGGAAATTCTTGCGTCAAGAAAATCTATGAAATCCATGAAGAAATATTTCTTTTGAAGACACCGTCGATATCTGCTATGTCAAACTGTTAGGTACTAACTTAACAAAAAGGGAGCATTTATGCATATCATGCTATGTTTCTATGCACAAAATCATGAATGAGCGATTAACAGTTAGGAATAGGGATGGGCGCGGTTAATCGTAAAACTGAAAACCAAACTGAACCGAATTGTGAGGTTAACCGAAATTTGCTTTTAACTTCGATTTTCAGTTTTATGTATTACAGTTAACCGAATTTTATTTGGTGTTCACGTTGTATTAACCGAACTACTGATTTAACCGAAATTCCAGCCCACAGTACCCCACAACCCATAAAAACAAAGACCAATAGTACTGACCTTCACCCTCATCAAAATTTTCTCAACGCCCGGGCCAATCTTGGCAATCTCCACCCATCACCACCCTATACATGTCAATTTTGTGTGTTTATTGCTATTTTTGTGTGTTTATTACCATTTTTGCCCAATAGGTTATTATTATACACTAATATGTGTTTAACCACACAACCGAACCGAATCAACCAATAATCAAACAATATGGTTATGATTTCATTTGTTGTATATTTGGTTATCATTTTTCATCAACCGAATTTCATCTTAACCAAATTAACCGTATTAGCCGAACGCTGAACCCTCGTTAGAAATAAAAACTACAGATCTCAGGCTTTAACGGCAACAAATGAATTAAGATAATCATGCAATAAGCTACCAGAAGTGTGTATGAGATTCGATTTGTCAAATATGGCAAGGGAATGAAAAGAAAGAAAGGAACTTATAAGCTAACAAACGGTACAAAAGAAATTAAAGGCATATGGAAACAATACCATTTACAGATGCCTCCAAAAACTTATCAGAATTCAACGAAGAGACTGCTGTATGGACTAAAGGATGTGATGCAAGTTCAGACGAGGAGATTCTGGCAGAAAGAAAACTTAAATCAATTCATGACTCATGAGGTTACTACTGTTACATAGCAGTGGTGTATTGGTGTAAGAGCACACGCTGTAGATGTACGACAACAGCTACACTTTCAAGGAATGATTTTTCACTATAAAAAACACCAGGAGCAGCATACCCGTGACAAAAACGAAGCCAGGAGGCAAAACCCTCCAAGACCTGCAAAATAAAGAATCAAGGTCAGCTAAATGGAAGGCATATTCACAGAGGAAGAACATTGGCATGGCAATTTGGATGTGCCACCTCACAAAAGATAACATGAAGACAAGAGGTTGGTGATTGAATAGATAAAAACGTTTGTTAACACTTAACACATACAGCAGTGAATGTGGTATGCAACATAAAACATCACATTTCCATGGAAGATAGCATATTAACACCATTCCCTGGTTAAGTTAAGAATCCTAGTGCAGAGAAAAGAATATAGACAGTAATCCAGCACTACAATGTGTATCTGGAGTACAATATGGATAGAATATAATATGGGGGCCATGAGGCAAAGCAATGGACAACCGTCATAGGAATGGAAGGACGGATACTAGTTTAAACTTATATCTCAAAATTGCATGATTAAAGTAGCCCACAGAAGACCAAACAATGGAAGCACATAGTACAAGCATGCAAGAGGACAAGTACTCGATAAATACAGATATGTTGTGTCCAGAGAGAGGCTTTGCTGCTGTTTCTAAAGATTTTGATGCACATAAGCAAAACCTGCTCTCTTCAGCACTTTAGCAATTTGTATCGTAAGAGAAAACATTGAAAAAGAGAAAACCAACCTGTTCTTTAAGATGATCAAAAGCCAAGCAAGCAGTTAATAAGCTTACAGCAACATTAGCAGATGAACAAAGGTCACTCTCAAACTGCCTGCGCCTTTCAGGACGAACTGCAATTTTATAACTAGAAATTTCCTGTCAACACAAAAACAAAAATGATCAAGGATCGATTTCTGGGCAGTGGTAAAGAGCAGAGGGTATTATGTGTACATACTATGCACCTGAGGCAGAATTATAAGAAGTTCAAGAAATCCGGGGATAAATTCTGGTTGAGCTTTCATTTCATCGCTTAGCCAATTCACAATTCCACCAGCTCCCCAGTCCTCTACAGGTACATGCACAGCCAGAGCAGCAATTGCAATACAAATCTGATGACGATGCAGAGAGTGTAGTGTCATGATAATTGTCAGGATAGTTAATATCCCCTTATTGCATAATTATATCAGTTACCTGTGTTCTAACTTTTGGTGGTCCCTTATTGAACTTTTTCAGCAATACCTGCAGTTGTGACCAAGTAAAACAAAAAGAAAGAATGCTAAAAAGGTTAACCAGAACATATAGTAAGGCAAACAAATCAAGATCTCATGGAGATAGCATTTGCAATAGGAATTCTGATAATTGAGTCTATTTCACTGCTCAACACAATGTGGCATGAATTATACCCTACACTGTACAAAATAGCAGCCACTCCCAGGCTGCGGTAGGTCTGCATTGATATGTGCATGGCAGTCAAATTTTAAGGTTTAGCAGTTTCGCAAGCCTGGAAGTTCTAGAAAAATGTTTAAGGAGACGATGAAAAGAAATAAGCCCTTGTATAATACAGTTCACAAAGCCCTGATGTTTAATGACTCGATTGTGCTATCTAGTGTTTTAAAATCCCACCTGGATGCCAAGGCGACGGGCCATGGCACCCAGCGGGTCAGCTGCAGCGGCCTGGAAGGCATGTGTCCTGGGAGACAGCGGCCAGGCGAGTCGCCCAGCCATGGCGTCTAGGCCAGAGCGCCTAGACGCCTAGGCGATGCATTTAAACACTGGTGTCCCTATTGGGAGTGACAGGAACGACAAAATCTAGAGACTACAGAAAAGTTTAGTCTAGGAGTCTGTATCGGTAGATTAGCCTAGCCCAACATGCTTGGGATAAAGGCTTGGTTGTTGTTGTTGTTGCAGTCTGTATCGGTAGATTAGAAGGGGGGCCTTGGCGCAGCAGTAAAGCTGTTGCCTTGTGACCATGAGGTCACGGGTTCGAGTCCTGGAAACAGCCTCTTGCAAAAATACAGGGAAAGGCTGCGTACAAAAGACCCAAATGGGTCGGACCCTTCCCCAAACCCTGCGCAAGCGGGAGCTACATGCACCGGGCTGCCCTTTTTTAGTCTGTATTGGTAGATTAGCATGGTTACTGCAACTAGAATCTTATTAGCCTAACTTTGTGGCATTGGATAAGGTGTGGATACTAACTTGCATGCCCTTGAGATTATTTCTTTCTCTTAGGTGCAAGAGTACATTAATAGTGCTTGCAGGTTCGTTTCCACTGGTTAGCCAATTGACGTTTAATGTAACCATATAAGATCTTTCAATTTGAAGGTCCAGAGTGCTATTGACTGAGTCAACTTCTGAAAATATGACATCATATGAAAAAAAATGGTACAATGAAACTCAAATATTTAGCTATGTGTTGTCTTTTTTCATAGTTAAGTTGTGAATACATGCAGCTATATACTGTTAATCCACCTTAAAGTAGGTGAGCTACAGCAATAGTACTACATAATTGGGTGTATCTAAGATAACATCTTTCTGCTATCTAGAACACTGATACCCGTGAAAGAAACTTTGAGTGCTTACGTATAAGGAATCTTGTAATGGTCGAAAAGCTTCCAAGGGTAACTCTTCAAAGTCCCTTTGTACCTAAAAATTGCATGGAATATCCAAGATAATTTAAAATCCACCTAAAACTAAGTTAAATATGCAGTTTTTTCTAGCATTGCCAGAGTTGGACCTGTAAGTACTCCTCTGTTCTTCGTTTGTTGTCACTGCCTAGCTCAATTTTGAGCTAAGCAATGGCAACAAAATCAGAATGGAGGGAGTATCTTTAGTTTTTATATGATGTCTAGTACTTTGTAATATCTATTTTATTAATATATTAATAACTTCCCCTGCTGTATTTCCCTACAAAAAAACTAAATTAAACATTTCAAGTATGTCATACAAATTGTAGTTATGCTTCCTTACCTTGCTTCTGAGAGTTTGAGAGCAGAAGATGAGAGTCTCCAGGTTACTGCTTTCATCGTGAAGTAAACTATCAGCTACCTGCATGAGGAGAATAGGGAATGTGTTCAAATGTGATCAAGTTGACTACTGCATACAAAAAGCTACAACATAAAGTGGAAATCATCTACCACAGCCACAACTGGTCCCAGATCAAAAGGGTATGCTAAATTTTATATGAACACTACTCTGGACCCACAATAAATAGAGAAATTGAGTGAGACTGAAAGAGGGTGTCAACTTTTGGTGAATTCTGCACGTGTGAATGTGATAGATGTTGGAAATCCAGGGATTAATTTCCTCTCTAATCTTCTCTCTTTTCTGTTGATTTATTCTCAATGGGGGGGGCCTATATATATAGCCCCAATTTACAGAGTCCTAATCTAATACTACCTAGACTCCTACTCTTATTTCACTTGGACTCTATCTCTAACTCTAGTTTAATCTAGAAAACGGGATTATTTCTAACAATCACCCCCTAATCTCGTTTTTCTAGATCACACTCACACTATTTAGGATGGAAACACACTTCCACCCTACACACACATTTGGGGTGGACACTACACCCCAAGGATGGTCACTTCACCCTGCACACACTAGAGGATGGGCACTACATCCCAGACACGAATTTGGGTTGGGCACTACACTCTTGAGGTGGGCACTACACCTTGAACACTCAATTTTGGGATGGGCATGTCTTCATCCCCAGAATGGACTCATCTTCATCTTGCACTCGATCTCGAAATGGGCGCATCTTCATTCCAATCACATACTCGAGATGGTCACATCTTCATCTCGAGCACACCTCGCATTGGCTTGCTCTTCCTCACACGACAAATCACCCAATATTCTTCTTCTTCACCTTCATCGTCGTGGCGATAACACCTTGGGTCAATGATCTTGTACTCCTCCAAGATCCATCTCGTGCTATGCCGCTTCCCAAGTTCTCCACGCATGTAGAAACAAAACTTGACCAAACGCCACTGCACCACAACTCCCATGTTGGAAATCGACTGTGCGCACTTGGTCGCGCTATGCTTCCAGATGCCGCTACCGCCGGACCGCTGTACTCGAGGCTTGCTCCGCCTGCGTAACGTGAAGAAATATCGCAAGTCGCGCAGACCGTAGTTCGCCAAGAGGTCCCACGGCGTCACATTATAGAAGCCTGCTTCTATCACAACGCCCGCCTCACGCGGTGGAAAACCACGCAGTTGTGGTCGAAGAAAGTGAAGCACCAGCTCGTCCTCCGTTGGTCTGAAAGTCGAATTATATGCCTTGTTCTGCAGACACCTCCTTGGTCGTGGGCTAGCACTTGACTTCCTCTGGTTCACTTCGGGTGGCTTTAGCAAATCACACCAGCAACTCAGACAGTTCCTCAGCCCAGCCCACGTGGCCACCTCACCAAGCAGGCCCAGCCCAAGTACTGATCTAGCACAGCTCAGGTCCGGCCCAGCCCACTACCTTTGCCCTTGTGCGCCTCCAACCGAGCAATAGCAGCCTCTCCTCTTCAGAAACCCTAGCAGCCAGTCGTCGGCCCTGTGCTCGCCGCCGCGCTCCAAGGCAGAGCCGCCCACGCTCCTCTGTGCTCCTTTGCTCGACTGCATGTGGCCGTGTGCGACTCAAGGATGGCCCGATCGTCCCCCTGCCCCGGTGTCGTCCACTCGATGGTGGCGTCGCAGGCTTCGCAGACGACGACGGTGCAGCCCTGGTCGGCGGCCTTGGCGCAGCTGTGCGGCGCTCGTACGATGCCCAGTTGCCTTCGTCCGTCTCTCCCGCCGCTGGAGCACGACCTCTCCGCCTGTCGCCGGATCTACGCAGGGATCCACTCGGACCCCAATGAAATCCGCCCTGCGAGCGCCCGATCTACGATCATGGGGCCGGAGATCCTCCTTGAGGTACGCTCGTTCCCTTCTTGCGTTAGCTGCCCTTCGACACCGCACCGCGACCACGGCCACCGCCGCCTCTCGCGTGCAGTTGCACCTGACCGCGCTGAAGTACCGCACCAAGCTAAGGACAACTTCCTCCTCTGTGTCGTCGCCAGCCACACAGTCGCCACCGAGTACGCCTCCTGCGCCTGCCTCGCGGCCTCTGCTCGTGCCGTTGGCCACCTCCGAGAGCACGTCCTCCCGTGGGCAGATCTAAAACCCTAGCTCTGATGCCAAATGTTGGAAATCCGGGAATTAATTTCCTCTTTAATCTTCTCTTTTCTGTTGATTTATTCTCAATGGGGGGCTATATATATATAGCCCCAATTTACAGAGTCCTAATCTAATACTACCTAGACTCCTACTCTTATTTGACTTGGACTAACTCTAGTTTAATCTAGAAAACGGGATTATTTCTAACAATAGATGCATACATCATCACTGCACAAAATATATGTGCTCATTTCAGCATATTCAATCACATATATGAGCAGTCAGTCCAAGCAATTGGACAGCTGCGGCTACCCATCACAGTCAAATATAATATGTAATAGTGAAACTCAATCAAGATGAGCCAAGTATAGTTCATCACAATTGCAGCAAATTCTGCATAAAACTTTAAGGAATATTAATTTGTAGGTTCACAGAACTCAGGCAAAAAATAATCTCTCGATCAGCAGGTAACATCAGGAATAATCTCAAACAAAACTGATAAGTTCCAAAAATAATGTAAGCTCTATTCTAGATTTTCCAAACTATAAACCACCAGTTGAGACCAACAGTCCTACATTACCTGTTCCAGTATCAGCCTGGCCCCAGGAGCTGACACAATGAGCAAATACATGAGCAGCAGTCGATAAAGCACACTGCTATCGAATCCAACCGCAATTTCCAACCCCTGCTACCGACTGGTCATAAACTTACAGGACCACTTCCTATGTTTTTGCGCCAGTTGAGGCCCAATCCACAAAAATTCCCCCAAATCACATCCCGCGCGGACCCAAATTCGCAGCCCCCCATCCCGAAATCAGCACGCCACGGAGACGAATCCCATCATCGTCGCGACTAGACTGCTCTGCTCGGTAGTGAATCGAAATGGAACCGAGGAGGCGTCCACACCTGCCAGGCGTCGAGCGTGTGCTGAAACTCCTGCAGCCAGCGGTCGGCCGCGGTGCGGATGGCGCCGTCAGGGTGGTGGTACAGCGCCGCGAGCGCCTCCTTCACCGTGGCCGTCGCCTGCGCGTCCATGGCGGTGACGACCCCCGCGAAACCCTATCCCCTCCTCCCGGCTGCCCCTCCTATCGCCGCCGCGCGCCTACGGATCCCTCAGGCTCGGTGGATCTACGGACCGAGCGCGGGGAGATTCGGTGGGTAGGGTTCTGGTTAGACAGGGAAATTTTGAAACGGGATGGGGAGCGGAGGCGAGTAGACCAGTCTGTCTCTGTCAGCGCTTGGCTGCGCGTGCGTGCTGGTGCTGGATTCGACGAGTCGAGATGGAGAAGATGGGTTTGTCTTTAAAAATTGTTTACGTCGGTTTTTGCGCATTAATACTAACCGTGATGCAGGGTGTGATGAGTTGTCCTTCTGTCTCTGCGTGTGGGCCGGGCTCTGACGGCTGTGAGCTTATGAGGATGTTCGCTGTTTTCCTTTTTTAAATTATTTTTGTGATATTTTGGCGATCTGTCGTTTTAGTGCTTTTTAGGTGGATCATGAGAGCAGTGTTCTGGGTTTTGGCAATTATGTTCGTGTGGTATCAGGTAAAATAAAAGGGTGCTTTTTATAATCATGAGCATGCATAGTGATTGGTTGGTGCCAACCAATCATGTTATGCTTTGATTGCTCTAGAGCTTTGCACGTAACGTACTACTATTTTTTTCATATATATATCAATTGAAATTGAAGTAACCAACTTTATATAAAAAATGGAAGGAGCACCACTCAATTGGCAAACCCGCATTTGACCTTCACATTGTTAATACGGTTAGCCTATATTTTTGCATTCATCTCAAAGGCTTGAGGTACCACTAGGAGCAACGATGGATGTAACTTTCCGCTCGGCATCAGTAATGACAAGGAATAAAAGAAAATTTGTTGCATTTTTAGCACTTATCTGAAACATAATGTTGTTAACAAGAGCCACAGGAAATTTGCACCGCCAACAAATGAAGAAACCCAACTAGTGATTTAACCTTCTCGAAAAGACCTTGTACGTTTCTTCCTAGCCGTTACTTTTGAGGGACACTAAAGTTCAGTTAGGACCTGCGTTTTTATTTGAAAACGATATTTTTCTCTTGACACTGCCTCGGAAAAGTGGATCCATGTACCGTTCTTCCATTTCGGTCGGTTTGGGCTGGGTCACCCAGTTAGGCTCAAATACACGCGGCCTCAGAAAAAGCGGATCCAAGTACCATTCTTTCATTATCTTCTCAAGACGATTGCCGATCCAATCCAATCTCCTTCTGAGTTTTGAGTCCCTCAACTTGACGGGTGGGGGGCTTCTCTGCTCTCGAACTGTGTGCTCCCGTCTAGGGTGTGGTGGTGCATACATTTCCTTAGCTATTCTAGATACCACTGATTCATTAAACATCGTTACCTCCCGACGCAGTCGATAGCTCCGTGGTTTCATCCACAATTTTTCAGGCCTCAGCAGTATCTAGAATGCTCGCTCAAATGATGGTCTTTCAAACGTGGGTCATATGCTCCCTCCATTTTGAAATATTTGAACTAATCAGTGTTAAATATTGGAGGCAGAGTTAGTAATCAGCGTCAAATAGAGTAGATCATTACATCTCACAGAGCTTTGTATCAAAAAACAGTGCTCGAAGCCGGTGCTTATTACTTATTAGACCCTACAGAGCTCCAGCCCGAGGCGCGCGCGCGGGCGCGGTTCCAGCCGTAGTGCTTCGCCGCCTTTGCCCTTTGCAGCCCCTGCCTGCTTGTTGCTCAGCTCAGGCCATGTGAGCATATGACGACGGGTGCTCTAGCTGCCGGCGCCGAAACGGGACGCGGCCGAGGACGTCGCCCCGCCGTTGCAACGTGGCCTAATGTTGCTTGCCATGGCGGACACGGCCATGCGCGACGCTAAGTTTAGCGATCGAATGGATGGATCCAATCGGTTTCGTTTGTACTGTGGAGCAATGGTTTGTAGTGTCAGGGCCACTGCCATAGCTGCCTTCCAGTTCCACCGCTTTAAGCTTAGCCTGCTCGTACTTGTGGATCTCTATATCAGCCCTCTAAAAGAATATTCTTAGCCTTTTACAGTCAAAACTCTAAAAGATTCATGCCTTTACGGTTCACTGCAATCGTTCACCTCTAAATCAGACTCCTATATCAACTATCAACGATTTTATATTCGATAATACAACTATCTCATATTTTAAAATATTTTTATATAATTATTTTTATGTTAGTAATATTATAATTACAACTTATAAAAAATCACTAAATTTATTTTTCGCTTTCTTTATTCTCTCTTTCCTTTTTTCCCTTTTTCCTTTTTCTTTTTCCTTTCTTTTCTTCCTTTCCCCTTCTTCTTTTTTCCTTTCCTTTTTTCCTTTTTTCCTTCTCTTTTTTTCTCTTTTTCCTTTCCTTTCTTCCTCTTCTCTTTCTTTCCCTCTCTGCTTCACCTGTGCTACACCCTACCTGCTAATTCCCAAGAATCCTGTGGCGGCCTGGAAATTAGCGGCCGCCACACCAGCGCCCTGCGGGCCACCGCTACCCGCGCGGCCGCTGCGCATGCAGGCCAAGCGCGGGTAGCGGCCCCCGGTGCGGGCAGCCTTACTCCGTTTGAAAATTATTATCATCAGGATATATAATATTCTTAGTTACAAAATGGAATAGAGTTATTATCCTAAAGATACTAATTAAATATGAAGGGGGTAAAAAAGAAAATGAAACTGGAGTATATAACCCTGTTTATAATAGAAGACAATATTTGGGCTGATCAGTAGAACGATGCCACCAGGCAGGAACAACCATAATAGCACCACGCGAGACGAGGGACGAAGTGGTGTCCCAACTTGGCAAGACTTCCAAATGCACAAATTGCTGATTTTTTCATATGGACATGTTTGCAAGTAACTTAGTATATTGTTTGGAGTTACTTTTACAAAACCACGAGTATACAGTCACTACAGGAAACCCGATCGAGGCCGTCGCAAATAAGTCAAAACCCGTCGCAAATAGTCTAATTGCGACGGTTTCACTTATTTGCGACGGCTTCCGACCGTCGCTCATTTTTTGTCGCAATTAAGTTTATTTGCGACGGCCACCGTCGCAAATAACATTGTTCGTGACGGCTTCGGCACGCCGTCACAAATAAGGTCCCGGGCCCAGCGAATGGGCCCGACAAGATAATTTGTGACGGGGCTGCGGCCATCACAAATAAGAACCTATTTACGACGGCCGTTTTCAGACCGTCGCAAATAACATAGGCTTGTTTTGCGACGGTTGTATTCTTATTTGCGACGGTACTGTATAAAAAGCCGTCGCGATTAAGGTTTTTTATTTTTTTAATAAACAGAACATTCTGCCCGGCTCGATGGCTAGAAACACGACACAGATAACATAAAAGACAATATATAACATTTCAATCGATCACAATACAAAAGTGTCTCGCATCTCATCACAACACAAAAGTGTCTCGGATCTCATCACAACAATAGAAAAAAAGAATAGAGACTATTCGCTAACACTACCTCCGCCAACGTCCTCGCCGCGCGTCAGCCCAGGCGCCGATATAGACGGCGACGAAGTTTGAGCCTCCGTCGCCGATCCTGCAACACATAGAAGTTGTTTGACATATGAATTAGTTTAGAACTTCGTTTTTGACTAGAAGAACGTTTTTGATTACCTGAAAACCTGGAGAAATATGTATCGGCGGCGGTAGCTCCAGTTCTAGCGGTGGCAGTGGAGGTAACTCGAGGTGCAACCCCTAGGCTTCACGGCCTTCAAAGAAATTATGTCATTGCAAACATTACAAGTTATTACATATTATTAAGAATGCGATAAATTTAAATTACTTTAACTTACCGTCACCGCCTGCCATTGCATCTTCATCGTCTGCCGCATCTGCTCCATGCAGGCTCGCTGGTAGGAGATGGTGGCCTCCATCGCCGCCCTCCGTGCCTCCATCACCGTCTGATACTGCTCACGACTCTCCTAGACCTGACGGGGGAGAGTTTCCACCTGCGAGACACGGCGACTCGGGCCCGCCGACGAAGACTGTGTGGAGCTGCCTCTCGCGGGTCTCGCCACCCTCGAGTCGACAACTCCGTTCAATATAGGAGCCTATTAAAAATCAGTAATACGGAATTGAAAGATCTTGAATATTTTAAATTGAAAACGATAAAATGACTTATGAACTCACCTTCCGTGGACTTTTCCACCTCCGCTTGCATACGCGGCTTGAATATCGATTGGTTCATGTTCCCAATCGAAATCGGCGTCGTGTATCCTCCTAGCCTCCTCTCCGTACCTAGCCTGAAAAATAAGAAAATTGTGTAACTTCATCAATCCATATAGTTAAATTTACTATGAATGATTTCTACACTTACCAACTGCTCGGTCGCGGCCTCACTGCACCCCTGGGGCTGAGAAGGGTACCTATGACCTCTCTTCCAGATGTGTGGGGGTGCGGCCAAGGAGTCGCACGCGGTGGGGCGCCGCCAGGGAGTCGCACGCGGGGAAGGGAGTTGCACGTCGGGGGCGCGACCAGGAGGTGCCGGCGGCGCGCTGGGGCGCGGCCGGCGGCCGAGGGAGCCGAGAGGGTGGCCGAGGGAGGCGGGGCACGGCGCGCGCGGCGGCGACGCGGGAGGCGGGCACGGTGCGGCGGCGGCGATAATTGTGCGAGTCGGGAGGTGCTCAGTCGACTATATCGAGGTCATTTGTGACGGTTTCCTTAATTGCGATGGCATTTCCTTCGGCCGTAGCAAACAATCATTTAATTGTGATGGTTGCTTAATTTACGACAGCCATAGGTCTGCCTGTCGCAAATTAATGCTCTTTGTGACGGCTACAGTCATAGCCATCGCAAATAGGGTGCTATTTGTGACGGCTCCGTTATTTGCAACAGCGTCCCATCGCAAATAATTCTAACCATCGTAAATGATCGGGTTTCCTATAGTGAGTCCCTTGTTTCACAAAATGCACAATGATTTTTCTTTGTGTCATAAAATTTCTGGTCTCAATCCCACGTGTCAGTCTAATAATAAATATTTCATAAGGAAAATAAGGTATCACATTCACACTAAAGGGCTAAAAATTATCAATTAATTGGAGCAAAAAATACCCACCACTATTATGACGAAAACAATTAGTTTAAGGATGTGTTTGGTAAGAAGAAACGTTTCAAATTTTAGATTTAACCGCTTTAAATGGTACCAAATAGCAAAAATGTGAAACGTGTTTCAGCAGTGAATCTATAAGAAACGATTTACTTTTTTTACCTACGAATCTGAATCACCTAAAAAGGTGTTTCACGCCCTGAATCACTTCATATTATTATACCTACCCTCTAGTTTTGTAATTATTTACAGTAGTTTGCCATCGTCTACCCTTATTATCAACTCGTCGCTGTTGTTGCGGCGCAACAAAGATTTATCCGTCCATGTGGATGATGACATATATTTTGCAATGACACTTATAAATAATATTTATTGCAAGAATTTATTATATATTATACTATGACAAAACAATATAATTTATCAAAGATAAATAGGTCATTTCAATCCTGCTCCTCTCTATACTGAAACTGAAATTAGAAAACTAGCCAAACGGTTTCTAAAGTGATTCTGTTTCACCTGGAAAATATTTCTGTGTTGAAACTAAAAAGTTTCTGATTCTCGAAAAATATGGAACTGTACCAAACGAGCCCTTAAATGTTCGCATAAATGTTTGTAAATAGTCAAGCATTTTTCATTTATTATCTTTATATCTGGATAGAAAATGAGTCACCATGTTCATTCTGTAAACTTACAAATTGCCACGTTAATATGGAAAAACAAAAAATATCCACCACTGTCTTTATAAAAAATAGCCTAAAATACTTATGCAAGTTTATAAATTACCCATTTAGCTCTATCAGTAGTTGGAGCTCTGGATCTAAGCAAAGTTAAGAAAATAGATAAAATTGTTCACATATTAATGTGGAGTTCAAGAAACGCATATAGGAGTAATACAAAAAATAATGATGATAAGGAAAAAGAAATTAATTAGACATCCAAGATAAATACGACACTAGTTATGAATAGATCATTGTTGCCGCTACCCACACAAATGATAGGACCATCCTGGTTGCTATATGTATATGCACAAATATTTACAAAATTATATTACACTCCCTCACTCTAATCCAAACTGCTAGCATACACTTCCTACACTGCTACAACATGCTGCTGATGTCCCACACATGAGAAACTAGCCACACATACACACACACACAAACATCCAGGGCAATATATTATAGCCCGCTATACCTGCTAGAAGTAGATGCCATCATCCCTGTAGCAGCAGCTACCCAGCAGTAGAGCCTGCGCATCGTGTTCCTGGAACCCCACAGCAAGCCCCGGAGCCATGGCCACGGCAGCATCACCGCCGCTGCTGCAACTGGCGCTGTGGGGCTCTACCGCCACCTCGTGGTGCACGGCCAGGCTGCAGTAGTCCAAGAAGCTGTCCTGATGCAACATTGCCAGGTCCATCAGCGGGTCGCCGAAGCTGCCGCAATGGCTAATCGCCGGGGATTCTTGGGGCTGGTCGTAAAGCTTGCCAGCCGTTGTCGTGTCGGGCTGCAGAGAACAGAGGAGAGTGGAGGCATGGTTGTGCTGGAGGGCACTGCTGCTTTGCTCGGTTTCTGAGGGTTTTCTTTTGTTGAACACCCTGCAGAGCACCCAGTCCTCCTGCATGGCGACACACGACCAGCATGTGTGAGAAAATGTTAGCAGCTAGCTAGATGCATGCAATTGAAGCTAGTATGAAGAACTGGACAGAGAAAAGTTTTTTGTGTGTCACAACTCAAGATACTTTATGTTTTACTTATTAAACACAGGGTGTGTGACTATATGTGGCCTTTTTCATTTCCATTGTCATTTTCAGTAGCCATGCGTCCTGATGAGTTAATAATAAAATGAAATTGATCAGTTTTTTTAAGGATAACTAAGATTCATAATTTACACAACACAAACATATATAATGCTTCCAACATATTATAGTTACCACCTCCATCCTTTTGACAATATCTTGAAAGCTAATACAACACATGTGGTGCTATACTTTCTTGTACAGATTAAAAATAGTTGCAGTGCCCTGATGATCAAATTCAAGCTATACCTTTGATAGAGAATTAGATGTCTCAAGGCGAAATTCGTGCATGACCCAATTGGTTTTTTGCCCATTAGGAGCACGCCCAAGATAAAACACCAACATCTTCCTCATGCCAACCATTGCACGCGTGACCGGCTCATGGACTACCCGATCCTTCCCGTCGCCTTCCAGTACCCTGTCTTTGTGGCACGGTTTATCCTCGAACCCGTTGTGTACTTCCTGTCTCGAAAACTGAAGAAATACCACTCCTCTGCCGTTATCTTAGCTACATCTGTAAAAAAAATCACAGGAACACATTATTATTAACGAAAACCACATCGTCATCTTTTATACATCTACGTGTCATGTCCTTATTTGTGTGGAATAATATGTTGCATGCATGCATCATGTCCGTATATAGTGGATGAAGCCAATATAGCGACACTGTTATGGCCCTAGAAGTGGACTGGGGTTAGTCGTACGCCAGTTGAAGCTTTTTGATGACACCATCACAAATTATTGATGGTGGTAAGCTAGCTATGGAGAACGAGCACGATATGTACTTATGCTCCAAGTAACCCAGAGGCATGATATATGTGCCTTATCTCTAACCGTGTGACCAGAAGAAATTCTCCCCCATCTTCTTCAAACTAAGGCTAGAAGCAACATCGATGTACAATATGCTATTTAATCTCTAGTCATTACTATATCTGTTCTAAAGTAAGTTTATTTTTCGGATTGGTTGATTGTATAATCACTACAGGAAACACGTCAATTTACGACGACAAACTTAATTTACAACGGTCCTAAGGTTGGCCGTTGTAAATTAAATTAATTACGACGGCCAAATCTGAACCGTCGTAAATAAAACATTGTTTACGATGGCTTGACCTAGGCTGTTGTAAGTAACAACTTATTTACGACGGCCATGGCTTGGCCGTCGTAATTAAGTTTATTTACGACGGTCAGACCACGAGCCGTCGTAAAAAGTCTTATATAACCCGCGGGCCCAGGTCGGCGCGGTCATTCATGGCCGCACCGACCCGAGCAATCTCGCCCCCGCTGCCACTGCCCGCAGACACCCCCGGCCGCCGCCGCCGGCCCGGGGCCCCCCTCGCTGGTGCCCCCCCCCCCCCCCCACTATTATGACGAAAACAATTAGTTTAAAGATGTGTTTGGTAAGAAGAAACGTTTCAAATTTTAGATTTAACCGCTTTAAATGGTACCAAATAGCAAAAATGTGAAACACGTTTCAGCAGTGAATCTATAAGAAATGATTTACTTTTTTTACCTACGAATCTAAATCACCTAAAAAGGTGTTTCACGCCCTGAATCACTTCATATTATTATACCTACCCTCTAGTTTTGTAATTATTTATAATAGTTTGCCATCGTCTACCCTTATTATCAACTCGTCGCTGTTGTTGCGGCGCAACAAAGATTTATCCGTCCATGTGGATGATGACATATATTTTGCAATGACACTTATAAATAATATTTATTGCAAGAATTTATTATATATTATACTATGACAAAAACAATATAATTTATCAAAGATAAATAGGTCATTTCAATCCTGCTCCTCTCTATACTGAAACTGAAATTAGAAAACTAGCCAAACGGTTTCTAAAGTGATTTTGTTTCACCTGAAAAATATTCCTGTGTTGAAACTGAAAAGTTTCTGATTCTCGAAAAATCTGGAACTATACCAAACGAGCCCTTAAATGTTCGCATACATGTTTGTAAATAGCCAAGCATTTTTCATTTATTATCTTTATATCTGGATAGAAAATGAGTCACCATGTTCATTCTGTAAACTTACAAATTGCCACGTTAATATGGAAAAACAAAAAATATCCACCACTGTCTTTATAAAAAATAGCCTAAAATACTCATGCAAGTTTATAAATTACCCATTTAGCTCTATCAGTAGTTGGAGCTCTGGATCTAAGCAAAGTTAAGAAAATAGATAAAATTGTTCACATATTAATGTGGAGTTCAAGAAACGCATATAGGAGTAATACAAAAAAATAATGATGATAAGGAAAAATAAATTAATTAGACATCCAAGATAAATACGACACTAGTTATGAATAGATCATTGTTGCCGCTACCCACACAAATGATAGGACCATCCTGGTTGCTATATGTATATGCACAAATATTTACAAAATTATATTACACTCCCCTCACTCTAATCCAAACTGCTAGCATACACTTCCTACACTGCTACAACATGCTGCTGATGTCCCACACATGAGAAACTAGCCACACATACACACACACAAACATCCAGGGCAATATATTATAGCCCGCTATACCTGCTAGAAGTAGATGCCATCATCCCTGTAGCAGCAGCTACCCAGCAGTAGAGCCTGCGCATCGTGTTCCTGGAACCCCACAGCAAGCCCCGGAGCCATGGCCACGGCAGCATCACCGCCGCTGCTGCAACTGGCGCTGTGGGGCTCTACCGCCACCTCGTGGTGCACGGCCAGGCTGCAGTAGTCCAAGAAGCTGTCCTGGTGCAACATTGCCAGGTCCATCAGCCGGTCGTCGAAGCTGCCGCAATGGCTAATCGCCGGGGATTCTTGGGGCTGGTTGTAAAGCTTGCCAGCCGTTGTCGTGTCGGGCTGCAGAGAACAGAGGAGAGTGGAGGCATGGTTGTGCTGGAGGGCACCGCTGCTTTGCTCGGTTTCTGAGGGTTTTCTTTTGTTGAACACCCTGCAGAGCACCCAGTCCTCCTGCATGACGACACACGACCAGCATGTGTGAGAAAATGTTAGCAGCTAGCTAGATGCATGCAATTGAAGCTAGTATGAAGAACTGGACAGAGAAAAGTTTTTTGTGTGTCACAACTCAAGATACTTTATGTTTCACTTATTAAACACAGGGTGTGTGACTATATGTGGCCTTTTTCATTTCCATTGTCATTTTCAGTAGCCATGCGTCCTGATGAGTTAATAACAAAATGAAATTGATCAGTTTTTTTAAGGATAACTAAGATTCATAATTTACACAACACAAACATATATAATGCTTCCAACATATTATAGTTACCACCTCCATCCTTTTGACAATATCTTGAAAGCTAATACAACACATGTGGTGCTATACTTTCTTGTACAGATTAAAAATAGTTGCAGTGCCCTGATGATCAAATTCAAGCTATACCTTTGATGGAGAATTAGATGTCTCAAGGCGAAATTCGTGCATGACCCAATTGGTTTTTTGCCCATTAGGAGCACGCCCAAGATAAAACACCAACGTCTTCCTCATGCCAACCATTGCACGCGTGACCGGCTCATGGACTACCCGATCCTTCCCCGTCGCCTTCCAGTACCCTGTCTTTGTGGCACGGTTTGTCCTCGAACCCGTTGTGTACTTCCTGTCTCGAAAACTGAAGAAATACCACTCCTCTGCCGTTATCTTAGCCACATCTGTAAAAAAATTCACAGGAACACATTATTATTAACGAAAACCACATCGTCATCTTGTATACATCTACGTGTCATATCCTTATTTGTGTGGAATAATATGTTGCATGCATGCATCATGTCCGTATATAGTGGATGAAGCCAATATACGACACTGTTATGGCCCTAGAAGTGGACTGAGGTTAGTCGTACGCCAGTTGAAGCTTTTTGATGACACCATCACAAATTATTGATGGTGGTAAGCTAGCTATGGAGAACGAGCACGATATGTACTTATGCTCCAAGTAACCCAGAGGCATGATATATGTGCCTTATCTCTAACCGTGTGACCAGAAGAAATTCTCCCCCATCTTCTTCAAACTAAGGCTAGAAGCAACATCGATGTACAATATGCTATTTAATCTCTAGTCATTACTATATCTGTTCTAAAGTAAGTCTATTTTTCGGACTGGTTGATTGTATAATCACTACAGGAAACACGTCAATTTACGACGACAAACTTAATTTACAACGGTCCTAAGGTTGGCCGTTGTAAATTAAATTAATTACGACGGCCAAATCTGAACCGTCGTAAATAAAACATTGTTTACGATGGCTTGACCTAGGCTGTCGTAAGTAACAACTTATTTACGACGGCCATGGCTTGGCCGTCGTAATTAAGCTTATTTACGACGGTCAGACCACGAGCCGTCGTAAAAAGTCTTATATAACCCACGGGCCCAGGTCGGCGCGGTCATTCATGGCCGCACCGACCCGAGCAATCTCGCCCCCGCTGCCACTGCCCGCAGACACCCCCGGCCGCCGCCGCCGGCCCGGGGCCCCCCTCGCTGGTGCCCCCCCCCCCCGCCCCTGGCCGCTGCATGCCAGCCTCCCCCGTGCCCCCTCCCCCCCGGGAGCTACGAGCGCCAGGTTCGCCGCATCAGGATGACTTCTTCACCTCCAGAGGTAGTGGAGGGGCTAGTAATGAGTAGCTTTGTGAATCTGTTTTTGATTGTCGATGTGACGACTTCGTGATTGTGGATTTACTATTATACTTTGTGATTGTGGATGTGGATGTGATGTTCTCAATTTGAATCTGTTTTTTTGATTGCCTGTGTAGCTGGCCATCGAGCCAGGTTAGTCATTTTCTGTTTTAAAAAAAAATAGAAAACCTTATTTATGACGATCTTTATGAATTATATACGACGGTGTCTATACAGAGCCGTCGTATATAAGCCTAAATAATATACGACGACTAGGCTCAGACCATCTTATATAAGAGCTTATATACGACGGCGAGGTCCCAGAATCGTTGTATATAAGGGCCCAGCCAACTGGCCCTTTTATACGAAGCGGAACGTCGTAAATTAGAGACCGTCGTATATATAAACTTATATACGACGACGCCGCTGTATATAAGTTTATATATGACAAGGTATATACGACGGCCACAAACTGTCGTATATAAGCTCCAGCCGTCGTATATAGATTATATACGACAGCGTTGGAGTTATATACGACGGTTTCGGCCGTCGTATGCTGACGGGAATCCTGTAGTGAATTTCTTCTTGCTTTTCATCAATAGTGTATATACATTTGATCAACTTAAAAACGTAAGATTTATATTTTAGATTCACCGTAAAAATAATTTTATAATATATAATTTACATGTTGTTAAAGTTGATCGAGTTTATATAAATCATTGGTCGAGAGCAAGAAGAAATAGACTTATACAGTGACCAGAAACTAAGAAAGCGGATATGTGGTTTTAAGGTAAATTCCTGATATGTGTATTGTACATTTTTTATAGCCAAATACACAGTGACCCAAACTAGGCAGTGGAGGAGAGACCTGTAAGATATGCCATTAGTCAAATCTTACCGGGAAGCTCCCATGGCTCGCGGGCATGGAGGTCGACCTCGACCAAGGTCCCCGAGGCGACCCTCTGGTTGGCCACCTTCCTGCGCAGGTAGAATGACACCAGCTCCTCATCGCTCGGGTAGAACCGGAAACCCGGCGGCAGCGCCGCGTCCATTCCTCTCAGCCCCATCGAACATCAAATGATCATATGGGCCATATATATACTCTCTTCTCTCCAAACGTTCGTCAAGCTCTCTTCCCCGGGACGCTTCAATAACATTCAGATCACTACTACTGATCGATACTGCAATTTTGCTGCAAATTAAGAGGGAAGTGAAACGGTGGAGGCTCATATATAGGGAGCGCGACAAGCCTAGTTGGCTGGCTGTGTGTGTAGCTATAGCCTGTCGCTAGCTAATCAGGAGCTGATGGGGTCGTTGTTGATGAAGCAGTGGCGTGAGCTAATCAATTTTCCATGATGGTTTAGGGGGTAGGGACGGACGGACGGATGATGGAAAATTGGAACATCCTTGTCCATCGGCGTCTCATTCTAGCTGCCCCGGATGAAGATGCTCATCCTCGTCAGCTAGCTCTCTCAGGCGTCATGTGTTTGGCACCACCACGCCTTCTCGATCTCACGTCCAACAACTTTTGGTTAATTTCGAAAATAACGTGACTCGACTGTTGCTAGTCCTAGATTTACAAATGTTAGAGGTTTTTTTACCGAAACTAAAAGCCCAAACAAAAAACGACGCATGTATAACAAATTAAATCATATGTTTAAATTTCAGTATTTCACAAAGAAAAAAAGCCAGTTAGTGCAGGCAGACAGGTATAGGCAAGGGAGAAAATTAAGGTCGATCGTTACTACGTGTGAGGAAATGTTTGCATGCATCATGCCACGGAGGAGAAAATTATTAATCCTCCCGCGCGCAGGTAGCTAGGATCATCGTCACCAGCAAAACCATAGTAGCAATGGCTGGTGCAAGCAGGAGATCTTGCAGGGAGACCATAATTAACTACGCTAGCTAGCTAGCTGCTAACCGTATACACACCAACACCAACATCAGAAGCTACTAAACTAAACGAGGCATGCATCGATCGCATGTGATGATGATCTAACTAATAAGCTACCCGCGACATCGACTCGACCGTTCTGCGTGGCCCCGCTTCGATTCGAGACGGCTCGATCCCCTCAACGGCCGCGCGACGAGTTAATTAGTCGCCCCGGTCGCCGCAACGAACAGCAATCAAGGTGTCGGCCAGTCGACGTGGACGTGATTAGAGTAGAACACGGGCGGAAGGAATCGCTGGCGTGTGTGGGTTGCCGCCGCGTCGTCGGCCGGCCCAGTCCCTCCAGATCAGCGCGCGCGGCGGCGGGCGCCTTCTCGCCTGCTGTTCTGTTCTTCAGCTAGCTCTAATTCATTTAGCATCTTAATTCCTTAACCGGTTGTGTCCGGGTCGACGGCGACCGAGTAGGCGACGCGGAATGAACCGTTGATGAGGCAACCCACACATGCTTGTCGGTAGCAATTTATGTTATCCACACATGTTTTGCTTCAAAAATAACAACAACCTCACACATGAGTAGGAGAAGAGAGATATGGCTGGCACAGACATTCCTACATAGCTACATGCATCTCCTCTATCACCATAAACACATTGAGTGCAGGCTTGTACAAGCTGAGCTAGTAAGCTAGCTGGACGAAGAGAAGCGGCCTCCCATCCAAGCTCTCTACCACTCGTCCGCACCCATTCATCTCCCTGCCAAGCAACATGCAATCAACACGAGATCAATGGGATTAATTGAGCTGACTTAGCTTAGCTTGGCTTAGCACGCATGTGTTCTTTCTTGGCAAGAAACGCCAGCTCCTGACAAGGACATCAGCGGTGGCATCCCTATCACAAGCTGCGCCAGGAACTACTACTGCTGATGATGATCAACGAGCTCGGCCATCCTAGCTGGTGGCTAGGACGATCGATCGATCGATCGATCGAGCTTTCTGAGCCATATGAAGCGACTGGCCGAACGATTGATCCAAGAAAAACGGAAATCAGTACAATGATTGACAGCGTTACTCGATCCATGATTGATCGAGTCGTCAGGGGGGGAGGACGATGGGACGGGACGGGATAGAGTGGCGTAGCGGAGCACGCGCATGCTTGAAGTTGAAAAGGCCACGTTTGAGCAATGCGATCGAGGGTGCCCCAGCCGATGAATCCATGGACAGCGATGATGCGCCTCTCATCCAAGAAATTAAAAGAAGGACGGTTGCGTTGGCGTCGTTGTGTTACTACAGCTCTGGTTTTGCTTGCAACACTGTCACCACTGCGACAGCCAGCAGCGGATATGGTCTGGTCTGGTCGCCGAACGGCGGCGTGACACCTGCGCGCGATTGGAAAGTGTGCTTGGCAACGAAGAATGGCTCGATCGCCATGTCTCCCTACCCAGCCGGGAGCTGCCTGAGGATCCTTGCGCTCGCTACAATTGGCTCGGGCTCGATCGGGCTAGCTGGGAACTGCTGCCGATCGAGCTGCCTTCTCTGAAAGGTGCCGTGTGGCTGCATGCATGCGCCCGTGCCTCTGCCCTCATGATCGATCAATATCTTATTGTTGTCTCTAATCGGTTGATTATTTGAGCTTCTGATTACTTTGGGTTCACTACAGGAAACGTCGCACCTTACGACAACCACTGTAATTTACGACGGTTAGCCGTCGTAAGTAAACTAACTTATGACGGTCGCCCCGGACCGTCGTAAGTAAACTAACTTACGACGGCTACGGGCCCACGGCCATTGTAAGTTAATGAACCATCGTAAGATAACGGTAACTTACGACGGCCGCAACCCTAGGCCGTCGTAAGTTACACCACCATCGTAAAATAAGCGTAAATTACGACGACCGTAACCTAAGCCGTCGTAAGTTACGTGACCGTCGTAAGTCGATGGTTTTAACCTAAGCCCCGGCCCGGGCTCGGGCTAATTAGCCCGAGCCTGAGCACAGCAGCGCCGCCCGCCACCGCCGCTGATTCGCCGCCGCCGCCGAGCCGCCGCTGCACCGCCCGCCGCCGCCCCGGGCCGCCCCGGCCCCGCCCCGAACCGCCGTCTCCGTCACCGCCGCCGTCGTCGCCAAACCGAATCAAGTAATTTTTTATTTTTTGTAATTAGTTGTTAGTTAGATTAGATAAAATTTTTATTACTTAATCAATTTGTATGTATTTAGTAGATAATTAGTTTAGTTGCTAATTATTTGGTTTAAATTAGTAATTATTTCTGATTTTAGTTATTTAATTTAGTTAATTGATTGATTAGTTGTTTAAGCATATTGTTTTTGCTTTACCCCCGGCCCCGCTGCCACCAGCCCCCGCCGTCGCCGACAGCGTACCGACGCCTAGGCGTCCAGTCGGTGGCGGGGGGATGCCTGGGCGGCTCGCCGCGCCTGGCCGAGCGTCGCCGATGCCGGCGCCGCCTCCGCCCGCCGCCGGCCCCCCGCCGTGCTCTGGAGAGGAGAGAGGGAGGGGATGAAAATGAGTGTATTCGGGTTGTGGGCCGTTTTTCATGACCCTTATAGAACGCGTGGATCATCGGATTAGATCCGAAGTTCGTGGGCACTTGGGCTGCTTAGCCCGAGCCCGAGCCAGACTCTCAGCCTGAGCCAGACTCTCAGCCCTGCCCCGAGCTGACCTCCGCCGCTACCTCCATCGCCGCCCATCGCCGCCGCCTCCACCGCCGGCCGCCAGCCGCAGCCATGGCGCTTCACTACAGGAAAATCAACATTTTATGACGGCTGAATTTATTTACATGGGTCAGCCGTCGTAAATTAACGTACTTACGACGGCGCGTGGTAGCCGTCGTAAGTTTACTAACTTACGACGGTCGCTGACTCTTGGCCGTCGTAAATAAAATGACCGACGGAATTTAAGTACCATTTACGACAACTAAAAGCTAAACCGTCGTGAGTAAAGAAGCCATCGTAAATAAAAAACATAACTCTACATCCCACGGGCCGCGCGCGCGGCCCACTCATGCACGCGCCTCGGCCCGCCCTGCCGCCGTCCCATCCCCAAGCCCCGCCTGGCCGCCCGTGCTCGCGCCGAGCCCCGGCCGCGCATCGGCCGTCGCCGCTCGCCCCGCCCCGCCTCGAGCCCCGCCCTGCTGCATCGCCCGACCCACCTCGCCCGACCCCTGCTCGCCGCGCCGCCTGGAGCCCCTGCTCGCCACGCTTCGAGCTCCTGCTCGCCGCGCCGCCCGACCCCTGCTCGCCGTGCCGCCTCCCGATGTTGTGTATGTCTGACCCGACACCGTGTGTATGTGTGACCCGACCCCGTGTTTATGTGTGATTACATGTTTAATTTGATCTTAGTTGATTAATTGTTTAATTAGTATTGTAATTGATTATTGTTGAATTAATACTTTGATTGATTGCGTGATTAGTTACTATATGTAAGTAAATGGGTTTCGGCCCGGTCTGGCCTGACACGATCCATTTAGCGTCTGTCACGACCCATTTAGTGGTAATGTATTAGTCGAGACAGCCACGGAGGACGGCAAGCTCCCGCGCGTGGACGGCGGGCCCTGACGGGGCGGTGTCATCTTTGACCCACTTACGACGGGGTATAACGTACGACGGCTAACCCTAAAGGCGCCGTAAGATAATGGTAGTTTCACTCTTTCCCCTCTCTCTTTTAAATGACTCAAAAATGAAAGATTGACGTAAACCTATACAACATGCGTCACCCGTTTCGAACCGGTCCGTCTCACATGTGTTACGCATGTGAGGCGTGTAGGTTCGAAATTGTCCCTTTTTGGACAGCCTGGAAGTGACCGAGGGGGCGTGGCTTGTGATGAGATGCGGGTTTAGATCTAGACGAGGTTTCGGCGGCATAACCCTCTTGTTCTCTGCTGCACCATTTTTGGGCGTGCAGTGGAAAACAGTGTGGTTATGCTGCCAAAATTCCGTTTGGATCCAGACCACGTGTCTCGTCATGAGCACGCTCCGCTCGATCACTCTTGGGTGGGTTTAGGACCTATCCTTTCCAATAGATGTAGGGCTGTGACATAAATAAATTATAAAGTGACTATAATTTCCTTGACATTAAACTGCAGATTCAAACATGGGTGAGGACCGTAGTTGGATGTATACCGGTTGGAAGAATAGTTCTGGTGGTCACTCGAATGAGTGGTTCGCCAAGACGGATGCTTTTGTAAATCAAGATTTTTCATTGTCAAAGATCGATAAGGTGCGGTGCCCATGTACGAAATGTAGGAATACTAAGTTTTTGGACAAAATGACGGTCTCAATACACTTGTGTTGAAACGGTTACACGTCACATTATGAGGTGTGGACCTTCCACGACGAGACAACTTCTAAAACTGTACAAGAAGAGGAAGAGGAAAATGATGATAACACGGGGTTGATAGGATGGATGAGATGCTTGAATCTATACAACCAGAGTTTACGGAGGATCCACCTACAACGGAGGTTGAAGCGTTCCTCAAGCTTCTTAAAGCTTCAGAAGAGCCGCTGCATGAACACACTGAAGTGACACTCCTCACTTTCATGACTAGACTTATGGCAATTAAGCCTAAGTACTTCTTTTCTAATAACTGCTACAACGACCTCATCAAATTGATCAGCGACATCCTTCCACAGCCTCATAAAGCACCTAAAGATATGTATCAGGCGAAGAAATTGCTTTCCGATCTTGGTATGAAATATGAGAAGACTGATGTGTGTCCAGATAATTGCATGCTTTTCTGGAAACAGCATGCAAAAGAGAAGAAATGCTTATAATATGGTGAATCAAGGTTTGTCGAAGTTGTTAATAACGATGGTGATAATGTGATGACAGAAGTCGCACGTAAGCAACTTCGTTACTTACGCGTGACACCTCGGTTGAAGCGGTTGTTTCTATCAAAAAGAACGGCCAGACACATGAGATGGCACAAGGAAGGTGTACGTGAGAACAATGAAGTCATGATACACCCGGCCGACGGTGAGCCATGGAAGACGCTTGACTAGTTCGATCCAGACTTCAGTCGTGATGCGAGAAATATTCGCATCGGGTTGGCGACAGATGGATTCTCGCCGTTCAGTACAAACGCCACACCATACTACTGTTGACCTGTCTTTGTCATTCCGTACAACCTACCACCAGCTCTTTACATGAAGTACGAGTTCATGTTCCTTAGCCTCATTATACCTGGGCCGGATCATCCTGGGCCACGTCTCAACGTGATGTTGAAACCGCTGATCGAAGAATTGAAAATGTTGTGGACAGGAGTCAAAGCGTACGACTATTACAAAAAGCAGAAATTCAACCTTCGAGCTGCTTATTTGTGGTCCGTCCATGATTTCCCGGCATACGGTATGTTTTCTGTATGGAGCACTCACGGTCGTTTGACTTGTCCAATATTTGCTTCTGACACGGACTGTTTTCGACTTACTCATGGAGGAAAGATATGCTACTTCGATTGTCACAGACGTTGGCCGCCTCCGAATCACATGTTTAGTAAACAGAGAAATGTCTTTAAAAAAGACACCGTTGTCACTAAAGGACACCGAAACGTCTAAACGGATCTGAAATATCTGATATGCTGGACAAACTGGTGCCAGATAAAGGACGTCCTGGTTATTTTATCTGTTACGGAGAGGATCACAATTGGACTCATATATGTGGACTATGGGAGCTACTATATGTGAAGTCGTTGATACTAATGCATAACGTTGATGTAATGCATCAAGAGCGTAATATGGCCGAATGTATTATAAGCACATGCATGGACATGATGGGCAAAGCGAAAGACAATACAAAGACTCGAAAGGACCTGACAGAGCTTTGTAACCGTCGAACTCTTGAGCTCTCTGAAAGTGGTGTTAAACCACATGCTTATTTTTGTCTTTGACCTAAAGAAAAGAAAGAAATATTCAAATGGTTGAAAATTTTGAAATTCCCAGATGGTTACGCAGCTAGTCTAAAACGAGCCGTGAATATCAAAACGGGAAAGCTGACAGGGTTGAAGAGTCATGATTATCACATAATTACGGAAAGACTTCTACCTGTTATGTTTCGGGGCTATTTTGATGATGCGGTATGGAAGGTGCTAGCCGAGCTTAGTCACTTCTATAGACAACTCTGTGCAAAAGAAATCACGATAGAGATGATGCGTAAATTGGAGAAGGAGATACCGGTACTATTATGTAAGATGGAAAAAAATTCCTTCAGGGTTCTTCAATCCAATGCAACATCTCCTCATCCATCTTCCATTTGAAGATAAAGTTGGAGGTCCCGTTCAATATAGGTGGATGTATCATATTGAAAGAGCACTAAGATATTTGAAGCCAATGGTTCGCAACAAGGTAAAGGTAGAAGGATGCATCGTCGAAGCATTTACTTTTAAAGAAGTAGGATACTTTTCAAGTGTTTACTTTATAGAGGAAAACAATGTCAACACTTCTTCAATACGGTACAATGTGGATGAGCAATCTCCTTGTAGCGATCTCTCTATTTTTGTAACAAGAGGCACTACTGTTAGTAGCACTTCCTACAACTCTACCATAGAAGAAAGGAGTGCTGCTTTCCTTTACATGTACGCGAATATAGATGAGATGGATAAATATTTCAAGTAAGTGTTTGTCTTACATTTATACTAATCGGCGTATTTTGTAACACATCTATTCTAAAAAGTTTTCTTCTCGTACACTGAATTCCACAAGCAAAATTGGACACATAGGCATCAACCTACGAGCAAACAAGTAGAAGTGATGCGACGGGAAGGAATAAACTAAGGACCTAATTTCCTATCCCCGTTTCGAGATCATGTAACATTTTCTCGTTAACTTAGCAATATTTACAAAGTATTCTTATAACTTACGAGTATTTACAAAGTGTTCTTATAACAGTGCATGAAAGATGCCCACGTCCACGAAGATTTGCGATAACTATCCTATGGATTGATTAAAGTTAGAAGCTATGGTCGATATGACGTCAATGGCTACCGATTCAATACAACTCAATTTGAATCTCTTCGTCCTCTCGCGGCAACATCTAATACCGGAGTTGTGACGAGGGCAGTCGACTCTCAAGGACGTGAAACTAATTATTATGGAATCATTAATAAAATTCTTGAATTTGCTTTTACCGGGAATAAGGATCTTCGAGTAGTATTCTTTGACTGTGATTGGTTTGATATCAATCATGAAACTCGACTAAACCAATTTGGCATGGTGGAAGTCAAACACAACGAACGACTACGAGGATATGATTCATTTGTTCTTGCACACCAAGTGGAGCAAGTGTATTATCTATCTTATTTATGCAAAAAACTCAAAGCTTGGTGGGTTGTACATAAGGTTAATCCTCGTGAGCGGTTATACACTCCAGGAGATGATGGTTACCATGATACTGATGAGGTTGACGAGGTTTACCAAGAAGAAGAGTTGTCAGACTCGTTTATCATCGAGTTTGGTGTAGGACTCGATGACTTAGTTGGAGACGCTCAAGATGTCGAGACTTCTGATATGCGTAAACGAAAACGAAATCCAGTTCAGACGCTCACAAAAGAAGATCGATGCTCTGGTTTAAGGAGTAGGGTACATGATCATGACATTGATGAATTTTAAAATTGATGATGTAATGTTTTCTTCACTAACTTAACATGAATTTTGTCGTCATCAAACGGGAGCGGCAATATTTATCAATTATTCCTTGCAACAGGATGTCGTCATCAAAGGGGAGCGGGAAGAAGGGGACACGAGGGTTCCTCAGTCGGTCACGGGACCTCTTCTCAGGTAGCTCGTCAGGTGCGAGCAGACGCTCTCAGCTGATGAGACACCTACCACACTTTGCGGGTCGACCTCTAGCCTTACAGCGCATAGAGGTAAATTTCAGTTGTCAATCACGTTATTTTAAATTGCACTTATAAATAATTTATTCTTATCAATCCTTTAATTTTGCAGTCTCACTCACAGTCGTCAGATTCACAGTCAGAGGTTAGGCCGCCGCCACAGGCTAGCCAACCCTCGGAGCCAGCTACCCTACCTTCGAAGCCGGCAGCGTGGAGCCTTCGGGCTCTAGTGGTGACCAGCCTTCCGGATCACCGGACGTGGTGCCCGCGCAGAGACGACGGATGAGGAGGACCCACTTTGCGGCTCTTCCTCATGTTCCTCGTGAGCGGGTCACTATTCGTCCAGTTGGAGACAGGTAAAAAAATCATATACTTGGTACATATTTCATGATGTCTACAGATACTTACTGAGATAACAAATTTTGCAGATCTTGGTACGACTGTTCGTTCACGGGCCAGGGACACCATAGGCAGGTTAACGGTGTCATCGGGGCTTTAGTGCATTTGCACTATCCCGGTGTCATCGATGGTGTCCCTGCTTTGTTGTGGGACGACTACGCTCTTGTCTCGCACGAGGTGCACGACACTCTTCAGGGGGCCGTGTGGAACGATTTTATGGTAAGTTTAAATGTTTATATTCTTCAACTCATTTAAATTGTTAATGCATATTGATTAAATGTTTGTTTCCTTAAAGCTGAGGTACCAGTTAGAGGAAACGAGTGAGAGCATGATGGAGCACGCGACACTCGTGTTCCACACAAACGCTCAGAAGCTCGTGACGCAGGCGTTGTCGTACGCCCACATACAGGCCGTTAACGACTATCAGAAACAGCATCAGCAGCAGCAGGAACGGGGTCCCTTTAGAAGGACTCCGACACATACTTGACAGAGAATCATTACGCAGAGGTAAGTTCTAATTGTTAAAAAAACTCAAGTTACTTATGTTAACAGTTAATGATATACTAAATATGTGCAGGTTAGTATTTCCTGGTTAGAGGGTCAACCCGACGCATACCGAGCTCTCTGTCGATATTGGGCTAGCGATGACTTCAAAGCTAAGTCCATGAGGGCTCGAGGATGCAGAGGGTCCGACGGGAAGCACACCTATAGCGCCGATGGTCATTTACGTTTGGCTAAACGCATGGTAAGTGTATTATAAGTTCGTTTATGTGTTCATAACATATTTATCCTACTAACACACATCTACAGGAGCGAGAGACCGGCCAGGAGCCTAGTGCGATCGAGGTTTGGAAGAGAGGTCACAAGGGAAGTGACACATCACAGTCGGGGCAGTGCAGTGAAGTCGCGACCGATCGATTGGTAAGTTTACAGAATTATTTAATTTAATTATAACCAATATTATTATTGACACACTAACACCATTTCTATGTTTTTTAGGAAAAGTACCGGCAGGAAGTCATTAAAATACACGGTGAAGGGTACGATTGGGGAAACGCGCCAATCGACCCTCAAGTCGTGTATGCAAGTGGCGGCGGGAAGGCCCATAGCCGGTGAGTTGGTTTCTTTGATTTAGGTTTTCCAATCTTCCTTCTTTTACTTATTATTTTTCTTTCTTTTGTAGGTTTGTCATTTTTGATGGAGTTGTCGACTCGAGGTCGGCGCGACCTGCGAGAGGCACTTCATCGACGCAGGCTTCGTCGGTTGGTCCGTCGAGTGGCCGTCTCTCGCAGAGGGACATGGAGTTTCGTGCCATGCAGGAGAGGCTGATGCGGACCCAGGAGGAGCTCGACATGACGAGGGCCATCTAGGAGTACCAAGCTAACTACATGGCCCAGATGCAGACAGCGGTGGAGGTAAGTAATTTCAATTATTGTAGTTTACTTACATAACATTTCAGAAATACATATGTTCTAATATTTTTCAATTATAGGCCTTAGCTCGACAGAACGGCCAACAAATCATGATTCCTGCGTGGCAGCCGCCACAGGTGACCCCGTCACAGGAGCCCGCAACCCAGGTGCCTCCGGTACAGGTAATAAACTCTTTAATATTATATTTTTCATCTAACATAAGGAGAGAGGGAGATGTAGAGTGGTACAGAAGGGAGAGACGGAGTGCGAGAGAGAGAGTGAGATGGATAGATCAAGTGTTGCAATAGAGGGAGAGAGAGTGCGAGAGAGGGTGTGAGTGAGAATAATATAAAGAGGGGATGAATAGTACAGAGAGAGGAAGAGAGTCAGAAAAAAGAGAAAGACATTGATATCTGAATCCAAACCGTCGTAACTACTCATGTGTTTTGTAGGGTTCGGCGACGGAGGCCTCTACTCCATCGCCACAGCTACCGGTTCCAAGAGAGACGCGTGGAGATGATATCTTCGGCTCCGGAGGTAGTCGAGAGGGTAGTGTGTAGCTCGTTTGTAATTTGTGTTGTGTGTGATGTATATGAACTATTTTATATCTGTTTACTCATAACTGTTTGTTCTGTGAGCTGGTCATCGTGCCAGGTTAGTGCGTTTTTGTTTTTTTTTTAAATTACAAATATAACTTACGACGGCTACTGCCCAGAAGCGGTCGTAAGTTAGCCTCTGTTACTTACGACGGTCACCAGAACCGGTCATAAGTTAGCCTCTGTTACTTACGACGGTCACCAGAACCGTCGTAAGTTAGCCTCTGTTACTTACGACGGTCACTAGAATCGTCGTAAGTAACGTGCCTTGGGTCACCACGTGGCCTGGGCCGTTACTTACGACGGATGCGCGACACCGTCGTAAGTTATGTTATTTACGACAATAGCCGTCGTAAGTTATGTTATTTACGATTGGGTAATTACCTCGGCTGTACACCGTCGTAAGTAAAGAAATACCGTCGTAAGTAGCTAACTTACGACGGTTTATGACTTAATTACGACGGCCTCAGCCGTTGTAACTTTGTCGAATCCCTGTAGTGGTTATCTTTATGCCTCCTGATTATGATCAACCGGTATGACAATTTGATGACTGAAAAGCTTATGATCAAGTGGGGCGTCGAGGGAGAATTGTCCTGCAAGTATCACCAATGTTAAATCAGGAACGGATCTGAAAACGACTGGCTGCAAAATATTGAGTACGAAGAAGAAGCAGCAGCAGGAATGTGATTATAATGTGTTGCAGCAACGTACACAGCAACTTATCATCGCTGATTTTGATCCTCTAAATATATTGTGGCTTGTAAGTACTCGAAATCGATCGTCTCGATCTGAAGAACAGAATGTTTCTGTATGCATGCATGTTCTTGGCTAGCAGTTTCCATCCAATTTGGTGCATCTCTGGGGTCACATGAGTTTGGCCAATGATGCGAGAAGGAAGAGGAACGCAAGATGCATCGTTGCGTCGTCTTGCTGATTCGTCGAGAACGAGGTCGTTTTTTGTTTCGTAACCACGGCGTTCCGACCCCCCCCCCCCCCCCCCCCCCCCAAAAAAGAAAACACGGCGTTCCGGTCCAATTGTTTCTCGCCATCCGACTAAGCGAAGTTTTCGGCCCACAAAGCCCAATTAGTACGCTCCACTCACTCGCTTGTACAGTACGACAACCCGAAAAGGAAAGGGACGAAAAAAAAGCAGAAATTCTTTGGCTCAGTCACTGAGCTAAGCCAAACTGACGCCATAAAAAACCATGGCGACCATGCCGCCGCCGCTGTCCCCGCCCTCTCCCCGTCCGCCGCCGCGCGCCATATTCTCCCCTCGCTGCTCCACCCTGCAGCCCCTCGCCTATGCGCAGCACCGCCTGCTCGACGGCGCGCGGCAGAGGCATGCGGCGCCTGGACGCGCGCGCGCGGGGGCCCCGCGGGAGCGGGAGCGCGACCTCGCCGCGTCTTACGCGCACGAGATCGGCGCCTGCGTACGCTCGCGAAGGTGGGGCGCGGCGTGCGAGGTGTTCGCGGCGATGCGCGCCGCTGGCGCCGCGCCGGACAGGTTCCTCCTCCCGCAGGTGCTCCGCGCCTGCGCCGGGATGGGCGCGCGCCGCCTCGGCGCCGCCGCGCACGCGCTAGCGGCCAAGGGCGGGGAGGCCCTCGCGGGAGACCCCGTCGTCGGTAACGCGATCGTTGCCATGTACGCCGCGCTGGGGAACGTGGCCGCTGCGCGCGTCGCGTTCGCCTCGCTGCCTGACCGCGACGTCGTGGCATGGACCACGCTCATCGGCGCGCATGCCGACGCCGGAGAGATGGACCAGGCCTTCGACCTGTTCCGAGAGATGCAAGAAAGTGGCGTGCTGCCGGACGTGATTTCGTGGAACACACTGGTATCTGGATTTGCAAGGAACGGTGACCTTGATGCTGCGTTGCATCTATTTGACGAAATGTGGAATGGAGGTATCGAACCGGGGGTCAATTCTTGGAACTGCATCATCTCCGGTTGTGTGCAGAATGCACAATATGACGAGGCTTTGGAGATTTTTCAGAGGATGTGTAAGAGCATGAGGCCTGACGCGATGACTGTGGCTAGTATTCTCTCCGCTTGTGCTAGCTTACAGGCCCTAAGCACTGGAAAGCAGTTGCATTCTTATGCTTTAAGGTATGGAATCAAGCTCAATGTCTACATTGGAGCATCATTGATTAATATGTACTCTGAATGCGGAGAATTTGATTATGCAAGAGTTGTTTTTTCCACCATCGAGGAGGAGAAGAATGTGACTGTATGGAATGAGTTAATGCAGTCATATATCAAAGAGGGGAGGATAGACAAGGCATGGGAGGCTTTTGGCCTGATGCAGAAGGATGTATTGGAGCCTGACATTGTCACCTATAACAGCCTCATTGCTGCATATGCTAGAGCAGGCCAGAAAGATCAAGCATATGGACTGTTTTCAGGCATGCTTGACGTTGGTTTGAAGCCTAATGCAGTCTCTATGAATGCATTAATGTGTGGTTTGCATCGACATGGCCTTTACGCAGATGCACTGGAAGCTTTCAGATACATGCAGTGTTCTAGTGATTCTAGGAACCCAATTCAACCAACTGGCACAACCGTTACTGGTGTGCTTTCATTGTTGACAGACCTCAAGTTAGATCGTCTCGGAAAGGAAGTTCACTGCTATGCTCTAAAGAATGGTTTGACATCAAACATCTTTGTTTCAAGCAAACTGGTTGACCTTTACGGTAAGACTGGAGATATGACATTTGCTGCTAATGTCTTCGAGGGAATTAAGAGTAAGAATGTCATCACATGGAACAGTCTACTGGCAGCCTACAAGCATAACAGAAAGCCAGAGGTTGCACTGAAGCTGTTTGGGGAAATGCTCAAATCCGATTTGCATCCCAACTCGGTTACGATACAAATAGCTCTTTTATCATGTGGTATGACAATGGCGCTGAGATACGGCAGAGAACTGCACAGCTACATTACAAAAAGCTGTCCCGGTGGTTATCCAGTTACTCTTGCAAGTGCGCTGATAGATATGTATGGAAAATGTGGTAATGTTGAGGATGCTAGATTGGTTTTTGAGTGCACTCTTGAAAAGGATATAGCAGTTTGGAATGCAATGATGAGTTGCTACTTGCTTCATAGGTCGCCTGCTGATGTTAGAGACTTGTTTAGCTATATTGAACAAACTGGGATTCAACCAGATACTACCACTTTCATTTTACTTCTTTCAGCTTGTAAGCAAGAAGGTCTGTTGGTGGAAGCTCAGAGCTATTTCTACAGTATGGAAGATGTATATGGCATAAAACCTACAATAAAGCACTACACATGCATGGTTGATATCATGGGATCAGCTGGATTACTGGAGGAGTCACTAACACTTATCCAGAAGATGCCACTTGAACCGGATGCATGCTTATGGTCCATCGTTCTTAGAGCATGTAAGCTGCACTCCAATCTAGATATTGGAGAGAAAGCTGCAAAAGCTCTTTTTGAGCTTGAACCAAATAACACTTCTAATTACATGGTGCTTTCGAATATTTATGCAAACACTGGCTTGTGGGATTCTGCTGAAGCTGTGAGAGATGCTATGGCAGAACAAGGGTTACATGTTAAGGGACAATATAGCTGGTTATACCACTGTACAACAGTGCACTGTTTTGTGGCTGGAGATTTGTCGCATCCTGAGATTGATAATATTTTGACTACATGGAAAGACCTAACTGTTAGGATGGAACAATCTGGGTATCCTCCTCGTGATAATGAACCCTACTGCAACGTAGAAGCTGATCCAATGTCATGCCACCACACAGAGAGGATGGCGGTGTGTTATGGGCTTATTTCCACATGTAATCATGAACCAATACGCATCTCCAAGAACTTTAGAATGTGCATGGAATGTCATTCATCAATCGCGTTTATCTCGAGGGACAGGAATCGAGAAATAATTGTTTCAGATGGTTGCACCTATCACCATTTTAAGGATGGAATGTGCAGCTGTGGAGATATGTGGTAATGAAGAGGGAGATTAACGAAAGCTCTTAACTAAAAGGAAAGTCTTCTATATCATGGAAATATCATCTTAGGACATCACTATCTGTTGTTGGTTCTATCTTACCATGGCTGATACCAACATCAACAGTAAATGTCAGCATCATGAAGCCCAGTTCGCACTTCACAGGCCGATTTGCACTCCTGGGAGCCAGATCCAGTGTGAAGCTTGAGCTCCTTGCTATATGGACAAGCTGCAAGGGATCCGTCGGGATCCTCTGCAGATCATATGGACAACGAAGGATTCAATCTGTAGATATTATCAAGGTTTGAGACTCGAGGCAGCCTCTCTTTTAGCTATTAGTATTATTCTACAAAGTAGCATCTGTGAAGTGTTGATGTGATAAAAGGTGCATTGTAGCTTTATCCTGCGAATTGATCTAATCAATTACAAAAGCAGTCGTTGTGTCTGATATACAATGCTACTTCAAGACATGTCAACTTCACCACACTAGATTGGTCATTAAGACGGTTTCTGTCGCTGTAATCCATCCTTCTCTCAAAACTCTCAACTTATGTACAACAGATTCATGTAGAATTTTACCCTTTTCTTTTCAGCTCCTACTTCCTTGTTGGTAACCTTATTCTAGTGGGTAAACTTAAAAGAACGCTCTTTTCAGTAGATTTTTTGTGACGTCAAAATGATAATTCTGCTGAGACAGCCAGCAGCCTTGAGGCCCCTGGACAAAGATTCTAGCCAAAATATGTGTACAATGGAAGTTTCTACAGAAGGGTGGGCCTGATCTCCACTTGTGTTCTGGAGGTCCTAAGTTTGAATCAGCCTCTTACACAATAAACATGGTAAAGACTTTCTAGAAATTCCCTTGACTCCAGAGTTTTCAGTACTGGATACACCTTTGAAAGTTTCTTACAGTAAACCTGGATCTGTTTACTACAGCAGACTTCAATAAATGCACGTGAAACACCTAAATGAAGCTCAAGACAAAAAATGTTTATTTTCTAACCAAACTAAAGAACAAACATCAATTGCAGTATCCGTTGAGACAAAAATAGGCTTTTTATCTTGGCCTGCTACATATTTGCCACATGCTGATAAATAATCTATTTTTCACGACAATGGGCTAGAAATCAAGAACCAAACTCTCTCAGGAGCACTGGTGTCGTATATCAGGGACTAAGGGAGCAGCGGAGCCTTGCTTTTTGGCTTCTGAGCTGCAGATGCCGGAGCGTACGTGGGACCCGATCGAACAGATCACGTGGAATCCTGCGTACCTGTTTCTGGCAGCCACAACTTCTTCCGGATTATGAAAATCATTTCGTTCTCGTCTGACTCCGGACTGGGCTCAGAATCTACAACAGTAATTGCTTCCCAGTGAAGTGCGTGGAGGTACTTTTTGATGAACTCAATGACAGTGCTCTTGTCCCTCACGATGATAAATCCAGTCGGCCTAAGGATACGGTCCATTTCAATAAGCAGGTCTTCAGCACTGCAACTTCTTTTGTCTAGGTCGGAGAAGACTGTCCATGCATGGAGAAGATCGTAGGTTCGAGGATAGGTTGAGAAAGCCTCACACCTGCAAACAGGTCCTTGGAGTTTTGAGTAAAGTAATAACAGGACACCCCGATCATCTCTCTTCAAGGAAAACTAGCCAGAAACAATCTTAACTGCTACCAAGTCTAATCTAAATGTTACTAGATGAGGACTTAATAATGGCTGACATTTGCAATGGCAATGCTACAAAACCTTCACTCAGATCATCAGAACAATCGAAAATGTAACTCAAAAAGTATAGTCTCCATCATCCATAACTCTGGAGCTACCTATTCTACGCAAAGCCTAGAGAAGGGCTTTAAGGTCACTCATGGTCATAGGGCCTCAAAGAGCTTGTAATGTGCTATAGTACAAAAAACAAATTCTTACAAACAAACATGGCTCAACAACAAAAAACAGTACCGCAGGTTGAATGCAGTTTCAACATAAAATTTAATTCATGCTCTTTCAACTGTTGACAAATATCTGATCAGAGTAGCCTCGAGATATAGCACACATCTTCAATATCTTTTATGTTTTATGAAGGCTATTATCCCTGCTTAAAAACATATGGCACGACAAAGTGGCGTGTAACTACTCACTGCTGAAAAGCCCTAAGTAAGAACCTTAACAAATCGTGTCCTTGCTGTACCAAATTTAGTTCTAAGAAAAAGCTGAAATTTATAAAGTGCAGGCATTTTCATGTGAATTGACACATACCAGTCGTGATTGCTGCCTATCAGTCCTCTATCGTAGATTATCTTGAGGGTGCTTGGTCCATCATGTGGCACAACATTCATCACCCATACATCTTTTTCCTTGAGTGCAGCAGCAAATGACCCAAAGTTTGCTTTCATGTCCATTATATTTCTGATAGTGTTGGGTTTTACCTTCGGGCCCAACAAACTCCAGTAATTGTCTACTCTTTGTTGCCATATCTCCTACACAATATGAATTTTATCATTAACTTCTATCAGTTCTTAAGGCATATTATTCAAACAAGAAAATTCTGAATTTAAATGATATATCATATGCATAATGAAATTATAAGGTCAACTAACCGTGTCCTTTTCAAATGTGTCAGCAGTAACATACAAATCAGCAAGGCGGGGAGGTGGTGTTGTTAATCGAGCAGGCCATGGAGCCAGCCCACTCCCCCCATCTCTGTGCATTTCTGAAAACATAAAATAACTTGTTCATTTTTTTGTATATCCCAAAGTTATGCAGAAAATTGAACTGGAGAGAAGCAATTGAAAAGAAAGGAATCTCAATTCTGTGGCTTGCTATTATTGAGGAACATTCAAATTATAAGGGAAAAAGGATAGAAGGATACCATTATTATAGGACAAAATTAGCCACAAACATTATTTTATTTAACTCACGAAACAATCACAAAACAAAGAACTGACACAGGAACTATTTAATTGCTATATTTGCATATTAGAAATGAAAGCAGCAAAAGTGTCACCCCTTTGTTTAGTATCAGTAACAAATGCAGACTTTGTATTTTAGAAACTGCTAACCAAACTACATAAATTTAAAGCACAAGATCAAGTGGCAAAAAGTGGACGAAACGAACACTAGGAGAAAAAAAAGAGAAAACTGTATCTGGGTATGCAGTCATGACTTGAGGTGAAAACAGCAAAAATACTCACGCTCTGGATACAGAGTAATGCAAGCTTCCATTGGTACTCCCCATACTGAATCTGGATCATCACCACTTTTGCATAGAGGTGGTGATGTACCCCGTGGTCGGCTCCTGTAGCAATCATTGCTCAGAGGCTTGACCCAAATAACAGTCTGGTTTCTTTTCTCTGCAATTTTCCAACACATCCTTTCTACAAGGGCACTCATTTCTTTCCAGATTCTGCGATCCTCCTCATCCTGTGCATATGCTTCAGGAGACGAGTAAGCAAAATAACCTCCAGGCTTCAGCAACCTGTCTAGTTCAAGCAGAAGAATCCCATCTCTTTGAAGCCAATCAATCCTACAACGAGAACAATGTGCCAATTCAAATGATCTACTTGGGTAAGGAAGTCTTTTAGTTCCCAGAACACCAAGATATGCAGGGATGCCTCTTTCAAGTGCAAACTGTATCTGGTTCTGATGCACATCATTAGGTGCCAGAGACATTGTTATCACATCCGAAGAAAGAAGATATCCACCAAAACTAGCAACTCCACAACCAACGTCAAGAACTGTACGAAGCATTCCCTCATTGTTAATATTGTTATCTTTGAAGTCTAGCATCTGTCAAATAGTAGGGATGTATCAGATAGTAATCGCAGTGCATAATGCCCAAACATGTTTTATATACTTGTAGCTCTGGGGCGGCACAAAAGTCGAGACATCAGACTTACATTTGCAATATTTGCTATATACTTGTCAGCTCCATGGTGAAAATGGGTACCGCCACCTGGAAACTTGATCTTTTCACCTGCTTCAACCATCCAGTTCTGGTCTGACTTCTCTTTTGCAAGGTGAGTGTGTGGAATATTTGCCTTCCACACTACATCACGACTTTTGGGCCATTTTATAGGAACCTGAAAGACCAAAGTTTGGTTAGTCTGATACAGCTCAGAATGGATACAATCTAACAAAACTGTTTCCAGAGACGCCTAGGTTGGCAAGATCAGGGCATGTTAACATGAAAAAAATGAATAAACCAGCTACATAGTATGGGAGAAAACAAAACCATTTCCAGTTACAGAAGTCTACAAGCAAAAGGAACTATTTTTTCTTACATGATGTAACGCCATTATACATATACTGGAAATAAAAGGATAGGTTAAAAACTTGAAATGTTCAGCCTCTGAACATAAAGTCAAGCAAGTTACATCTCATAGACAGTATACAATAGGATAAAGAAAAATTTGGGACTCAGATCAGTTTTTGACCTTATAGCCATGTGGGGGAGGAATCAAACAATTAAAGCGCCTTTCAGGAGGTGGGCAATGTCTCTCATAATGCTCCATTAGATTTAAATCAAGCTTCAGTCTCATCTGATATATCAAGTTCCTATCCAGGCAGGGGATCAGCTCAGAGTGTCGGTCATCACAAACCTTCACACCAAGAAACAAACAATTAAAATTAAATTATTATTACACACTGGCAAATCATGAATAAAGATTGATCACTCTCTCAAAACTTACAGGGAAGCTCTTCAGCTTAACATCATCTGCATCCCCAGTCCCGAAAATGGACTCTTCTGAGCCATCATCACCATCAGTGCCCCACCCGAAAGACCGTGAAAATTTGGTCCCATACTCGAAAGCAGCACTTCCAGCTTGCCCTTTGGAACCTGAGAAATACAGGAAGAGAAGGCATAGGCACACAATCATCATGCAGCAAAGCACAATTGGCCTCTTGCTCTGCCCCCCATCATTTCTTCCCCTCATCTCAGATCCCAGCTCGATTGCCCTCTAGTAAGCACAGCCCTCAGGATTCATATAGGACTGAGGAGATTCTTGTGTTCTTGGATGACGGATCTACAGAAATAAATGGCAGACGTCAGATATAACCTAACTCGATTCTACTAGTAAGCAGGAAGCTTAGAGAGAGAATCCAAGAAGCATAACCAAAACAATACATGAGACACAAATGGGACCAAGATGGAATCCTCAAGAACGGAAACTTTTTGGCAGGAATTGAATGCTCCCACCAAACCCCCAGGACCCGAGCGAGATGCAAGTAAACCCAGAGCCTACGGATGAAAGTTTCCCTTGTAATAAGTAAGAAAAGCTTTCTGTGCCCGAAGGTTTTAAAAAAAAAGAAACAGCAGCAGCAGCAGTAGCAGAAGTGAAGTGGGGGGGGGGGGGGGGGCAGATCACAAAGAGGAAAGACGGCCCCCAACTTTAAATACAGCTCCCTTTTCCTGGATATTTTACTCGCGCACTCCTATCTGGGAACCTCCTGTTCAACCAGGCGGGCTTGGAATCCGGTTCAACCGCAGGGGAACTTAAGTATTTGGATTAGGCGGCTAAGCATCACGCAAGAGAACAAATAAAAAAGGCTTCTGTTTGACGCATGAGTTTGGATTAGGCGGCCAAACATACACGCAGCGCCGGCGGAGAAAGACCTCAACTTGACGCGGAACAAATGCGCGGCAGCGACGGGCACCACCACTGCTGCGGTGTGCAGCAGAGTCTGCGAGGGGGAAGTGAAGCGCGTCCGGCGCCAGGGCAAAAGCAGATTAAAAAAGAACCCGGGAATTTTATAACTACCGTATCGCGGACGCGCGGATGCCCTGATGCTGACGCCGACGGAAGCAACCAAACCCTAACTGAAAAAACGAGCACGGGACCGGCTCACGCGAAAACCCAACCAACCAACCAACCAACCAACCGTGAGGCGGGATGATAGGCAGCCGTCGCAAGCTCCTGGGGCGGAGGCGAACGGGCGAAGGAGCGCGGGCACGGACAAGCGTCGGCGCCAGATCGAGCAGTAGCGCCGCCGCCGCCGCCGCGGCGGAGCGTCGACGGCAGAGCGCGCGGGGCCGGCCGGCCTGCCGCCGCATTGCAGCGCGCGGCGAGAGAGGGGGGTAGGGGAGGGGAGGAGGCGACGCACCGTGGTCGCAGATCCGGGGCGCGGGGTCCCGGTGCCGCGCGCTGGGGCTCCGGTGGCAAGGGCAGGGGCGCGGAGTGGCGAGAGCGAGGGGAGCTAGCGGAAGGCCTCGACTTGCGGGGGGTCGGGTCGGGGGCAGCGCCAGCGCGAGCCGAGCCAGCGCGTCGTCAGAGAGGGAGAGAGGTGGGCATTGGCTGGCCTGGCCTGGCCTGTGCCTGGCCTCGATGAGTTTAACAGATGCGGCCGGAAAACAATAACTACCCGGACGCGGCGGATTAAAACTAACCTTACGAGTTCCGACGTTGCGGCGGGCAAGGGGAAGGAATGTGGGAGCTGAGCCGGATCCTAGATCAGCATGGGCCATTAGTAATACCGAAGCCGCTTCGGGATGGGGAGACGACCGCTGTCGGCGTCCGCCCCCATTCGCAGCAGTGCAGTGCTTTGCTTCGTCACGTGAGCCTCGATTCCACCCTCTCATGTCTCGTGTCCATTTACCAAATCTTTTTTTTTTAAGCTTCGCTTCGGCAGATCTAATTCAGGCTCACTGTCACAATGCAACTTCAAAAACCTATTTTTCCTTTCTTGTAAAAGGAGACGTTTGCATGGAGAGATTGGCTCCGCGCCTGCTTGCACGAAGCATGTTGGATCCCAGATCTAGCTACACTACAGACTACAGGCTAGGCCTGTGGGCGTCCAGTCCAGCCACCGACGCGCAGCGCCGCGCTGAGCGGTGCCTGGCTGGACTGGACTGGACTCACACAAGCTGCACTGCATCTGAAGGGTTCGAAAACAAAAATGGCTGCATCTGAAGAAACGCCACACACATATGCCACTGCCAGTGTCCCTCCACCGAGTCCGAGGGCACATGGGTCCGGCCGGTTTTGGAACGACTGGACCAAATATGCAGCGTACAGCGATGGCATGGATGGTAGGAGCACAATAAATTTCGCACGAGTACGACCATTCTTCCCTTGCAATGACTGTTCATCATGTACCTGACACGAAGGCCTTGTTTTGGACAGCTTCTAAACAAGTTTTTTTATAAAAGTAAGTTGCGGGTGTATCAAATAGTCAGTTTTTCTAGCAACTTATTAGTTTAGCTGTTTCTCAGAATAAACTAAAAGCAGAATATAAGTTTAAGCTGCCGTTCACCAGCTTTTCAGACAAACTGTTTTTTAACAAGTTTAAGCCGTGCCAAACAGAGCCGAAGTGTCCTCAGGCAGAGGCTTTTTTCGAAACCCTATGCCACGAGAAAGAATAACACATGTCGTGACGCGCACAGAGTTTATGTGATGTGGACTCTCCTATATATATATACCACACAACACCAACCCAAAGAAACAATAAAAAGAACAAGTTCATCTTAAACCCGTAATCGATTATCCTTCTCTATAATCTGTACTGAGATTACAGGGCTGATTGCAAAAGGCACATGTTTATGTTAATGAGGAGGAGAGCAAACCTGATACAACTCCTGTTCGCAGAAAGGTAAAGGAAGCAAGGCATCTGCAGCAGAACCTGCTAGTTCCATTCTGCAACAGTACCCGAAGGGCTCAGAAGTCAGAAGTGTTACAAGTGTACATGGAACTGGAAATACATGGGGTGCCAAACAAAGTCCTTTTTGTAAAAGAAAAAAGTTGCACGATGTAGCCATACAGGTGAGGATTGAACGGCCTTTGTTGTCTTATGAACCGCCACCAGCTCTTTCAAGTGGCAAACGAGAATCTCCCAATCGCCGTTTCACATTTGCTAGTTTTTCAAGGGAAGAGCCGTCCTGTGAGCAAAAGGTCCCGGGAGAAAAAGAGGGAGGCAAAACTAACACGGGAAAACAAAAAGGTGAAGAGGCCACGAAAGCTGGAAGCTGCAGAGCAGGTGCGGCCCGAAAGCCAGGAAAGAGCAATCCGGTCGGTCGGCCCATTGGGTCCCATGTTCCCCGCGCTCCAACCACAATCAACCAGGCCCTGGCCGAGAGGATGACGACGCCGTCGCTAGCCCACGAACTCCGAGGGCCCAATTTCATTTGCACGAGCCCTCGCTTATGGGACGGGCCAGCGTTGCGAGGCATGCGAGCCCATCACCCCACCCTTCCGCTAGGTCGGCGACGACCGCGCCCGGGCCCAGCGCTCAGTCCAGTTCCTCCCACTTCCACCGCCGCGCCGCTCCATCGAAAAACCTCGCTCCCTACTTCGCTGCGCCTCTTCCTGCCCCCCCCTCCTCGCCTCGCCGGCGACGGCATACATCCTGCTCTGGGAGCTCCTCGTGTAGCGATCCGGAGAGTCTCGGGTCTCCGCGGCGTCCTCCACTCCATACCGCGTGGGCCGGCGGTGCAGGTAATCCCGTAGTGGTAGACAGAGCTCCTAACACGTAACTATCCCTTGCAAGGCTGATCTTTCCCTTCCAGCTCCGCATTAGTTCGTACAGACATTTTGGTTCCTTGTTACCATTTTCAAGGCAGAAATGGCTAAGCCAAAACCTCTAATACAGCTTGGCCTGAGTGAAAATTTCCTTCTCATGTTGCATTTTTTTAGCCATTTCCCCTCTGATTTCGAGTTCCTTACTCTGCGCAGGTCCTAGTCTCTCAGATCGAGTAGGACACATTTGGCATTCCCCTCGGATTATGTGGAGAACATAAGGCGTTGTTGCCTTGTCGGTGAATTCCGTAGGAGCAGATGTTTGCCATGGTTATTCGATAGAGGAAATGGCAAATTTTGGGGAGATAAGCTGTTGTGGGTGTGTCCTGTGGTCACATGCCTCTGCTCCTGTTAGTGTAAACCCGTCTATGCAGTGCTCACGCGTTAGAGCCCATGCAGTTTCTTTGGATTATCCCACCAAGGCTGAAAAGAAGAATGAGGGTAATCTAGTGGTGATGCGACCAGACCGACGGTTGCGAGATGATCTCATTGATGCTGGTGCAGCCCATGTACGCGGCAAAACATCTGTAGAATTTGAGAAATCTGTATCATCACTGGAAGCGAAGTCGAGAAAGCTGTGGAATCCCCACATGAAGCCAAGTAAGCTATTGAATCATAACTCAGACAATGTGGCAAATGGGGCATATCTCTCTAATTATAAGGCTTTGTGCTACGCTGACAGCCTTCGCCGGTATTGCAACAGTGGGAAGCTCATTCAAGCTTGCCGCGTGATTGACGAGATGGTGTTTCATGGACAAGTTCCAGATTTTAAGTGTTGTGTTAGATTACTACGAGGTCTTGTGAGAACTGGAAATGCAAACAAAGCTAGGAATGTTCTTGAGGTTATGGTGCTTTCAGGTGGGGTTCCAGACACGATCACATGCAATATGTTGATAGCACAACTTTGCTGTGAAGGGCAGCTGAGCTCTGCAATGGAAGTATTGGAGGATATGAGGTTTACTGGTTGCTCCCCAAGTGGCGTCACTTTTAACACTTTAATTAGGTGCATGTGCAGCCAGCATTTGTATGACAGGGCAGTCTCCTTTTGGAAAGATCAGTTAAGGATAGGTTGGCCACCATATGAAATGACAAGCACCCTGCTCATTGATCTCGTGTCCAAAAATTGTGGTCCCTTACGGGCACTGGAAGTGTTAGATGAACTTGCTTTGGAGGGATGCCAACCTGATGTTGTCACCTACAATGCTCTTATCAGTGTGTCATGCAAAGCAGGCAGTTTGAAGGACGCAAAGATGATCTTAACTCGTCTTGCAGCTGAAGGCCTGGAGCCAAATGGTACAACCTATTGCATATTGCTTCATTCCCTTTGCAACAAGAGAAGGTGGTCTGAAGTAGGCTATTTGCTCACGCACATGAAGCAAGTAAATCATGAACCTGATGTTACTGCGTATAATATCTTTATCAACTACTTTTGTAAGTATGGATATTTGGATCAGGCAATTGATGTATTAGAGATGATGGTGAACAAGAAATGCCCTCCTGACATAGTGACATACAACACACTTTTGAATGCCATCTCTAAAAGGGGCATGGTTGAAGAAGCACTAGCAATTTTTCAATCTATCAAGGAGAATGGATGCGAGGTGGTTCTTGTTACCTACAACACCCTTATAGATGCCTTAGCAAAGAAGGGTGGGGTTATTAAAGCTATGACTCTATTTGATGAGATGATAAGTGACAGGATCAGTCCTGATAATGTCACGTATGGTTCACTTGTTATGGGCTTCTGTAAGAAAAACATGGCCAAGGAGGCATTGGAGCTTTTGAATCAGATGCTTGCTCTTGGTTTTGAGGTTAAAGCTACTACTTTTGTCATGGTAATACAGGCATTGTGCAGAGATTATAAAGCAGAAGCTGCTGCTGAAATGCTGCGAGTGATGGTATCCAAAAATGTTAACCTTACGAGTGCATTTTATTTATCTATAATCACAAGAGTTACCAAGTCAGGCCACCTTAAAGAGGCCCAAATGCTACACCGAGAGTTAGTTGAGTGCAATGTCCTTAAAGAAGATTCCCGATTTATTTTAAGCAGCTAGTTGCTGGATTGCAGAATTTCCCAATTCAATCAACAGTTCTGAAATATGTAAATCAGCTAAAACGGCTGATAATTTCTGCAAGCTAATGTCTTCCATAAGACAACACTCCTTTTGTTTATTTTAGTGGTTTGTTTTGCAAATGTAGTCGGTATGCAAGTGTAGTGGTGGTGATGGTTCCTGCCTTTTCTGCGTTCCACTAGATTTAGAGTCTTCCTTTATAAACTCATGAGAAAACATGCTGTTCAAAGTTGGCTAAAGACAGTCAAATATAGGTATACTTCCATCACATATATATGTTCTTCAGAAAAAAATATTCAATTTAGTCAGAAAAAGAAAATTTTGTTACCGGGCAGTGTGCAAATCTGTTACATTTCGTGCGTCCTCTGCCGTTGCTGCTTCCCTGGTTCAGAGCTCTTCTTCTATCCACATTACCTGGCTAAGAAGGGTTCTTGGCTGATGATTAGCTGCGTGTTGCACCCGTCAGGTGATTTTCATTGTTCAGCTGAATCTGATGTATCATTATAGCTTCAGGAAGGCAGCGCTAATGCCACCTCTGTATCCAGTTATTAGGGCCTAGTTAGCCGCGCACATCTGATGCTTTGTGGAATATGGTTTCGTTCTGTATTCTTGGGAGAATTGATAGTGGCTAGTGTCTTTAAGATGTATGGTTGAACTCATCGTGTTACATTATGGAGGCCTGCCGCATCATCGGGGTATTGCTGATTCCGATGAGCTTGTCTGTTATGAGTCATGCCCATTTGACAATAGAATGAAGAAGGTAACTATCACGCCGGCAGTTATCGACGCGCCTCTTCACCAACAACAGTCGCGTCCATTTCTAAAGGTCACCATCACATGTATAAAAGGAAAGGAAATAAATGAGAAAACATTACAATCATTTTTACACAACTTCTTTGTCTCTCTAATTTTCATTCTCAACACGTCATCAGCACTGCTCTACGAGCAAATTAAGAGAGAAAACGGATAAGATGCATACCCATAGAGTTGTTCTGGCAATTTTCTTTGAAAAAGTGCTTCCTCGCCGTCGTCGTCGCCGCTGTCGCCACAGAGGCCGACGCCACCGTCGCAATGTCATTGGCGCCCCTGCATCAACTTCAATCATACTATACCGCCGAGTATTGGACCGACCACCATCCCCTTCCCCTGAACGATCCTCAAATCCTGACGCCCATCCGAGGGGTCGTCAAGTTGGACCGTGCGTCGTCCACGGTGGAGATATCCCAAACTGGGTTGCACTGGTCCCAGATCCTTCGTCATTGGATCGTCAGGGGGATGGAGTGGAAGTACAAGAAGAAGATGGTACCCGTCGGATCACGGTGGTTACTAACTCCATCTCACCGCCGACCATACGCCGAAATGCAAGGATTTGCATCGGTCGAAATGGTCAACCACAAGGACCATTGGCATCAAGGACTCCATCCACTCCAACGGCCTCGGCTACTCCAACAGTAACCACCAATGAACCACCGCGGCAACCTCTTCCGAACCTTCGGCTTCACCGTCGGTGCTGACAAGCTCGTGCGGTAACCGCATCCTCCATCGATTCTCCCACCTCGCTGGTAGAATCCGAGCATCCAGATCTTGTGATTCGACCGTAGGTTCAACCCGGTGAGCGGTGGGGTGGAGGGGGAGCGGCGCCGGCAAGGTGGGGGAAGGGGGAGCGACGCTGGCAAGATGGGGTGACAGAGGAACGCCGAGAGGCGGCCGAAGCCGCGCTGACCGGGCCACGCCGTAGGGCCGGTGGCCGAAAGCGCGTCAGCCGTACTGACGCCGAAGCAGTGCGGCGGAGGAGGCCAAGGAGCAAAGCCGAACTAGAAGCGGCGGAAGGGCGGCGCCAATGGAGCAGCGAGGCCGGCAGAGCGGCAGAGGCAAAGTGCGGCGGAGGAGAAAGGTCGAGTACGGTTAGGGTTAACCCTAACCGGCTTCCTTTTTATTCCTCGGGCCGCGCCAGGCCGCTGGGCTGCGCCAGCCAGGCATGGCCGCGACAGGCCGCTGGGCTGCGCCCACCAGGCCGACGGGCCGCGCCAGGCCACTGGGCTGCCCATTTCTATTTAACTTCTTTTTATTTTATTTATTTTCCTATTTATTAGTTTGCAATTTAAATATAGTCCAAATTTTCATTTGAATTTGTAATACAATAGAATATTATGTAAATATAGTTATGATCAAAGTTACATTTTGATTAAGAGTTATATTGCTTTAGAATGTACTTTCTAAGCAATGTTATATTGAATTTATCATATTTGGCTAAACTTTTAAAATTATGGCTAGATTAATTTATAAATTCAAATTACAACACAAATGTCCAAAATTCTTTTGACTTAAAAATCATAGAATTTTGTTTAATATATTTTGAATATCCACTTATGCCATCATTTAAGCTAAAATAAATTTGGCTTATGATTAGGCAATATGATTACACATAAAATAACAAAAGGGTTTGATTCATATTAATTAAGCCATTCCTAAAATTTTGGCTTAATACGACCAACAAATAAACTATAAATGCAACAAATAGTATAACTCATTTCATTTGGTCAATTTTTTTAAGTTGACCTTTTGGAGCATGTATTATACTCAGATTTACTCTTTTTTGTTATGCCAATTTTTTGAAATTTGGCTGGACAAAAACGAATCATTTCATGTGCTTTATGATTATCACACTTATAACAAAACCACCATGACGATTTTATTAATAAAATCTCTGGTTGCCTATACGTAGGACTCAATGGCTCACGAGTTCGAAGAACTTACCCTTGATGGTCACAACTACCCTACAGGGGCTCTCGATATCAAGATAAGCGTGGCTTTCCGCGGAATCATGCCTGCTCTTACTCCTCCTATACAAAGAGATGTAGCATTTCTGGATACATACAAGTATCAAGCATTATATATCATGCGGAACCACCTTTACTCTGACAAAGTCAGAATATGTGATGGAGGAGGAACCTCATAGTCTTTGGGAGGCACTAAAAGGCCGTTATGAACAGAAAAAAGCGATCTTATTGCCAGAGGCCAACTATGAATGGATTCAACTTCGTCTTCAAGACGTTAAGTTTATTGAAGACTATAATCATGCTATTTATAAAGGTCTGTGCCAAATTGCGGTTTTGTGAGAAAGAACCATCAGAGGAGGATAAAATTAAAAAGACTCTTCAAATAATTCTCCCCTCAGATCGGGTCTTACAACATGAATAACGGGCTCGAAACTACCAACACTACGCAGATCTCATTCGTGATTAACTCCAGGCAGAGAAGCATGGTGAACTTACTATTAAGAATCATCACCAACGTCGTGTTGGGGTTGCTCCTCTTCTGAGATTCATCACAATGAGAAGAAAGCAAGTTCTTCTAAGGATTAAATTCCAAATAAAAATGGTAGATCTGCTAGATGCCGCCGCAATAGGTAGAAAAATAAAATATTCTCAAAGACAATGAAAAAGGATGGTACTCCCTTCAAAGGGAAAAATGTGCAGTGTAAGCAAGGTTCCACAAGGCGCTAGGCGCTAGGTGGGCGGTGACCCTCCGCCTAGAGCTTAGGCGGCACCTAGGCGTCCAAGGCGTTGCCTAGGCGTTATATAATATAGCAATAATTTGTTTTAAAAATACAAAATTATATGCATATTTATAATATTGTGGGCTGATTTTGTTTGGCCCACTTCCACTCCCTTCTCTCTCTCTCTCTCCCACATACAGCCCAACCCAATCTTCACTCTTCATTTACACAGGCTAGCCCATTCTGTCATCCTCCGTCACTTCAAAAGCCTTCCGTCACCCTCTCCTCTCCTCTTTCGATGCGCCGCCCCCATCACCTTCTCGCGTGATGCGCCGCCACCATCCTCCCACCGTCGCGTGCGACCACGAGAGGCGCTATCGCTCCCCTCCCCCTGCCGCGTGCGACCGCGAGATGCGCCGCCTCCCCCCTCTTCTTCTGGCACGAGATGCACCACCCTCCCCCTTCTCTTCCGAGACGTGATGTGCCACCGCTGCCTCCCCGTCCTTCATGCAACAGGGACCTACGTCGCCTCCCCCTCTTCCTATGTCGCGCCGGCCGTCTCTTCCTCGAGCGGTCGCCCCCCCACACCCCCACCCAGGTGCCTCGCACCAGCCTACCCCCCGAGGCAAGGCGGAGAGGCCGCATGGAGCGCTTCAACGCGCCTAGGCGGCCGCCTCACAGCGCCTTTCTAAACGCTGTTTAAGGTGTGTGGTACATACAAGCATACAACTGATAAGTGTCGTACACCTAAACACCTTGTGGCATTGTACCAGAAATCTCTGAAGAAAGAGAAGAAAGCTCAAGGATCTAGAAATGGATATGAAACTCATTTCAGTATCCCGACTAATCCAACGTTTGAAGCCGGTTGTTCAAGTAAGGTGTAACGCCCCATTTTTCGTAAAGCTAATAAATCAGTGTTATAGAATTAACCACCAGACATATTACGCACACTCTTGGCCGATTTCAAATATGTCTTTCATCGAAACTGGTGCAACCGCCCCTCTACCTCTGCCTAAAGGCAAACCCCTTTTTTCCTCTTCCTCCCCCATCCTTATCCATTTCACGAGAAGGTTCCGGAGTCACCCCTCCCATACCCCTTCTTCCTCTATCCTTATCCATTTCACGAGAAGCTTTTGGAATCACCCCCATATATCTCTTCCTCCTTCATCCTTATCCATTCCATGAGAAGTTTCCGGAATCACCTCCCCACATACTCTTCCTCCTCCATCCTTATCCATTTCACGAGAAGCTTCCGGAATCACCCCCCCACATACCCCTTGCTCCTTCATCCTTATCCATTCCACGAGAAGCTTCCGGAACCACCCCTCACATATCTCTTTCTCCCCCCATCCTTATCCCCTCCATGAGAAGCTCCCGGAACATGCATTAATTACACCTCACCTACCTCTCCTTCCTCCATCCCTATCCCTTCCCTCGCTGATTTGAGCCCAACCCTAAGCAACCCCTTGATTGGCCTTAGACTAGATCTCACCCACACACAAAGATCACTTAATCCGAATCTTCTTACAAAAATCATCTAATATCATAATATAGTTAGTGCGAGCAAGTCTGAATGATGTATATTTGCTTTGTTTGTATGTTTGCTTGTGCGTGGTGTAGAACCAGTGCCGGAAGAGAACCCAGGGGAGCCAAGTGACCAAGAGCACGACGCTGCAGACGGTAGTGAAGGCAAGTTCCATCACCCCTTTTTGATCATATTGTTCCTATGTGAGGTTCATCCATTGTGGCCAGTAGATTAGGCCTTTGTATTGTTGAGCATGAGTTATTCGAGTGATAGAGTGTAAACATACTAGTTTCTCCTTTTGCAGCATATTGATATGATGAGATTATGCATGATGATGTTGACCTGTTTATGTTGCATGGTCGGGGAGAGCATGAGCTGAGACCGGGGCAGAAGGGTTAGTGTTGGTGTAAGCGCTAACGTGGTGGTAGACTTACAACAAGTACTACCAAGATGATAGGCTCGTGGTTTGAGTATGGAGGCTGCCCTGGTGAGCCTTAAGACCGAGTTGTTTTGACATCTTACCTAACTTTTTTCAGTACGACCACATGACCCTGTATGGGCGGGGCTTAGCCTAACCCCGGTGGCTAGCCCGACAGTCGTCCACGGTGGAGAGAGAGAGAGAGATGCATTTATTAGTGAAAATTGAGATGATATTGAGATAAGTCATGACACTGGGTTGGGAACAGACTGGTCGAGGTGATGTTTCGACTGGGTGTCAGTTATGACGGGTTGTCTTTGATGTTCCGTGCGTGTGGGTACAGCGTACAACCTCTACAGAGCGTAGAATCCGTTCGGACGGCCGTGTCCTCGGCGTAGGACAGGTTATGGTGTGGTCCTAACAACTAGGAAGCCACCTGTTGTGAGAATGAGGTGAGATATGTCTCTGAATGGGTTATTTGGTTGCATTTAGTTGCATTAGATTGTATCACTCTTATTGTTGTGCATTGCATCTAAGTTTGTTTCATTCCCCTCCCAAAGGGTGAGGTGGAGCTTGCTGAGTACTTTTGTACTCAACTATTTCTGATATCTTCAGAGGACCCTGACTTCAACCTGGAGGACTTCGAGTAGGGTCGCATCCACACCCAAGGTGTTACTGTGCAACCATATACGAGGAGGAGCTAGTCGTCCATGTTTTTATGTCGTTAGTCATCCTTATGTTAGTCCTTATTATTGTTGTACTAAAGTGTATGCCGTTGTAACAAAGCCCTGTATGGTTGTGGTTTCACTTGTGTTGTAATATTATGTACCGAACTCTGTTTCTCGCATAATACTACATGTTTAGTTCCGATCTTATGGGTCGGGACGCTTCATAAGGATCTCTAGAATCCAAGCAACAACGAGTCAACGTTGAATGTTGATGACTACCTAAACTTGGATAATGCTATGGTGGAATACAAATCGAATGACATGTTCGATGATCTAATCTAGGTCACTTATCAAAGAAATTATGTAAGAAATAAAGTCTATGTAATGAAATGTGTTATAATAAACAATGTTGGTTATTTTGTATTGCAATTATTCATATGTATTATGTAATTAATTGAATTGTTGCAATTTTTAATTGTTAGATCTCACGGGAAGATTTCTTATAGAAGAAGAAATGTGCCTTGTGGATAGCTGCACCACAAATCTATACTTTGGGAAACAAAATATTTCCATACCCTAACTAGAAGGTCAGGAAATGTTTTAACCATCGCTAGATGTGATGCAACAATAGTTGGATCTGACAGATTCACTATAATGTTTCCAAATGGTACACAAGTAATGATCGAGGACGATTTATTGTATCCCGATTCTACTCGTACCCTCATAAGTTTTAGAGATATCCGGAAAAATGGGTTACATGTGTGTACCCATGAAGATAACAAAGAAGAATTTCTTCTTATCACCAACAATTCTGGATATGGCCATGAGGTTTTAGAAAGAATTCCTTCTACTCCATCGGGATTATACTATACATATACCAAACACGTACCATATGTTGCATACAAGGTGATTTTCCAGAATTTTGATACATTCAAGACATGGCATTCTCCGTTAGGCCACCCTGGAATAGGGATAATGCGGAAAATTATTAGAAATTGCACCGACCATGATTTTAGAAATGTTAAAATTCTAAAATCTGAAGATTTTGTGTGTACTTCATGTGCTATGGGCAAGTTGATCTTACCACCTTCCCCGCTTAAGATCCATGCGGAACCTTTAGAATTCCTTGAACGCATTCAAGGAGACATTTGTGACCCCAAACAGCTAATGTGTGGCCCTTTTAGATACTTCATGATTCAAATTGACGCATCTACAAGATGATCACACGTGTTTTTGCTATCTACACGTAACCATGCTTTCGCTAATTTTATGATACAAGTTATTAGATTGAAGGCGAATTATCCTAAATATAGGATAAAAAGTATTCGTATGGATAATGCTGCTAAATTTTCATTTCGAGCCTTTAATGATTATTGTATAGCTCAAGAAATTGAAGTACAACATTCTATTCCATACGTTCACACACAAAATGGATTGGCAGAATCTCTGACAAAGAGAATCAAGCTAATCGCTAGACCGTTATTGCAAGGTTACAATTTACCAACATCTTGTTAGGGTCATGCAGTCTTACACGCTGCTGACCTTCTTCAACTACGACCAATTGCATACCATATCACCTCTCCTCCACAACTTGTACGTGGAGATCAGCCAAATATTTCCTATCTGCGGAAATTTGGATGGGTTGTGTATACACCAATTTCACCACCTAAGGGAACCTCTATGGGCCCTCACAGAAATTGGCGATTTGTGTGGGATTTTAATCCCCGTCAATTTTAAAATACTTGGAGTCCTTAACGGGTGATTTATTCACGTCGCGGTTTGCTAACTGTATCTTTAATGAGGATCATTTTCCGGTTTTCACTACAGGAATCGAGATAATAGACGACGGCCAGAAACCGTCGTATAAGGTCCAAACCGTCGTCTATAGCTTATTGATGACGGTATACCCTTATAGACGACGGTTTACGGCCGTCTACGTTTTTTTGTCATCTATAACGTTATTGACGAAGGTAACCGTCATCCATAAACTTTTTGATGACGGCCGGAACTATCTGTCGTTGATATGTGACTTCCTCCATGGGGCAGCGGGGGAAACTTATCGTCGACAGTGACACGGATACCGTCGATGATAAGCTACAATATCGATGACGGTAAAAGGGTACTGTCATTGATAGTGTACACTTATCATCGACGGTGCCAATGACACCGTCGACGATAACTTGTCAGTATCGTCGACGGCCGCCAGAGAACCGTCGTCGATAATTTTTGCAGTTTTTTTTTGAAAGCAGAAAATGCTGCCCTGGCTTCGAGGCCGGCCCTGGCTCGATGGCCAGATCACAGAGACAGAAAAACATGACACAAAGAGGCATATATATCACATGGCACCGCAAAATGCATCACACAATATATTATTGCACAATTCTTCATACAAGTCTCACACCGCACATTGTCCACATCACACAACCCAAGTTTGAGAGAGGAGGGAACTCAGCTCACAAGTATGAGGCTCGGCTGATCTGACTAAGAGACGCTACCCCGTCCGCTGCCACCGGAGTTCGGAAAGTCGTCCTCCTACAGTCGTCCAAGCATCTGAGGCGACGAAGTTTGAGCCTCCGTTCCCGACGCCTGTGAAGTGAAAGTGTGGTTAGACATGTTACAAGTAAGAAAATGCATATTTTACTAAATTTGAACAAGTTTAACTAGTGCAAGTGTGATTTACTAAGTTTGTACCTGGGCTGCCGTTGTCGGCACTGGCGGCAGCTGTATCGCTTGCGGAAAGACAACCATCTGTCCTGCGCTCATAGCCTGCAAACACAAACCAAATCATTATGCATGTCATTTATATGTAAAAAATGTTAAGTGCAACATCTAGAATAGATTACCTGCATAGCAGCTTGCATCTATAACACGGACGAGTTTTGATACTCGTCCCTAGCCCTTTGCGCCTCGTCCCTAGCCCTGATCTCAGTTGCCCGCGCCTCGTCCCTAGCCCTGAGCACTTCTTGCGTCCTCTGGAGCTCCTCTCGCAGACTCTGGAGCTCCAGATCTCGACTAGCGCGGATGCTGCTGGACCCGCCGTGACCACCGCGTACAACCTCTGCAGAGCGTATAATCCGTTCGGACGACCGTGTCCTCGACATAGGACATGTTATGGTGTTGTCCTAACAACTAGGAAGCCACCTGTTGTGAGAATGAGGTGAGATTATTCTCTGGACAGGTTATTTGGTTGCATTTAGTGGCATTAGATTGCATCACTCTTATTGTTGTGAATTGCATCTATGTTTGTTTCATTCCCCTCCCAATGAGCGAGGTGGAGCTTGTTGAGTACTTTTGTACTCAACTGTTTCTGATATCTTCAAAGGACTATAACTTCAACCCGTAGGACTTCGAGTAGGGTCGCATCTACACCCAAGGTGTTACCATGGAACCATGTATGAGGAGCTAGTCGTCCATGTTTTATGTCGTTAGTCATCCTTATGTTAGTCCTTATTATTGTTGTACTAAAGTGTATGTCGTTGTAACAAAGCCCTGTATGGTTGTGGTTCCACTTGTGTTGTAATATTATGTACCGAACTCTGTTTCTGGCATAATATTACATGTTTAGTTCTGATCTTATGGGTCAGGATGCTTCAAGTGGTATCAGAGCCATACTTTTCTGTAGGATGCGTACCCTAGTACTTAGGTGACCGTAGGAGACCGTAAAATAGTTGGTCTATAGGAAAACTGGATCGTAGAGCCTTGGTGATAGGTTTTGCTCTCATCTAATCCTTGTGCCCAGTTCTAAGCCAGATGGTCGATGACCGTATCACCACTTTCTGCATCAAGAAAGATGGCTTCCCCAAGGTGATCTATGCCGCCACGACAAGACTCGGTATTCCAGACCATCCGGAGTATGTGGGTCATGAGTTCGTGGAGCATGGTACCAAAAACTGCGAGGTCACTATGCACATCGACGCCAGTGAGAGGTTCCTAGACATGAAGCCATGGAATGTCTCCGCCACTGGATGCCGTATGAAAGATACGTGCCAATTGGTGGCCCACAAAGCCCTGAAGTACCTCTGCCACATGTTTGACTAGCATTTGGGTTCCACACCCATGAAGTACTTCCCACCACTGGATCGTAGTCGTCCCGCATGGATGGCGAGGATTCGCAACTTGGAAGGCCTCGGGCCGATCAAAGACGACCCCACCATTGCCGCCATGTCCGGTTATTTATTGAGCCTGGACGACTTGTGCGACCAGCTGAACCAATGCGTGAAGACCCTCGTCCAGCGTGCTGAGACACTGGAGACCCGCTGGCGAAAGGCTAAGCTAGCACTAGCGCAGGCTGAAGCCCGGGTTGCCAGCACCGAAAGTCGTGTCGCCTTGGCCGAGGAGAACCTTAGGGAGGAGGCCGACCGCCACAACCAGCTGCTTAGGAGTGTCTACCTCGTAGACCAGGCCAAGCGGAGGGACCGTCAGGCAGGTGCAACGACGAAGCCACTAATCCTAGAAGGAACTCCATCATATCACCTATCCAACCCCCGAAGGAGGATTTGTGAGCCCGTGCCACCTACCCCTCCAACCTCACCTCGCGGGACCAATGAAGACCTTGAAGATCAGGATGTAGGACCCAGTAGTCAGGCAGAGGTCCCGGCTGACCCTTAAGGGAACGGACCCAGGGACGACATGCGCTATGTATCTTGTACCCGCTTGCCTGAATGAATGAGTGCTTGGTGTGTTGCTTGCAATGTTTGATGTTCGCGTGAATTGTGTGGTATAAAACTATATATGTGTATTTAGATACACATAGTAAAATAGTAAAAATAACAATAATAATAGAAGGGCAAGCCTAGCGCAGTGGTAGAGTCTCTCCACTTGTGTCCTGGAGGTCCTGGGTTCGAATTAGCCTCCTTGCAAAATAAGCAAGGGGAAGGCTGCCTAGAAATCCCCTTCCCGATACCCCACAAAGTGTGGGAGCTTTCAGCATTGGGTATGCCCTTTTTAAAAGACAGCAAGCATAACCAATATTAACGCACCATAGTAATAAGAAGAAGAAAATCTAAACCCATCGATTTCCTTGCCACAGATGCCTCGCCACTCGAGCTGAGCCACAAAAGGACACGAGGCGGACCAGGGACTACGAGAGATTTCGCCCACACTTCACGAGCATGAGACAACAGAGAGTGCCTCTGTCCGGCCACATCCCCAAGCACCTACCTGTGACCTGACTGCCATTCTGGACCACCAGACTCGACTCCTTGAGATACTGGCGAACACCCTGGCTGCTCGGAACAACAGTGGCCTCAACAACCATCAGCCAGCGCCGCAAAACAATCACCAGATCGTAGACTTCAACAGGATGAACCCGCCCAAGTTTTCTGGATCTGAGGACCCTATTGAGGCAGATGACTGGCTAAGAGAGATTGAGATGAAACTCGAGGTTGTGCATGCAAATGAGCAGGATAAGGTTCTGCTTGCAGTCCAACAACTGAGAGGATCTGCCTTAGCTTGGTGGCACAGCTACAAAGAGATGCATCCACATGCGAGGACCATGATATGGGATGAGTTTGTGAAGTTGTTTAGAGAGCAACACGTCCCAAGTAGCATTGTGAAGCTAAAGAGGGAAGAGTTTATGAACCTTAAACAGAAGGGTCTAACGGTGACAGAGTATCTACACAAGTTTATCAGGTTATCCCGCTATGACCCCCACGCTGTGGATACAAAAGAGAAGAAGCAAGAAGCCTTTCTGCGTGGGTTAAACACAAAAATCAGGAAATTTCTTGAAGCATCTGTTTATCTAGATTTCAGTACCCTGGTTAACATGGCCATCACTACAGAAAGGAACATAGAGGATGAGCTACGAGAGAAGAAAAGAAAATCTGAGAACAAGATGTGGTTACAGTAGGTGAAACTTCAAAGGACTAATCAACCTGTTTATTCAGTACAGAGGACCCACCAACCAACCTACTTTGTGCAGAAGACCCAACAACCTATTTACTCTGGGCAGATGGCTCAAAGTGGTGTATCCTACAAAGCACCAACCACCACCTTCAAGCGACCGGTACAACTTGCTAAATCACATGGCTCATTCCGTCCTCAGCAGTCTAGAGTCAATCAGACTAGTGGCCAGAGGATCTGTTTCAGCTATCGTGAGCCTAGGCATATCGTTGTTAACTTCTCTTACAAGGTTAAGCCAGCACCATCTGTCATCTCCAACTCAGTTAACAGACCAAGGCAACCAGGCGAAGGCAGCCGCAGAGCACCGTCAAGGACTCAACACTCCTTTGGAAAGGCCATAGTAAACCACGTCTACGCCGAAGAGGCAGCTGCAGCACCGGGAGTTCTACTTGTTGAATTCTTGGTTCAATTAGTTTTGGCTTCAGTACTATTTGATTCTGGTGCATCACATTATTTTATATCATCACACTTCATAGAGACACATGATATATCTACGATAGCCCTTAAGAGGCCCGTAATGACTCGATCACCGGGAGGTTATATACCTTGCCACCTAGGAGTTAACAACATCCCTTTAAACTTAAAAGGGTAAAATTCTTGGTTAATCTAGTAGTGCTTGACTCCCATGGGATAGATGTGATCCTCGGTATGGATTGGTTAGCCAAGTGCAATGAGAGTATAGCTTGTGCACAGAGGAATGTGACAGTGACAAATCATGAAGTGAAGACTGTCACATGCCATGTTAAGTCCAGCCTGTTTGAGCCAGTAGTAAATCACTTGAAGGTGGAAACACCTCAGGAAGTGCCAGTGAAGGAGTATGTTGATGTGTTCCCTGAGGAGTTGTCAGGCGTGTCTCCAGAAAGAGAAGTGAAGTTCTCCGTTGATCTAGTTCTTGAAACTGCCCCAATAGCTAAGATGCCTTATAGAATGGTAGCGCCAGAACTAGCCGAGTTAAAGAAATAGTTAGATGAGTTGCAAGAGAAAGGGTACATAAGGCCTAGTGCATCACCATGGGGCGCACCAGTCCTCTTCGTAGAGAAAAAGGATGGAAGTAAGAGACTCTATGTAGATTACCGAGCTCTTAATGCGGTGACCATCAAGAACAAATACCCTCTACCACGGATAGATGATCTATTCGACCAGCTAAAGGGGGCCAAGTTTTTCTCAAAGATTGACTTGAGGTTTGGATATCATCAAGTGAGGTTTAAGCCCGAAGATATACCTAAGACAACATTTGTGACTCGCTACGGTCAGTTTGAGTTCACAGTGATGTCTTTTGGAGTAACCAATGCCCCTGCCTACTTTATGAACCTAATGAAACGAGTGTTCATGCAAGAGTTGGGCAAGTTTGACGTTGTTTTCATCGACGAAATTCTAGTCTATTCACGAAGCGAAGCAGAGCACGCGCAACACCTGTGTGTTGTTCTGGACTGGCTCAGGAGCCATCAACTTTATGCCAAGTTCAGCAAATGTGAGTTTTAGTTACGGAAAGTTAGTTTTCTTGGGCATGTGCTGACAGCCGAGGGAGTTACAGTTGATCCAGAGAAGGTCAAAGTTGTATCATCTTGGAAGCAACCAACTTTGGCCTCGGAGATTTGTAGTTTTCTAGGTATGGCTGGTTATTATCGGAGGTTCATCGAAGGATTTTCCGAGCTAGCCCGACCAATGACGGAACTACTAAAAAAGGATAAGAAGTTTGTGTGGACTGAAGCATGTGAGCGGAGTTTTCGTGAGTTGAAGGGAAGACTAACTACAGCCCCAGTCTTAGTCTTACCGGATATTCACAAGAGCTTCATTATTTATTGTGATGCTTCTAGACACGACCTTAAGATTTGGAGACACTTTTTGATAGGTAACAAGTGTGAAATCTACACAGATCACAAGAGCCTTAAGTATATCTTTACCCAGCCTGATCTGAACCTAAGACAACGAAGATGGTTAGAACTAATTAAGGATTATGATGTGGAGATCCACTACCACCCGGGTAAAGCAAATGTTGTGGCAGACGCTCTCAGCAGGAAAGCATACTGTCATCACTTGGTGACTCAAGTACCACAACTGTGTGAGGAGATGATGAAGTTGAACCTAAGTATTGTACCTCACTCCTAAAACTACAACCTTAGCGTCCACCCTGTCTTGGATGACCAGATTAAGAAGGCTCAACAAGAGGATGAAAAGTTAATGAAGATCAAGGAACAAACTGGTGAAGGCAAGGCACCAGACTTTAGAGTTGATAGAGATGGAATATTGTGGTTCAAGAAACGGTTCTGTGTGCCTTCACAAGGTCACTATCGGAATACGATCATGGATGAAGCTCATAACTCTGCCCACTTTATCCACCCTGGAACCACAAAGATGTACGTGGATATTAAGCAAAAATATTGGTGGGTTGGCATGAAGGGTGACATAGACAAATTCGTGGATTATTGTGATGTGTGTAGAAGGATAAAAGCTGAGCATCAAAAGCCGAGTGGCCTATTACAGCCCTTACCAATTCCCGTTTGGAAATGGGATGAGGTAGGAATGGATTTCATCACTGGCCTACCAAGGACCAAGAATGGTAATGACTCCCTGTGGGTAGTGGTCGACCGTCTGACTAAAGTTGCACACTTTATTCTTGTGCGCACTACCTATAATGGGAGTAAGCTGGCCAAGTTGTACATAGACCGTATTGTGAAACTACATGGAGTACCCTCGAGGATAGTCTCAGATCGAGGTATTCAGTTTACGTCAAGGTTTTGGAGGAGTCTTCAAAAGGCACTTGGTACCAAATTGGACTTTAGTTCAGCATATCACCCTCAGACGGATGGTCAGACAGAGAGGATCAACCAAATATTGGAAGACATGTTGAGGGCCGCTGTTCTCACCTACAGCAAGGATTGGGAAGACAATTTACCGTATGCCGAATTCTCATACAACAATAGTTATCAGGCCAGCATCAAGATGTCACCGTATGAAGCCCTCTATGGAAGGAAGTGTCGAACCCCGCTCATGTGGTCAGAAGTTGGGGACCGCATTATGGAGCAACCAAACTTCATCTTGGCAGCAGAGGACAAGGTAGCAGAGATTCGAGCGAATCTCAAGGCTGCCCAATCACGTAAGAAAAGCTACGCAGATAAGAGGAGGCGTGAACTCAATTTCCAAGCTGGAGATCATGTGTATCTTAAAGTATCTCCTATCCGTGGCACGTGCAGATTCCAAGTACGTGGAAAGTTGGCACCACGGTACATCGGTCCTTTCTCAGTCCTAAAAAGGGTAGGATCAATAGCGTATGAGATTCAACTACCCGAAGAAATGTCAGGCATGCACAACGTCTTCCACGTATCACAGCAAAGAAAATGCCTATGGGTCCCCGAGGAATAGGTGGCACAAGAAACTCTAGACCTGCAAGATGATCTGCGCTACCAGGAGGTGCGAGTAAAGATCTTGGAAACAGTCACCCGAAGGACACGGAGAAACACCATCACACTTTGTCGGGTCCAGTGGAGCAGACAGTCAGAGGCCGAAGCTACTTGGGAAAGAGAAGATGCATTGTGGACAGAGTTCCCCCATCTCTCTGTAGACCACTCGAATCTCGAGGACGAGATTCATCCTAAGTGGGGTAGGTCTGTAACGCCCCATTTTTCGTAAAGCTAATAAATCAGTGTTATAAAATTAACCACTAGACATATTACGCACACTCTTAAGCATCGGCGTTCATGTCTTCCCCCAACATCAATCTCCAACGAGGAACCCTCCCCGCCGAGCCCCGCCAAGCCACGACCAAGGTGAGCACCCCAACCTCCACTCTTCTCCACGAGTCATCCCCCTTCTCCCTCTCCTCAGGTTTGGCCGCGACCACCGCGGCATGGCCGCCCTGCTGTGAAGTTGCTCTACTTCCTATATCCCTACCCAAAATCAGCAGCTTAATCAAGTGAGTCATAGCCTCGACGTTCGATTTCTTACTCTCTGGCCAGCCTCCCCCCGTTTACTCTCGCTGATTTGAGCCCAACCCTAAGCAACCCCTTGATTGGCCTTAGACTAGATCTCACCCACACACAAAGATCACTTAATCCGATTCTTCTTACAAAAATCATCTAATATCATAATATAGTTAGTGCGAGCAAGTCTGAATGATGTATATTTGCTTTGTTTGTATGTTTGCTTGTGCGTGGTGTAGAACCAGTGCCGGAAGAGAACCCAGGGGAGCCAAGTGACCAAGAGCACGACGCTGCAGACGGTAGTGAAGGCAAGTTCCATCACCCCTTTTTGATCATATTGTTCCTATGTGAGGTTCATCCATTGTGGCCAGTAGATTAGGCCTTTGTATTGTTGAGCATGAGTTATTCGAGTGATAGAGTGTAAACATACTAGTTTCTCCTTTTGCAGCATATTGATATGATGAGATTATGCATGATGATGTTGACCTGTTTATGTTGCATGGTTGGGGAGAGCATGAGCTGAGACCGGGGCAGAAGGGTTAGTGTTGGTGTAAGCGCTAACGTGGTGGTAGACTTACAACGAGTACTACCAAGATGATAGGCTCGTGGTTTGAGTATGGAGGCTGCCCTGGTGAGCCTTAAGACCGAGTTGTTTTGACATCTTACCTAACTTTTTTCAGTACGACCACATGACCCTGTATGGGCGGGGCTTAGCCTAACCCCGGTGGCTAGCCCGACAGTCGTCCACGGTGGAGAGAGAGAGAGATGCATTTATTAGTGAAAATTGAGATGATATTGAGATAAGTCATGACACTGGGTTGGGAACAGACTGGTCGAGGTGATGTTTCGACTGGGTGTCAGTTATGACGGGTTGTCTTTGATGTTCCGTGCGTGTGGGTACAGCGTACAACCTCTACAGAGCGTAGAATCCGTTCGGACGGTCGTGTCCTCGGCGTAGGACAGGTTATGGTGTGGTCCTAACAACTAGGAAGCCACCTGTTGTGAGAATGAGGTGAGATATGTCTCTGAATGGGTTATTTGGTTGCATTTAGTTGCATTAGATTGTATCACTCTTATTGTTGTGCATTGCATCTAAGTTTGTTTCATTCCCCTCCCAAAGGGTGAGGTGGAGCTTGCTGAGTACTTTTGTACTCAACTATTTCTGATATCTTCAGAGGACCCTGACTTCAACCTGGAGGACTTCGAGTAGGGTCGCATCCACACCCAAGGTGTTACTGTGCAACCATATACGAGGAGGAGCTAGTCGTCCATGTTTTTATGTCGTTAGTCATCCTTATGTTAGTCCTTATTATTGTTGTACTAAAGTGTATGCCGTTGTAACAAAGCCCTGTATGGTTGTGGTTCCACTTGTGTTGTAATATTATGTACCGAACTCTGTTTCTCGCATAATACTACATGTTTAGTTCCGATCTTATGGGTCGGGACGCTTCATAAGGATCTCTAGAATCCAAGCAACAACGAGTCAACGTTGAATGTTGATGACTACCTAAACTTGGATAATGCTATGGTGGAATACAAATCGAATGACATGTTCGATGATCTAATCTAGGTCACTTATCAAAGAAATTATGTAAGAAATAAAGTCTATGTAATGAAATGTGTTATAATAAACAATGTTGGTTATTTTGTATTGCAATTATTCATATGTATTATGTAATTAATTGAATTGTTGCAATTTTTAATTGTTAGATCTCACGGGAAGATTTCTTATAGAAGAAGAAATGTGCCTTGTGGATAGCTGCACCACAAATCTATACTTTGGGAAACAAAATATTTCCATACCCTAACTAGAAGGTCAGGAAATGTTTTAACCATCGCTAGATGTGATGCAACAATAGTTGGATCTGACAGATTCACTATAATGTTTCCAAATGGTACACAAGTAATGATCGAGGACGATTTATTGTATCCCGATTCTACTCGTACCCTCATAAGTTTTAGAGATATCCGGAAAAATGGGTTACATGTGTGTACCCATGAAGATAACAAAGAAGAATTTCTTCTTATCACCAACAATTCTGGATATGGCCATGAGGTTTTAGAAAGAATTCCTTCTACTCCATCGGGATTATACTATACATATACCAAACACGTACCATATGTTGCATACAAGGTGATTTTTCAGAATTTTGATACATTCAAGACATGGCATTCTCCGTTAGGCCACCCTGGAATAGGGATAATGTGGAAAATTATTAGAAATTGCACCGACCATGATTTTAGAAATGTTAAAATTCTAAAATCTGAAGATTTTGTGTGTACTTCATGTGCTATGGGCAAGTTGATCTTACCACCTTCCCCGCTTAAGATCCATGCGGAACCTTTAGAATTCCTTGAACGCATTCAAGGAGACATTTGTGACCCCAAACAGCTAATGTGTGGCCCTTTTAGATACTTCATGATTCAAATTGACGCATCTACAAGATGATCACACGTGTTTTTGCTATCTACACGTAACCATGCTTTCGCTAATTTTATGATACAAATTATTAGATTGAAGGCGAATTATCCTAAATATAGGATAAAAAGTATTCGTATGGATAATGCTGCTAAATTTTCATTTCGAGCCTTTAATGATTATTGTATAGCTCAAGAAATTGAAGTACAACATTCTATTCCATACGTTCACACACAAAATGGATTGGCAGAATCTCTGACAAAGAGAATCAAGCTAATCGCTAGACCGTTATTGCAAGGTTACAATTTACCAACATCTTGTTAGGGTCATGCAGTCTTACACGCTGCTGACCTTCTTCAACTACGACCAATTGCATACCATATCACCTCTCCTCCACAACTTGTACGTGGAGATCAGCCAAATATTTCCTATCTGCGGAAATTTGGATGGGTTGTGTATACACCAATTTCACCACCTAAGGGAACCTCTATGGGCCCTCACAGAAATTGGCGATTTGTGTGGGATTTTAATCCCCGTCAATTTTAAAATACTTGGAGTCCTTAACGGGTGATTTATTCACGTCGCGGTTTGCTAACTGTATCTTTAATGAGGATCATTTTCCGGTTTTCACTACAGGAATCGAGATAATAGACGACGGCCAGAAACCGTCGTATAAGGTCCAAACCGTCGTCTATAGCTTATTGATGACGGTATACCCTTATAGACGACAGTTTACGGCCGTCTACGTTTTTTTGTCATCTATAACGTTATTGACGAAGGTAACCGTCATCCATAAACTTTTTGATGACGGCCGGAACTATCTGTCGTTGATATGTGACTTCCTCCATGGGGCAGCGGGGGAAACTTATCGTCGACAGTGACACGGATACCGTCGATGATAAGCTACAATATCGATGACGGTAAAAGGGTACTGTCATTGATAGTGTACACTTATCATCGACGGTGCCAATGACACCGTCGACGATAACTTGTCAGTATCGTCGACGGCCGCCAGAGAACCGTCGTCGATAATTTTTGCAGTTTTTTTTTGAAAGCAGAAAATGCTGCCCTGGCTTCGAGGCCGGCCCTGACTCGATGGCCAGATCACAGAGACAGAAAAACATGACACAAAGAGGCATATATATCACATGGCACCGCAAAATGCATCACACAATATATTATTGCACAATTCTTCATACAAGTCTCACACCGCACATTGTCCACATCACACAACCCAAGTTTGAGAGAGGAGGGAACTCAGCTCACAAGTATGAGGCTCGGCTGATCTGACTAAGAGACGCTACCCCGTCCGCTGCCACCGGAGTTCGGAAAGTCGTCCTCCTACAGTCGTCCAAGCATCTGAGGCGACGAAGTTTGAGCCTCCGTTCCCGACGCCTGTGAAGTGAAAGTGTGGTTAGACATGTTACAAGTAAGAAAATGCATATTTTACTAAATTTGAACAAGTTTAACTAGTGCAAGTGTGATTTACTAAGTTTGTACCTGGGCTGCCGTTGTCGGCACTGGCGGCAGCTGTATCGCTTGCGGAAAGACAACCATCTGTCCTGCGCTCATAGCCTGCAAACACAAACCAAATCATTATGCATGTCATTTATATGTAAAAAATGTTAAGTGCAACATCTAGAATAGATTACCTGCATAGCAGCTTGCATCTATAACACGGACGAGTTTTGATACTCGTCCCTAGCCCTTTGCGCCTCGTCCCTAGCCCTGATCTCAGTTGCCCGCGCCTCGTCCCTAGCCCTGAGCACTTCTTGCGTCCTCTGGAGCTCCTCTCGCAGACTCTGGAGCTCCAGATCTCGACTAGCGCGGATGCTGCTGGACCCGCCGTGAAGCGATGAAGAGGCTCTCGAGGAAGCTTGCGCCTGTCTCGAGTCAACCACTCCATCGAAGATGGCTAACCTGCACAAATGAAGTAAGATTATTAAATTTTATATCTCGAAGTTCATAACAGTAAATTAAGAATTACAAAGCTCACCGTCCGTGAGGTTTACCACCACCGCTTACATACGCGGCTTTAGGGACGATTGGTGCGCTCTGCCAATCGAACTCATCGCCTCAAAGCCTCCGCGCCTCCTCACCGTACTTTGCCTGCAAAAACAAGAAAAATAACGCCATTAGTACTATTAAAGAGAATTCAATTAAGTTGAAAGAATTAACTCACCAAAGTCTCTGTCGCCGTCTGAGAAGACAGCTGGTCAGGTTGCGATGGGACACTTCCCAAGTGACCCCTCTTCCACACCTCGATAGGTGTCGGCTGCTGACCGCCCTCATGCTCCTATCGATACATGTTAGCACAATAAATATTATAAAATTACTTAATAGAATGCTTATAGCACTTACCATCCGTTTAGCGAGGCGTATGTAGTCGTCCCCACCCAAATGATGTTTCCCGCCTGTCCCTCTACTCTCTCGCCAGGTTTTAGAAACTGACTTGAAGCCCTCGCTCGCCCAAAGAGCACATAGGGCACGGTACGCGTCCGGACGGCTGTCAAGCCACGCTACGCCGACCTGCACACATTTATTATTGAATGAAAATATTAATCATGATCAGATAATGAAGCAAAGTAAACTAAAAACTTTACCTCTGCGTACTGCGCCTCTGTCAAGTACGTGTCGCCCGATTCCTTCCCCGGATCACACTCGTCTGGATGTAACTTGAAGTACGCGTTTGTAGCTTGAGTGCGAGTCGTAGATAGTGACTGTGTCATGATCTTCCTAGCGCAGTTATGGAAGACGAGACGAGCATGATCCGTCTGCTCGGCCTCGTCCTCCAAACATATCTGCCTGAAAAAAAGAAATATACAACTAAATGTATGTAACTTCTAATAAATTCGTATTACACAAATATTATTCATATGTACCATGAAGTCGTGCCAAATAGCCTCCTAGTGGTTGCCGTGAACAACATCCTAGGCCCTATAGTAGTCGTCCCAAGACGTGGCAGCGCGTCCGTTCACTACACCAGGGTAGTGCAAACGGAAAAGATGACCCAAGACACCGTTTACCAGCGTGTGGTGTCCCTGGCCCGTGAACGAAGCATCCTCCCAAGTCCTGATACATGATTCTCAATTAGAATACGTATAAGGCTAAAAGTATCTAAATTGAATTGTTATAAATTTGCTTACCTATCGCCAACAGGACGAATAATGACCCGATTGTTTGGGTATGCAGGAGCCGTAGGAGGAGCCACGTAGTGGCTCCTCCTAGTCCGCCGCTGTGGAACCAGCTTCGAAGAAGAAGGCTCCGAAGAAGGGTCCTCCAAAGGAGGCTCTGAAGAAAGAGGCTCCGAAGAAGGAAGCTCCGGAGAAGAAGGAGGCACCCTAGCCTCTGTGTTCTCGAACGTAGAGTTGTCCTGACAATTTGAAAGATTTATATTATAGAATAAAGAATTACTTATATCATTTATATAATTAAATATTATTTACCTGTCGTGACCGCTGTATAGAACCAGGTGACGACTCTGGTAGATGGCTCAACAACTGAGCCCGTATACCCCTGCTAAGCTGAGTCCCGTGGAAGACTCCGTCTGCTCTCCTGGGTGTCGGTGACAGAAATCTCCACGCCCCTGTACATCGTCATCTGCTGCTGCTCGACGACATCCTGTTTAAAGGAAAATTTTCTAATGAATGAAATAGGAAGTATAGAAAAGAAAATAAGAGATGAAAGAAACGTTACTTGTACTCAGTTTAAAATCCATCAGCATCACGATGTACTCTGCTACGTAAACCGGACCATCGATCTTCTGTCATAGTAGTTAGCCGTTTTCGTTCTCGCTTTCGCATCTCACTAGTCTCTATATCTTCTGCATCTCCAACTAAGTCGTCGAGTCCTAAATCAAACTCGATGACAAAAGAGTCCGACAACTCTTGTTCTTGGTAAATAATATCAACCTCATCATCAGGGTATCCAGCATTGTTTGGTGTGTATAACCGCTCACGAGGATTCACCTTGTGTACAACCCACCAAGCTTTAAGCTTTTCGCATGGATAATGTAGATAATAAACTTGCTCGACTTGGTGTGCAAGGACGAAGGTGTCGCAGCCTCGTAGACGGTCCTTATGTTTCACTTCTACCATGCCAAATTGGTTTTCTCGAGTTCCATTGTTAGGATCAAACCAATTACAGTCAAAGAATACTACATTAAGGACCTTATTCTCCACAAAATTGAATTCAAGGATATTTTTAATGATCCCATAATAATTACTTTCACGTCTTTGTGCGTCAACTGCCCTATTCACAACTCCGGTGTTACATATTGCTCTCAAAGGACGTTGAGATTCAAATTCAGTTGAACGAAATTGAAACCCATTTACATCGTATCGACCGTAGCTTTTAATTTTAATGGAGTCGTAGGACAGTTGTCGCAATTCTTCATGGACGCCAGCTTGATTTTTGCACTGTTCAACATATGAATTTAGAAGACTATTTTATACTTTACACGTAATTCAGGATCCTCCGTCATTTTAGAATTTATGGCTTCAAGCATCTCGTCCATCTTATCAACCCCAGTGTTGTCATCCTCATCTCGATCTTCTACAACTTGAGAAGGTGTCTCGCCATGAAATGTCCACAACTCATAATGTTGCATGAAACCATTTCCACATAAGTGATACGTCAACGTCACTTTGTCAAAACACTTCACATTCTGACATTTCATACATGGGAACCGCACCTTCCTGTTGTTTGACAACGAGAAAGCTCGTTCTATAAAACCATTTGTATTGGTGAACCACTCCTCTAAGTGTCTCCCATCCTTTTTCCAACCAGTATACATCCAAGTGCGGTCTTTAGCCATTTTTGAGAATATACCTTCAAAGTAGACAATTCATTTACGAGAGAGAAAAGAACGAGAGAAAGAGAAGAAGGAAAGTTGGTCTTAGATGATAATTCCACATCCGAATGCATATATTGCGTGTCGTGTCGGGTCGAGCCGTGCCGGACCGAGTAAGCCTGAACTACTATTTCGAAAGCATAACGCCGTCTATTTAACACTACACCTCCCTATCCGGTGCAGTTCTTCAAGTAAAAAGGGGACAATTATACGGTTATAGCCGTCATACATATGTTGCGAGTCAAAGAAGAAGCGAGAGTTAATTCTCACTTTGAGGAAGGACAGGTCAAAGAAAAAGATTCTAAACAGTGTGCGGGCTACTGTGCACGGGAAGCAAAGTAAAAGCATCTATGCTTTGCTCCTTCTCAGACTTCTCTCTAGACTTCTCATTTTGGTTTGGAGCTCTCTGGACTGGAGGGAGCGGGGTTCGGAACCAGTCGAGTCACTGGTATGTGAGAGTTTGAAGTAGTAATTAGGAGAAGCGTACGTTGCGGGGTGTGTTCTGTGCTGTACCAGATTGGCGACTCTTCGAAACAAAAGAGGAAAGAGAGAGAGAAGGAAGGCTTGCTGGCGACAACGGGGGCTATTCGGGCCCACCAATCCAACCTCCACGACGCAGTTGACGCTTGCTGTCTGGGCCTCGTGGGCTAGGCTGGGCACGAAGATCGCACGGCCCGGCCCGGCCTGGCACATATATATAATTCTATGGTAGCAGTAATAGCACATAGATGGAACACCTCGGAATTCAGATCAGACATAAATTACACATAATTGTTCAATATCATAAATAAAAACGATGGAACCGTCAATAGTCTTTTTGAAAAAAAAATATACTCACATTGTAGAATTAGAACATTATTCCAGCAACATTAGAACTTTAGGTTCAGCGACATTAGAAACAAAGACGGTTAATTTTTTTGGAAACAGATTAGATCCACGCTGTAGGCTGGGTGTGGCGGCTGTCCCAGCTACCGGCCATGATCGGATCTCATCGATATGGTTGGTAAGGATGGGTAGGACTGAGCCGGCCATGATCGGATCTCAGCTGCTGGGTGCATCTAAGCAAGTGATGATGGTCATCATCATCTCACCTGAAGGCAAGTGGATTTAGGCGAACTCACCCTGTAGTCTTATCCCTATCGCTGCCTTGAGCGTACTGGTAGAAGGTAGGGACACATCGAACGCTAAAAAGGCTTGGAACCGCGTCACGGTTTTATCGAATCAAAAAGTCCCATCAGCAAATGGCCAAAACGATCGTCGTGATATGATCAGTGTTAGTCAAGAGTTCATCATGATACGAATTGATCTCTCTTCTAGATAGTCACTACCTGGAGGTCAAGCTGAAAGTTCTAAGGTAGTAAAGTCACAAGAAGATGCATGTCTGAAACGGCGAGACGACGTGTCAGTAGCTGATACTCGCACCGTCGCTGTGCAGCAAGTTGGTGAGTTGATATACCTTCCTCTTATAAGCGCTGTCTGGGACTTTGGAACTATCCTATCCACCACTGGTACTCAACTATTGGCCAACACTTCAGTAATGATCTTGTACAGACAGTTAATAAGGCTGATGGGTCTATACTCTTATTCTGTTAATGGATTGATCACTGTAGGAATAAGGCACACTGCAGCTTGATTGATCTTGACCAAGTTCAAAGTCAAGCAAAATGGAGGAATAACCGCAATTTTCAACCCGGAAGCAAGGATTAGAAAACAAGGAAGTTGGTTCTTGGTTGGTTGGCAAGCAAAGGGGGAAAGCTGGTTAAACAAAACTAGGGATAGCTAGCAGGTATTTTCTAAAGGTTCAAAAAGAAGGTATTTCAAAAGGGCTTTGGCAAAGGAGGTTCACCTTGCCTGCTTTCCTTGTCCTCTGTTCATCGATATCCTATACTAGATACCTTTGCCTTTTCCGAGTGGAGGCGAGCCCGGGGTGCAGAGATAGATGATGTACTAGGGATTAGGTTAGGTAGCTATAAGAGGTAGCTGGTTTCGAGGTAAGGTCAGGGCGCTACAGAAATGGCAGATACTATGTTCTCCCACCTTGATAGATAGTTCTGCTAGAAAGTTCATTAGAAGTCGAGAAAACAAGGTTTCTGGTTCTTTCTTTGCCGTAAGGTCTAGAGTTGGACAACCATCATAGCACTCGGTTAAACAGACCTTAGCAATAGAAAGCAGGAGAGGTAGTTGCGTTGCCCCTTAATGTAGCAGTCAAAACAAGAATCCCTTATCAAGCAAACCCGGCACTCCTTAACTAACTACTGTTCAATTGAAAGTAGGTGGATCAGATCAATAGAAAGCCTCTTCAACATCGGCCCTCATCATCAAGAGCAATCTGATATCGCTTTGATTCATCAACAATAGGATGACCGATAAGATATGGTTACTGGTCTAATCTGCTCATTTGACTTTCGGAGGAGAATGGCTTGTCTTTTTTCTTAGACTTAAGAGAGCAAGCTAGAATCATGCTTTTCCCAAAGAGAGTGGGATGCGTCTACTAACTTGTCCTCTCAATTGAATGTTACCAACTTGTCCATTAATAGTAAGGAACCCAGGGATATCGGGATGGGAACTTATCGATACCGATACACTCAAAGTCTTGATTTGTCTAATACGGATATTGAACGGTACTCAGCGAGGGCTGCTGTCATTTCATTTCTATCACGTAATGCAAGAGAGCCAGCAGTATCCAATCCAAGTCGGCAGGGCGTTGAATAAGCACTACTCTCCTAATTTCTTATTTCAACCCATCCACAAAACAAAAGTGGTAGTGAATATTTCTGGATCAATGTTGAGGTTGTGTGCTAGCATTTGGTGCATTAGGGTATTTAAATTCTCAATGTAGTCCTGAACCGATCCAGTCCGCTTCACATGAGTTAAGCGCCGGATCAGTGCCTGATACTGCATCTCTTACCATACCAAACCTAAGACACACAAAGTCACAGAACTCATCCCAATTCATACTCTCTTCCTTATTTTCTACATATTGTAACCACATTTTAGCTTGACCCGTGAAATACATGGTTGAGTAATCTTTCCAAGTAGTGTAAGGAGTGTGGAACATAAGAAAATATTTATCGCAATTCTTCTTCCACCACTTTGGATTGCCCCCATCAAAGATAGGAAAATCTGGCCTATTGGGTGCCGATCCACTCGATCCTATGCTATGCATTTGTGACCAAGGCGAGGTAAGATCATGAATACAAGATGGCGATGAGTCATGCCAAGTTTGGGGAGTGTTGCTCGTACCCTCATTGCATGTTTTAAAATAGGGCATACTGCCTGTGATTTAATATTGACTTCCAAGTCGACACGAGATTCTATTTCTTTCTCTCTACACTATGTACAGGTGCAGGGCTCCTAGCTATCGGCGAGATGGGAGGACAGATGCGGAGCCCGACACGGCGCCGTAGGCGGTGCGTAGCGTCGTGGGCATGGTCCATATCGCGGCAAGGCACCGGGCAATGGCACATTGCTTTCCCGACTTTTGCCTCACCTGCCGCGCGCGCCGGTAGCGAGCAAAAGCTGCTCCCCCGCCGTGGCCGACAGTATGAAAGATGCATGCACCGGCGAGGGGAGCGGGATGGGGCGCGGCCGGCGAGGGGCGGCCCGGGGGAGGCGCAGCCGGCGAGGGGCGGGCCAGGGGGGAGAAGGGCGCTGCCGGTGAGGGGCGGCCCGGGGGGAGGCGAGGACGGGATGCACGAGCGGAGAAGGGGAGGAGGGAGGGGCGCGGCGTACCTGGCGGAGCTCAGTCGGCGGCGGCGGCGGCGGCGTGAGAGGCAGGCGGCGGTGGCAAGAATGAAAGACAGGACCGAGAGGTTGGCCCATGTATCAGGACCTTAAAGACGACGGTGGGCTTACACCGTCGTCAACAAGGTATTAGGACCTTAAAGACGACGGTGGGTTTACACCGTCGTCAACAAGACTTAATTGACGATGGTGTAGGTCAACGTCGTCTATAAGTTCCCGGGAATGCCTAGGTTACGGCCCATATTGACGAGGACTATTATTGTCCATGGTCCACCATCATCTATAAGGCTCGAGAGCTTATTGACGACGGTGCTAGGTCAACCGTCGTCAATAAATGATTTATTGACGACGGTCGAATCTAGCTGTCGTCAATTAATATGGTGGTCATCCATTGTCGTAATTCTTGTAGTGTTTAGGGGGCGAAAATAAATTTGATAGCCGAGAAACTAATTGGGATGACAAGTCCGTCCTAACCTCGGATCCACGTAAAAAGGAGACTGAACTTCAATTTTAGAAAATTATTGAGTTATAGCAAATCGCTAGTAACCTATCAGACGCATTTACTGACTACAAAGGTGCCACAAAGTCTTTAAATCATGCTGTCAATGCGCCTTGTGGAGTGGAGGTACTAATAAAAACCACTCCACCCCAAAAAGGGGGAGAACAATTCAGCAGAAAGATGCTTCAAACAAGCGTATAAATACTACGAGGACAAAATCTTCCTTAAAACAAGTAAATGCAAGTCAACTAAATGTTAATGGACACCAAGTGGATTTGATAAATCCACGACCCAGCCCTCAAGTGCGCACTATAGAGAAAGCTGGAGGATCAGAAGACCCTAATTCTCACATGTTGGGAAATCATGATGAGTCTCATGCGGTACAAGAAATTACTTGACCGCAGTACAACGGTCATCAACTCATGCTTTAAACAAAGATAGCTAATCTTCTCAATGATCCTGATCCTGAAACCATGACAGATTGTAAACAACGCTCGGAGCGGATCAAATGGAAGGAAGCAATCAAGGTAGAACTAGACTCACTAAAAAAGAGAGAGGTATTTAGTAATGTAATACCTACACCTCCTAGAACTTATCCTGTCTGGTTCAAGTGGGTTTTCATCCGAAAACGGAATGAAAATAATGAGGTTGTGAGATACAAGGCAAGGCTAGTTGAACAAGGGTTCAAGCAGAGATCTGACATTGACTTCAATGATACATATTCTCTAGTAATGAATGGAAGAACTTTTCGATATCTTATATCTCTGGCAACACAAAAGCATCTATCTTTGCACTTGATGGATGTCGTGACTGCATATTTATATGGGTCACTAGATTCGGATATATACATGAAAGTTCCTGATGGGATACCTATACCAAATGAAAATGTAGGTCACAACATGTACTATGTCAAGCTCAACAAGTCATTATATGGCTTGACACAATCTGGAAGGATGTGGTATAACCGACTGAAGGAGTTCCTTCTAAACAAAGGCTACTCTACTAATGATTATTGTTCTTGTGTCTTCATTCGCAAATCCTTAACAGGCTTTTACATTATTTCAGCATATATTGATGATTTAAATATCATTGGCAATGAGCTTGACATTAATGAGCCACATAATCATCTTAATATGGAATTCGAGATGAATGATTTAGGTAAAACTGAATTTTGCCTAGGTTTACAACTAGAGCACCTTCATACGTGCATTCTCGTGCATCAATTAGTTTATGTCCAAAAGTACTTGAAAAATTTAACATGGATAAATCCTATATATCTAAAACTCTTATGGTGGTTAGAGTCTTAGAAAAGGATACAAATCCATTTCGGCCACGCCAAGAAGAAGAAGAAATGTTGGGTTCAGAATACCCATACCTAAGTGCCATTGGAGCACTTATGTATCTTGCTAATAACACAAGACCTGATATTGCTTTTGTAGTCAATCTACTAGCAAGATATAGTGTCACTCAAACCATGCGTCATTGGAAAGGAGTTAAAGATGTGTTACGATATCTTCAAGATACAAAAGATCTAGGTCTTTTATTTCCGAAAAATCAAGATTTCAAACTCATTGTCTATGTCGATGCGGGATATTTGAGTGATCCCCACAATGGTAAATCTTAGATAGGCTTCGTGTTCTTACACGGACAGACAGTAATATCATGGAAGTCTCGTAAACAGACTCCAATTGCTACGTCTTCAAATCACTCTGAAATCATAGCATTATATACAGCTGCACGTGAATGTGTATGGCTACGTAGAGTGATTAACCATATTCAAATCTCATGTGACATTGAGCCGATTGAGTCACCAACCATGTCGCTTGCATTACCTAGATGCAGTTAGGTTATGTGAAAACTAATGTTACTAAACACATAACACCTAAACTATTCTACCCACATGAACTTCAAGTTAATGGAGAAATTAATCTCCTACAAACTAAGACATGTGATAATTTGGCTGATTTATTCACTAAGTCCTTACCATACTCCACATTTTCTAAATATGTCGCTCGTATAGTTATGCGCCGACTTAGAGATTACAAGGTTTAGGGGGAGCTTTATCATAAAGCCACCTGACAATTAAACATCAAATTGTGCTCTTTTTCTTGTGTGAGTTTTACTTTAAAGTTTTCTCACAATAAGTTTTAATGAGACAATAACAATATAAGTAAAATGTCCGTTTTCTAATTTTCCCCATCGGGTTTTTCATAGAAAACGATTACATTTTATGTTGTGCTTTTCTCCTTTCTTAACAAAAGTTTCAATTTTTTTACACAACCATAGTTATATATATCTTCAGATTTTTCTCACTGAGTTTTTCAAAAATTATATTCATTCAACGCGATATTCAAGTGCTCAAGGGAGAGTGTTACGAGTCATATGCTCATTTAATAATAGAATGAAAAAGACAACTACCACATCGGCAGTTATCGACGCGCGTACTGTCAACGCGCCTCACGTCTATTGGTAAAGGCTACCATCACATATATAAAAGGAAAGACAATGAATGAGAAAGCATTACAATCATTTTAAAACAATTTCTTTATCTATCTAATTTTCATTCTGCAATGATTTTGTTGCCATCCACTCCAGTGGGTCAGAATGCTACGACACGTTAGGTGTCATGTGTAACGAGGTTTGAGTATTAATAAAACTACAGTTTGGACAGTTGAAAAGCGTGCGTAACCAACAATCATCGTAGCACATTTAACGAAAACGTTGGGAAAAGAAATTGCTTCAAAGAAAGCACTCTTTTAAAATAAAAAGGTGACGCTACTGAAATTATAAACGAACAAGTGCCAAGGGAAGTAGAAAAACGGAGATGATAGTATAAAGTCGGAATTTCTCCAGATTTACAGCTGAACAAAAATCGGATCGCCAATGTTATCTACCTTTTCGTCAGATATACTATGCAACCCCTAGGTTCTTGGTAATTTACAAAATGACAACAGATATCCATTGCCTTGGGTGTCTATCTTCCCTTCCAAAATGTACCAAAAGCCAAGAACTGCAAAACACGATTCTGAAGAGGAAATAGAACCTGAAAGCTACATACCATAGTTGAAGTCATTAATAGAACTGATATCCCGCACTCCCACAGATTACAAAGAAAATGGCTGCCAAACATTAACAGTTCAGCTCCAAAATTTGAGCACGGCAGTTGAATAACATACACCCGCCCTAATGAACACAATCCAACCATAAATGGAGCTAGTCGACTAGGAAGGGCCCTCTATTTCAGCACCTTTTGAGACTATTGAGGATGTTGCCTCAGACACTGCAGGATGCACCCATCAACCTCCCTTTTTTCCAGCCAAGCAAAAATGTTTGCACAACATGACAACTGACAAATAACAAATCCTGCACAGTAAAACTTGTAAGTAATCTTTGGTGTTACTGAATCTGCTGCAAGCCTGCAATGGCCTCCACAGGATAGCAACCAACTTTACAATTCTTCCACTTCTCAAATCAAATCATCCATGTCCAACCAAACTCAGGCAGCAAGAGCTGTTCAGAGGGAAATAGAAGTTAGAACAAGTAAGAATGGCAATGTGTACGATTATAACATTTGAAAAATCCACGTATGTGACTTGGTTGTCCTAATTAGTGTCAAGAAAATCACTAATAATAATAATAAGCAAGACCGTAGTTTTCTAAGGCCTATTATTAAATGAGCATTAAAGAAAGACGGCCCGATGCATGTAGCTCCAGCTTGCGTAGGGTCCAGAGAACGGCCCGGCCCACTTGGGTCTTTTGTACGCAGCCTTTCCCTGCATTTCTGGCTTTCTGCAAAAGGCTGTTTCCACGACTCGAACCTGTGACCTCATGGTCACATGGCAACAGCTTTACCGCTGCGTAAGGACCCCCTTCACAGGCTAAATGTGGAAAAAATATGTGTAGAAAAAAAAATTTGCTGGTAGTACTTAAATTAAACTTCGCGAACAATAGAATGTCAACATTAAACTCACGCTAAATGTAGTTCATCATTCAGAGTGTAGCTTTCCACAGTTTATTTGGTTATGTTGCCATGTTCTGTTATTAAGTTATCAAGCAACACTTACGTGATTCAGAATGGCGCCTCAAGTGATTCATCCCACACATCACCACTTCCATTTGAAGCATCTTCACCATCTTCTTCCATAGACAGCCTAATATACTCTCTATGCGTGAAACGATCCCACTCAGTCAGATTAGGATTTTCACGTTCCTACAATTGGACATTATCCAGCTGTTTAATTTCATAATTGGCAATAAATCTAAACTTTATGGAGTGTTATAATCACCTGTCGAATGAGGAATGGATCACGAGTTTCAAATGCCATAAACTTGTTGAGATTGAATAGGATATTGAATATATTTCCTGATAGTTTACATCGTTTTAAGTCCCGCAGCGTAAAATAGCTCTCATTCTGTGGAAAGGGAAAGGTTCATCAAATCCAGTCTGAAGTGCAGCATGGTTATAAATAAGATTCTACCTCTGGACCAATCATGTCAATCATCTGGCATAATATGTCCTCAAAAAGCACAGGCTCCTGTGCCATGCATTCCATACGGTGCAACTGCTCCTCATAGAAAAATTGCATTTCATTGGAAGTTAGAATGCCATTACCATCGAGATCAATGCATTTAAACCTGCAAGAATATTTCACGAGTTCAAAATAATAGAGTAGAGCTTGCAAATATAAAATAATCTAACACATGCCGCATTTCTGCTTCCAGAAATGCACGGAAAGACTGCATAAAAAACACCTAAAGTGGGTCTGACCCTTCCCCAGACCCGTGCAAGTGGGAGATACGTGCACCAGGCTGCCCTTTTTTAAGCTACAATTAATTAACAAAAAAATTGCAAGCGAGCATTTTACCCTACAGAACAAGTCAGAAGAAAGATGCACAGATCTTACTTTTCAAAACAACAACAACAAAGCCTTAGTCTCAAACACGTTGAGGTAGGCTAGATATGTTTTGATGCTGGCTCGCCAAGCCTATCAAAAATAAATAAAAAAATAGAAATATGAAATGTTTGGCAACATTTAAGTGACTTAAGGCTATATTATGTATCAAAATATGAAAAAAAATGGTGTTCTCACTAGGAAAATGGGGGCATATAGACGGATAGATCTCCATCACACATTTAGATTATAGTTGTAAACGAAAAGCGGCATTACAATATCACATGGAACGGAAGGAACAACAATGAATATAAATAGAAAACTCTATTCAGACTCAGTGAACACATTTACCAGTATTCAAGGCTAGGTTCAGACGATTTGTCTTCCTCAGACAATATAAAGTAAACAAAGTCTTCATAACCCATCTTTCCTTCTGTCATGCTTGTGAATTTCCTTGGGACCTAAGAAACATGTTAGTAATGTCAGAACATGGAAAGACATTTTGGTTAAAACAAGGGCAAAGCTCATAATGCCACAATGGAACAAACTAACCTGTGAAAATATTCTATCTACTATTCTATATGTCAATGAATGATTCCCATATCTGATAAGATTTTCTTTGTCAATCAAAAAATCATGATCTGTGTCGAGCTCCCAAAATTTGCAGTAGATCACGTAGAAATGCTCATATGAGAAGTACCTGCATCAAACATAACCAGACTATTGATTTTCAGAAAAATCACAGTATACAAATGTAGCTTCAACCACTATAATCCCACAACATAACAGCAGAAGTCCATGTAAGGCACAAAAAATCCATGTATGAAAAGAACTAGACCATGCTAATTAGTATAATGGACATCATTGTACTACTCAGGAATCATGGGACCCACAAGAATGGACAATGATGCAACACATTAACAGTATCATGCAGTAATTACCGCAACACTTTGTTGATATCTTCTTCCTCATCCAATTGCTGAAGAGCAGAAACTAAATTGCCACGTTTGAGCTCTCTCAGTGTAAGATGACCATTTCCGGATCTATTTATGGAGTAAAAGATTCTGTATATCACAGTCTCCGCTGAAAAAACATCAGCAGATGATTAACAAATGAATGAAATGCAGTAACACTGATAATGAGAGAGAGAGAGAGAGAGAGCACATCTTAGGCTAGGCTGCTCCCAATGGAAGTTTCATTTTTAATAAATGAGGTGCCACATAAGCAAATCCGATGACATGGCAATAGTATTATGAAGAGTGTGGACGGGTTTCATATGATGAAACTGGGTATACACAATTACCTAGACTAGAAACGTTACGAAGCTAGCATTGGAGGGAGAAGAGCTTCATTTCGTATTATACCCAACCAATGAAACAAAATGAAATTAAATACTATGAATCTCCAAATTAAACTATGCATTGGAGGTGTTATTTCATTTGTGGTTTCAAAACAAAATGGATGACATGGCATTATTGGCAAAAACAAAATGAAACCCCCCATCGAGACTAGCCTTAAAATTAAAATGGATAATTGTGTTTTTCCAATAAATGACTATTATTCAAGGTTTCATGAAACAAATGCTTACTTTTTGGCTACAAGCATTTGCTAACTGAGACTGAAAAGAATATCAGTATGCCCTACAGTCCAAAAGTTACATGACATGACAAGAGAAAGAGAGCATAATCTGTACATTGCTGCTTAAGGAAAAGAAAGGAGAAGCCATTCTTAATCAATCGTGCAAACTAGTACGTGAGTTGATCTCTCCCCTTGCGCATGTACTGGTGCAGCCAGCCCAGGCCCAGCACAATTTGGTCCAGGGGCCCATGCGTCAGAGGAGCAGGGAATCAAGTCACGTAAGGGAGGTTCAATTCAGATCAGAACAGAACTGGGGTTTTTAGATAGAGTTAGGAATTGATCTGATGAGTTAGAGATAGAATTTGTTTCTATCTCCAGTCAGTTTAAATAAAGGAGGACTCTATCTGTAATTAGGCTATAAATAGCCCAGCATAGATGAGATAATTGGAAGGAAACTAAACTCTATTGATAATGCCAAGGGGGGTTACATATATAGGGTACACACAGTATAACATTCCCCCGCAGTCGAAACTCTGGCTGCGACAGATGTTGAGACTGGACAACACACTTCCTACATGAGGAAACACAACCACACTCTAATATGACCCCCTCGCAGTCAAAACATCTAGCCGTGGCAGATGTTGAAACTGTACCAAAATACCCTACATACATGAGGAAACACAAACTCCACAACTCCCGCGGAGAAACCAGTAGAAGAGCCCACTCACGCTCCCGAGTGGTGGCGACGACGGAGTGGGCCGCAAACACCTCGCCACGAGGGGCACAGCCGGCAGAGATGGCCCAAGTGCGCATGGCAGAGGCCGGCGACGCACAGGAGAGTCATGACGCGCACAACGGATGGCGGTGACGCGGGGTAGGAGGGCAGGAACGTGCGCGGAGGCCGACAACGCGGGGTAGGAGGAGGGACGCACGTGAAAGGCCAGCAGCGCGGAGTAGGAGGAAGAGGGACGCGCGTGGAAGGCCGGCAGCGCGGGATAGGAGGAAGAGGGACGTGCGCGGAAGGCCAGCAGCGCGGGGTAGGAGGACAGAGACGCGCATGAAAGGCCGGCGGCGCGGGGTAAGAGAAGGGACGCGCGCGGAAGGACGGCAGCGTGGGGTAGGAGGAGGGACGCGCGCGGCAGAGGCCGGCGGCACGGGGTAGGACGAAGAGGGACGCGCGCGAAAGGCCGGCAGCGCGAGTTAGGAGGGACGCGCACGGAAGGCCGGCGACGTGGGGTAGGAGGGCAAGGACGCACGATGAGCCATGGGATGGGGTCGCTGAAGGTGGCGGCAAATGCGAGCGTGCGAGTGAGCACGGCGGCGCCGAGGCCGAGCAGCGCGACGGCACCGGGCGGGAGCGGCTGCATGATGATGCCGATGATGGTGGACAGGAAGAAGGCCAGCAGCTGCTTGACGGCTGCGCCCTTCAGCGGCGGTGGCGAAGGCGGCGGCCGCGATAGAGGGGAAAAGATGAGGGAGGGGAGGCGGGGGTGGAGGCGCTGGCCGAGGTGGTGGCAGGTGAGCGGCGAGCAAAGGGTAGGGGCATCGGCGATGGGCCGCTGGGGCACGCAGGGACGCGCTCGGGTGAGTAGAGGCGGCAGCGCTCGGGCGCGCAGGGGCGGCGGGGCTAAAGCCTCGGGAGCGGCGACGACGGGCGAGGGCGGCGGCGGAGGTGCCTCTCCCGGCGGCCAGAGGCGCGGCGGCGGATCCGGCCGCGCCGAGCCGTGGAAGTCGGCGGCGAGGAGGGCGGCGGCAGATCCGGCCGCGCCGGTGCCGGGGAAGCCGGCGGCGAGGAGGGCGGTGGCGGGTCTGGCCGCGTCGGGACCGGGGAAGCCGGCGACGAGGAGGGCGGCAGCGGATCCGGCCACGTCGGGGTTAGGGAAGCCGACGGTGGCGTTCAGGAGGGTGGTCGCGCCGCACGAGAGGTTGGCGGCTGCGCTGGTGGCCGGCGGTGGCGCTCGAGAGGCCGGCCGCGACGCCTGTCGAGTCTGGCGGCGGCGGCGCTCGAGCCTCGGGAGCAACGGAGCGGGCGCACGCGGAAGCAGAGGCGCGGCGGAGGCACACGCGAGGCGGGCCGCCACCAGCTCAATGGCCAGCGGCGGCGCGCTGGCAGGTGGCGGCGGCGCTGCTACATGCGAGGAGCAGGTGGCGGCTGTAGTGGTGGGAGAGAGGCAGCAGCTGTAGGGGAGAGAGAGGGAGAGACCCAAAAACCCTAATCTGATACCAAATTGGAAGGAAACTAAACTCTATTGATAATGCCAAGGGGGGTTACATATATAGGGTACACAAACAGTCTAACAGAGACCTTCCCCACAATTTTCCTGCGCCCAAAACTCTCTCTGTTCTTCCCCTGTTTTTCTACTCTTGCGCCAGCTCTAGGACTTGTGCACATCAGGAATCTTCAGCACAGGTCTACAGGGTCTCTGCGCGGACAACAATAGCAGATCACATCTGCTATTGCACGTCAGGCTCCTGTGTTGGTTTCTGTTCTTCACGTAATCTCGTCAGCAACCAGCAGCCACCCAGGCAGGGTGCTGTGAAGCCTCTGTACTGCTACAGCAAGAAGATCAGGGGCGGTTCTGGTGTTCTAGACACCGGTTTTCCAACATTGTAAGGCTAGAGAAACCACCCGAGTAATTCGACAAGGCAAGCAATTAACATTAGAGTCTGGTTCCAAAAAAGTAATCACGCTAGAAGAGCGTCTGTACACTAGAGTCTCTCTCTCTCCCGTTACATTATGAAACACATGAAAACAAGCATCAGGAGGAGAGGGGGGTAAAGGCCCTATCAGAAGTTTAGTTTTCCCAAATTTTGCCAAAAAGGTTATATTTAGACTTTTCGCTGTATCTTTGCCAAAGAGGTAAGGACTTCTCTATTATCTTGTCAGATGTAGAAGTAAAAAAACTAAAAATATTGGCTTCTAAAAGAACAGATGGAAAATTGGGCATGCACATCAAAAATAGACACTGATACAAAAAAATGCTGTGGGCTGACAATCCACTTGCACAGGATAAATTACCGTATCTCTCCTGAAACTCTGGAGTGCCTTGTAGGAACTCTAAGCCAGGATGGGTTGCCAGCAGTTCTTTTAGGACAGGCTTAAAGTCCTCCTGTAAAATTACGAAGAATACGTAGAGTTCACAGAAATGTGAAAATCAACACACAAACAACATTTCCAGCCAGATCAACTACGCATGAGTTAGTAATGAAAGCAGATGCTGACCTGAGTGAGATGGTTGTAACCCGGCTTTCTTAATATTTCAAAAATTTGGCTAGCCATATCCATTGTAATCTTGTTGTCATTGATCCAGTAATCAACAAATGTGTCTCTGCGTTCAGAGAAAGAATTAAATTAAACAAGCCCATGTTGTGAGAGTATTCCAGATTGATTTCAAGTATTCATGGCTTACGAAGAGAAGAAACAGATGTTTACATAGGAGAATTTTTTATCACATGTGCCATCATGGTCAAAGGAACATAATAACTAAATAAACATCAAATCATTAACCAGTCATTGAAGACCCATGAAACAAAGCACTTCAGGAAGACTCGACAAAAACATGCATCAGAGGATCAACACGAAAGCGTAGTTATAAATTTGGTTTAGCAAATTCCATTTTCTCCTTTTTAGCCAGATTTTGTCTACTTGCTTTTCTAGCAGTTTTCAAACTCCGCCTATGTTGTAATAACATAGCCGGTCCCAAGCCCGGGTAAAGGAGGAGGGGTTGTGATAGGTGTGGCGAGCCAACAACTACATTTAGCCATTCTCATGGAAATGAAACCCAATAGAAATTCGTTGGGGCGTAACCCTCTTACCGACGCGTCATATCGGAACCCGGGTATGGTGTTAAGTGGGCAAGGGTCGGGTCGCCACCGCCTTAGTGGCGCGCCATATCGGAACCCGGATATGGTGTTAAATGAGCAAGAACCGGATCGTCACCACCTTAGTGGCGCGCTACAGCATCGCCCGGATGTAGTGATAAGTGAGCAAGGGTCTTTGCATCTTACTCGACGGGTGCAAAGCGTAAGGAAGCTAGCCGAGGAACATAGATTTCGGGTGGGTAGTTGGAATGTAGGATCCTTAAAGGGGAAGTTATGTGAGTTAGTAGATGCTGCCATTAGGAGACGAGTAAATATCTTTTGTGTACAAGAGACTAGATGGGCGGGTCAAAAGGCGAGAGAAGTCGAGAATACCGGTTTCAAGCTTTGGTATTCTGGATCGGCTGGGACTAGAAATGGTGTAGGTGTTCTAATAGATAAGAGTCTTAAGGATGGAGTAGTGGATGTTCGAAGACGAGGAGATAGGATCATCTTAATCAAGATAGTAATTGGGGACATTGTCTTGAACGTCATTAGTGCTTATGCCCCACAAGTTGGGCTCAACATGAGTGCTAAGAGGCAATTTTGGGAGGACTTGGAGGATATGGTTAGTAGTGTATCGGTAACCGAGAAACTCCTCATAGGAGGAGATCTCAATGGTCATGTGGGTGCAACTAACCTAGGATTTGAGGGAGTACATGGAGGCTTTGGATGCGGTGATAGAAATCAAGAGGGTAAGGACATACTAGACTTTGCCGTAGCCTATGATCTGTTGGTAGCTAACACCCTCTTTAGGAAGAGGCAATCTCACCTAGTGACCTTTAGTAGTGCCCAACACTCTAGCCAGATTGACTTTGTCCTCACTAGGAGAAGGGATAGACAGGAGTGTCTAAACTGTAAGGTGATCTCCGGGGAGTGTGTTGTGACACAACATAAGCTTGTGGTAGTTGACTTTCGCTTCCATACATGTTCTTTGCGGGACAAAGGTCTCAAAATCACAAGAACAAAGTGGTGGAGTTGAAATGAGAACCACAAGAATCCTTTAAAAATAGGGTGATCACAGAAGGACCCTGGGCAGAAAATGAAGATGCAGATAGTATGTGGGTGAAGATGGCAACTTGCATTAGGAAGGTAGCTAGTGAGGTGTTCGGGGTGACAAAAGGAAGGAAACTTGTAGATAAAGACACTTGGTGGTGGAATGAGGATGTACAAAAAGCCATTAAGGAGAAGAAGGAGTGTTTCAAGAGTTAGCATAATGATAGAAGCGCAAGCAACATGCTTAAGTACAAAGAGGCCAAGAAAAATGCAAGGCGGGCTGTGAGTAAGGCAAGAGGACAGGCCTATGATGAGTTATATGAGAGACTAGAGACAAAAGAAGGTGAAAAGGACATATACAAGATAGCAAAAATCCGCGAGAGAAAGATGAGGGATTTCAATCAAGTTAAATGCATCAAAGATGAGACTGATTGCATTCTAGTGAAGGATGAAGAGATTAAGAATAGATGGTGGGATTACTTTAATGGGCTATTCAATAATGAGAATGAGAGCACTATGGTTGAGTTGGATGACTCCTTTGATGACTCCAACAGGCGGTTCGTGCGGAGGATACAAGAGTTTGAGGTTAGGAAGACCTTAAAAAGGATGAAAGGAGGAAAAGCTCTCGGCCCTGATGATGTCCCTATTGAGGTGTGGAGATGCCTTGGGGACGTGGCAATAGTATGGCTCACAAAACTATTCAACCACATTTTTCAGTCAAACAAGATGTCTGAAGAATGGAGGAAAAGTATATTAGTACCTATCTTCAAAAATAAAGGAGATATTCAAAGTTGTACTAATTATCGAGGGATTAAGCTTATGAGTCATACTATGAAGCTTTGGGGGAGAGAGTGATTGAACACCGGCTGAGGAAAGTGACCAATGTCACTAAAAACCAGTTTGGTTTTATGCCTGAGAGATCTACAATGGAGGTGATTTTCTTGCTTCGTCACCTTATGGAGAGATATAGGGAGCAGAAGAAGGACTTGCATATGGTGTTCATTGACTTGAAGAAGGCGTACGACAAGATACCAAGGTCAGTCATGTGGTGGGCACTAGAGAAATATAAAGTGCCAACAAAGTACATTACCCTTATCAAGGATATGTACAATAATGTTAGGACAAGTGTGTCCGTAAGTGATAGTGAGACTGATGCATTTTCTATCACGGTAGGACTACATCAAGGATCAGCTTTGAGCTCATACATCTTTTCCTTGGTGATGGATGAGGTGTCGAAGGATATACAAGGGGATATCCCTTGGTGCATGCTCTTTGCCGATGATGTAGTGTTGGTAGATGAAACTAGGGATGGTGTTGATAAGAAATTAGAGTTATGGAGATAAATCTTAGAGTCCAAGGGGTTTAGACTTAGTAGGACCAAGACCGAGTATATGAGGTGTGACTTTAATGGTATTGCTTGTGAAGAAGGAAATGTTAGTCTACAAGGACAAATAGTACCTAGAAGGAACTCTTTCCGATACTTAGGATCAATGTTACAAAGCAATGGCGATATTGATGAGGATGTTTGCCACAGGATCAAGGTAGGGTGGATGAAATGGCGACAAGCCTCTGGAATCCTATGTGATAGGAAGGTCCCACAAAAGCTAAAAGGGAAGTTCTATAGGACGGTGATCAGACCCGCGATGCTTTATGGGGCGGAATGTTGGCCAACTAAACGGCAACATGTCCAACAAATGAGTGTCGCAGAGATGCGCATGTTACGGTGAATGTGCGGGAACACGAGAAGAGACCGAATAAGGAATGAGGCGATTCGTGATAAGGTAGGGGTGGCGCCGATTGAAGAGAAGTTAGTCCAACATCGACTTAGGTGGTTTGGACATATACAGCGGAGGCCTCTAGAAGCACAGGTTAACAGTGAGATTTTAAGAGGTAGAGAAAATATTAAGAGGGGTAGAGGACGACCAAAAACTCCGCCTATGTTGTAATGACATAGCCGGTCCCAAGCCCGGGTAAAGGAGGAGAGGGTTGTGATAGGCTTGGCGAGCCAACAACTACACTTAGCCACTCTCATGGAAATGAAACCCAATAGAAATTCGTTGGGGCGTAACCCTCTTAGCGACGCGCCATATCGGAACCCGGGTATGGTGTTAAGTGGGCAAGGGCCGGGTCGCCACCGCCTTAGTGGCGCGCCATATCGGAACCCGGATATGGTGTTAAATGAGCAAGGGCCGGATCGCCATCGCCTTAGTGGCGCGCTACATCATCGCCCGGATGTAGTGATAAGTGAGCAAGGGTCTGTGCATCTTACTCGACGGGTGCAAAGCGTAAGGAAGCTAGCCGAGGAACATAGATTTCGGGTGGGTAGTTGGAATGTAGGATCCTTGACGGGGAAGCTACGTGAGTTAGTAGATGTTGCCATTAGGAGACGAGTAAATATCCTTTGTGTACAAGAGACTAGATGGGCGGGTCAAAAGGCGAGAGAAGTCGAGAATACCGGTTTCAAGCTTTGGTATTCTGGTTCGGCTGGGACTAGGAATGGCGTAGGTGTTCTGATAGATAAGAGTCTTAAGGATGGAGTAGTGGATGTTCGAAGACGAGGGGATAGGATCATCTTAATCAAGATAGTAATTGGGAACATTGTCTTGAACGTCATTAGTGCTTATGCCCCACAAGTTGGGCTCAACATGAGTGCTAAGAGGCAATTTTGGGAGGACTTGGAGGATATGGTTAGTAGTGTACCGATAACCGAGAAACTCCTCATAGGGGGAGATCTCAATGGTCATGTGGGTGCAACTAACCTAGGATTTGAGGGAGTACATGGAGGTTTTGGATGCGGCGATAGAAATCAAGAGGGTAAGGACATCCTAGACTTTGCCGTAGCCTATGATCTGTTGATAGCTAACACCCTCTTTAGGAAGAGGCAATCTCACCTAGTGACCTTTAGTAGTGCCCAACACTCTAGCCAGATTGACTTTGTCCTCACTAGGAGAAAGGATAGACGGGAGTGTCTAGATTGTAAGGTGATCCCGGGGGAGTGTGTTGTGACACAACATAAGCTTGTGGTAGCTGATTTTCGCTTCCATACATGTTCTTTGCGGGACAAAGGTGTCAAAATCACAAGAACAAAGTGGTGGAAGTTGAAGGGAGAATCACAAGAATCCTTTAAAAATAGGGTGATCACAGAAGGACCCTGGGCAGAAAATGGAGATGCAGATAGTATGTGGATGAAGATGGCAACTTGCATTAGGAAGGTAGCTAGTGAGGTGTTCGGTGTGACAAAGGGAAAGAAACTTATAGATAAAGACACTTGGTGGTGGAATGAGGATGTACAAAAGGCCATTAAGGAGAAGAAGGAGTGTTACAAGAGTTGGCATAATGATAGAAGCGCAAGCAACATGCTTAAGTACAAAGAGGCTAAGAAGAATGCAAGGTGGGTTGTGAGTAAGGCAAGAGGACAAACCTATGATAAGTTATATGAGAGACTAGGGACAAAAGAAGGTGAAAAGGACATATACAAGGTAGCAAAAATCCGCGAGAGAAAGATGAGGGATCTCAATCAAGTTAAATGCATCAAAGATGAGACTGACCGCATTCTAGTGAAGGATGAAGAGATTAAGAATAGATGGCGTGATTACTTTAATGGGCTATTCAATGATGGGAATGAGAGCACTATGGTTGAGTTGGATGACTCCGTTGATGACTCCAACAGGCGGTTCGTGCGGAGGATACAAGAGTTTGAGGTTAAGGAGGCCTTAAAAAGGATGAAAGGAGGAAAGGCCCTCGGCCCTGACGATGTCCCTATTGAGGTGTGGAGATGTCTTGGGGACGTCGCAATAGTATGGCTCACAAAGCTATTCAACCACATTTTTCGGTCAAACAAGATGACTGAAGAATGGAGGAAAAGTATATTAGTACCTATCTTCAAAAATAAAGGAGATATTCAAAGTTGTACTAATTATCGAGGTATTAAGCTTATGAGTCATACTATGAAGCTTTGGGAGAGAGTGATTGAACACCGCCTGAGGAAAGTGACCAATGTCACTAAAAACCAGTTTGGTTTTATGCCTGGGAGGTCTACAATGGAGGCGATTTTCTTGCTTCGTCAGCTTATGGAGAGATACAGGGAGCAGAAGAAGGACTTGCATATGGTGTTCATCGACTTGGAGAAGGCGTACGACAAGATACCAAGGTCAGTCATGTGGTGGGCACTAGAGAAACATAAAGTGCCAACAAAGTACATTACCCTTATCAAGGATATGTACAATAATGTTAGGACAAGTGTACGCGTAAGTGATAGTGAGACTGATGCATTTCCTATCACGGTAGGACTACATCAAGGATCAGCTTTGAGCCCATACATCTTTTCCTTGGTGATGGATGAGGTGTCGAAGGATATACAAGGGGATATCCCTTGGTGCATGCTCTTTGCTGATGATGTAGTGCTGGTAGATGAAACTAGAGATGGTGTTGATAAGAAATTAGAGTTATGGAGACAAACCTTAGAGTCCAAGGGGTTTAGACTTAGTAGGACCAAAACCGAGTATATGAGGTGCGACTTTAGTGGTGTTGGTCATGAAGAGGGAAATGTTAGTCTACAAGGACAAATAGTACCTAGAAGGGACTCTTTCCAATACTTAGGATCAATGTTACAAAGCAATGGCGATATTGATGAGGATGTTTGCCACAGGATCAAGGTAGGGTGGATGAAATGGCGACAAGCCTCTGGAATCCTATGTGATAGAAAAGTCCCACAAAAGCTAAAAGGGAAGTTCTATAGGACGGTGATCAGACCCGCGATGCTCTATGGGGCGGAATGTTGGCCAACTAAACGGCAACATGTCCAACAAATGAGTGTCGCAGAGATGCGCATGCTACGGTGGATGTGTGGGCACACGAGAAGAGACCGAATAAGGAATGAGGCGATTCGTGATAAGGTAGGGGTGGCGCCGATTGAAGAGAAGTTAGTCCAACATCGGCTTAGGTGGTTTGGACATATCCAACGGAGACCTCCAGAAGCACCGATTAACAGTGGGATTTTAAGAGGTAGAGAAAATATTAGGAGGGGTAGAGGACGACCAAGGTTGACCTGGGAGGAGGCGGTAAAACGGGATTTGAGAGATTGGAATGTATCCAGAGACTTAGCTCATGATAGGACCGCATGGAAAGTAGCAATTCATGTGCCAGAATCGTAGTCTTGTTTTTTTTCTTTTTTCTTTTCTCTTTTTCTTTTCCTTTTTTCTTATTTCTTTTCTCTTTTCTCTTTTTCCTTTTTCTTTTTTTCCTTTTTTTCTTTTTCCTTTTTTTCTCTTTTTTTTTCTTTTTTCCTTGTTCTCATATCTCTTCCTCTGTTTTACTTAATTGATATTGGGTTTCATGTCTAGCCGACCCCAACAGGCTTGGGATAAAGGCTTGGTTGTTGTTGTTGTTGTAGAGGACGACCAAGGTTGACCTGGGAGGAGGCGGTAAAACGAGATTTGAGAGATTGTAATGTATCTAGAGACTTAGCTCATGATAGGACCGCATGGAAAGTAGCAATTCATGTGCCAAAACCTTAGTCTTGTTTCCTTTTTTCTTTCTTTCTTTTTTCCTTTTTTTCTTTTTTCTCTTTTTTCTCTTTTTTTCTTTTTTTGTCTTTTTTTCTTTCTTTTTTCTTTTTCTTTTTTTTCTTGTTCTTATATCTCTTCCTCTCTTTTACTTCATTGATATTGGGTTTCATGTCTAGCCAACCCCAACATGCTTGGGATAAAGGCTTGGTTGTTGTTGTTGTTGTTGTTGTTGCTGCTGCTTTTCTAGCAGTTTTCAAAGTTTTGTTTCAGTAAATTTACTCCACTTAGCACTTGTTAACCTAATAATCCTTGGCAGCAAAATATGCATTTCGGAGATGCAACTTTCAGTAAAAAGCTAGAAAAAGAGAAGGCCAGCTAATTTTCAAGGCCATCTGTGTGACATGGGAGGCCATCTGTGATGGATGGGGGACCTATCACATCACCTAGTCATAGAGTTTCATGCCCTGCTCTGGTACTAGCCAAATTCGACCCAACGCTTCAACTTCAAAGACTTGCATGTTAGTTTCATTACAAGTAGCACCTCACTACATTGCAATACCTCTTAATTGATTAACACATGATCTATCAAACAACTACTTTATTACTCATAAAGTAATGGTCAAAATAAGCAAATGTTACGACCTGGTACAAGGTAGAAGCAATATTTGTCAATGAGTGACAAAATTGATAGAACATGATTATGGTCAATTAGGAGAGCTGACATTCAGCAGTACAAGTTTCAGCAAGGACGCCAAAGAGGAGACAGAAACCAAGAACTAATGGAAAATACAACAACAACAACAATAACCAAGCCTTTATCCCAAGCATGTTGGGGTCGGCTAGACATGAAACCCAATATCAATAAAGTAAAGAGAGAAAGCGATATAAGAACAAGAAAAAAAAAGAAAAAAAGAAAAAAGAAAAAAAGAAAAAAAAAGAGAAAAGGAGAAAAGAAAAAGAAAAAGAAACAAGGCTAAGGTTCTGACACATGAATTGCTACTTTTCATGCGGTCCTATCATGAGCTAAGTCTCTGGTTATATTCCAATCTCTCAAATCTCGTTTTACCGCCTCCTCCCAAGTCAACCTTGGTCGTCCTCTACCCCTCCTAATATTTTCTCTACCTCTTAAAATCTCATTGTTAACCGGTGAGTCTGGAGACCTCCGCTGGATATGTCCAAACCACGTAAGTCGATGTTGGACTAACTTCTTTTCAATCGGCACCACCCCTACCTTATCACGAATCGCCTCATTCCTTATTCGGTCTCTTCTCGTGTGCCCGCACATCCACCGTGGCATTGCGCATCTCTGCGACACTCATTTGTTGGACATGTTGCCGTTTAGTTGGCCAACATTCCGCTCCATAAAGCATCGCGGGTCTGATCACCGTCCTATAGAACTTCCCTTTTAGCTTTTGTGGGACCTTCCTATCACATAGGATTCCAGAGGCTTGTCGCCATTTCATCCACCCCTCCTTGATCCTGTGGCAAACATCCTCATCAATATCGTCATTGCTTTATAACATTGATCCTAAGTATCGGAAAGAGTCTCTTCTAGGTACTATTTGTCCTTGTAGACTAACATTTCCCTCTTCACGAGCAACACCACTAAAATCACACCTCATATACTCGGTCTTGGTCCTACTAAGTCTAAACCCCTTGGACTCTAAGGTTTGTCTCCATAACTCTAATTTCTTATCAACACCATCCCTAGTTTCATCTACCAGCACTACATCATCAGCAAAGAGCATGCACCAAGGGATATCCCCTTGTATATCCTTCGACACCTCATCCATCACCAAGAAAAAGATGTATGGGCTCAAAGCTGATCCTTGATGTAGTCCTACCATGATAGAAAATGCATCAGTCTCACTATCACTTACGCGCACACTTATCCTAACATTATTGTACATATCCTTGATTAGGGTAATGTACTTTGTTGGCACTTTGTGTTTCTCTAGTGCCCACCACATGACTGACCTTGGTATCTTGTCGTACGCCTTCTCCAAGTCAATGAACACCATATGCAAGTCCTTCTTCTGCTCCCTATATCTCTCCATAAGGTGACGAAGCAAGAAAATCGCCTCCATTATAGACCTCCCAAGGCATAAAACCAAACTGGTATTTAGTGACATTGGTCACTTTCCTCAGGCGATGTTCAATCACTCTCTCCCAAAGCTTCATAGTATGACTCATAAGCTTAATCCCTCAATAATTAGTACAACTCTGAATATCTCCTTTATTTTTGAAGATAGGTACTAATACACTTTTTCCTCCATTCTTCAGGCATCTTGTTTGACTGAAAATTTTGGTTGAATAGCTTTGTGAGCCATACTATTGCCACGTCCCCAAGGCATCTCCACACCTCAATAGTGACATCATCAAGGCCAAGAGCCTTTTCTCCTTTCATCCTTTTTAAGGCCTCCTTAACCTCAAACTCTTGTATCTTCCGCACGAACCGCCTGTTGGAGTCATCAAAGGGGTCATCCAACTCAACCGTAGTGCTCCCATTCCCATCATTGAATAGCCCATTAAAGTAATCCCGCCATCTATTCTTAATCTCTTCATCCTTCACTAGAATGCAGTCAGTCTCATCTTTGATGCATTTAACTTGATTGAAATCCCTCATCTTTCTCTCGCAGATTTTCGCTATCTTGTATATGTCCTTTTCACCTTCTGTTGTCTCTAGTCTCTCATATAACTCATCATAGGCCTGTCCTCTTGCCTTACTCACAGCCCGCCTTGCATTTTTTCTTGGCCTCTTTGTACTCATAGATATTAAGGCGTCGTCTAAGCGTCGCTTAAGCGCTAAGGCGCTCCGGGGACGTAAGGCGTCCGTGTCGCCTTAGATCCAGCCTAAGGCGACCGGCGGGGGGGGGGGGGGGGTGGCGCCGCCGGCAAAGGAAGCCAGCGCCACAGGGAAGATCCAATTGGGGGGGGGGGGGGGGGGGGGCGGGCGCACTGACCTTCGCCTGGGGAGGCCGCCGCGGATCGGAGGGGGGCGCCGATGAATCGGCGGAAGTCTCGGGGGGAGGCCAGCCGCCTGTGGAGTTCGCTCGGAATCGGGAGGGGGTGGGGCGCCAGCGGAGGAAGGCAGCAGACCGAGCAGGGAGGTCGCGCCGCCAGGAGATCCGCCAGTGGGGAGCGCCGGTGTGCGGCAGCGGCGGCTGCTCTCGCACGAGTGTGCGAGGAGGTAGGCGGGTGGGGACCGGAGGCTAGGGTTGGGGGAATGTTAAAGATGGGCTGGTGATGGGCTGGTGCTAGTGGGCTGGATGGGTCATTAAATGTAGTATTTTCTTTTTCTTTTCTTTTCCTTTTTCTTTTCCATTTTATTGCTGCTCCAATTTTTTGCTATATTTAAATATAAGTAAAGCGTCGCCTCGCCTTACCACTTAAAAGATAAAAAGGGGGTGCATCGCCTTACCGCCTTAATAACTATGTTTGTACTTAAGCATGTTGCTTGCGCTTCTATCATTATACCAACTCTTAAAACACTCCTTCTCCTTAATGGCTTTTTGTACATCCTCATTCCACCACCAAGTGTCTTTATCTACAAGTTTCCTTCCTTTTGTCACACCGAACACCTCATTAGCTACCTTCCTAATGCAAGTTGCCATCTTCACCCACATACTATCTGCATCTCCATTTTCTGCCCAGGGTTCTTCTGTGATCACCCTATTTTTAAAGGATTTTTGTGATTCTCCTTTCAACTTCCACCACTTTGTTCTTGTGATTTTGACACCTTTGTCCCGCAAGGAACATGTATGGAAGCGAAAGTCAACTACCACAAGCTTATGTTGTGTCACAACACACTCCTCGGGGATCATCTTACAATCTAGACACTCCCGTCTATCCCTTCTCCTAGTGAGGACAAAGTCAATCTGGCTAGAGTGTTGGCACTACTAAAGGTCACTAGGTGAGATTGCCTCTTCTTAAAGAGGGTGTTAGCTACCAACAGATCATAAGCTATGGCAAAGTCTAGGATGTCCTTACCCTCTTGATTTCTATCGCCGCATCCAAAGCCTCCATGTACTCACTCAAATCCTAGGTTAGTTGCACCCACATGACCATTGAGATCTCCTCCTATGAGGAGTTTCTCGGTTATCGGTACACTACTACCCATATCCTCCAAGTTCTCCCAAAATTGCCTCTTAGCACTCATGTTGAGCCCAACTTGTGGGGCATAAGCACTAATGACGTTCAAGACAATGTCCCCAATTACTATCTTGATTAAGATGATATTATCCCCTCGTCTTCAAACATCCACTACTCCATCCTTAAGACTCTTATCTATTAGAACACCTACGCCATTTCTAGCCCCAACCAATCCAGAATAACAAAGCTTGAAACCGGTATTCTCGACTTCCCTCGCCTTTTGACCCGCACATCTAGTCTCTTGTACAAAAGGATATTTACTCGTCTCCTAATGGCAACATCTACTAACTCACGTAGCTTCCCCGTCAAGGATCCTACATTCCAACTACCCACCCGAAATCTATGTTCCTCGGCTAGCTTCCTTACGCTTTGCACCCGTCGAGTAAGATGCAAAGATCCTTGCTCACTTATCACTACACCCAGGCAATGATGTAGCGCGCCACTAAGGTGGTGGCGATCCGGCCCTTGCTCATTTAACACCATATCCGAGTTCCGATATGGCGCGCCACTAAGGCGGTGGCGACCCGGACCTTGCCCACTTAACACCATACCCGGGTTTCAATATGGCGCGTCGCTAAGAGGGTTACGTCCCAACAAATTTCTATTGGGTTTCATTTCCATGAGAATGGCTAAGTGTAGTTGTTGGCTCGCCAAGTCTATCACAACCCCTCCTCCTTTACCCGGGCTTGGGACCGGCTATGTTATTACAACATAGGCGGAGTTCAAGAACTAATGGAAAATGTAAGAATAAATTGACATAGGATAAAGAAACATCTGAAAGCAACTGTAGTATGAATCTTTGGACGGGCATCATCATAGGCGTTGGGTTCAGATGTCGATCATACCTTGAGACAGTTCCAGTACATGCAACATCAATTTTCTTAAAAAGAACACTAGAGAAGAATGAAGGAATCTTGCATATGTCTTTTGTGACTTGTCTGAATTCTGATACAGAAAAAAAATATTTGGGTGTCATAATTCATGTCAACATCAAAAACAGATAAGCAAACCAGAAAGCATTCACCTTGAATCTGAAGCCCCTCCCCACCAAAAAATAGGTGATCTATTCTAGATAAGCATTGCTCCTTCAAGTCTTTTGGGGGAGGACGCCCATTCTTGAAGTAAAACTGTGAAACATATTGGTCCAACCAAAATAGATGTTTTAAACACTGAACGCAGAAATAAACACAGCAATAATAGTTGCAAGCACGGATGCAAAGTACCTGAGGTATAACCTCTCTCACTGGTTCACTAACTAATTTCAGTGGGGAACCCAACGATGATGGTCCAGCACCAGATCCTCGCCTCATAATACGGGGAGAGCCAGAAGTGCTCCTAGGAGAAAGTGGAGGAGCACTACCAGCAGGAAACATCGAAGGTAAAGAACTACTTGAAGCAGCATTTGTGCTAGCAGAGGACCCAGCAACATTGAGGGTGGCACCAGTTTTGGCATCCTCAACCAAAGACTTCACCTGAAGTCCCATGGAAACCAAACTTGGTAAGAAATCATGCATTCCATACTGCAATGTATTCGATTGCTGACATATGCATAAAGAAAGAAATTCAATAACATAAATAACATAAACAGCTTAGAGAAGGCCATATGTTCATGGATCAAATACCTAGACAATCACAAACGAAAAGTATCACCAAGCATACGTTGAAATGTAAAACTAATGTTACCAGTGCTCGCAAAGAAAACAAAGATATTTTAGTAACATTAAGACAGTAGAGCCAAAATCTGGGTTATAACACTATTTAGTCCTATCCCATGATGCATCATACTGTTGACAAAAAAGCATTGAATAAATGTTGTGACAGACAGAAAATGTGCTTGCGTAAAGCAACTACACTGCAGTGACAGGACCAGTTGCAGTAATATGTTCTACTGATGACTAGCATACATGTGCCCGTATACAAAGTTACCAAGGACACTGCTCTTCCAAGTTCCGAGTCAAGAAAAAATCATGGCATTCAGCATCAAATATATATATATATATATATATAACTGCAAACATGAATTGTCTGTTGGAAATCCGGCCTGTTCAGCCCTGTTTCTGGCTCTGCAGGTGTGCTGATCGGATCTGTTCGGCCAGAACAGATCTGTTATGCGGTGCAGATCAGAACAGGGTGATTCCTGTGTGCAGAACAGAGAGGACAGAGAGAGTAGAAAGCACCCCTGGTGCTGATCAGATCGGAGAAGAAAGGAACAGAGAAGAACTCGCCGAGTTCTTGCTGGAACAGATGTGAAAATCCTGATCTAGGCGAGTTAGGGAACTCGGCTAGATTAGGTGCTGCCGTGGGGGCTTTTTCTGGTGGAGAACTTGTATTATCTGATTAATAATTGTGCTGTTACAAGGGGGGGGGGCAGCCCTGTTTATATAGGGGGGTTTTGGGAGAGTCCCAACCCCTTACAACTCTTATTCTATCTCTAAACTGAATATGACACATAAACAGAATTTCTAACTTCCTGGACTCTATTTTAACTGACCGCACCAGGGAGGTGGGCCTGCCTGGGCGTGCGCGCCCCTGGTGGGCTCAGCCGCACCAGGCCAGCCCAGGCCCAGGCCCAGGGTCACCCGACATTCTCCTCCTGACCCTGGACCTGCAGTATGTCCAGAACGCCAATTCTTCTTCTCATCTCGACGAACTTCTGTCTTCCAAGTGCCTTGGTCAAGATGTCCGCCATTTGGTCCTTCGTAGAGATTTGCTCAAGCACAATGTCACCGTTGTCAACACACTCCCGTATGTAGTGATACTTGGTGTCGATGTGCTTGCTCCTGTCATGGTGTACCGGATTCTTGCTCAAGTCTATGGCAGACTTATTATCAACCCGTAGCACCGGTGCCTTCATCTTTTCAGCTAAGTCTTCCATCAGTCGTGCCATCCATACACCTTGACATGCCCCTTGAGCTGCTGCGATGTACTCTGCTTCACACGAGGATAAGGCCACCACCTTCTGCTTGCTGGACTGCCATGAAATGGGGCTGTTTCCAAGACAAAACAGCACCCCGCTCGTGCTCTTCCGGTCCTCCACGTCTCCCGCAAAGTCGCTATCCGAGTAGCCAATCAACTCCATGTTGCCTCCTTTTGGATAGAAGACTCCGAAGTGGATCATAGCCGCTATATAGCGTACGATGCGCTTGACTGCGGCAAAGTGATATTCTCTTGGCTCCTCCAAAAACCGACTCACGTACCCAACCGAGTAGGCGAGGTCGGGGCGTGTGTTCACCAGATATCGCAGCCCTCCCACCAAGCTCCTGTAGCCCGTTGCGTGCACCAACGGACTCTTACTTATCTTGTAAAGCTTTAGGCCTTGCTCCATGGGGAACGCACAAGAGTTGCACTCCTCCAGGCCAGCTTTCGCGACAAGCTTCGAAGCGTAGGCCGTCTGCCCAACGCTTATCCCTTCTTCAGTCTGTCGCACCTCCAGGCCAAGATAATACGACAAGAGGCCCAAGTCGCTCATCTTGAACCGCTTCATCATCTCCTCCTTGAACTTCTTGATTGTGCCGCCTCCTGTGATCACGAGGTCATCGACGTACACACCGACGATGAGCTTCTCCTCTGCAGCTCCACGGAAGTAGATCCCGTGCTCGCTCGTACTCTTCTGGAAACCAAGTGATAGCAAACTATCGTTGAGTTTGGCATTCCAGGCCCTGGGCGCTTGACGAAGTCCATACAAAGCTTTCTTGAGCCGATACACTTTGTGTTCGGCTCCGTCGACGATGAAGCCTGCGGGTTGGGAGACGTACACCTCCTCCAGTAGATCGCCGTTTAGGAAGGCGCTTTTTACGTCCATGTGGTGTACCTCCCACCCCTTATGTGCTGCAATTGCAAGAAGCAAGCGAACAGACTCTAGACGAGCAACAGGAGCAAATACCTCGTCAAAGTCTATTCCTTGCCGCTGGACATAGCCTTTCGCCACCAAACGAGCCTTGTGCTTCACCACCTCTCCATGCTCGTCCCTCTTCACCTTGAACACCCATTTGAGGCCAATGGGTTTGTGTCCTGCAGGAAGGTCAACAAGCTGCCACGTCTTGTTTTCTTCAATGGACTCCATCTCCTCAACCATGGCCCGTCTCCAGCAAGGGTGTTCCTCGGCGTCAGCGAAGGACGTAGGCTCCTCCGCGGTGGTGAACATAAGCTCCCCCTCCTCCAGACTCGGTGGGCGTGGTGGGCGCCCAGGAGGGGTGAGGGTTCCCAGCACGTTGCGCATCGTGCGGAACCGAAGTGCAGCGTTGTCGTCGTGGTAGGCGTCGACGTTGCTGTCGACGTCCGTCGGCGGCGTGGCAAAGCGGATGGGCCGTGGAGGGTGCCGGGGCGTGACGAAGATGCTGGAATCTTCAGTCTCGGACCCTCCAGCTGCTGCTGACTCCTATAGCGGGCTATCCCAGGTCTGTTCTGGACTGGACAGAACCTGTAGAAGCCTGTGGGGTGCTGCAGGGGTTGCTGGGCGCCTCCCAGCTGGTCTGAATGCGTGTGCAGGTGCTCCTGGGGTCTGGACAGGCCCCCCTGCGCCCCTCCTGGGCGCTGCAGGGGTGCTGTTTGGCCCCTCCGGGCCCTGTAGCACCTTCCCAGGTGCTGGAACAGCAGGTCCAGCAGGTGCTAGACCCAAGGAGTCGATGTAGAACATGGCGTAGTCCTCTTCTTCAGCTCCTTCTCCCCAGTCCCACTTGGCCGCTTCGTCGAATACCACGTCTCGTGATATGTGAGTGCGCCCGTCAGCCGGATTGTACATCCAGTAGCCCTTCGTCCCTGCAACATAGCCAATGAACACCATTGGCGTACTCCGGTCTTCCAACTTTTTCAGGTGAGGCCGCATATTTTTGACATGCCCCACGCACTCAAAAGTTCGAAAGTAGTTGACGGCTGGTCGCTCCCCGTGCCAAGCTTCATATGGCGTCTTCCCGTCGAGGCCGCGGGTCGGGGATCTATTCAGGATGTAGATGGCTGTCACGACCGCCTCACCCCAAAAGAACCCGGGCAATACCCTTTGCCTTCAACATGCTTCTCGCGATTCCGACCACCGTCTGGTTGCGCCGCTCCACAACCCCGTTTTGCTGCAGCGTGTATGGGGCTGTGAGCTGACGATGTACGCTGTGCTGAGCGCAGTACTCGCCGAACTCCTGTGAGGTGAACTCCCCTCCGCGGTCAGTACGGAGTAGCTTCAGCCTCCTCCCGGACTCTAATTCATCCGTCACCTTGAATTGCTGAATTAAGTCGGGTGCCTGGTCCTTGCTTGCTAGTAGATAGAGCCACATATAACGACTCATATCGTCCACTAGCAGCAAGAACATCTTCTTGCCGCCTATAGCCGTAGGCGTGATCGGTCCGCAGATGTCGCCGTGGACGAGGTCGAGCGCGCCCTCCGCGCGCCGTCGAGCTTGCGTGGGGAAGCTGGAGCGCCTCTGCTTCCCAGCTAAGCAAGCTTCACACAATTGATCGACGTGATCAATTTGTGAAAGCCCGAGCACCATCTCCTCCTTTGCCAGCTTCCGAAGCGCCTGGAAGCCGACGTGACCATAGCGTTCGTGCCAACGCCAAGCAACATCACCACGTCGCGCGGTCAGGCAAACCGAGCGTGTGATGTTGAGCCTGACGGAGTACAACTTGGAGTTGTCGCGTTGCACCCGTGTGAGAAGATGTCTCTGCTCGTCCCATATGTCCATCACTCCTCCACGTACAGTGATGGTGTAGCCGTCCTCATCCAGTCGCCCGAGACTGATGAGGTTGGTGGTGAGACGCGGGATGAGGTAGACGCCGGTGAGCCACCGATGCTCACCCGACCCGCAGGCGAACAGGACTGTGCCCTTCCCCTCGATCCGCACGACCGAGTTGTCGTCGAACTTGATGGTTCCGACGACATTCTCGTCGAGCTCGGAAAAGACGGCGCGCGAGCCAGTCATGTGGTTGGCCGCGCCCGTGTCGAGGTACCAAAGGGCGTCGTTGAAGTCGTCGTCGTTGCCGTGGTTCGCGAAGACACGCCCCTCCACTATCTCTAGTGGGTGCGCGGGACGCTCGTGTACAAGCTCCTCCTGTACTGAGGCTGCCCTTGTCATGAACAAGGCGCCCTCCTCCTCCGCCTTCGCCACGTGCGCCTGCTGCTGCGGCTCCTGCTGCGGCTGCTTCTTTGAACGACACTCCTTGGCCCAATGGCCCTTCTTGCCGCACTTCCTGCACTGGTCCCGAGGAATGTCTTTCGCGGAACTCTTCTTCTTCTTGGGTGCCCCCTTGCGGCCACCCTTCTTCGAAGAGCCCTCATCTCCTCGCGCCTCTTTCCGCCGTGCCTCCCACTCCTCCTGAGTGAGGTACAGCTGGCCGTCGTGCACTCCTCCCTTGCGTCGCATCGTGTCGAAGGCGTTTTCGACAGCCCTCAGCCGCCCCGTCACATCCGACAATGTGAGGGTCGACACGTCCAGCAGGGTCGAGATCGCCACCACGATCTGCTCGAAGCGTTCTGGAACGCTCCGAAGGAGCTTCTCCACCGCCACATTTTCGTCGATGTGCTCCCCTAGCATCTCGAGACAGGCTATGATGCCGCTCAGACGAAGGGAGAAGTCCTCCACGCTCTCGCCGTCCTTGAACGTGGCGGCGTCAAACTCCCGCCTGAGTTGACACGCCGTGGTCTTCTTCACGCGATCGGCCCCCACCCGCATGAGGGTGATCGTGTCCCACGCCTCCTTCGCCGTCTTCTTCTTCCCGATCATCGTGATCATCTCCGACGGGATGGCGCTGACTAGGATGTCGAGCGCCAACATGTCCTCCTGCTGCGTCACGTTGCCATCTTCCACCGCCTTCCAAAGTAGCCGCGCCTTCAGCTTGATCTCCATCATGACGGCCCACTTCGCATAGTTGGTCTTGGTGAGCAGCGGGAACCCGGTTCCCGTGTTCACCTCACGAACTACCGGAGAGGTCGTCGTCGTGATCTTGCCGCCGTTGCTGGTGACGCTGCCGCTGCTTGGGGGAGAGGTCGACATGGCTCTGATACCACGATTGTTGGAAATCCGGCCTGTTCAGCCCTGTTTCTGGCTCTGCAGGTGTGCTGATCGGATCTGTTTGGCCAGAACAGATCTGTTATGCGGTGCAGATCAGAACAGGGTGATTCCTGTGTGCAGAACAGAGAGGACAGAGAGAGTAGAAAGCACCCCTGGTGCTGATCAGATCGGAGAAGAAAGGAACAGAGAAGAACTCGCCGAGTTCTTTCTGGAACAGATGCGAAAATCCTGATCTAGTCGAGTTAGGGAACTCGGCTAGATTAGGTGCTGCCGTGGGGGCTTTTTCTGGTGGAGAACTTGTATTATCTGATTAATAATTGTGCTGTTACAAGGGGGGGCGCAGCCCTGTTTATATAGGGGGGGTTTTGGGAGAGTCCCAACCCCTTACAACTCTTATTCTATCTCTAAACTGAATAGGACACATAAACAGAATTTCTAACTTCCTGGACTCTATTTTAACTGACAGCACCAGGGAGGTGGGCCTGCCTGGGCGTGCGCGCCCCTGGTGGGCTCAGCCGCACCAGGACGGCCCAGGCCCAGGCCCAGGGTCACCCGACATTGTCAAATCAAGTGCAACAGGCCAACTGCAAATCTAGAAATCATGCATTGCTATTGCAAGTTAAAAAATTGGCAAAACGACTACTGAGGTTCTGCATGCTTTGTATCATAATGATATTGCAAAGTGAATCCCTGGAGTTGGAAACTCCTAGACCAAGAAAATAACAAATCCATATCTATGTCAAACACCTTGTGAAAAATCTTCCGCAAAGACACTGAACAGTAAGCAAATTGATCCTTGAAAAGAACCTCTTATTGCATGTACATGTCTGCATAGCTAGCACATATAATTGGGTCGCCATCTATTTGGTATCAGCCATAAACTGAGACAGACACATACTTTCACAACAACAAATAAAATAAGGAGAGATATTTGGCTCAGTTTCAACATACACTAGTTTCAGTACTGATATCATTGTTATAACATCAAACATAAGCTGGCAACACCAATACAGATCTCTGGAAGAATTCATGTATCGCCTAAGAACATGGTCCTCATTTTAGATTGGGGTTTATAAAACACTATCCTCACCCATCCCCTAACCCTAATCATTCTCTCACCTCTTTCTCTTCTCCAGTGGTGGCAAGCGACGGCAAGGCGGTGGGCAGCGGCGCCGGCGAGGCGGAGGCAGCGCTAGGGGGCCGGTGGTGGCGACTGCGGCAGCGGCAAGTCGGCTGGCCATGGCGTCCAGGGCGGAGCGTCTGGACGCCGCCTGGACGCCTAGGCGGTGACTAGGCGTCGCCTAAACACTGCCCAGAACTTGCCTCCTAGCCAAAGCAGGCTTAATTATTATATGTCACATTAAAACCTCCTTAATTAGTTTACTATGATTAGACGAAAGTTCCAATAAAAAGGCAAGCCAACCAAACAATGTTGCTGATTATTAGTCTGATTCAGTTATTTTGTTGATTTAGGGGGATCGATTTGGTCCCTGCCTGAAAAGCAGAGTTCATGCCTGGATTCATGATGATTAATTCGACTTTTCTTATCCTACTATGCTTATTAGCTTTTGTTGGTTTGTCACACAAACCTCTCGGATTCACTAAACTGCAGATCCAATGCCTGCCAAGATTCAAAAACAATCCGTCACAGAGAGAAAATCCAATATAGGTCTGCATTTATTCACATAAAGTGTGATAAATGCTTTATCCATGCTGCCAGTCGTAGGTGAGTTCCAAGCACTCCACAAAAACATTCAAAATTATGTGCGAATAAATATAAACTACTAAAAAGACAATAGAGAAGTATAAAAAGGGCAGCCCGGTGCATTTAGCTCCCGCGCAGAGTCCGGAAGGATACAACCCACTTAGGTCTTTATGTTCCCATAAACTTTACTGCATTCACTAACTTCCACAGGACTCTGCTCATTGATCTAACAAAACTCAAAGACCATCCTGCACTACGGTCACAACCATGAGCATGTCATACGAACACAAAAATCCAAACCAGCACGCACGGCATCACAAAAGGACACCAAAAAGAGCATCGCGTACATGTTTCTCAGGAGTCTAAGCACGGGATCACACACCCTAAGCGAAATTTATGCGCGAACCGCTCTAACCGAGCAACAGACCCAGAGGGGCATGCGAGAAAAACGGGAAGGGGTGTGAAAGGAATACCAGCTTGGACGTCTCCGGGAGCGTGAGCCACTGCGAGTATAGCGCCTCGGCTATGCTGGAGTTCTCACGCAGCGCACCTGGCGCGAGCTCCGGCAGCTGCAGCAGCTCCGGGTCCAGCGCCGCCGCGTCCCTCCTCGCCGTTTCCACCTCCATTCCGTCTGAACCCTAGCGCCCTTCTCATGCACCGAGCGGGCCCCCCAAACTAGATCTGCCCCACGAGCTTGCAGACGCTGGAGCTCGAGACGTTCCGGCGAGAAGGGGAGGAAATCAGAGCTCGGTGAGATAGGAGGATTGCGACGGAGGAGGATCGGCAACCAGCGGCGGCGGGATCTGAGGCGACGGCCGGAGGCAGCGAAACCCTAGGCTGGGGCAGTGAGCGAGAGATGGGGAAGACGGGAAGACGGTGGTGGTAATGGTGGGCGTCGATATAACAGCGGAGGGCAAAATAGATTTGTCTTTCGGGTGGCACTTTCGGCTTTGACGTAGCTAATGGCGCCCATGGTTTGCAGGTAACCACTCACGTGTCTCTCAAAATCTATTTTGGCAAAATTACCTATGGTTTTATGCGCACAAGGTAGCCAAGTTTCATGAGTGAAAATATTATATTATCATTACAATCAATGGATTTGGTGTTGCTAGCAATAATAAGCTATTAATTTTGTAGCTTTTATTCATGCATTATTCCAACTTTTATGTGCGGTTAGCATTAAATGTCTCAAGACGTGTTACGTGTGTCGTTACTGTATGCTATTTATTGTCTATGTAACAACATCCATATACTAATGGATTTGGCCTTACTACTTACTAGCAACGACAAACTATTACTAGTATTTGGCTTTACACCCACGTCATTTCTTAGCTTTAGCGTGTCGTTAGAATTGTGCTATGTGTGCTTTTTAATATATCTTTTATTTGTTATCAAAATCTAATACAAGTTGAAATAATTTATGGATACGAGTTGATCTCTTAAGCGATGGATACTTGTAAAGGTAAAGTAACCCTCTAAAAATAAGGTAATCATGGCTCTTATCCTAACTGTCAGTTTCACCAAACTGTGAATAGCATCCTATGTAAGATAGGAACAATCAAGCACTAAAAATCTTATTAATTTTTATTTTACATGTTGCTCCCATTCTTTTATCATTGTGTAGCAATTGCAAGTTGATGCTTTACATGATTAGTAAGATATAAATATTTACTAGTAGCTATTTAATCTCTCTTCTACCGCTTCATACGTTAACATCTATTTTTGTTATGTAGTTGCTTCTTAGTGTTTTATATCTTAGTTCATATTTTATACTTCATTCATATACAAAAGGCTTGCAATAGTTGCTCAAGCAAACATATTACCTCCTGCAAGCTAGAAAGTTTATCCGCATTGGATTTCTTTTTAAAATTTGGTTGCATGTACCCTTAATGTCATGTTTAAAAAGCCATGTAGATGCATTTTTATCGTGTTATAAACTGAACTATATCTATTTTGACCCGTATCAACATACATGTGTAACATGCCTATAGATATTTGATGAATTTGTCAATATTATTGACTGTACATTTTATAACTTTACCATACTAGGACCACACCTACCTCTTTTGGTCAATTGTCTACAAGAACTTTTGTTATAGTATAAATACCTAAAAGACTTATTAGCTTGGTGATTCAATGGCTTATCAAAGCATGCAACCTTACAAAAAGATATATCTAATCCATCATCGAGAATGACACTCGAAATAGATATTTCTCCACACAAAAATCTTTAACATGTTCTATTGTTATCCTACTTTTTTGTTTGTTTAAGCTTCATCCTGTCTAATACTCTCTCGCTAAATTAGAATTAAAGTCTTATGTCACCTCAATAACTAAATAGTCATGAAACTTACCATTTGACGATGCACCATATAGAAACAGCACTATCATTGAGAATACAATTGTTGTCATTAATCATCAAGATCCGAATTATGATTCTATATGTTTTTAATATCCTTATTTTTTATGTTCGATAACATATAATCTGAAGTAAGTGTGTATCAAGGTATTTGAAGCATAGGTAGTAAATCAACATGATCCTTATAAAATCCCCATTTGGTAGGAATCGTAGTTTTTGATTTAGTCGTGAATTTATTAGAACCATGCCAACCAAGAGAAAAAGAATCATTTCAAGGTCAAGACCGAGTGAATCGTTTTTATGTTTTTATACTGACACCGTGAAATGGGGAAAAACTTATTTTGCACCGATGCACTCCTCTGGTTCTCGCTTTAGCTCCTATGGTCGACCTTGTACATATGTCACCCCATCACTGTCCAAAGCCCGCCTCGGTCTCAAACCTCAAAAATGACTTTCTCTTGAACCCTTTCTCCACTTTTGCGACGCCGATTCATCGCACGAGCTCCTCCGACCAACCCTCCCTTTCTTCCCCTCTCCCCCATGTATGTAGAGTACGAAGATGGTGGTCAGATGGGCTAGTAGGCTTATTAATGTTAAGCCTATTAGAGACACTTTTTATTTATCGTGGTATGTTTCTAAATATGTTATTAAATTATGATCGAATAAAAATGAGTTTTATATAAACAATGGTAAAAAATCATGAGCAATTGTTCAATTGCTTACTTTATTCCTTTTTAAAACCTAAATCCATTCTTATTAGCTCGAGAATGTCTAAACAGAGAATCTAAAACTGAAAACTTTTTAGATCAATCCGTGGCCGTGTCAAAAGTAACGGTAAATGTGACTTAAGATAAAATGATTGCACATATTGTTATATTCCAAACAAGTCATGTAATGAGCGAAATCTTGTGACATCTTGCTTAGAGAAACACCAATGACTTAACGCGTGAGGATATCCGTGTGTAAAACAAGGTAATCACTCGCGGGATGCAAAAAGACTAGCGAAACTGGAAGACCGTGGGAACAAATAAAAACTCCTCGCGCACGCCTGCACGCGTGCGCGGCATTCTCCTCGGTGCGGTTCCTCCCGGCGGCGACAAACAAACCGAGACGGGTCAGCAATGAATCCTTTCGCGAAGAAGCCTACGCCACGAGGTACCATCCGCTACCCCCAATTATCGACCAGAATTCGATCGGATTGGGCCTCAGCTGCTGCGATCCCCGCCGCCATCGTGCCTTCCCCTTCACCGCTGCGTACCTTGAATTCCAATCGACGGGGGAAGAGCTCTAGGGCTACGCGCCCCTTATCCAGCGCGATTGTCCCTCGCGGGCTCTAATTTTCGTTCTGGTTGTGCAGAGACGATGCGGAGCAGCAAGCGGGAGCTGACCAACGCTACGCGAGGTGATTAACCCCGTTTCAGTGATTTTATATTCTTGTACTAGAGCATACAGAGTCTAATGTGCTGCACTTAGTTTGCATCGAGCGTGACTGCTATGTTTTGCGAATGAAAGCTTGTTCCTGACCAATAAGTAGGGGCCGCGGCATCTATCTTTAGGCTCATCTGATGTATGATATAAAAGATCCAGGACATATTTTTGGGTTGATCTTGTTTATTTGATAAGTGCTGCAAATTTGAGAAACTTAGATTGCTAGTTTGCTACAGTCAACGTTAGTTTAAATAGTGAGTCGCAGAGGAAACACTAGTCCCAGTCTGTATATGTACTACCAAAATGGTTTGCTTTTGTTTTCAGTTTTTTTTTCCCCAAAAGTAAAACTATGCTGGCTGTACTGTTACCTAATGCTTGAAATGTGTCCTCTGCAGGAATCGAAAGGGATATTGCAAATTTACAACAAGAGGTATGAATATCCAATCACATCATGTCCGTTGCATGATGAACAAAAAAAATCGTGCAGATGTTTCTCAACTTGGAAATTGCCTTAGGGCGTGTACAATGCAAGATGCTTAGAAAGGTTCCTAAAGTTAATCATTAAGTACCTGTATAAAAACATGCTTCTACATTGCAAATAGGTGCTTAAATAGGTCTAAGCATCTTGCTTTAGACCTTAAGCACCAGGCGCAGAGTTAAGCACTGTTTCCTTCATATAAGAACCAAGTGCTAAAATGAATCTTTTTTTAATCTAGACACCTTTTTTACTGCCTCCATTGTACATGTCTTTATGTTGTATGTTTATACATTTTCATCCATGGATAAGTTGTTGATATATATGCTTAGCAGGGTCATTCTTCCCCTGGCTCCAAAATATCTCTTCATTGTGTTGGATCTTGAAATGTATTTTCTTCTTAAAAAAACATGATCTTGAAATGTATCTGATACTCCATCTAATAACCACATGGATTTTCATTCTATGTTACACTATTTTGGCTGATGCAGCTGGATGAGCAGTAATAAAAGCTTTACTGATTATTTTTCCCCTTTAATAACAGGAAAAAAAGCTAGTTGCTGAAATCAAAAGGACCGCAAAAACTGGCAATGAGGTTAATAACAAGAGAATCTAGTTTCAGTTCATTAATTCTGATCTTGATTGTGCAGAAAGATTCTTATGTTCTCTTTTTTCACAGGCAGCAATTAAAATTTTAGCCCGCCAGTTGATCAGGTTAAGGCAACAAATTTCCACTTTGCAAGGTAGCCGGGCTCAGATTCGGGGAATTGCAACACATACACAGGTTATACAGTGTTCCCCATTCTGCTTTCTTCCACATGCGTGTTCAGATCACTTTTCTGATTTTGGTAGTGAACTGTGCCCTTAGGCAATGCATGCTAACACTTCAGTGGCTACTGGCTTGCAAAGTGCGACCAAAGCAATGGGAGCTTTGAACAAGGTACATTATTTTTGTGCACCTGATATTTCCTAAAGTTCATATTTGTATTTTAACATATAATTTCTGCAGCGACTTCCATTTCTTAAATTAGCAATTTCTTTCACACATTTGTATTAACTAGCTTGTGGAATTTTTCGTAATCACATACACATCTTCTGCAAAGTGTCTTTAATTTCTCCAGTAAGTTCCATTTCTTGAAGCACCTTAATTATTGTTTCACTTCTACTTGCAGCAAATGGCACCTGCGAAGCAGATGAAGATAATGCAGGAATTCCAAAAGCAGTCAGCACAAATGGATATGGCAGTATGCTATCTTTCTTTGGAACTTAGTAGAATGATTTGTTGCAATGTGACTTGACACTTCATTTCTTTCCTTGGAAATCCTGATGAATGTGATGTATGTTTGCTTGTTAATAATTGAGACTTTTTTTCATGTGGTGGTATGTTCTGACCAACCTTATGCATTGTGCAGAATGAAATGATGTCTGATTCGATTGACAACGTCTTAGATGATGATCAGGCTGAGGAAGAGACTGAAGAGCTTGCCAATCAGGTCATTTACGATGTCTATTTTAAGAGAAAAATGTTTGTTCTTTTAAACTTTTTTCCTTCTATGTTTCTTTCATACGCTCAACACATTAGTTTTTGGTTATTCATCATATTTCTTGTCAATGTGTTTTTAGGTTCTGGATGAGATTGGTGTTGATATAGCCTCACAGGTGATTGAAAATTCTTTACATTCCTTTTCTCCTTTCCATCCCATATTTTAATCTTCTCTCATCTTTTTCACCTTGTAGTTGTCCTCTGCCCCTAAAGGAAGAATAGCTGGAAAGAAGGCTCAAGTTGATGAAAGGTATGCAAGTCCTTGACTCGCAATATTATGCAGTTCTTGATCTTCTATAATTCCCCTCCCTGTTAGGGTCGCCCTTCCTTTTTTCAGTGGAAATTGTTATGATCATGAAGCCAGGATGATGATGTCATTTTTCATTCTAATTGATCAAAATAACTAAGATACATATACAAACTATCTAATTGTTGTGTCCCTGGTGTTACTGTGGCATGACAAATTGAATTAACTCTTAAGTTGTTACTAAATCGCGAAGAGGTTCTAATTTAACGTTTCAGAACTTGTCTTTTGATGGCACATTCCGTAAGAATTAGCAAACATAGTTCCTAAATCCAGATTTTACGTGCTTAATGTTTGGAGCACAACTGCTGGCATATACTGAGACAAATACCACGCACAAAATGAGTCATCACAAACTATTCTCTGTAGTTTACTGTCTGAGCAATGTATGTGATTATGGGGGCTTCCAATTGCTTCCCCTGCTTCTACGAATTTACACCTTTGCTGCGATAGTAAACTACAGAGTTTCCTTTTATGAGGTAAAAAACCCCTTCGCTTCTCTTATTTGCAGTTCTGAGTTAGACGAACTGGAGAAGAGGCTGGCTGCTCTAAAAAATCCATAAGATGGCTTGCGACCCTCTCTGGACGTACATATTCATGCTGCAGTGTACCTAGGTCCCAAACTCTTATTAGAAATTTAAGTGTTTGCATTTGTAAATATTGGATCATATGGAAAATGGCACGCTTACGAGATGATGAGGCTTTGCTTAGCGTAACACACATCAAGGCAGAGATCTCCATTGTAGGCCAGTAATGATACATGGTTTCGTGATCGTGTAATAAAAGATATAGAGATGTTACATGACGTCCTTTTATTTCCGATTCAGTGTGTGTTTTGCGTTACACGTACGGCAAGTTTGCTCAATGCGTTGATGCCAATGATGTAGTAGCTCATACGGCGGCGTCCCAGTGCATTCCAGGTTGAGGGCTTGATGAGTAGAAATGGTAGTGAGGGATTCACCTACTGAAAGAAGGTCGATCTGCAAAACGACAGACGTCTTTTTGTCAACACTGTTATGACATTTGGGTCGTGTTTCAAGCATTCAAAACTCCTTTCTGCACAAACGAACACGCAATTGCCACGGTCGAGTGCAAAAACGAGTTCCTTCGCAATATATACCCAGAACAAGAACTGCAAGGCGATGACAGATGGATTTGGCAACGGAACGTAATTACAGTTTGCATTGACCGTTTCACTCGAGTTCACGTTCATATCAACGGCACTTCCTTAGAGTTCTATCTATCGTTTTCGGCCCCTTAAACATCTTTACCGGGATTCAGAGAAATCGTTGTATGTGTATGGTTGCCACGACACCAGCGACCATTCCTTCCTGGGCATGTTGCATTGTCTCTCACGTCCCATCTGGTTCGGCAGCAACGAGCAGATGCAGATCGCAACCTGCCGCGCACCACGCAAACTGCTAGAGACGCAGAGATGCCGGGCCTCGGCTCGGCCCGAGCCCGCCTCTCTCCAGATGTCCTCGGCCTCGCTCGCCACCTCACTTCCTCCTGCTCGTGCTGATGGAGAGGCGCTCGAGGCTCCGGAACGTCGTGTTGTCACGCGCCCCCGAGCCTGACCCGGAGCCGGAGCCCCTCACCGGCGGCGCGTTCCGGGCGACGGGGGAATGCGGGGAGGACCTGCTGCTGTTCTCGACGCCGCCCGGGTGGTGGAGCCTCTGCGCGGTGGACGGGCGGCCGCTGCCGCTGCCCGTGACCAGTCGACTGTTTCGGTTGTGGTCGCTGGGGTCTCCCGACGAGGTTGGCCTGCTGGATGGAGCGGCAGCCATCTTCGACGCGCTCCCGGTCCTGGACAAGATGCGTGTCTTCTCCGAACCGGCAATCTGCTGGGAGATGTAGGATGAAGTAAGTTTTTCCCGTTCCGTCGAATCTGGTGCACTAGACTAGAATGACCTCACATAATACATCCATCTTTTCTATATGTTACATAAACATAAAAAGGAAACAGAAATCGGAATGTTTGAAATTTGAATACCAAGCTAACACGCCCTAGTGTCATCGTATCCAATGAGCATCTACGCTTAAATTTCAATCATCTGCACAAGCTATCAAGCTATCACAAGAAATGCAAGACTTACAGCTTCGTTAGATGTTCCGAAGGATTCTGCAAGGCTTTTGTGCCTGGAATGGTCTCCATGGCGACCAGAACCTGAATTTCTTCTGGCGAACGCCTCAACAGCACCAGTGAATCTATCCCGGATCTCCTGTCCTGCTGGCAAAACAGAAGCTAATTATAACATGCAAATTGATCAGTGTTCCCTATGGTAATCGGCCAATATAACGAGCACATGATTGAACTACAGGAACACATACCTGATGCTCTGTCTGTTCTCTCGACAGATGGTCCAGCTACAACCATTTGGGTACTTGGTTGCTGGATGAAAAAAACATAAAAGTTACTCTTTATGGTTAATAGAAAGACAATAGTAGTTCAGCAAGAAAGTACACCAAAGGATACAAGGATACAACCATGTAGGATTAAAGAGACATACCTGCTTGTTGTTGGAGGCCATTTGAGGATACTTGAGTGCAGTCCAGTCAAATACGTAATCAAATTGATATCCTAAAGTATTAATCAACAATGAACAATGAGAACCAGCACTCTAGAAAACTCCTATTGGATAAAATCTAGCCAAGAGGAACAAACAGGTCATATTAGGTACTCAACAGGAAGTTGGTATGTTGTGTGTACCTTCACGGATAAAAACATCACGAAAGAGTTTCTTCAGGAAAGAGTAATCTGGTCTGTCTTCAAATCGCAGGGAGCGGCAATAGTGGAAATATGAGACAAACTCCGATGGATAAGATTTGCACAGAACCTGCTCAAAGAAATTTTAGTTCCAATGCCAGCAAGAGTTACCAAAATAAAATGACAACTTCATGTCGGCAACAACCAGTACCTCTGCTGAGGTAAGCATTTTCTTTTCGCTAATTTTGTCGTATTTTTGTTTCTTAGTGCCAGCTTTAAGACCCTGCCATGGGAGACTAAGCATAACAAAAAGCATGAGAGTAAGCACTTGAACTATTGGACAGAAAATAGGCATGAATGTTAAGTACACAGAATAGTCAGATTCAGGCCAAACCTTCCTCGCAAAAAATAGAGTAGAAGATAACCAACAGATTCCAGATCATCTCTCCTGCTTTGTTCTGGATAAAACAATGCATATAAATGTAAGAAGTAATACATTTCTCCTTTTTAAGAAATATATACCACATAATTGCCCCTTGTGTTTCATTCTTATGACCAATAATACAGTAATCAAAATGTTATGATTTTATTAATTTGAAATAAGGGAAAACATGGCTTATTTTACTTATTCACGCTCACCTATTCCAAGATGAGTATTCACGCTAGCATAACGTGCTGTTCCAGTCAGATTTTTGTTCTCCCTGTAAAAAAAACAACTATCACAGAAGTGCCAACAGCTCAGTTTATGGAGAAGCTTTGCTTATCGCATTAAAATGAGCCTGCCACCCTGGCCTATAAAATGTAACCTCTCATGTAACATTAGAAAGCTTAGTTCTGATATTTATATGTAAACAAGGTACTGTTTACATATTTTATAAGCCTTTGCACCATCTGGGAGATTGGGACTATATAACCCTGTGGTGGATCCACATAGGCCCTCTGTTGGATTGCCTCAATAGTTTGATTATGGAGTATCCTTCAAATACAATGTCAAGAAATGTGACTTAACAGAGAATGTGTGAAATTTCCACCTAGTTCTGCTTTTGCACTTAAAATTTAGCACAAGAGCTAATTTGCATAACAAGATCCAATCCCAATTCTATGTCAAAACTTTATCATCATCAATTAATATGCTTCACCTGTATGGGATGTGTTTATGAGTCTGAAGGTCCTTGTATTTCTTAGCAAGCCCATAATCTATTATATAGACCTGCAAAATAAAAAGGATACACCTCTTTATGTATTGTTCATATAGATTGGGTACCTTGGATAATTACTAGGACAGTATTAGAGGATTATATTTATTGTAGGGCAACCTGATTCGCTTTTCGTCCTAAGCCCATGAGGAAGTTGTCTGGCTTGATGTCACGGTGAATAAATCCCTTGGAATGCATGTATTCCACTCGGTTTATCTGAAAAAGGAACGAATGAATACAGTAAGTCCCAGGAATAGGACATATAAAAGGCAGATAAACTTCAATAAACGATCTCCCTCACTCTAAAAAAGAAGAGAAGTAACTTAACTGAGAAATCAAATCATGTTAACATTGGGAAAGATACACTAAAGGTACCACATGTTGAAGTTGGAGAAGTCCGCCTGGTCTCTACCAACAACTATGCTATGACACTATGGGTTTAACTCCCAGCAAGTAAGGCCGTTTCATATAATTGCTGTAGGGGGTCAGGGCAAGGTCGCATATGAAGTGAAATGAACATACCAGTTGATCAGCAAGCATAAGCACTGTCTTCATAGAAAGCTTCCTGTTGCAGCAGTTAAACAGATCTTCCAAGCTTGGGCCAAGGAGATCAATCACCATAACATTGTACTCCCCTTCGACACCATACCATTTGAGGTGTGGGATACCGTCTATAATAAAAAAGGAGGACTAAATGAGGGACCAACATGTGGCACAAGCGTATATAGTATACAAACAAAAAGCATATATATGCTACAGTACACAAAGAAAACATATAAAATTTACTTACTTCCGCCTTGCAGTAGCATATAAACTCTAGATTCATAGTGCAGCTGCGGATGTTTGGTTTTCACAGGCTCCTGAAATATCAGTGCGACAAAAAGTTTAGAAATTTGAGCCGTATGTTTTCGATTAACCAATGTTTTCTAGATCATGTTCCGATTGTACACTATATAAAGCACGGAAAGGGTATCTAGATTCTGGGCGAGCCAGACGTTATAATCAAAATGAAATGAAGTCAGTAATATATAGTGCACAACAAGCAGGCTATCAGCACGTACCAACTTGATTCCTACTTCCTCTCCGTTCTGTATATTAACACCTGAATCGAGAAGAGCCGCGCATAAAAAAAAATAGAGAGGGAGAATAAAATAGGATTCCTGGTTAACGAAATTTAAACCATTTTCATCATGCGTGACATAAAACGTACCGAGATATAGCTCTCCGAAGGATCCGCTCCCAATTTTCCTCCCAAGTTTAAACTTTCCTCCGACGACATGCTCCATAATCACTCTCCTCTGCTTCTCCTGAGCCCGGATTGCTGTCACCCCCGGGGAAAAAGAACACCGATCAAAGACGAATGCACTTCTTCCTATCCCTGGGCAAAGATTTCCAAATTTTATTGGAGATCCGAAAAATTCGGTTTATATGTTCAGTTCAACCGCCTGTTGCCCCCGCGCTTCCTCAGAGAAGCAACACTCCCCTCTGCCAAGTGCCAACAAACCGTGACGACAGGAAATCAGAGGAACCCGCTCGCTGAAAACCACAGGACAAGAAAAAGAAACCCGAATTAGCGTCACCGACGCCCACGGATGCGACAGCAAGAGCCATGGCTTGAAGGGAGAGGACCCCAGCGGCAGGCCCAGCCGATCGCAGACCTCCCCTCGCAACTGCAGGCCGCCACACCGGACGCGAGGCCGCGGTCGAATCGCATCGACGCCGGTCCTGCGATTGGAGGGGAGGGGGAGGGGGAGGCGGGGGTGGGGTGGGGAGGAGCGCCCGAGTTGGTGTGAAGCGGACGGTTGGTGTTTTCTTTCGGGTCTGGACCCCTGGAAAATCGAATTTTTAGACTTCCGGTCTGCTCGAGATGAGAAACAGCCAGATGGGAGGAGCGGACTGAGGCGGAGAAGACGGGAGCTAAAAATGGGCAACGGGTATTACGAAAAATTGGAAGGGGTTTTAAAATAAATTAAAAACATTATTTTAACTTTATCAATTTTAAACCGGAGGTAATACTTAGCTGTTGCCTGTTACTGACTTTCATGCCGAAACTGTGCATTGGATCCGGCCAATGACGGATCCACTGGGGGGTCTAGGGGGGCTCGAGCCCCCTACCACTAGACACAATATAAAATTTTTTATTAGTTCTTGTTTTTGTTTTAATCATGAAAGAAAAAAAATTAAAAGATTAAAAATTAAGACAACTAAATAAATAGTACACAACATCAATTTTCACATTTTGTTTCATCTTATAAACAAATTAAATCCATTATCACATGTCCTCTAGCCTAACAGTCAAATAATAACAATAATCTATTTTAATATCCTGTAGCTATAAACCTTTATTCCTAAAAGCGGAGCAAGACTATGTGTTGCACCGTGCTAGTCATAAACCAGCAAGCTGTATCAGTCAAGCAAGAACTGGGCAAGGCGACAACGAGCCAACAAACTATGCAATATCATGACACTAAGCCCCAATTTTTTAATTTATTTATTTTAGTCTGCAATAACAACGATTTTATTTTCTATTATAAAAATATTAATTTAGCGTGTTGTTTAAAATAACAATATATGTATCATTTTTAAGTTTAAGCAACATCAGCAACCTGAAAAATTTATATTCCTCCATTTCCTTTTTATTTGACATCGATCGATGACTTTTAAAATCATTTTTATTCATTTGTTTTATTCAACAGATTAGTCAAAATATGAAAAATTATAAATCATGATTTAGATATCTTTAACGATAAAAACAAACCATAACAAAATATATGATATTTATTAGATTTTCTAAATGAGATAAATAGTTAAAAATAACATAAAAATCATCAAATAAAAATAATAAAGTGCATACATAAATTTTGATGACATAGAAAACCTGATAATTGTACTACAATATGAAAAATACGATATTTAAAAGTTATTAAAGTTGATTGTTTTTCATGTGACGTCTAGTTCAACCCACCCTACACTTGTATTTTGGATCCGCCACTAGAGGCATCGTCTCGGACTGCAGCACTTTGGATTTGCCAAGACCAGGACGGGATGGTTGAGGACCATGACATGGTTGATCTTGCTGAGGTGTACTGCTGCTCAAAGTCTAACTAGAAGCAAATCCAGGAAGCCCCTCATGTGGCTTGGAAGGGCGATATTCTACCCTTGGCTGAAGTGCTCGCACTGCCTTTTCTTTAAAAGCTTTCTCAATTTCATCCTCGCAATCAACATTCTTGGAAATGTGAACAACATACCCACGAAACTCTAGAGGAGGCACAACACCAGCCTTTGCCATGTCCACCACTAGATCTCGTGCTCAGTGGCGGATCTACCGGAGGGTCTAGGGGGGCTCGAGCCTCCCTACCACTGGACACAACATAAAACTTCTCTTCAATTCTTGTTTTTGTTTTGGACATGAAAAAAAGAAATTAAAGGATTAAAAATTAAAACAACTAAAAATAGTAGACAACATCAATTTTCACACTTTGCTTCATCATATAAGCAAATTAAATCCATTATCACATGTTGTCTAGCCTAACAGTCAAATAATAACAATAGTCTATTTCAATATCATGTAGTGTATAATCCTTTATTCCTAAAAGTAGAGCGAGACGACGTGTTGCACCGTGTCAGTTATATACAAGCGAGTTGGATCAGTCGAGCAGCACAACAACAGGGCAAGGCAACAGCGAGCTAACAAACCATGCAGTGTCGTGACACTAAGCAACAAAATTTTTAGCTTCTCTATTATAGCCTGCAATAAAAACGATTTGATTTTCCATTATAAAATATTCATTTAGCCTGTTATCTAAAAGAACAATGTACACATTATTTTCAAGTTTAAGCAACATAAGCAATCTGAAAAAATTATATTCGTCCATTTACTTTTTATTTGACATTGAATTATGACTTTTAGCATCATTTTTATTTATTTGTTTTATTCAACAATTAGTCAAAATATGAAAAATTATAAATCATGATTCAGATATCTTTAATGATAAAAACAAACATTAACAAGATATATGATATTTATTAGATTTTCTAAATGAGATAAATGGTCAAACATAACTTAAAAATCAATCGCGTCAAATAAAACATAACAAAGGGCATACGTAAATTTTGACGACACAAAACACATGATAATTCTACTCCAATATAAAAAATATGGTATTTAAAAATAGGGTGATCACAGAAGGACCCTGGGCAGAAAATGGAGATGCAGATAGTATGTGGATGAAGATGTCAACTTGCATTAGGAAGGTAGCTAGTGAGGTGTTCGGTGTGACAAAGAGAAAGAAACTTGTAGATAAAGACACTTGGTGGTGGAATGAGGATGTACAAAAGTCCATTAAGGAGAAGGAGTGTTACAAGAGTTGGCATAATGATAGAAGCGCAAACAACATGCTTAAGTACAAAGAGGCTAAGAAGAATGCAAAGCGGGCTGTGAGTAAGCCAAGAGGACAGGCCTATGATAAGTTATATGAGAGACTAGAGACAAAAGACGGTGAAAAGGACATATACAAGGTAGCAAAAATCCGTGAGAGAAAGATGAGGGATCTCAATCAAGTTAAATGCATCAAAGATGAGATTGACCGCATTCTAGTGAAGGATGAAGAGATTAAGAATAGATGGCGTGATTACTTTAATGGGCTATTCAATGATGGGAATGAGAGCACTATGGTTGAGTTGGATGACTCCTTTGATGACTCCAACCGGCGGTTCATGCGGAGGATACAAGAGTTTGAGGTTAAGGAGGCCTTAAAAAGGATGAAAGGAGGAAAGGCCCTCGGCCCTGACGATGTCCCTATTGAGGTGTGGAGATGTCTTGGGGACGTGGCAATAGTATGGCTCACAAAGCTATTCAACCACATTTTTCGGTCAAACAAGATGCCTGAAGAATGGAGGAAAAGTATATTAGTACCTATATTCAAAAATAAAGGAGATATTTAAAGTTGTACTAATTATCGAGGCATTAAGCTTATGAGTCATACTATGAAGCTTTGGGAGAGAGCGATTGAACACCGCTTGAGAAAGTGACCAATGTCACTAAAAACCAGTTTGGTTTTATGCCTGGGAGGTCTACAATGGAGGCGATTTTCTTGCTTCGTCAGCTTATGGAGAGATATAGGGAGCAGAAGAAGGACTTGCATATAGTGTTCATCGACTTGGAGAAGGCGTACGACAAGATACCAAGGTCAGTCATGTGGTGGGCACTAGAGAAACATAAAGTGCCAAAAAAATACATTACCCTTATCAAGGATATGTACAATAATGTTTGGACAAGTGTGCGCGTAAGTGATAGTGAGACCGATGCATTTCCTATCACGGTAGGACTACATCAAGGATCAGCTTTGAGCCCATACATCTTTTCCTTGGTGATGGATGAGGTGTCGAAGGATATACAAGGGGATATCCCTTGGTGCATGCTCTTTGCTGATGATGTAGTGCTGGTAGATGGAACTAGAGATGGTGTTGATAAGAAATTAGAGTTATGGAGACAAACCTTAGAGTCCAAGGGGTTTAGACTTAGTAGGACCAAAACCGAGTATATGAGGTGTGACTTTAGTGGTGTTGGTCGTGAAGAGGGAAATGTTACTCTACAAGGACAAATAGTACCTAGAAGCGACTCTTTCCGATACTTAGGATCAATGTTACAAAGCAATGGCGATATTGATGAGGATGTTTGCCACAGGATCAAGGTAGGGTGGATGAAATGGCGACAAGCCTCTGGAATCCTATGTGATAGGAAAGTCCCACAAAAGCTAAAAGGGAAGTTCTATAGGACGGTGATCAGACCCGCGATGCTCTATGGGGCGGAATGTTGACCAACTAAACGGCAACATGTCCAACAAATGAGTGTCGTAAAGATGCGCATGCTACGGTGGATGTGCGGGCACACGAGAAGAGACCGAATAAGGAATGAGGTGATTCGAGATAAGGTAGGGGTGGCGCCGATTGAAGAGAAGTTAGTCCAACAACGACTTAGGTGGTTTGGACATATCCAACGGAGACCTCCAGAAGCACCAGTTAACAGTGGGATTTTAAGAGGTAGAGAAAATATTAGGAGGGGTAGAGGACGACTAAGGTTGACCTGGGAGGAGGCGGTAAAACGAGATTTGAGAGATTGGAATGTATCCAGAGACTTAGCTCATGATAGGACCGCATGTAAAGTAGCAATCCATGTGCCAGAATCGTAGTCTTGTTTTTTTCTTTTTTCTTTTCTCTTTTTTCTTTTCTTTTTCTTTTTCTTTTTCTTTTTCTTTTTTTTCTTTTTCTTTTTCTTTTTCTTTCTTTTTCTTTCTTTTTTCTTTTTTTTTCCTTTTTTCCTTGTTCTTATAACTATTCCTCTCTTTTACTTCATTGATATTGGGTTTTATGTCTAGCTGACCCCAACAGGCTTGGGATAAAGGCTTGGTTGTTGTTGTTGTTGTTGTTGTTGTATTGTTTATTTCTCATGTCACGTATAGTTCAGCCCACCCTACACTTGTAGTCTGGATCCGACACTGGAGGCATCACCTCGAACTACAGTATTTGGGATTTACCAAGACCAGGATGAGATAGTTGAGGACTATGCCCTGGTTGGCCTTGCTGAGGTGTACGGCTACTTAAAGTGTGACTAGAAGCAAATCTAGGAAGCCCGTGATGTGGCTTCAAAAGGCGATATTCTACCCTTGGCTGAGGTGCTGACAGTGTCTTTTCTTCAAAAGATTTCTCAATTTCTTCCTAGTGATCCACATTCTTGAAAATGTCAACAACATACTCATAGAAAGATGGAGGAGGCACAACATCACCCCTTGCCATGTCCACCACTAGATCTCGTGCTCAGTGACGGATCCACGGGAGTCTAGGTGGGCTCGAGCCCCCCTACCACGTAACATAAAACTTCTCTTCACTTCTTGTTTTTGTTTTGGTCATGGAAGAAAGAAATTAAAGAATTAAAAATTAAGACAACTAAATAAATAGTAAACAACACCAATTTTCACACTTTGCTTTGTCTTATAAACAAATTAGATTAATTATCACATGTCGTCCAACCCAACAGTCAAACAATAACAATAGTCTATTTCAATATCCTGTAGTCTATAAACCTTTATTTCTAACAACAGGACGAGACGACGAGTTGCACCGTACCAGTTATAAACAAGGAGTTGGATCAGTCGAGCAGCACAACAACAGGGCAAGGCAACGGCGAGCTAACAAACCATGCAATATCGTGACACTAAGCACCAAATTTTTTAATTTATCCATTATAGCCTGCAATAACAAGGATTTAATTTTCCATTATAAAATATTAATTTACTGTGTTGTTTAAAACAAAAATATATGTATTTTTTAAGTTTAAGCAACATAAGCAACCTGAAAAAATTATATTACTCCATTTCCTTTTTATTTGACATTGATCGATGACTTTTAGCATCATTTTTATTCATTTGTTTTATTAAATAGATTACTCAATATATGAAAAGTATAAATCATGATTCAAATATCTTTAACAATAAAAACAAACCATAAAAAATATATGATATTTATTAGATTTTCTAAATGAGATAAATAGTTAAACGTAACTTAAAAATCAATCATGTCAAATAAAACATAACAAAGGGCATACATAAATTTTGATGACAAGAAGAACATGATAATTCTACTCAATACAAAAAATATGTCATTTAAAAGATATTAACGTTGTTTGTTTCTCATGTGACATATAGTTCAGCTCACCCTACACTTGTAGTCTTGATCCACCTAGTAGGCATCACCTCGGACTGTAGCACTTAGTATTTGCCAAGACTAGGATGGGATGGTTGAGGACCATGCCATGGTTGGCCTTGATGAGGTGTACGACTGCTCAAAGTCTGACTAGACGCAAATCCAGGAAGCCCCCGATGTGGCTCCGAAGGGCGATATTCTATCCTTGGTTGAGGTGCTGGCGGTGCCTTTTCTTCAAAATCTTTATCAATGTATTCTTGGCGATCAACATTCTTGAAAATGTTAACAACATACTCAAGGAACTCTAGGAGACATAACAACACCCCTTGTCATTTCCACCACTAGATCTGTACTCAGTGGCGCATCCACCAGGGGTTCTAGGGGGCTCGAGCCCCCTACCACTAGACACAATATAAAACTTCTCTTCAGTTCTTGTTTTTTTAGTTATAGAAAAAAGAAATTAAAGAATTAAAAAGTAAGATAGCTAAATAAATAGTAGACAACACAAATTTTCACATTTTGCTTCATCTTATAAACAAATTAAATTCATTATCAAATGTCGTCCAACCGAACAGTCAAACAATAACAATAGTCTATTTTAATATCATATAGTATATAAACCTTTATTCTTAAAAGAAAGACGAGACATGTTGCACCATGCCAGTTATAAACAAATGAGTTGGATGAGTCGAGCAGCACAACAATAGGGCAAGGCAACAGCGAGCTAAAAAACCATGCAGTATCGGGACACAAACATTAACGTTTTTAATTTATCTATTATAGCTTGCAATAACAATGATTTGATTTTCTATTATAAAATATTAATTTAGCATGGTGTTTAAAAGAACAATGTAAGCATTATTTTCAAGTTTAAGCAACATAAGAAACCTGAAAAAATTATATTCCTCCATTTCCTTTTTGTTTGACATCGATCGATACCTTTTAGCATCATTTTTATTCATTTATTTTATTCAACAGATTAGTCAAAATATAAAAAATTATAAATCATGATTCAGATATCTTTAACGATAAAAACAAACCATAACAAGATATATGATATTTATTAGATTTTCTAAATGGGATAAATGGTCAAACATAACTTAGAAATCAATCGCGTCAAATGAAACATAACAAAGGGCATACATAAATTTTGACCACACAAAAAATATGATAATTTTACTCCAATATAAAAACAAGGTATTTAAAAGGTATTAACATTGTTTGTTTCTCATGTGATGTAAAGTTCAGCGCACCTTACACTTGTAGTCTGATCCGCCACTTGAGGCATCACCTCGCACTACAACACTTGGGATTTGCCAAGACCAGAACCAAATGGTTGAGGTCCATGCCATGGTTGGCCTTGCTGAGGTGTAGGGGTGCTCAAAGTCTAACTAGAAGCAAATCCAGGAAGCTCCTGATGTGGCTTCGAAGGACGATATTCTATCCTTGGTTGAGGTGCTGCCAGTGCCTTTTCTTCAAAAGCTTTCTCAATTTCTTCCTGGCGATCAATATTCTTAAAAATGTCAACAACATACTCATGGAATTCTGGAGGAGGCACAACACCACCCCTTGCCATATCCAACACTAGATCTCGTGCTCAGTGGCGAATCCACCGGGAGTTTAGGGGGGCTCGTGCCCCCTACCACTGGACACAACGAAAACTTCTCTTCAGTTCCTGTTTTTGTTTTGGCCATGGAAGAAAGAAATTAAAGAATTAAAAATTAAGACAACTAAATAAATAGTGCACAATATCAATTTTCACACTTTGATTCATCTTATAAACAAATTAAATTCATTATCACATATCGTCGAACCCAACAGTCAAAGCATAACAATAGTCTATTTCAATATACTGTAGTCTATAAACTTTTATTTCTAAAAGCAGGGCGAGACGACGTGTTGCACAATGATAGTCGTAAACAAGCGAGTTGGATCAGTCGAGCAGCACAACAATAGGGCAAGACGACAACGAGCTAACAAACCATGCAATATCGTGACACTAAGCACCAAATTCTTGAATTTATCTATTATAGACTATAATAACAACAATTTGATTTTCTATTATAAGATACTAATTTATCGTGTTGTTTAAGAGAACAATGTATGTATTATTTTCAAGTTTAAGCAACATAAGCAACCTGGAAAAATTGTATTCCTCCATTTTCTTTTTATTTGACATCGATCGATGAATTTAAGCATAATTTTTATTTATTTGTTCTATTCAACAGATTAGTCAAAATATGAAAATTATAAATCATGATTTAGATATATTTAACGATAAAAACAAACCATAACACGATATATGATATTTATTAGATTTTGTAAATGAGATAAATGGTAAAACATAACTTAAAAATCAATCACGTCAAATAAAACATAACAAAGGTCATACATATATTTTGATGATACAAAAAATATGATAATTCTACGCCAATATAAAAATACGGTATTTAAAAGTTATTAAGGTTGTTTATTTCTCATGTCACATATAGTTCAGCCCACCTTACATGTGTACTCTGGATCCGCCACTGGAGGCATCGCCTCGGACTGCAGCACTTGGGATTTGCCAAGACCAGGACGGGATGGTTGAGTGCCATGCCATGGTTGGCCTTGCTGAGGTGTACGACTGCTCAAAGTCTGACTAGAAGCAAATCTAGGAAGCCCATGATATGGCTTCTAATGGCGATATTCTACCCTTGGCTGAGGTGCTCGCAGTGTCTTTTCTTCAAAAGCTTTCTCAATTTCTTTTTAGTGATCAACATTTTTGAAAATGTCAACAACATACTCACGGAACTCTACAGGAGGCACAACACCACCCCTTGACATGTCCACCACTAGATCTCGTGTTCAGTGGCGGATTCACCGGGGCGTCTAGGGGGACTCGAGCCCCCTACCACTAGACACAACATAAAACTTCTTTTCAGTTCTTATTTTTGTTTTAGCTATGGAAGAAAGAAATAAAGAACTAAAAATTAAGACAACTAAAAAAATAGTAGACATCACCAATTTTCACATTTTGTTTCATCCCATTAACAAATTAAATTCATTATCATATGTCGTCCAACCCAATAGTCAAACAATAACAATAGTTTATTTTAATATCCCGTAGTCTATAAAATTTTATTCTCAAAATCAGGGCGAGACGACGTGTTGCACCATGCCAGTTATAAACAAGAGAGTTGGATCAGTAGAGCAACACAACAACAGAGCAAGGCGACAGTGAACTAACAAACCATGCAATATCGTGACACTAAGCACCAAATTTTTTAATTTATCTATTATAGCCAGCAATAACAACAATTTCATTTTCCAATATAAAATATCAATTTAGCGAATTGTTTAAAAGAACAATGTATGTATTATTTCCAAGTTTAAGCAACATAAGCAACCTAAAAATTATATTCGTCCATTTCTTTTATATTTGACATCGACCGATGACTTTTAGTATCATTTTTTCATTTGTTTTATTCAATAGATTAGTCGAAATATAAAAATTATAAATCATGATTCAAATATCTTTAATGATAAAACAAACCATAACACGACATATGCTATTTATTATATTTTCTAAACGAGATAAATGATCAAACATAACTTAAAAATCAATCGCGTCATATAAAACGTAACAAAAGGCATACATAAATTTCGATGGCACAAAAACATGATAATTCTACTCCAATATAAAAAATACGGTATTTAAAAGTTATTAACATTGTTTATTTCTCATGTAACGTATAGTTCTACCCACCCTACACTTGTAGTTTCGATCCGCCATTGGAGGCATCGTCTCGAAATGTAGCACTTGGGATTTGCCAAGACCAGTACATGATGGTTGAGGACCATGCCATGGTTGACCTTGGCGAGGTGTACGGCTGCTCAAAGTCTGACTAGAAGCAAATCCAGGAAGCCCGTGATGTGGCTTCGAAAGGCGATATTCTACCCTTTGTTGAGGTGCTGACGGGGCCTTTTCTTACAAAGACTTATCAAATTTTCTTCGTGGCGATCAACGTTCTTGAAAATGTCAACAACGTACTCACGAAATTCTAGGGGAGACATAACACCACCCCTTGCCATGTCCACCACTAGATCTCGTGCTCAGTGGTGGATCCACCGGGTGTTCTAGGGGGGCTCAACACAACATAAAACTTCTTTTCTTGTTTTTTGTTTTGGCCATGGAAGAAAGAAATTAAAGAATTAAAAATTAAGACAACTAAATAAATAGTAGACAACATAAATTTTCACATTTTGCTTCATCTTATCATTATTATATGTCGTCCAACCCAACAGTCAAACAATAACAATAGTCTATTTTAATATCCTGTAGTCTATAAACCTTTATTCCTAAAAGCAGGACGAGATGACGTGTTACACTGTGCCAGTGATAAACAAGCGAGTTGGATCACTCGATCACAACAATACGGCAAGGCGACAGTGAGCTAACAAACCATGCAGTATCGAAACACTAAGTACGAATTTTTTAATTTATCTATTATATCCTACAATAACAATAATTTGATTTTCCATTATAAAATATTAATTTAGCGTGTTGTTTAAAAGAACAATGTATGCATTATTTTTCAAGTTTAATCGACATAAGCAACCTGAAAAATTATATTCCTCCTTTTCCTTTTTATTTGACATCGATTGGTGACTTTTAGCATCATTTTTATTCATTTGTTTTATTTAACAGATTAGTCAAAATATGAAAAATTATAAATCATGATTCAGATATATTTAATGATAAAAACAAACCATAACAAGATATACGATATTTATTAGATTTTCTAAATGAGATAAATGATCAAACATAACTTAAAAATCAGTCGCGTCAAATAAAACATAAAAATGGCATACATACATTTTGATGACACAAAAACATTATAATTTTACTCCAATATAAAAAATAAGGTATTTAAAAGCTATTAACGTTGTTTATTTCTCATGTGACGTATAGTTCAGTCCACCCTACTCTTGTAGTCTGGATCCTCCACTTGAGGCATCGCCTCCGACTGCAACACTTGGGATCTGCCAAGACTAGAACGAGATGGTTGAGGACCATTCCATGGTTGGCCTTGCTGAGGCGTACGGCTGCTCAAAGTCTAACTAGAAGCAAATCTAGGAAGCGCATGATGTTGCTTGGAAGCGCGAATTCTATCCTTGGTTGAGGTGTTCGCAGTACCTTTTCTTCAAAAGCTTACTCAATTTTTTCCTGGGGATCAACATTCTTAAAAATATCAACAACATACTCATGGAACTTTGGAGGAGGCACAACACCACACCTTGCCATGTCCACCACTAGATCTCGTGCTGAGTGGCGGATTCACCACGGGTCTAGGGGGGCTCGAGCCCCCCTACTACTAGACACAACATAAACTTCTCTTCCGTTCTTGTTTTTATTTTGATCATGGAAGAAAGAAATTAAAAAATTAAAAATTAAGACAACTAAATAAATAGTGGACAATATCAATTTTCACACTTTACTTCATCTTATAAACAAATTAAATACATAATCACATGTCGTCCAACCCAACAGACAAACAATAACAATAGTCTATTTCAATATCGTGTAGTCTATAAACCTTTATTTCTAAAAGCAGGGCGAGACAACGTGCTGTAACGTGCCACTAATAAACAAGCGAGTTGGATCAGTCGAGCAACACAACAACCACTACAGGAAAACCGATCATTTGCGATGGCCGCGTCTGTCGCAAATAAGTGGAAAACCGTCATAAATAATCTAATTGCGACGGTTTCACTTATTTGCGATTGTCTTCGACCGTCACTCGTTTTTTGTCACAATTAAGTTTATTTGCGACGGCCACCGTCGCAAATAACGTTATTCGACGACTTCGGCTTGCCGTCGCAAATAAGTTCCTAGGCCCAGCGAATGGGCCCGACAAGACAATTTACGACGGCCGGCTGCGGCGTCGCAAATAAGAGCCTATTTGCGACGGCCGTATTCAGGCCGTCGCAAATAACATAGGCTAATTTCAACGGCTGTAACCTTATTTGCGACAGTAATGTATAAAAAGCCGTCACAATTAAGATTTTTTATTTTTTAAAAACAGAACATTCTGCCCGGCTCGATGGCCAGAAACACGACAGAGACAACACAAAAGACAACATATAACATTTCAATCGATCACAACACAAAAGTGTCTCACATCTCATCACAACAATAGAAAAAGAAAGAATAGAGCCTATCCGCTAGCGCTACCTCCAGAGCCGCACCCGTCCTCGCTGTGTGTCAGTCCAGGTGCTGGTATAGACGGCGATGGAGTTTGAGCCACCGTCGCCGATCCCTGCAACACATAGTAGTTGTTTGACATATGATTAGTTTAGAACTTCATTTTTGACTAGAATTGATTAAGAACGTTTTTGATTACCTGAAAACCTGGAGAAATGTGCATCGGCGGCGGTAGCTCCAGTTCTGGCAGTGGAATTGGCGGTGGCAGTGGAGGTAGCTCGAGGTGCAATCCCTGGGCTTCACGGCCTTGAAGGAAACTCTGTCATTGCAAATGCTACAGGTTATTACATATTATTAAGAATGTGATAAATTTAAATTACTTTATCTTACTATCATCGCATGCCGTTGCATCTCTATCGTGTGCCGCATTTGCTCCATGCAGGCTCGTTGGTAGCAGATGGTGGCCTCCATCGCCGCCCTTTGTGCCTCCATTGCCGCCTGATACTGCTCGCGACTCTCCTGGACTTGACGGGCGAGAGTCTCCACCTGCGAGACACGGTGACTCGGGCCTGCTGACGAAGACGGTGTGGAGCTGCCTCTCGCAGGTCTCGTCGCCCTCGAGTCGACAACTCCGTTGAACATAGAGAGCCTATAAAAAAGAATCAGTAATATGGAATTAAAATATCTTGAATATTTTGAATTGAAAACGATAAAATGACTTATGAACTCACCTTCCGTGGGCTTTTTCACCTTCGCTTGCATACGCGGCTTGAGGATCGATTGATTCATGTTCCCAATCGAAATATGCGGCGTGTATCCTCCTTGCATCCACCCTGTACCTAGACTGAAAAACAAAAAAACCGTGTAAATTCATTATTCCATATAGTTATATTTACTATGAATGATTTCTACACTTACCAACCGCCCGGCTGCGGGCTAACTGCACCCCTGAGGCTGAGAAGGTTCCCTGTGACCTCTCTTCCAGATCTCAGCACGAGTCGGCGGCACCCCCGTCTCGCGCTACTGTCAATACGTGTTAGTACGAACAATATATTATGGATATATAAACATAAGTTAGATACACTTACTATGCATTTAGCTAAACACAAGTGGTTATCTTTGCCGTGTTTGTGCTTCCCCTCGGCCCCTCTACACCCTCAAGCCCTCTGGGACTTAGCCTTAAACTCATCGCTAGCCCAGTACCGACAAAGGGCCCGGTATGCATCGGACCGACCCTACAACCAGCTCACGTGGCCCTGCACATAGTTGTAGGTCATTAAAAATACCATTGATGCATCTGCCCCATGCTCAGAAAAAATATTTACTACACCCCACGTACCTGCGCGTACTCTTCCTCCGTCAGGTGCCTCTCGCTCTCCTGCCGGAAGTATAGCATGTGGTGTTGGTTTGCCTTCAAGTGCTCATTGACAAATTGAATACGAGCGTTCGACAAAGCTTGCCAAACCGCCTTCGCAGCGTTGACGTGAAACACTTTCCTCGCATCCTCCAACATGTGAGGGTCGTCCGGTTCCTCTAAAATATACCTTTCCTATGATAAAGAATATATTGAAGAGATATAAATTAAAAAAGTTTAGTAGTTAAAACTTAGACACTTTATTTAACATACTTACCATAAAATCGGCCCATACATCCTCCTGAACGTAGCCGTGCTCCTGGTGATGGGCGCATGCGTAATCCTCCCATGAAGTAGCAGGCACCCCGTCGATGACCCCGGGATAGTGCAAGCGCACTAAGGACCCGAGGACACCGTTCACCGGTCTGTGGTGTCTCTCACCGGTGAAAGACGCGTCGTACCAAGCGTTGCAAGACATTTATTAATTCATTACTTAAATAAAAAAAAGAAACCAGAATTGAACACTACGATTTTATTACCTGTCTCCAACCGGACGAATCATGATCCTCTGTGAAGGAACCGCAGGAGGACTGACAAAGTGAGTCCTCCTCGTCCTCCGTGTCTGCTGGGGCACCACGTCTAGTGACCCAGAAGGCTCGTCTCCAGTCGAGTTTAATGGCTCAGAAATGAAGGCTCGCGAGCCAAGGGCTGGCTTGCCAAGGGCTGGCTCACCGAAGGGTAGCCAAGCTCAACTGGCGCCGTAGCCACTGAGTTAGTCGGTGAGGACTACAACATTCAAATGATTCATAAGTAAGTTTAATTGGAAATTGAATTTGAAGAATTTGTCAAAGAATAGTTAAATTTACCTGTGTGGACTACTGTGACGAAGCTCTAGAGCTGCTCCGAACGTACCCTAGCAGCTGAGAGCATCTGCTCCCGATCGACGAGGCATCAGCGAAAGCGTCCTCAGCTCTAGAGGGGAAGAACGTGCTCGTCGGATGCATCTTCTTACTCTTCTTTGATGGCATCCTGTTTTAATAGATAATCAGTAAATATGCAAATAAGATATACAAAATTCATGTTACTAGCTAAAAGAAAACGTTACTTGTAATCACTTCCAAAATTCATCAATATCATTATCATGTGCCCTACTCCTTAAACCAGCCCAACGATCTTCTATCGTGACCTGTTTTAATTTCTGTTTTTGCATATCATCTGTCTCTACATCTTCAACACCTCCAACTAATTGATCGAGTCCTGCACCAGGCTCGATGGTAAAAGTGTCGGGCAACTCTTCTTCTTGGTACACTTCTTCAACGTCTTCACTATCATGGTAACCATCATCCCTAGGAGTATATAACCGCTCACGAGGATTCACCTTATATACCACCCACCAAGCATTGATCTTTTTGCATAGATAAGGTAGATAATACACTTGCTCCACTTGGTGTGCAAGAACAAATGTATTGTAACCTCGTAGTCGTTTTTTATGTTTGACTTCCACCATTCCAAATTGGTTTTCTCGAGTTCCATGAGTGCTATCAAACCAGTCACAGTCAAAGAAGACAATTCGAAGTGTCTTATTTTTGGTAAAAGTAAATTCAAAAATTTTGTTAATGATCTCATAATAATTGGTTACATTCTCTTGAGTGTCAATTGCTCTCGTCACAACATCGGAATTTGATGTTGCCGCGAGAGGACGAAGAGCTTCGAAATGAGTTGTACGGAATCAAAAGCCATTTACGTCATATGGACCATAACTTCTAACATTCACCAATCCATAAGATAGCTGCCGCAAATCTTTATGGACATTGTGAGTCCGACACTGTCAAACATGATCGTAAGTTATAATGGGATAGTAACTTATAAAGTATTACATAATCTCGAAACCAGGATAGGAAATCTGACCCTCCATTTATTCCTTCTTGTCGCATTCCTTCTACTTGTTTGGCCATAGGTTGATGCCTATATGACCAACATTATCTGTGGAACTCGATAAACGTGAATAAACAATTTTTAGAATACATGTGTAGCAAAATATGTCGATTAGCATAAATGTAGGAGAAACACTTACTCGAAGTATTCCTGTATGCCTTCTATATTTGCGTACATGTAGAGTAAAGCAGCAGTCCTGTCACGTTCAGGTAGGACATAGGTCGTGTCGCTACCAACGGTAGTGCCTCTCGTTTGAAAAATAGAGAGGTCGCTTAAAGGGGGTGCTTCGTCCACATTGTACCACATCGCTAAAGTATTGACATTGTGTTCATCTGCAAAGTAGACACTTGAAAAGTATCCTACTTCCTTAAGAGCATATGCTTCAGCGATGCACCCTTCCACCCACGCCCTGTTGCCAACCATTGGTTTCAGATATCGTAGCGCTCTTTCAATGTGATACATCCACCTGTATTGCACAGGACCACCAACTTTAGCTTCAAATGGAAGATGGATAAGCAGATATTGCATTGGATTGAAGAAACCCGGTGGAAATTTTTTTTCCATCTTACATAAAAGTATGGCTATCTTCTTCTCTAACTTATCCATCATCCCTATCTTGATTTCTTTAGCACAAAGCTGTCTATAAATAGCTGAGCTCGACTAAAACCTTCCACACTGCATCATCTAGATAGTCACAAAACATAACAGGTAAGAGTCTTTCCATGATAATATGATAATTATGACTCTTCAACCCAGTGAGGTTTCCTGTGTTCACATTCATGGCTCGTTTCAGACTAGCTGCGTAACCATATGGGAATTTCAAAGTTTTCATCCATTTCATGACTTCTTTCTTTTCTTTAGATCAAAGACAAAAAGAAGCACGTGGCTTGCCACCACTTTCAGAGATTACAAGAGTTGGACGGTGACAAATGTCTGCCAAATCTAGTCTAGATTTTATATTATTTTTGTTTTGCCAGAATTATCCATGCATGTGCTTCTGATACTTTCGCTCATATTACGCTCCTGGTGCATCACATCAATGTTGTGCATTAGAATCAACGACTTCACATACGGTAGCTCCCAAAGTCCACATATGTGAGTCCAATTGTGTTCCTCTCCATAACCTACGAAATATCTAGAACGACCTTCATCTAGCACCAACTCGTCTAACATATCAGAAATTTCTGACCCGTTGAGACATTTCGGTGGTACTTTAGTGACAACGGTGTTATTTCTAAAGACATGTTTCTGTTGCCTAAATATGTGATTCGAAGGCAACCAACGTCTGTGACAATCAAAGTAAGATATCTTGCCTCCATGAGTTAGTCGAAAGCAATGTGTGTCCGAAGTACATATCGGACATGTCAGACGATCGTGAGTACATATCGGACAAGTCAAACGCGTGGGAGCTTGTCGTAACTAACAACTTCCTGCGGACGAAGGACGGTTACCATTGCCAATTATGGCTTGGAGACTTTATTTGCGACGGTTACCAGGCTCACCGAGGGAGTACCATGTCGTCGAAGTCACCAAAGTCGCTTCCACCGTCGCACGCCCATCTCCGGCCAGCGTCGGTGAGGGGTAAGACCAGTAGCATGTTTCCCGTGTGGAATAGGCAGTAGCGGCGAGTTTGGAGAAGGTTGGGGCACGGGAACACCGTTCCGGCGAGCTCTCCGGCGAGGGCAGCCACGGGGAGGCGCGGGGGCGCAAGGAGGAAGAAGACGGGTGGGGCACAATCGTCAATGAGCGGGAGAAACCGGGAGGATCCCGTGTGGCACAGGGATTTTCTGTGACAGCCACTACCGGAAACAGTCGCTATTTATTTTACTTGCAACGACTTTTTCTGTGGCCGTCGCAAATAGGACTTTATATGAGCATTGGCCTAGTATGCGCCTGACTACGCCTAGGTAGATATTACTCTGGGTTACCCGTACCTGCTGCATAAAATCCGTACCCGAACCCGTACCCATTACCCACAACACTTTAGTACATAACAGAATATGTTCAACACATAACATAAAATAGGCACATAAAATAACATGTTCAACACAAAATAGGCACACGCGGGAGGCGGCGGGCGCGGCGCTCGGGCGCGGTGGCGGGAGGCGACGCGGTGGGGCGCGATGGCGGGAGGCGGGGCGCGGTGGCAGGAGGCGGCGCACGTGCGGCGGGAGGCGACGCGGGGGGGCGCTGCGGGGCGATTCGTCGCAAATCAATTAACTATAAACTAAATTAAACTATAAACACCCTAATTACCTAACTAACTACAAAAACAATTTAATTGCCAAATTAATTACATATTACTTTAAAACAAATTGAATTAGCTATACTTTATCCTAATCTAACTAATAACAAGAAAACAAATGAAAAATGCATTTAGATGGAGGAGTTTACCAAGAGGCGGTGATGGCGGCGGGCGCGGCGGCGACAGGAGGTGGGTGCGGCCGCGACGGAGGCAGATGTGGCGGGAGATGGCGATGGCGGCGGGCGTGGCGGGAGGCTGCGGGAGACGGCGACGGTGGCGAGCGTGTCGGGAGGTTGCGGGAGGCGGCGTGCGCGGCGCGGCAGCAAGAGGCGGCGTGTGCGGTGGGGCGCGGCAGCGGGCTGCGGGACGGAAATTGGAGGCGGGGGCGGCCGGGCGCGGTTGGCGGGCGACGGCGCGCTGGGACACGGGCGGCGGCCAAGGGAGGCGGGCGACGGGCCACGGGAGGCGGGGCGGCGCGGCCGCGGCTCCTCGGGAGGCGACGGGAGGCGGCGGCGCGACGTGGGAGGCGGGCGCGGTGGCGGTGGCGTCGAGAGTTGTGTAAGTCGGGAGGCGCTCTGTCGGGTATATCAGGGTCATTTGCGACGACTTTCTTAATTGCGACGACATTTCCTTTGGCCGTCGCAAAGAAGAATTTAATTAATACGGTTGTTTAATTTGCGACGGCCACAGGTCTGGCCGTCGCAAATTAACGCTATTTGCGACGACTCCAGTCATAGCCGTCGCAAATAGGGTATTATTTGTGACGGCTTGTTTGTTTGCGACGGCCTAGGGTTAGCCGTCACAATTTACTTTATTTGCGACGGGCGACCGTCGCAAATAATTATAGCTGTCGCAAATGATCGGGTTTCCTGTAGTGAACAGGGCAAGGCGACAACGAGCTAACAAACCATGCAGTATCATGACACTAAGCACCAATTATTTAATTTATCTATTATAGCCTGCAATAACAACGATTTAATTTTCTATTATAAAATTTTAATTTAGCTTGTTGTTTAAGAGAACAGTGTATGTATTATTTTCAAGTTTAAGCAACACAAGCAACCTGGGAAAATTTTATTTATTTGTTTTATTTAACAAATAGTCGAAATACAAAAAATTATAAATCATGATTTAGATATCTTTAACGATAAAAACAAACCATAACAAGATATACGATATTTATTAGATTTTCTAAATGAGATAAATGGTCGAACATAACTTAAAAATCAATCGCGTCAAATTTACGTTTTACGATAGGTGACTCCTATACGTGAATATACTCTAAGTTCGCAACCGTTTCTAATTAGGCTTGCGTCCTACGGATAACTTCGGCTCTGATACTATTCTGTCACGCCTGGTTTCTGTAAAACATAACCAGACACGCTACACATGTATGCCAGAATCAGTTAGACCATACGTGTGCCAACATAAATGATGTATCTTATATAAAATTCAAGTTATTACAATTTTATAGCGAACTCATGGTCCAAAAAAAGAAAGATACATAGCAGCGGATAAACTAAACCGTAGAGCTCCATCACAGGCGTTGTTCAGTGGCACGCCTACCTAGTACTACACACCGGGGTTGAAGCCATCGTCTTCATCATACTCCACTTCGTCTCCATAGCCTGAGCAACAGTTATGTCCAACAAAAACAAGCAACAAAGACGCATGAGTACTTAGAGTACTCAGCGAGTGAGGGAAATATATGACATGTAGACAATCATCAAGGAAGGCCAGCTTAGCTATAAGCACTATGCAACACACTATCCCTACGTTATATTAGCATACTTTTTACTAAGTGAATACCTACCATGTGTCATCCAATCCAATCTGACGGCTGCCAACCAAAAACTACCAACCTCATCCATAACCAAGCTAATCATGAATGAGTTACTAGATGGCTCTTTACCGTGAGTATGACTGTCAAGATAGTTTATCACTGTAGAGTTTGTACCCTTTACCCACAAGTCGTGATTTCATCCGTTGTCACCAGGTGGACTGAAGTCTCCCTGATTGCCCCTGATCGCGAATCACATCTCAAACTTCCTATAGTGTATGGCCAGGAGATCACTATGAGGCCTTTACATTACACTACCAAATCCTTGTACACCCGCTAAAGTTTCATCGCTAACATCATACTTGGAGTCTATTTTACCTCCGCTGCAGAAGCCCCCTCTTGCGCCACGCAAACATCTCAATGGTGTACACAAGATAAGATAGAAGTCAACTTAATTAGCCAAACCGTTCCATACTGGTCTTGTGGTGGCACGACATAAGCTAGATCACAGGATATTACGAACCGGTCTTTAGAATCTACACAGGCACAACCACAAAACCCGAGCCTCGTGCACACTGTACCATCCCAATACCGACCAACCTGCTATATTACTAAACTCTAGATCCCATTATTATTAACATGCAAAATAGATAAAAGAAAATATTCATTATTCCCACCCATACTAAGCATGGCTAAGCATATGACCAACACTCCCAAATCATCCATAACAGCCAACTAGGTTACAAGAATGATCAAGAAAAACTAGGAAACTACCTAGCAATGGGATTCATATTTAAAGACATGCATGCATATAAGCTAGCTAAAATCCTGAAGTAGGCACAAGATGGTCAAGGACACTCGCCCGTCGAGAAGTGTTGCGGCTCAGTGCCGTCGAAGTCTTGAGCTTGCACGTCGTATGCCGTCTCAGGGGCTTATTTAATCCCCGCCATCGCAAGTGAAAGGAAAATAACAAGGAAACAATATAAGAACAAGCCATCCAACCCTCGAACATAGATTATTAAAGCACACAAGCAAATCCTATACTTTCATACCATCATGGGCATGTTCGTGTGAGGGTTTTTTGCAAACACCTATTATTAGAACCTAAGTAAGATTTTAACATGTCTTAGGGGTGATTATGTTAATTTCAGCAATTAACTAGGATTTAGGGGTAATTTCAGCAATTACACAGGGTCAAAAGTCTATTAGCACCACTATGCATGGCTAAAGTGTAGATTCAGCATGTTATATGGCCATTTCGATGATAACAACACTAACGAGAGCTTTTATGCTAAATATACAGTAGTGTTCAGGGTTTAAAATATAATTTCAGAGTATTTAAGGGGGTTTTGTAAAGTTTCAACAATGTTCAATGGCATTTTAGATATAAACAACACTGTCCAGGGTGTTTTGTGCATTTTCAAAAAGGTTTAGGGGCTTTTCACTATTTAAGCCTACATCAGGGGCAATCTGGTAATTACAGAACTTGCTGGGCCCTTTTAGCTAGCCTACAGTAAGTATTAGGGGATAATCCTTTTATTCCGAGGGGTCTAGGGTCCTAGGAGCAATTTTGTACTAAAAATTCCAATTTTTAGAGAGCCTAGGGGGTATTCCGCAAAAATTGGGGGTCGTTCTGCATGGATCCGAAGAACCTAGGGGGCTATGCGCAAAATTTACTGCGGGAAAAGGGGTTTAATCAGGGACATTGGATCAGAATCCAGCACCTAGGATTTTAAAATCCCGAAAGGGTATCACATTCTAATCTCAGCCGTTGACTGAGATCGAACGACCCTGGGTGGCCTCCGGCCAATCCCGAATGCCGGCGGAGAGTGCGAGCGGCTAAGCGCCATGGGTGCCGCCGCGACTCGTCGGACCTCCTCGGTTCTACGCCTACACGGTGTCCTACACGTTGCGCACCACCACAATTGGAAGTGCGTCGCTAGGGGAATTCACCTAGGGATCTCGGTGGTCCGGAGGAGGCGTGGAAGTGGCGCGCGACGGGAGGTGGTGGGAAATCCTCAAGGGTCTTCGGTGCTACGTTGTTTGGCGGAATCTTGTGAAGCCTTCATGCTCGCGACACGTTCTGGTACAAGGTGAAGGTGTAGGCGCCGTTAGGGGGGGGGTGAAGAACCGAACGGAAATGAAAAGACATCAGTGAGGGGAGGAAAACTCACCGGCGACCGGTGTGGTGCGAGTGGCGATCCTCGTCAGGAAGGTCTGGGAAACACTTACCGGCGGCCCTACAGGGGATTTCGTCGGGTTAGCTATAAGGATTAGGGGTCTCCCGCGAGGAATTTCGTGAATCAGCGGCTAACTGAGAGGAGAGCAGCGGCGGGTTCTAGCCAAGGCGGGGTGATCCCTAAAGGCGCGTGACGTGCTTATAGAATGGACCGGTGGCTACTGCGGGTGGTGGGTGAGTAATGAGCGCAGCGGAGTCACCGGGGCAGTTTCCATCTTGCGCGGATTGTGGAGATCGTGTTCGTGTGTTGAGGGAAACCGGGGGAGGGGAGGGGAAAGAAGAAGGTGGCACTGACATGTTGGCTCCACCGAACAGAGAGGAGAGGAGGAGCCGGGCTGGCGCGGGTTGGGCCGGGGTTCGAGGACCCGGAATGGACGTAAAGCGGGAGATGGGTCCAAAATGGTTTCAGCCCATCTACAGTTTGGATTTTGGCCAAATTTGGATTTTCTTTTTTCACTTCAAATTCAAATTCAAACGAGTATCTATCGTGTTTTTGAAATCAATATTTCCCTCTTGTTGTAGTGGAAGGGTTCCTACCCATTTTATTTACCCTTTAAACATTTTTGGGTGTTACAAAATGTCAATAACATACTCACGGAACCCTATAGGAGGCACAACACCACCCCTTGCCATGTCCACCACTAGATCTCGTGCTCAGTGGCGGATCCTCGGGGGTTCTAGGAGGGCTTGAGCTCCCCTACCACTGGGCATAACATAAAACTTCTATTCAGTTCTCGTTTTTGTTTTGGCCATGGAAGAAAGAAATTAAAGAACTAAAAATCAAGACAACTAAAGAAATAGTACACAACACCAAATTTCACACTTCATTTTATCTTATAAATAAATTAAATTCATTATCACATGTCGTCCAACCCAACAGTCAAATAATAACAATAGTCTATTTCAATATCCTGTAGTCTATAAACCATGAAGTATCGTGACACTAAGCACCAAATTTTTTTCATTTATCTATTGTGCCAATAATAACAACAATTCAATTTTTCCATTATAAAATATTAATTTAGCGTATTGTTTAAAAGAACAATGTATGTATTATTTTCAAGTTTAAGCAACATAAGCAACCTGAAAAAATTTATATTCGTCCATTTCTTTTATATTTAACATCGGTCGATGACTTTTCGCATCATTTTATTCATTTGTTTTATTCAACAGATTAGTCGAAATAGGAAAAATTATAAATCATGATTCAAATATTTTAACGATAAAACAAACCATAACAAGATATATGGTATTTATTAGATTTTCTAAAGGAGATAAATGGTCAAACATAACGTAAAAATCAATCGCGTCAAATAAAACATAACAAAGGATATACATAAATTTTAATGGCACAAAAAACATGATAATTCTATTCCAATACAAAAATATGGTATTTAAAAGCTATTGACGCTGTTTGTTTCTCATGTGACGTATAATTCAGCCCACCCTACACTTGTAGTCTGGACCTACACTGGATGCATCGCCTCGTACCGTAGCACTTGGGATTTTCCTAGACCAGGACGAGATGGTTGAGGACCATGCCATGGTTGGCCTTTACTGAGGTGTACGGCTGCTCAAAGTCTGACTAGAAGCAAAATCCAGGAAGCCCCTAATGTGGTTTTTACGGGCAATATTCTACCCTTGCCTGAGGTGGTGGTAGTGCCTTTATTTCAAAAGCTTTGACAATTTCTTCCTGACGATCAACATTCTTGAAAATGTCAACAACATACTCACGGAACTCTGGAGGAGGCACAACATCACCCCTTGCCATGTGCACCACTAGATCTCGTGCTCATTAGCGGATCCACCGATGGGTCTAGGGGGCTCGAGCCCCCATACCATTGTACACAACATAAAACTTCTATTCAGTTCTTATTTTTGTTTTGGCCATGGAAGAAAAAAGTTAAATAATTCAAAATTAAGACAACTAAATAAATAGTAGACAACATCAATTTTCACATTTTACTTCATCTTATAAACAAATTAAATTCATTATCATATGTCGTCCAACCCAACAGTAAAATAATAAGAATAATCTATTTCAATATCTTGTAATCTATAAAACTTTATTCTTAAAAGCAGGGCGAGACAACGTGTTGCACTGTGCCAGCTATAAACAAGCGAGTTGAAATAGTCGAGCATCACAACAACAGGGCATGGGGATAGCGAGCTAACAAACCATGCAGTATCGTGACACTAAGCACCAATTTTTTATTTTATCTATTATAGTTTGCAATAACAATGATTTAATTTTCCATTATAAAAGATTAATTTAGCGTGTTGTTTAAAACAACAATGTATGTATTATTTTCAAGTTTAAGCAACATAAGCATCCTGAAAAAATTATATTCCTCCATTTTTTCTTATTTGACATCGATTGATAACTTTTAACTTCATTTTTATTCATTTGTTTTATTCAACATATTAGTCAAAATATGAAAAACTATAAATCATGATTCAAATATCATTAACAATATAAACAAACCATAACAAAATATATGATATTTATTAGATTTTCTAAATGATATAAATGGTCAAACATAACTTAAAAATCAATCGCGTCAAATAAAACATAACAAATGGCATACATAAATGTTGATGGCACAAAAAACATGATAATTCTACTTTAATATAAAAATACGTTACTTAAAAGTTATTAACGTTGTTTGTTTCTCATGTGACGTATAGTTCAACCCACCCTAGACTTATAGTCTAGATCCGCCACTAGAGGCATCGCCTCGAACTGCAACACTTGGGATTTGCCCAGACCAGGACGAGATTGTTGAGGACCATGCCATGGTTGACCTTGCTGAGGTGTACGGCTGCTCAAAATCTGACTAGAAGCAAATCCAGAAAGCCCCTGATGTGGCTTCCAAAGGCTATATTCTACCCTTGGGTGAGGTGCTCGCGGTGCCTTTTCTTCAAAAGATTTCTCAATTTTCTTCTTGGCGATCAACATTCTTGAAAATGTCAATAACATACTCACAGAACTCTAGAGGAGCCACAACACCACCCCTTTGCCATATCCACCACTAGATCTTGTGCTCAGTGGCGGATCCACCAGGGGTCTAGGGGGCTCGAGCCCCCTACCACTAGACACAACATAAAACTTATCTTCAGTTCTTGTTTTTGTTTTGGTCATGGAAGAAAGAAATTAAATAATTATACAATTAAGACAAATAAATAGATAGTAGACAACACCAATTTTCACATTTTGCTTCATCTTATAAACAAATTAAATTCATTATTACATGTCGTCCAACCCAACAATAAAACAATAACAATAATATATTTCAATATCCTGTAGTCCATAAACCTTTATCCATAAAAGAAGGGCGAGACGACGGTGTTGCACTGTGCCAGTTCTAAACAAGCGAGTTAGATCAGTCGGGCAGCACAACAACAGGGCAAGGCGACAACAAGGTAACAAACCATGCAGTATCATGACACTAAGCACCAAATTTTTTAAGTTATCTATTATAGCCTGCAATAACAATGATTTAGTTTTCTGTTATAAGATATTAATTTAGCGTGTTGTTTGAAACAACAATGTATGTATTATTTTCAAGTTTAAGCAACATAAGCAACTTGAAAAAATTATATTCCTCTATTTTCTTCTTATTTGACATCGATCAATGACTTTTCACATCATTTTTATTCAGTTATTTTATTAAACAGATTAGTCGAAATATGAAAAATTATAAATCATGATTCTGATATCTTTAACAATAAAAACAAATCATAACAAAATATATGATATTTATTAGATTTTGTAAATGAGATAAATGGTCAAACGTAACTTAAAAATCAATAGTGTCAAATAAAACATAACAAAGGGCATACATAATTTTTTATGACAAGAAAAACATGATAATTCTCCAATATAAAAAATATGATATTTAAATGTTATTAACGTTTTTTGTTTCTCCTGTGATGTATAGTTCAGCCTACCCTACACTTGTAGTCTGCATCCTCCACTGGAGCCATTGTCTCGGACTGCAGCACTTAGAATTTTTGCCAAGACCAGGACGGAATGGTTGAGGACCATGCTATGGTTGGCCTGGCTGAGGTGTACGGCTACTCAAAGTGTGACTAGAAGCAAATCCAGGAAGCCCCTGGTGTGGCTTCTAAGGGCGATATTCTACCCTTGGGTGAGGTGCTGGCAGTGCTTTTTTTTCCAAAAGATTTCTCAGTTTCTTCCTAGCAATCAACATTCTTAGAAATATCAACAACATACTCACAGAACTCTAGAGGAGCCACAACACCACCCCTATCCATGTCCACCACTAGATCTCGTGCTCAGTGGCGGATCAACCGGGGGTTCTAGGGGGCTTGAGCCAACCTACCACTTGACACAACATAAAACTTCTCTCCACTTCTTGTTTTTGTTTTGGCCATGGATGAAAGAAATTAAAGAATTAAAAATTAAGACAACTAAATAAATAGTCGACAACACTAATTTTCACATTTTGCTTCATCTTATAAACAAATTAAATTCATTTTCACATGTCGTCCAACCCAACAGTAAAACAACAACAATAGTCTATTTCAATATCCTGTAGTTCATAAACATTTATTCATAATGGCAGGGCGAGACGACGTGTTGCACCATGCCAGTTATAAACAAGCGAATTGGATCAGTCGATGTGATGGCTCTCTAGGATCATAGACTGGCCCCACATACCACCACTCGTCTTTTCTGCGCACTTTGTCCTCACTCGTGCACACCCGGGAAAACTTCCCGGTCGGTCACCCATCCCCAAATTCCCCCGGGCCAAGCACGCTTAACCCTGGAGTCCTTTGCAGGTGGGCTTCTGAAAAAGAAGGTATACCTTGGTGGTATGAGTACTCTATCAATCCTATTAAGCCGGGAGTCAGGATATCACACAATCCACCCCCCTTAGAAGACCGACATCCTCATCGGTCAACGTCAAGACAGGAACGTCCCCTCTTAGCCACGTCTGTACGTTCAGTACTGGCATACGCATACCGTACGTCCGGTTAGCAGCATACGTACCATACCGTGTCCCACACAGAGGACCCACGCGTCATGCGTACGTACCCACGTCCCTGACCCGTACGCTACCGTATCCTTCTCACTGACCCGTTCGCACCCGTGAAACTGCGAGGGTCGGCTCTGATACCATTTGTGATGGCTCTCTAGGATCATAGACTGGCCCCACATACCACCACTCGTCTTTTCTGCGCACTTTGTCCTCCCTCGTGCACACCCGGGAAAACTTCCTGGTCGGTCACCCATCCCCAAATTCCCCCGGGCCAAGCACGCTTAACCCTGGAGTCCTTTGCAGGTGGGCTTCCGGAAAAGAAGGTATACCTTGGTGGTATGAGTACTCTATCAATCCTATTAAGCCGGGAGTCATGATATCACAGTCGAGCAACACAACAACTGGGCAAGGCGACAACGAGCTAACAAACCATGCAGTATCGTGATACTAAGCACCAATTTTTTTAATTTATTTATTATAGCCTACAATAACAATGATTTTGTAAGTGCATCTAGGCATCCCTATGGGTTTTGGATGATTGATGACGACAAATTAAGAGACTAATAAGTTGAGATGATCATAAGCACAGGACATTTTCAAGGCGGACACCTAAACTATCAAAAAGAAAAAAGATGAAGAACAGCGTCGAAGACTCGAAGAGTAGAAATTAGGGTTTCACTTGAGTCTTTAGTAGGCTAGCCATGTAAAAGAAAGCGTGTGTGTGTCAAGTGCATTGAGATCATAGAAGAGAGTTCAAAGCATTAGAAGTGTCAAATCCTTAGTGGAGAGAGGTAGAGAGGTAAAGTTGGGTAGGCCAGACTTGTCCGGGGAAGAGGCCGGACTAGTTCGGAAGTTCTACGGCTTAGTCCGTTTTCGGGCGGACTAAGAGTTCCTGACTGAGATCGGACTTGTTCATTTTGGGACAGACTAGTCCGTTTCTCTCTTGGTGAGAGTGTTTTTGGGCCTAAGTCCTGGTAGACCGGACTTATCCGCCTCAGTGGTCGGACTAGTCCAGGCTAGCCAGACTTGTTCATTTTCACATGGACAAATAGTTCCTGTGTGAGTTCGGGCTAGTTTGTTCTAAGGCGGACTAGTCCATATGGGTGTGAGATGAGATCTCCCACGGCTAAGTCTTGGTGGACCGGACTTGTCCGCCTTAGTGGTCGGACTAGTCCGGGTCCTCCAGACTTGTCTGTTCTCATCCGGACAAATAGTTCCTGTGTGAGATCGGACTAGTCCGGTGTGAGGCGGACTAGTCCGGATTTTCGGTAGGTGGCAACGGTTGGCTTCGGGACTTCTATAAAAGGAGATGCCCCGACTTCATTTAAATACCCCTGGAACCCTAGCGCCGCCACAACCTTCCTAGAGCCTCTCCAAGCCTTCTCCATTGTCTACTCACCCTCTTGAATCAAATCCTAAGTGAATTTGGGTGTGTGAGAAGAGGAGAAGGAAGAAGTTCGTGTTTAAGGCTCTCGGACTGATCTCGTGCACTTGGTGTGACCTGTGGCTTGTAAGGTCGGTGAAGCTTTATGGAAGTGATCAAGTGGGAGCCTCAGAGTGTGAGCAGGTCCAAAACTTTGGAAGTTCACCCTTGAGATAGTGAAAAACTGGGTTGGACTTAGTGGCGACTTGGTGAGAAAAGGGTTGTTAGACCCGGTCCTTTGTGGACTCCTCAACGGGGACGTAGATTCCTGAGTGGAATCGAACCTCGGGAAAAATCCTTAGTGTCTCTCTTGTGTGTACATTTCTTTGAAGATCAATATTGCTTAGGGTTTGTTTTAATTATTTCGCTATACATCGTCACAATCTTGCAATTCATTTCAATATTCTGTCACACTTGTCATATAGAATTGCTAATTGTTTTATCCACATTTTTTTAAATTAAAATCTGGAGAAAAACCCATAAAAATCAAGCTTTAGACCCTTCTAGCAGTTTGACCAGACTAGTCCGCCCCTGAGCCAGACTAGTCCAACCCTTTTAGGTCTTTCCCACAAGCAAACCGTACTAGTCCGCCCCTGAGCCAGACTAGTCTGGCCCTTGTGGACTAATCTCATTTAGTTAAGTCATTTAGGTGTTTTAGCCTATTCACCCCCTCTAGGCAATTTCAATTGGTATAAGAGCAGGTCTCTCCATCAAGAGTCTAACCACTCGGAGAGAAGATGGCCGGAGTTGAGGGATACGAGATTCCGCCGACGTCGCAAGGCGGAAACATGTATGACAAGAAAAAGGACGCTGTTGTGATGAAAGATCACTCAAGTGACGATGAAGAAGTTCACCAGATCAAGGCACAACTTCGTGAGAAGCTAGGTCACTCTGGTAAAGAGAAGAAGAAGCCGAAGGATCAAGAAAGGAGTAGTCAACCGGACTACTCCCAATACCCTTTCAACTATGAACGGTTAACTTCTAACAATCATTACTTATCCATTCCTCTTGGCAAACCTCCTCAATTCGATGGAAATGATTACTCAATGTAAAAGCATAATATCAAGATGCATCTAATATCCTTAAACCCTAGCGTGTGGTAAATTGTCTTAACATGTGTCCATCTTCCAAGAAATGAAGCAGACGTTACCCCGGAGCAAGCCATTCTACTTCATCGCAATGCTCAAGCAGTTGGGGTCATCACCTCATCCTTGACTCGAGAAGAGTTCAACCGAGTCGATGGATTGGAGGTGGCCAAAGACATATGGGACACACTCAAGACAGCGCATGAAGGCAACCGAATCATTAGGTAGGCCAAGATCGAGATTATTGAAGGAGAGCTTGGGAGGTTCACCATCATGGATGGTGAGTTCCCTCAAGACATGTACAAACTTCTCAAGGTCCTCGTCAACAAGATACGATCTTATGGATGCACCCGGTGGACGGATCATGAGGTGGTGAAGAGGATGCTTCAGGCATTCATGCCTCAAAACATTGCTCTTTGCTCCTTGATCCGTGAGAGCCCGGGATATGCTCAAATGACCCCGGAGGAGGTTCTTGGAAGAATCATCAACAATGAGATGATGGAGAAGAAAGCCATGTTCTACAGCGACCTCCAAAGACTTGTCTCCTCAAAGAAGAAATATGTTGCTTTCAAAGCAACATACTCATCACAAGACTTCAAAGCAAGTGATGATGAGAGCCTCAACACTGATGAAGAAGAGGCACTCTTCATCAACAAGTTCAAGAGGATGATGAGAAGAAGGAAGGGGGGCAACCAGTATGAGAACAAGAACAAGGAAAGGTCCAAGCCCAAGATGAAAATAACACGCTACAACTGTGGTGAATATGGACACTTCATTGTGGATTGTCCATATGAAGAGAGTAAAAAGAAGAAAGATGGCAAGTCTCAAGAGAAGAAATTCTTCAAGAAGAAGAAGCCATCAGGACATGCTCACCTTGGGAAGGAATGGGACTCAAGCGAAGACTCATCCTCCAAGGATGAAGAGAAAGTGGCAACACTTGCCACTGGAAGGAGTAAGCTCTTCCCAAACATTTAAGACTTCAAATCTACATGTCTCATGGCTAAGGAGGGAAGAAGAAAGGTTAAATCTAAACCATCCTCCTCTACTTCTTCACTTGATAGCTTTGATAGTAGTAGTAATAATGAATCCATGCTCAAGGATCTAAGTAGGAGCACCTTGAAAAAGATAAGATTGTTGTCGGAAGGGATCTTTGAGAAGGATGAACTCATCAACCGTCAAGAAGACATGCTCATACTTGAAAAGGAGAGATGTCATGAGCTTGAAGAGCTCCTTGAGGTTGAAAGAGAAAGAAGCAAGGCACTTGAGCGTGAACTCGCCTTGAGCAAGGAAACTTGCTCAAATCTTGAAGAAACAACTGTTGTGCTCAAGGATGAAATTGTTAACTTGACAAAAGTCAACAAGATTCTTAAAACACAAGTTGAGTCTCTCAAGATCAATGCACCTTCTTCCTCTATGATTTCACCCTCCTCAAAGAAATCTCCCGAAGCAACTCAAACTTGCAAGTGCTCAAACTTAATCCTAAAACTCAAAGATGAACTCAAGTTGGCACAAAACAAGCAATCACCGAAAGGTGGTATCTTTGACAAGGAAAAAGTGGCATATGCACGAAGTGCATATACCAATGTAAGACCTCCACATGTCAAAGATGGTCTTGGCTATTCTCAGGAGTGGAGGCAACATGCTAAAACTCCCAAGAAGAGAAAAGACTTGATTGTTTTTGTCAAGGAAGGTTCATCCAACAAAAAAAATGTAAAGAACATTGCAAACTCATCTAACATGCCTAAAAATAAACCTCATCCTTTGTTCCATGATTTTGATGCCTCATATGTTTTATTGAGAAACAAATTTGGAAAGATCTATGATAGGCGTGTTGGGCCACTCCGCAAGAGTCCAAAATCTTGTGTGTGGGTGCCCAAGTGCCTCTTGACTAATATGAAAGGACCCAACTCCGTTTGGGTACCAAAAGGTAAGGCATAACTCTATTTTGTTGGCATACTCCTCCGGTGAATCAAAATGGGTGCTCGACAGTGGATGCACAAACCATATGACCGAAGAGAGAAAGATGTTTGTGGAATATGAGGAAAACGAAGATCCAAGTGAAGGAATATACTTTGGGGACAATAGCCAAGGGAAAATCCTTGGCACCTGTAAAATTGCTATCTCTCCCCATCATACTCTTTCAAATGTTTTGCATGTTGACTCCCTTGATTATAACCTTCTATCCATATCCCAATTATGTGATAAAGGTTATAATTGTATGTTCACTAACGAGGGTGTGACTGTCTTGAGAAGAGGCAATGACTCAATCGCCTTTAAGGGCGTACTCAAGGTAAAGCTTTACCTTGTGGATTTCACCACGGATAAAGCTCAACTTGACACGTGCTTAATGGCGAAGACCAACATGGGATGGCTTTGGCATAGAAGGCTAGCCCATGTTGGGATGAGGAACTTGCAAAAACTTCTCAAGGGAGAACACATTCGAGGATTGAAGAATGTTGTTTTTGATAAGGATAGGCCTTGTAGTGCTTGCCAATCCGGAAAGCAAGTTGGAGCTCAACATCCATCCAAAAATGTCATGACGACCACAAGACCCTTGGAGCTACTTCACATGGACCTTTTCGGCCCAATCGCCTACATAAGCATCGGCGGTAACAAATATGGTCTTGTTGTTGTAGATGATTATTCTCATTTCACTTGGGTGTTCTTTTTGCATTACAAAGGAGAAACTCAAGGTGTGCTCAAGAAATTCTTGAGAAGAGCTCAAAACGAGTTCTCCTTAAGAATTAAGAACATAAGGAGCGATAACGGCACCAAGTTCAAGAACACTCAAGTGGAAGAATAATTGGATGAAGAAGGCATCAAGCATGAGTTTTCAGCCCCCTACTCCCCTCAACAAAATGGAGTTGCTAAGAGGAAGAATAGAACTCTCATTGAGATGGCAAGAACCATGCTTTATGAGTACAAGACGTCGGACCGGTTTTGGGCGGAAGCGGTTAACACCGCTTGCCATGCCATAAACCGGTTGTATCTTCATCGACTTTTGAAGAAGACGTCTTACGAACTTATAACCGATAACAAACCAAACATCTCTTATTTTCGTGTCTTTGGGAGCAAGTGTCATATTCTCAACAAGAAGCCTAGGACTTCGAAGTTTGCTTCAAAGTCCGATGAAGGTTTCTTGCTTGGTTATGACTCAAACACCTACGCCTATCGTGTTTTCAACAAAGCTTCCGGAACTGTTGAAATAGCGAGAGACGTAGTGTTTGATGAGACTAATGGCTCCCAAGTGGAGCAAGTTGATCAAAGTGTGCTAGATAAAGAAGAGGCTCCACAAGAAGCACTTAAAAGGATGGCATTTGGAGAAATTTTTCCTCAAGAACATCCTCAAGACTCAAATGATCATCCAACAAACGAAAATATGTTTCCCTCCCATGATCAAGCTCAAGATGAGCAAGACTAACCTCAACAAGATAAAAACGATCAAAGTCAAGATAGAGGATTGGATCAAGGTGGAGACGAAGATAAGAGTGACAATGAAGATGAATATCAAAGAGTTCAACCACCTCATCCAAGAGTGCACCAAAGTGTTCAACGGGATCATCCCGTCGACAACATACTAGGAGATATGTCCAAAGGGGTGACCACTCGCTCTCGAATGTCTAATTTTTGTGAACATTACTCTTTTGTTTCCTCTTTGGAGCCCCGCAAGGTAGAAGAAGCACTATAAGATCCGGATTGGGTGGTGGCCACGCAAGAGGAACTCAATAATTTGAAAGAAATCAAGTGTGGGAACTTGTGAAGCGACCCAACGCAAATGTTGTGGGAACCAAGTGGGTATTTCGCAACAAGCAAGACGAGTATGGGGTTGTAACAAGAAACAAGGCAAGACTTGTTGCAAAGGGATATGCACAAGTAGAAGGTTTGGATTATGATGAAACTTTTGCTCCCGTAGCTAGGGTTGAATCAATTCGTATCTTGCTTGCGTTTGCAACTCACCATGATTTCAAGCTATACCAAATGGATGTGAAAAGCGCTTTCCTTAACGGTCCAATCAAGGAGGAAGTGTACGTGGAGCAACCACCCGGATTTGAGGACGATAAGTATCCTAACCATGTGTTTAAACTTCAGAAAACCCTCTATGGCCTCAAACAAGCTCCTAGAGATTGGTATGAGTGTCTTAGAGATTTTCTTATTAAAAATGGTTTTAGGATAGGAAAAGCCGACTATACACTCTTCACTAAGCATTTTAACGATGATTTATTCGTGTGCCAAATATATGTCGATGACATTATATTTGGTTCTACCAACAAAGCTTTTTGTGATGAGTTTTCAAACATAATGACTGAAAGGTTCGAGATGTCAATAATGGGGGAATTGAAGTTCTTCCTAGGATTTCAAGTCAAACAACTCAAGGAAGGAACGTTTATAAGTCAAACCAAGTATACTCAAGACATACTTAAGAGGTTCGACATGGACAAAGCCAAAACCATCAAGACCCCCATGGGAACCAACGGACATCTTGACCTTAATGAAGATGGTCCAAGTGTAGACCAAAAGGTATTTCGTTCCATGACAGACTCTTTGCTTTAGCTTTGTGCATCTAGGCCCGACATAATGCTTAATGTGTATATGTGTGCACGGTTCCAAGCCGCTCCTAAGGAGTGCCACTTGACGGCCGTTAAGCAGATTCTTAGATATTTGGTTCACACTCCTAACCTAGGACTTTGGTATCCCAAGGGATCCAAGTTCAATCTCATTGGATACTCCGATGCCGATTATGCCGGTTGTAAGGTAGATAGGAAGAGCACATCAGGGACTTGTCAATTTCTTGGTAGGTTCTTGGTTTCGTGGTCTTCAAAGAAACAAAACTCCATTGCCTTATCCACAGCCGAAGCAGAGTACGTCGCAGCCGGGAGTTGTTGTGCACAACTCCTATGGATGAGACAAACTCTTAGGGACTATGGTTACACTTTGAGCCATATTCCACTCCTATGTGACAATGAGAGTGCCATCAAGATTGCTCACAATCCCGTGGAGCATTCTAGAACCAAACATATTGATATCCGTCACCATTTCCTGAGAGATCACTCTATCAAGGGAGATATCGTTATCTCTCATGTTAGGAGTGAGAAGCAATTGGCGGACATCTTCACAAAACCCCTTGATGAGAAACACTTTTGTGACCTAAGGAGCGAACTGAATATCCTAGATTCTCGAAACGTTGCTTGAAGTGTGCACATCTGTTTGTTGCTTGTTTATAAACTTCAAAAATCGCATATTTTCAACATACTACCCTAATATCTCTTACTCTATGAAAACTACGTTCAAAAGCACTTTGTCGAAGTGTGTTGTCGACACTTCCCCCGGGCCTGCTCTGGGCAGCCCACGGAGGTTCTTTTTCGGAGGGGCTAGTCACTCACGGAGAGCGTACACGTTAGGGACGATTGAGGGAGAAGCTTGACACAGGGATTGTCGGTACCCTCAATATGGGGTACCCCCGCGCATAGGGGAAACTACCTAAGGACCTCGCCCTTCTCCGCAGGGAGAGCTCCGAAGGCGCCATGTGTCCAGCGGGGCCGGACATCCCTCTCCTCAGAGGTAAGCTCCGGGCCCGCCACGTGGCCAACTGAGCCGGACCTCCCCCCTCCGCGGGGAGAGCTCTGGAGGCTCCACGAGTCCATCGGGGCCGGACCTCCCTCTCCTCAGAGGATAGCTCTGGGCCCGCCACGTGGCCAACTGAGCCGGACCTCCCCCCTCCACGGGGAGAGCTCCGGAGGCTCCACGTGACCAGCGGGGTCGGACCTCCGTCTCCTCAGAGGAGAGCTCCGGGCCCGCCACGTGGCCAGCACAGCCGGACCTCCCCCTCCGTGAGGAGAGCTCCGAAGGCTCCACGTGTCCAGCGGGGCCGGACCTCCCTCTCCTCAGAGGAGAGCTCCGGGCCTGCCACGTGGCCAGCAGAGCAGCGCTACCTGCCCCCGCGCGGTAGGCGACAAGAGTAAAGACGCGCCATACCTTGCTCGTACAAGGTATTCAAGACCCGCACCTTCCCAAGGCGCGGAGACGCGGAGAACGCCTCTGTCAGGTGCCGTTGCGTCCAATCACTTCGCAGTGAAGACTGGCGCGCTGCGTGAGAGGCTGCACGCCAATAAACACAGCGTCAAGACATCCCCTGCCGCCCCTGCCATCATCAACCACTACGACTAGCTTGCGGCATGGGCAGGGCGGCAGAACAAAGACTCGGAAGCCCTTGCCAGAGACAACTACCGGCGTAACTGCGGATACGGTAGATGGCAGGCAATCTCCCTGGGACCACCTGTCGAGTCTCGGGCCCACCTTGTAAGCCGCCCGAGCCTTGGACTATAAAAGGCTCGTGTAGGCAACGTTAGCAAGGGTTCGCCTTTTTCACACTCTCACGCAGGGTTCGCACTTTAGCCATTCGACATCTTACACCCTCAAGCTCAGGACTCCGGTTCCGAGCAACAAGCAATACAACGAGCACCTATGCTCACCGTGGACGTCGGGTATTACGCTCCGGCGGCCTGAACCACGTAAAAATCCCTGTGTCAAGCGTCTCCCTCCATTGTCCCTAACGCGTAAGCTCTCCGTGAGTGACTAGCCCCTCCAAAAAAGAACCTCCGCGGGCTGCCCAGAGCAGGCCTGGGGGAAGTGTCGGCTACACACTTCAACATTTGGCGTGCCAGGTAGGGGGCTTTTCCCTTGCGCGACGAGCTTCTGCCGACGAGGATGACGAAGCTTCCTTCAGCGGCAAGCTCTCCCCGCCCACGTTCACGACGACCGGTGATCAGCGGGGACTACGTCTCGACACACTCAGGACGGAGTGTGTCGGCGCAAGCTGGGAGCCAGCGGCCGACTCCGGCAGCGTAGGCTCCAGCAAGCGCAAGATCCACTGCAACGCTGAGTGTCTCCCACGGGGGCGCACTAGCTGCAGCACGAGCGCTACTCCACAATCCACCTACTAGGGACGCGCCTCAGTCAGCGACCCAGCAGTGGATTAGTGACGTAGACCGTCTCGTCGTCGCCGCCGCCAACCCTCAACTTCGGCGGGGACGACGTCCCAGTCAACCGGCTGTGTCGCTGACGCGCACACCAACGGTTGACGGGCAGACGGCAGATTCCCGCTCCACAAGGCTCCCATCGGCAGACCTGAGGTCGGAGCTGGAACGATGCCACTTGGGCAAAGATGCCCGATTGCTCATCGAGCGACGGCGAGAAAGGCGTCGCAACCAAGAGGCCGGCGACAGCATGTCGACCGCCTCGACCCAGCCTGAGCCGCAGATGTTCGCCACGCGATCTCTGCCCCAGGCATACGCCACGCAGCATATGCCCCAGCCATATGCCCTGCAAATGGTGCCCCCGGTCTATGGCGTAGCCTTGCCCATACCGGGGTATACGGTGCCGGCAGCGAACGAAGCGTTCGCGGCACCAACACCTTCATCAACAGGAGCAAGATGTGCGGCCCTGGCGCCACACCTTCGCTTCGCGAAGTGGCTGCGCAAGTTCCGGCCGCATCTGTCCGAGAAGTACGACGGCAGCGTCAACCCGGCGGAGTTCCTCCAGATCTACTCCACCGCCATCCTTGCTGCAGGAGGGGACGAGGCCATCATGGCCAACTACTTCCCCGTCGCCTTGACCAGCCCAGCCCGGTCTTGGCTCATGAATCTCCCCCAGGGTTCCATAACCTCCTGGGGAGAGCTCTACCGGCAGTTCTCTGCTAACTTCGGGAGCTCCTACACCCGGCCTGGCACGGAGCTCGTCCTCCATGCCGTCCAGCAACAACCTGGAGAGACGCTGCGCTCCTTCATCTCCCAGGTACGGAACACCATCCCGCATGTCCAAAATTCTTCTGTGGTGGTGGCGTTCCGGCAGGGTGTACGGGGCAAGAAGATGCTTGAGAAACTCGCAACCAGAGAGGTTCGCGACGTCTCAAAGCTCTTCAGCCTGACGGACAAGTGTGCCAGGGCAGCAGAAGGGTGGAACTAGCACTCACAGCCAACCTCCGAATCATGAGGACAGCCCAGATCTAGCGCTGTTTCCCATGGAAGCAGCAAGAAGATCAAGAACCGGGGCGGTGGCAAGATGAAGCCACGGACCGCAGCTCCCGTTGCTGCAACAGAAGCACCCAGTGGAGCTCGGGGGCCACGCCCCGACAAGAGGCAGCTACAGTCACCAGCTCCAGATGGTGACCAAGGCGAGCCATGCCCCGTGCAGAACACCAGCAGCCATACTGCTGCTGAGTGCCGGGAGATTTAGAAGCTCGCGGAGCGCTTCCGCAAGGGGAAGCAACCGCATGTTGACGCCCCTCCTTTCCGTCAAAGGGAGGGCAAGCAGAAGGTTGACACCCAAGACAACGTCGACCACCAGACGGAGTTCCAGGAGCCTCAGCGCGCCGTGAAGGCGGTGCGCAACTATGAGGACTCCAGCTCCAGCGACGACGAGCGCCGGAAGACGCTCTACGTCATCTATGGCGGGTCCGCTGACCCCTCGTCCTGAAGCGCGGTTAAGACTCTGCGCCGAGCGGTAGCGTCGGTGGCTCCTCTTCCAAGTGCCGCGCCGCACCTCAAGTGGATGGGAACCCCCATCAGCTTCGATGCCACCGACTGCCCCAGGAACATGGCTGGGGCCGGCCAACTACCGCTCTTGGTAGCACCCACCATCGCCAACGTGAGGATGTACCACGTTCTGGTAGATGGCGTGAATGTGGCCTAGAGGGGGGTGAATAGGCCTTTAAAGAATTCCTGCACACTTAATAAAGTTGTTAGAAATTTGACTGACCGGACTAGTCCGGTTGTGTGGGCGGACTAGTCCGGTGTGCTGAATTGTTTGAGTTGATTAAGTGTGTCTCACAAGTTTTATCTTATAGCAGCGGAATAAGAACAACAGTTTTTATAACTTAAATTTATAGTATGGATGCACGTGCAAACTTGTAAAGAGCTCAAACGATGACTAGCAAACTAGTAATCTAATGTGTCAAGATGTAAACCAAATGAGAGACAAAAGACACGAATTTTTACCGAGGTTCGATCTCACCAAGAGATCTACGTCCTCGTTGAGGAAGCTCACACAGAGCCGGGTTCTCAACCCTTTTCCTCTTCAAGTCACCACACAGGCCGACTTGACTTCACTATCAAGTGTAATCACCGTTTTTATGGGGCTACCTCACACGTTGAGGGCTCCCACAAGAATTACAATGAGAAGTTGATCAAATACACTAAAAAAGATTACAATTCAGAATATGAGTGTAGAGAGATCAAACCCCAAGAGCTCACAACGAAGGAACGACGATCTCCCAATCCCAAATCCAAGTATTTTATTGATCTTCACCTTTTTGCACCTTAGATGTGTGGGGAGATGTGTTTTTGGGCTCTTGGGACAGGTGGCGGCGCTAGGGTTTCAAGTTTTGACAGTATGAGTCGTGTCTTATTGGGGAAAAGCCGAAGGACCTCTTTTTATAGGCTTTTCCAAAAAGTTTCCGTTGTTAAACCTACTACCGGACTAGTCCGGTATATGATCGGACTTGTACGACCTACTTCCAGTGGGTTAACCGGACTAGTCCGGTCCACAAACCGGACTTGTCTGGTACTATGTTAGATGGGTTTTCAGAAACTTTAGCGGACTAGTCCTGTTGCTGGATGGACTAGTCCGTAGTCCTCTAAGGAGGACAATAGAGACATGACCGGACTAGTCCGGTCTAAAACCGGACTTGTCCGGTTGCATTCCAGTGAGCTGACCGGACTAGTCCGGTTCACAAGGCGGACTAGTCCGGTGCACTATGTTTGCGTCTTTCAGAAAGTTAAACGGACTAGTCCGGTCCATGAACGGACTAGTCCGGTTTTCAGTGGATTTTAGTTGATTTTTAAACCCCTTACCCCTACGCAAAGTCATGAGCTCTTGGGATGTGTCTCTCTCACACACCACCTATACATTTATATCTACTTTGCTTCTCTAAATTTCACTAACTTCTTCCTTTTCGGGCACCACTCTATTTTTCACCTTTTTTGTGTGTGTGCCGAGCCAGTTCACTTTGTTTATCCTGCAATCATCTTAATAGTTTCATTAGGATCTCATATGTTCGTCATCAATTAGACAAAACCCACAAGGGATATCCTAGATGCACTTACAATCTCCCCCTTTTTGGTGATTGATGACAACCATTTGAGATATCACAATTGAGAATAAAAGGTTGATTTTCATAAGGTGCGTACACATGAGAACAATAAAGAATTCACAAAAAACTTCTCACATATGTACACACCTTATGGTGGGGTGCCTCACAGGTGTGTGATAAACAAAATGTTCTAAATTAAAGACAACCAGTAGTGAACATGTAAGTGGGCATTAGAGCATAGTACTTCACACATAGGAAAAGAAATAGTGCATTACAAGATTAGGTACATGTCCTTGATCACACAAGATCTTAATGACTAATACTAGATAGAAAAATAGTCCAAGTCTAATCTCAATCTCTCCCCCTTTGGCATCAAGACACCAAAAGGAGAAAAATTGAGGGAAGTCACTCATCGCTGCCTCCTCCGTCAGTCTCAGTCTGATGTTCATCTTCATCATCCACGGGAGCAGGATCTTCCTCTGAGTCCTCGGAGGCAGGCGGTGATCCAACAGGCTCAATCTCAAGCTTTGCACAGATAGACTTGATATTTGCATTGACGTACTGTTGATGTCTCTTCCTTGCAAGCTTTTCTTTGCGTTGCCTGTCTTCGATCTTACGGCAGCAGGCAAAGATAGAGGAGAGCATCTTAAGGATGCCGCTAGATGATTCTTGGGCAGGTGGAGAGCCAGGAGGAGCAGCTGCAGACCTATTGTCATCATGAGCTTGCTTTGATCTCCTCTCCACTGGTGGAGAGGACGGGGCAGCTGGAGCCGGAGGGAGAGTGTACTCGGTGGGTTTTTGCGGCTTCAACCCCGTATGCTTGACATCCTTGACAAACTCGAGTCCTGTCACCTTCTCAATCATGTACATGATATACGGTGCGTATCCACAGGACCTATTGGGGGTAATTGAGATGTTCACAATGTCATTGTAGATATACTCAAAGACATTGAATGGTCTCCTCCCACTAATGACTTTCATGAGAGTTCTCAAGGTTCCTTGTATAGTTCCTGCATCTCCATCCTTCGGAGCTATCGTCTTTCTCAAGACTCTATTTAGAACCACAAAGAAGGGCTTTAGATATTTGATGGTTGGAGGGACATATGGCATCCTTGTGTCATAGAGAAATTCAAGTTCCTCCTTCTCCAGGGGTTCCAGATTATGAATGACCAGTTCATGATCCAAAGTGTTTTGGAGGTGAAGAATCCTAGCAAATTCATCATAAGTGACACTGTACCTTGAACCATGAGTCATCCAAGTAAGACTGTCTCCATCATCCCGAGCAAAGTAGAGAGTGGAGTAAAACTGAGTAATGACTTCATTGTTCCAGTCATACTCAAAGGATAGCAGGTCCGTCAGACCGTGCCTCTCTAAGGCCTCCACCATCTCACGAAATGCGGGATACTTCTTCGACTTCAGGTAGTCAACATTCAGCCATTGACTCTCTACTACGGGATTCTTCATCTTCATGTACACGTGCTCGTAGTAGTCTGCATGGAAGTTGCTCCAGAACCTAGGATCAGAACATTGTTTAGGTCGTCCATACACTTCAATCTTTCTGAAGTTATCAGCTAGCTCATTCCCTTTTCCAGTGAAATCTTCACTTGAAGGCTGCCTGTTGTGATGAACGGGATTTTTCAATTTCAAGGGCCCAATGGGTCCACTAGCAAGTCCCTTCCCTTTATTGAGAACTCTTCTTGGCCCTGATGAGCCCTCAGCAGCATCTTTCCTTTGAGGCCTTTTGATAATGACTTTTCTCTTCTTAGGAAGATTGTCGTCGGAGGGTGGAGAGTGAGCATTGACGTCATGTCTCTTCTTCATCACTCCCTCCTTAGCTCTCCTCACTCTTTCACGTTGAACTTCTTCGTCAATGTGAAAAGAGCTGTCATCTGATCCTGAAGACATGATGCCTGACAAGGAGTTTAAGGGTTAGATGCAAACGGACACCTTATCGACTTCAAATGGGAATGTAGGAGTTCAGCTGTCAGAGACCGGACTTGTCCGGTTTCAGAGTGCGGACTAGTCCGGTGGACCGGACTTGTCCGCATCTGGACGCCGGACTAGTCCGGCCTAGCATAAGAACCCTAACTTGAGTGTTTTATTTGAAGCAAATCTCCTATCTATGGATACAAGGGTAGGAAAGTGGTAGAAATATATCTATTTATGCAATGTACATCCTTTTGAAATCAAAGGAAACTAGCTAGAGCTAGAAAAATTGAGATTTTGGGTTTTGGGGGGATTTACCAAGATTTGAAGATTCGCGTTGAAGGAGTGGAAATCAATCCGGATGTGTCCGGAAAGTAGGATCCCCTCGTCGAGAAGAGGCTTTTTCACGGAGAAAACTCCGAGTTTGAGGGCTCAACTCGAAAATCACTTTGAGAGCTAGGGTTTAGGAGAGAGGGTGTTGCAAAGTGATTATGAGTGGAGAGGGATGCGTTTGGTCCGGCTGACTGCTTCTATATCCGACTGACCGGACTAGTCCGGTCCTGGTAGCGGACTAGTCCGGTACCCCTGAGTTTAACCTAATTGTTGTCTGTCCGGACTAGTCCGGTTGGGAATCAGACTAGTCCGTTTTCAACAGACTTGATATATATATAGATAACTAATAGTGATCCAAGGACAACAATTTTGCAAGTAGTCTTGGTGATTACGACCAGTATACAATCAACAATCAAACAATGGTCATAATCCACAAGATTTATTCATTAAGAATAGTTTTCTGAGTACAAAGGAGAGGAGGAGCATTTTTGACAGTACAGAGGAACAATTTTAGTTGCAACCAGGTATGCAATGTTTCAAGCCACATTTCGAGAGTCAAGAATGTTTAGCTCATTTCTTAGTTCACAGAACCTTTTCTAATCTAATGGTTTGGTAAAAATATCTGCAAGTTGTTTTTCAGTCCTAACATGTGAAATAGCTATGTCACCTTTTAATGAATGATCTCTAAGAAAGTGATGACGGATGTCTATGTGCTTAGTTCTTGAGTGCTCTACCGGGTTGCGTGCAATTTTTATAGCATTTTCATTATCGCATAGAAGCGGGATATGACTTAGATTGTAGCCGTAGTCCCTAAGAGTTTGTTGCATCCAGAGCAGTTGCGCACAGCAACTACCGGCTGCAACATACTCTGCTTCCGCTGTGGAAAGAGCAATGGAGTTTTGCTTTTTAGATGACCAAGAAACTAGGGACCTACCAAGAAATTGACAAGTCCCTGACGTGCTCTTTCTATCGACTTTGCATCCCGCATAGTCAGCGTCGGAGTACCCTATCAAGTTAAACTTGGATCCTTTGGGATACCAAAGGCCCAAGTTTGGTGTGTGCACAAGATACCTTAGGATTCTTTTTAAAGCAATTAAGTGACACTCTTTGGGTGCGGCTTGAAACCTTGCACACATGCAAACACTAAGCATAATATCTGGCCTAGATGCACATAAGTATAGTAAGGAACCAATCATGGAACCTTTTGGTCCATATTTGGACCATCTTCATTGAGGTCGAGATGTCCGTTGATGGCCATGGGTGTCTTGATGGGCTTGGCTTTGTCCATATTGAATTTCTTGAGAATGTCTTGTGTATATTTAGTTTGGCTTATAAATGTACCTTCTCTCAGTTGCTTCACTTGAAATCCCAAGAAGAACTTCAATTCACCCATCATTGACATCTCGAACCTGTCTGTCATTATTTTGCTAAATTCTTCACAGAAGGACTTGTTAGTGGATCCAAAGATAATGTCATCAACATAAATTTGACATACGAATAAATGATCATCAAAATGTTTAGTAAAGAGTGTATAGTCAGCTTTACCAATTTTGAATCCATTTTGAATCAGAAAATCTCTAAGGCACTCATACCAGGCTCGAGGAGCCTGTTTGAGGCCATAGAGAGCCTTACGCAGTTTATAGACATGGTTGGGATACTTCTGATCTTCGAACCCCGGTGGCTGCTCCACATAGACTTCCTCCTTTATCGGACCATTCAGAAAGGCACTCTTGATGTCTATTTGATACAACTTAAAATTATGGTGAGTAGCATATGCCAATAAAATGCGAATGGACTCAAGTCTAGCTACAGGAGCGAAGGTTTCATCGAAATCCAAACCTTCCACTTGAGAATAACCTTTGGCCACCAACCTTGCTTTATTTCTTGTCACTACTCCATGTTCATCTTGTTTGTTCCGAAAGACCCATTTGGTTCCAACGATGTTCGCCCTTAGTCTTTCCACCAGCTCCCACACTTCATTTATTTTGAAGTTGTTCAGCTCCTCTTGCATCGCAATCACCCAGTCTGGATCCCTTAAGGCTTCTTCTACCCTGTATGGCTCCAGAAAAGACACAAAAGAATAATGTTCACAAAAATTTGCAATTTGAGATCTAGTAGTTACTCCCTTAGCAATATCTCCAATGATATTGTTGACAGGATGGTCCCTTTGCACACACCGATGTACTCTTGGGTGTGGATTTTGTATAGTTGTTTGTTCTTCATTGTCTTCATGTGTCATATCTCCCCCTAGATCATTGCTTCCATGATCATCTTGATTTTCTTGATCTTCCTCAACTTGATCTTGTGTAGGAGCTCCCCCTTGATCATTGCTTCCTTGATGAAATTCATCTTGTGTCTCCTCTCGTGGTAGGATATCACCAAGTGTCATTTTCTTCAGGGCTTCACATGGAGCTTCCTCCTTATCTAGCATAGACTTATCGACTTGCTCCACTTGTGAGCCGTTAGTTTCATCGAACACTACGTCACGCGCTACTTCAACAAGGCCGGACACTTTGTTGAAGACACGATAGGCGTAGGCGTTCGATTCATATCCGAGCAAGAATCCTTCATCGGACTTTGAAGCAAACTTTGAGGCCCTTGGTTTCTTGTTCAGAATAAAACATTTGCAACCAAAAACTTTGAAATAAGAAACGTTAGGCTTTTTACCCGTGAGAAGCTCATATGGAGTTTTCTTCAGAAGTCGATGAAGGTACAACCGATTTGTGGCATGACAAGCGGTATTCACCGCTTCTGCCCAAAACCGGTCTGACGTCTTGTATTCATCCAACATTGTTCTCGCCATTTCGATCAATGTTCGGTTTTTCCTTTCGGCCACCCCATTCTGTTGAGGAGAATAGGGTGCCGAGAATTCATGCTTTATACCTTCTTCATTGAGATATTCTTCAACTTGGGTGTTCTTGAATTCTGTCCCATTGTCACTTCTGATATTCTTTACTGTTGATGAGAATTCATTTTGAGCTCTTTTCAAGAACTTCTTGAGGATTCCTTGAGTTTCTGATTTATCATACAAGAAAAATACCCAGGTAAATCTTGAAAAATCATCAACAATTACTAAACCGTATTTGTTACCGCCGATGCTAATGTACGCAATTGGACCAAAGAGATCCATGTGGAGAAGTTCCAGCGGTTTAGCGGTGGTCATCACATTCTTGGCGGGGTGTGGTGCTCCAACCTGTTTTCCTGCTTGACAAGCGCTGCACGGCCTGTCTTTTTCAAAAACCACATCCTTAAGACCACGGATGTGACCACCTTTTAGAAGTTTCTGCAGATTTCTCATTCCAACATGGGCTAGCCGTCTATGCCACAGCCATCCCATGTTGGTCTTAGCAACCAAGCAAGTGTTGAGTTCGGCTTTATCTTTGTTGAAGTCAACAAGATAAAGCTTTCCCTTCAACAATCCCTTGAATGCAATCGAGCCATCGCTTCTTCTAAAGACGGTCACACCCTCATTAGTGAATAAACAGTTGTAACCTTTGTCGCATAGTTGAGATATTGATAAAAGATTATAATCTAGAGAATCTACATGTAAAACATTAGATAAGGTGTGTTGAGAGGATATTTCAATGTTACCACTACCAAGGACCTTTCCTTGGCTGTTATCTCCAAAGTATATTCCTTCACTTGGATCCTTGTTGCACTCGTATTCCACAAACATACTTCTCTCTCCGGTCATATGATTTGTGCATCCGCTGTCTAGCACCCACTTAGATCCACCGGAGGAGTAAGCCTGCAAAACATAATTATTTCTGGGTTTTAGGTACCCAAGCTTGCTTGGGTCCTCTCAGGTTAGTCACAAGAGTCTTGGGCACCCACACACAAGTTTTTAAGTTCTTGTGGCGTGGCCCTGTATATTTAGCAATGACTTTTCCATACTTGTTTTTCATGAGAACATAAGAAGCATCAAATGTATGGAATAATGTTTGTAGCTCAGATTCATGGGATTTTTCTTTAACAAAAATGATTCTATTCTTAGCATGATTAGAGGTAGACATGTGTCTATTCCTGTCGAAGCCAAGTCCATCTTTGACATTGGAAGGTCTAGTGATCATATATGCACTTCTTGCATATTTGATCTTCTCCTTATCAAAGATGCTGTTTTGAGAAGAATGCATGTCATGTGGGGTTAAAGCATTAGAAATTACATTCTTCTTACTAGAGCAAGTGCAGGTTCTTACTGTTGTCGAGCGCATATCTTTGGAGGAAGAGCTCTTGGAGGAAGAGGAGTCACTTTGTTTGAGGGACTAAACTTGCACCTCAAGGATTTTGTTAACTTTTGACAAGTTAGCAAGTTCTTCCTTGATTGCAATGTGCGAGTTCTCTAACTTTGAGTAAGTTTCCTTACTCAAGGTTAGCTCTAACTCAAGTGACTCATTCTTCTCTCTTTCAAGCTCAAGAAGCTTTTCAACTTCTTGATATCTCTTCCTCTCAAGGATGAGCATATCTTCTTGTCGGTTGACAAGTTCCTCCTTTTCAAAGATTTCGTTCGACAACATTTCCATTTTCTTTAAAGCAATTTTACTTAGCCCTCTAAATAATTCTTCATTATCACTAGAGCTATCAAAGTCATCAATGGAGGAATTTAGTATAGGAGGAGTAAGTCTAACCTTTTTCTTGCCTTCCTTAGCCATAAAACAAGTGTGGATGTTCATGTCCCGTCCTCCCATGTTCGGAAAGAGTGTAGCTCTCGTAGTTGGTTTCTTGGCTGCGATTGTGGCCACCTCTTCTTCTTCATCGGAGGAGGACTCGTCGTTTGAGTCCCACTCCTTCCCAATGTGAGCTTGATGGGCTTGTCTTCTTTTTCTGAAATTTTTCTTTTCTTGAGATCTTGTTTCCTTCTTCTTTTTGTTTTCCTCATAAGTACAGTCCACCATGAAGTGACCATACTCTCCGCAGTTGTAGCAAGTGCGTCGAGCCTTGGATTTTCCTTTATCCTTGCTTTTGCCTTCATGTGAATTGTTGCCGTGTCTTCTCTTCATCATGCGTTTGAACTTTTTGATGAAGAGTACCATTTCTTCGTCATCAAGATCGGTGCTTTCATCGCTTGTATCTCCATCGTCTTGGTCTTCACGAGTTTCTTTGAGTTTGGGTCTGCACGTTGCTTTGAGGGCAACTTCTTTCTTTTTAGAAGAGGTGAGCTCGGCTAAGTCTTTGACGTATTGAGCCTCTTTCTCCATCATTTCATGATTTATGATCTTTCCCAATAACTCATCGGGAGTCATTTTGTGAAACCCGGGGCTTTCTCTAATCATTGAGCAAAGTGTGACGTTTCTTGGCATGAAGGCTCTAATCATTCTTTTGACCACTTCGTGATCTGTCCATTTCTTACTTCCATACGCACGAATTCTGTTGATGAGTGCTTTCATCCGGTTGTACATGTCTTGAGGTGATTCGCCTTCTTCAATAGCAAATCTTCCCAACTCTCCTTCAAGCATTTCGATTTTGGCTTCACGAACTGACCTATTTCCTTCGTGAGCTGTCTTGAGGGTATCCCAGATTTCTTTTGCACTTTCTAACCCATCGATCTTGGTGAATTCCTCTCTGCTTAGTGATGATGTGATCACGGCGACGGCTTGTGCGTTTCTGTGAATCTCCTGTTCTTGTTCTGGGGTGAGTTCATCATCCGTGTCCGGAATATCGATGCCTGTGCAAACAATGTGCCACAGACTAGGGTTCAGGGATATCAGATGCATCTTCATGTTGTACTTCCACATGGTGTAGTCACTTCCATCAAACTGTGGAGGCCTTCCCATAGGAATAGAGAGATAATGATTATTTGAATTGAGTCGGTTGTAGTTGTAAGGATACCGGGAGTAGTCGTGATGACCACTCCCCATCGTCTTTTCTTCCTCTTTTCCTTTTTGTGCCAGCAGTTTCTTTCTCAGGAGTGCTTTTAGCTGCCTCACTTCTTCATCGTCATGTGGGTTTTCTTTCAGCACATCGAAGGTTTTGGCTTCTTGCTCCTCATCGTTGTTGCTCGTCTTCGGGATATCGTTGTTCTTCTCAGAGGCCATTGATCTCTCCGAGATGTGAGTCTCGTTGATGGAGAACTTGGCTCTGATACCAATTGAATGTGGCCTAGAGGGGGGGTGAATAGGCCTTTAAAGAATTCCTGCACACTTAATAAAGTTGTTAGAAATTTGACTGACCGGACTAGTCCAGTTGTGTGGGCGGACTAGTCCGGTGTGCTGAATTGTTTGAGTTGATTAAGTGTGTCTCACAAGTTTTATCTTATAGCAGCGGAATAAGAACAACAGTTTTTATAACTTAAATTTATAGTATGGATGCACGTGCAAACTTGTAAAGAGCTCAAACGATGACTAGCAAACTAGTAATCTAATGTGTCAAGATGTAAACCAAATGAGACAAAAGACACGAATTTTTACCGAGGTTCGATCTCACCAAGAGATCTACGTCCTCGTTGAGGAAGCTCACACAGAGCCGGGTTCTCAACCCTTTTCCTCTTCAAGTCACCACACAGGCCGACTTGACTTCACTATCAAGTGTAATCACCATTTTTATGGGGCTACCTCACACGTTGAGGGCTCCCACAAGAATTACAATGAGAAGTTGATCAAATACACTCAAAAAGATTACAATTCAGAATATGAGTGTAGAGAGATCAAACCCCAAGAGCTCACAACGAAGGAACGACGATCTCCCAATCCCAAATCCAAGTATTTTATTGATCTTCACCTTTTTGCACCTTAGATGTGTGGGGAGATGTGTTTTTGGGCTCTTGGGACAGGTGGCGGCGCTAGGGTTTCAAGTTTTGACAGTATGAGTCGTGTCTTATTGGGGAAAAGCCGAAGGACCTCTTTTTATAGGCTTTTCCAAAAAGTTTCCGTTGTTAAACCTACTACCGGACTAGTCCGGTATATGATCGGACTTGTCCGGCCTACTTCCAGTGGGTTAACCGGACTAGTCCGGTCCACAAACCGGACTTGTCCGGTACTATGTGAGATGGGTTTTCAGAAACTTTAGCGGACTAGTCCTGTTGCTGGATGGACTAGTCCGTAGTCCTCTAAGGAGGACAACAGAGACATGACCGGACTAGTCCGGTCTAAAACCGGACTTGTCCGGTTGCGTTCCAGTGAGCTGACCGGACTAGTCCGGTTCACAAGGCGGACTAGTCCGGTGCACTATGTTTGCGTCTTTCAGAAAGTTAAACGGACTAGTCCGGTCCATGAACGGACTAGTCCGGTTTTCAGTGGATTTTAGTTGATTTTTAAACCCCTTACCCCTACGCAAAGTCATGAGCTCTTGGGATGTGTCTCTCTCACACACCACCTATACATTTATATCTACTTTGCTTCTCTAAATTTCACTAACTTCTTCCTTTTCGGGCACCACTCTATTTTTCACCTTTTTTGTGTGTGTGCCGAGCCAGTTCACTTTGTTTATCCTGCAATCATCTTAATAGTTTCATTAGGATCTCATATGTTCGTCATCAATTAGACAAAACCCACAAGGGATATCCTAGATGCACTTACTTGGCGGGGCTGGGCTGAACCTCATCAGCCGTGCAGCTTTCCAGAAGCTACAAATCCCGATGGCCAAGCTCACCCCATCGAGCCCGTTCTCAGGGGTAGGGCCGGGACAAGTCGTTCCCTACGGCAACATCAGCCTTCCGGTGACCTTTGGGGCACCGGACAGGTATCGGACAGAGTACATTCTGTTCGACGTGGCAGAGATCGACCTCCCCTTCAACGCCATAATTGGTAGGCCAACCCTGTACCGATTCATGGCAGTAGCCCACTACGGCTATCTTGTCCTGAAGATGCCTACACCAACAGGCGTCCTCAAGATTCATGGAGACCACGCTGTTGCAGTGTCAGCCTTGGAGAAGCTCCAAGCACTTGTAACAGCTCGAGCACCAGCCCCTGGTGGTCCAGAACCGGGCCGGCTCCACCCGAGTGCACGCCACCGTGCCTCTACCTCAGCACCCCACGTGCAACCCCTCGACGAGGGCGACGTCCCCCTGAAGGTCGTCCAAGTCGTCGTCGATGCTGCCCAGATCACCCGGGTAGCCGGGGGCCTGGACAGCAAATAGGAAGGCGCACTCATCACCTTCCTCCGGCACAACGTTGACGTATTTGCATGGCAGCCATCGCAGATGCCGGGGATCCCTAGGGAGGTGATCGAGCACCATCTGAAGATCTTCCCCGATGCCCGACCAGTCCAACAGAAGCCTCGCAAGAAGTCCATCGAGCGACAGAACTTCATCCGAGAAGAAATCAAGAAGCTGCTGGACGCTGGCTTCATACGGGAAGTCCACCAGCCCCGGTGGTTGGTGAACCCCGTCGTCGTCCCGAAGGCCGGCGGGAAGCTCCGGATGTGCATCGACTACACCAGTCTCAATAAGGCATGTCCCAAAGATCCATCCCCCTCCCTAGAATAGATCAAATAGTAGACTCGACATCAGGCTGTGATATGCTATGCTTCCTAGACGCCCACTCAGGCTTTCATCAGATCCCTATGTCTAGAGAAGATGAGGAACACACTTCCTTCATCACAGTAGACGGCCTGTATTGTTATGTCTCTATGCTTTATGGCTTAAATAATGCTCTTCCCACCTTTGTACGTGCAATGCACAAAACCTTTGGAGAGCTAATAAGAGACTTAGTCGAGGTGTATGTCGATGACATCGTTGTCAAGGTCAGGCAGAGTTCATCCTTGTTAGATAACCTAGCCCTAGTCTTTGACAAACTGCGCTCCACGCGCACTAATCTGAACCCCGACAAGTGTGTGTTCGGCGTATCCTCTGGGAAGCTCCTAGGATTCCTGGTCTCACACCGAGGAATTGAGGCCAACCCAGAGAAGATCAAGGCCATTGACCTGATGCGGCCCCCCGCCCGCATCAAAGATATCCAGAAACTCACGGGATGCCTAGCTGCGCTGAGTCGGTTCATACCGAGGCTAGCAAAGCGGGCGCTCCCCTTCTTTAAGCTCCTGCACAAATCCGGTCCATTTGCTTGGACCGACAAAGCAGAAGAAGCTTTCTAGGAGTTGAAGCAGCTCCTGACGACCCTACCCATCATGGTAGCCCCCGAGCCCGAAGAGCACTTGCTGCTCTACATCGCGACAACAATTGAGGTGGTGAGCATGGTCCTCGTCGCAGAGCGGCCGGACCCCTTGTCACCGTAGCCTACTCCGGTAGCAGGAGACAAGCACCAGGAGACCCCAGAGGTCCAAGACGACTTCTCGGACCTCCAAGACAACCTCCCGGAGGTCCAACGGGACCTCTCGGTGCTCTAGGATAACCCCCCAGAGAACCAAAGGAATCTCCCAGGAGGACAAGACGTCCTCCCGAGGGTCCAGGATGACCACCTGGAAAACCAACGGGATCTCCCAAAGGTTCAAGACGGCCTAGGAGCCTTCGAGTCCCAGCTCCCGGAGGCTCCCCCGGACCCGTATACCTCCTGTCGGCCTGAGCCAATGGATGAGGACATCTCAGGCCCAGGGGGGAGGGTCCGGACCATCCAGAGGCCTGTCTACTACATCAGCGAAGTCCTCCAAGACGCCAAGACAAGGTACCTGGAGGTCCACAAGCTGCTGTATGCAGTACTCGTGGCATCCAGGAAGCTCCGCCACTACTTTCAAGCCCACCGGATCTCGGTGGTCACCTCCTACCCGCTGAAGGCAATCCTTCACAGCCCCAACACGACTGGCAATGTCGCCAAATGGGCAGCGGAATTGGCGGAGTTTGAGCTGGACTTCCTTCCTCGCCATGCAGTCAAGAGCCAAGTATTGGCTGACTTCGTGGCCGAGTGGACGCCAACGAAGACTAACCCAGGGGGTCACGAAGATGGTGAACCAAAGCCCTGAGCTCCGATCTTCACCGGGCCTCACTGGACGCTCTTCTTCGACGGCTCCTCGGGAAAGCAGGGGGCCAGTGCTGGCGTACTGCTTCTCATGCCATCGGGGGAGCAGTTTGGGTACATGGTGCGTCTCAATTTCAAGGAAACCAACAACATGGCAGAGTATGAAGTGCTCATCTTTGGCCTAAAGACAACCCTGTCTCTAGGCGCTCGCCAGTTGTTGGCACAGGGCGACTCCCAGCTAGTCATCAAGCAAGTTAAGGGTGAATGCTCCTGCAATGACCCACAACTAGCTGCTTATCTGCTCCACGTGCAGATGATGGAGAAAGACTTCCTCGCCTTGGACCTGCGCCATGTATCGCGCGCTGGCAATGCCACGGCCGACGACCTCTCAACGAAGGCCTCCACCGGAGCCCCTGTGCCCGAAGGAGTCTTCGAGCGGACGTTGTTGCGGCCCATAGCCCGGCCTGCCGAGCTGGGCGAAGGGGGCTGGACCAGCACCTCGAAGCTGGCGGTCCCGGCGGCCCTGCAGCCATGGACGCCGCCAAGGATCGTAAGCGTCACTGGGGACTCCGTGCAACCCAGCTCTCAAGATCTAGAAGCCCAAGTCAGACCCGATGCATGGATCACGGAGATCCGGGACTACTTGAAAGACAACACCCTCCTTGATGAACGTGTGTCCGCTGAACGAATCATGCGCGTGGCTAAAAGATACGTGTTGGTAGAAGGGGATCTCTACCGGTGTGGCGCCAACCACGTCCTATTGCGGTGCATAACCCAGGGGGAAGGCTGCGACTTGCTTGCTGAGATCCATGGAGGCGAATGTGGGAGTCAATCTTCTTCACGCACGCTCGTCGGTAAAGCCTTCCGGCATGTCTTCTACTGGCCGACAGCACTCCGGGATGCCTTCAAGCTGGTCGAGAGCTGCAAGGCGTGCCAGTTCCACGCCAAGCAGATCCACACACCGGCTCAGGCGGTTCAGATGATCCCACCCTCATGGCCGTTCGCCGTATGGGGGTTGGACATCCTGGGACCATTCCCCAAAGCCGTCGGGGGATTCCGGTACCTCTACGTCGCCGTCGACAAGTTCACCAAGTGGCCGGAAGCTACACCCGTCGTCACCATCAACAAGCAATCCGCAGTCAAGTTCATCAAGTTGATTGTCTGCAGGTTCGGGGTCCCGAACAGAATCATCACCGACAACGGGACCCAGTTCACCAGCGCAGCATTCCAAGACTACTGCGAAGACCTCGGCATCCAGGTGTGCTATGCCTCCGTTGCTCACCCAAAGAGCAATGGGCAAGTCGAGAGGGCCAACGCCGAGATTCTTCAGGGCCTCAAGACTCGCACCTATGCCGACTTGAAGAAACATGGCGCCAAGTGGGTGGACGAGCTTCCGAGCACACTGTGGGCTAACCAGACATCCCAGAGCCGGGCCACCGGAGAGAAACCCTTCTTCATGGTGTACGGGGCCGAAGCTGTGCTTCCCCCAGAGATCACCATGGGGTCTCTCTGTGTCCGAGCTTACGACGAGGTCGCGCAGGACAACCTCCGGCGTGAAGACATCGACCTCGTCGACGAGGCTCGATTACATGCAGCACTCCGCAACGCACGGTACCGGCAAACGCTCTGGCGCTACCACCAAAGGTCCGTGCGTGTTCGGGAGCTGCAAGAAGGCGACCTGGTGTTGCGGCACATACTTTCTCGCGAAGGGACCGACAAACTCTCCCCCAACTCGGAAGGCCCCTTCCGAGTCACGAGAGTTTGCCGCCCCGGGTGCGTACGCCTTTCCACCGAGGATGAGGATCCGCTCCCGAACCCTTGGAACATAGAACACCTCCGTAAGGTCTATCCCTAGAGCAATAGTAGGACAATTTTTTCTTTCTGTAATAGATTCCATAGAGTCCAGGAACAGCACTCGGAGCAGATAAGTCTCAGGGGACGGTCCAGGACTACGTTCAGCTTGGCCTGGTTCCGACCCTAAGCACGTAGAGTCTTGCTTCCCTTCTTAATGGGGTGGGTCGTTGCCTCCATGTTTAGCCCGCCTTCCTCCTATGGATATTTATATAGAAAGAAACATGTTCTGCTTTGCTCTTCCCTCGTGCTCATTTAAATTACGTATTAATTTCTATGACCGCACTTTCTGTGTATGCTCACCATGCACTCAGCTCCCTTTTCCCATTCTCACCCCTAGTCGGCATTTGCTATCCTGCCGAAGACGGTCGCGCTTGAGGTACCTGCCGATGGCCAGGGGGCTTGTCGGGCCTCCCCCAGCTAGGTGTTGCGGTGCCAGTTGGTCTCCTCCAGGGAAAGCCTGCGCTGTGCATGAGGGGTCCAGGGTGCGTAGCCTGCTTTGCCTGGTTCCAACCCAAAGTGTGCGCACCCTGTCCTTCGGAGGTCCAGTGGAGTACAGCCGCTTTGTCCGGTTCTGTACCGAAAGCCTGTACACTGTGCCTCCCTGGCGTCTTGGTCCGGTACTGGGGGTTGTACGGTCGTACCCTGCCTCGTAGGGAGCCGAACCCCCGACACTTCGTGCGCCGAATTACCCAAGCCCCGTATACCGGATCAGGATCGTAAGCCGAATAAGACTATGAGATAGGGAAGGGAGAGCCCCAAGGAGAATTACGTTTCCCTTACTTATGTGCAGGACCTCCCGACCTTAGCTCCCCCGCAGAAGTATGGTAGGTGCGCCCAAACAATTGGCCACATCTACCAGGGGGCCACTACGTGGACCGCGCAAGGAGAGACCGGAGCTCCTGAATGTGGCCTAGAGGGGGGGGGTGAATAGGCCTTACAGAGTTTCCTGCACACTTAATGTAGTTGTCAAAAACTTGCTTGACCGGACTAGTCCGGTTGTGTGAGCGGACTAGTCTGGTGTGCCTGAAGTGTGTAGATTGTATTAAGTGTTGTTCAGGAAAATTAACTTGTTTAGCAGCGGAAATAAGAACAACCATTATTTTATTTTGAGTTTACAATGTGAGGTGTGATTATGCCCGTGAATGAAACTTAGCAATTCAAATTATGAAGTTTAGCAACTAGATGTTCTAATCAACAAAAATAAAGAGGCACGCGAGACACAAATTTTACCGAGGTTCGATCTCACCAAGAGATCTACGTCCTCGTTGAGGAAGCTCACACAGAGCCGGGTCTCTAACCCTTTCCCTCTTCAAGTTACCACACAAGGCCGACTTGACTCCACTAGCACGGGTAATCACCGAGTTTGTGGGGCAACCTCACACGTTGAGGGCTCCCACGAGAATTACAATGAAAAGGCGATCAAATACACTAAGAAAGATTACAATGCAGAATATGAGTGTAGAGAGATCAAACCCCAAGAGCTCACAACAAAGGAACGACGATGTCCCTATCCCAAATCCAAGTGTTTAATTGATTTTCACCTTTTTCGCACCTTAGATGTGTGGGGGGATGTGTTTTTGGGCTCTTGGGACAGGTGGCGGCGCTAGGGTTTTAGTTTCTAGCAGTGTGAGTCGTGTTTCTTTGTTGGAAGGCCGTGGATCACCAATTTATATGGTTTCCAAAAAAGTTACCGTTGTAAAACCTAATACCGGACTAGTCCGGTGTATGTTTGGACTTGTCCGGTCTACTTCCAGTGGGCTAAGCGGACAAGTGAAAGCATCTAGGCCCCCGTGAGATATGGTTTCGGTGATTAATGACAACCGTTCGTTATTACTAATGAGTTTGTGGATGCGAGGTTTCACATATATCATATCAACCGTTAATGAACTATCTATTCACACCATCTACTGCTCATTGGATACAAATGGAGACCCCTCAACGATCTATTCTAAGGGGTCATTCGATATGAAGAACTCATACAAACAAATCTATTCTATCAAAATTGGCAACACAAGAAGCTTACACTTTACCGTAATATCATTTCAAACAAGTGTCAAAGAGGTCACTCAAGAAGATTCCAAAAGATCAACTCAAAACAACTCGAAGCAAACAAGTTGCAAGCACCGGATCATCCGATGTCTTGCAAAATGACTACATTGGTCGAGTTTGAGTTGGCAGAAGAAGAAGACCTCAGAGCCCAGTACACACCGGATCATCCGATGTGAAGGAAGTGGCACATCGGTTGATTTCAACAGAAGGATAATTTCTGAGTAATTCTGAAGATCAACTCACCGGATCATCCGATGATAAAGTAAGTGAACATCAGTCAATTTCAACCGAAACACTATTTCTGAACCAATTCTGAAGATCAACTCACCGGATCATCCGATGATGAGTTAAAGTAACATCGGTCGATTAAAAGATCCAACGGTTATATCCAACGGTCACATCTGACACATGACATCAGCTAATTTGGAATTCGACCGATGATCATATAAAGGGGTGCATCGGAGGATCCGATGTTAACTGACAAAAGTCTGCCCACTTTTCTAACGGCTATCTCGTGTGGGCTGGCTATAAATACCCCTCCAACCGGCCATTTCGACATGTCTTGATCTCCAGAGCCTCACTACACATTCTCAAGCATTCAAGACCAAGAGCTACCACTTCCACACTTCAAAACCTCTTGTACTCCAACTATAGGTTATATCTAGCTAGAGAGAAGCTTGTGTGCGTCCATTCTTGGTGATTGGAATCTCTAGGCTAGTGAGAGAGAGTGTCTTGGTGACTTCTCTCACCTTGTAAACGTTGGAGGAAGAAGAGATCACTCCGGAGCTTACCAAGGTGTTTGTGGAAGCCCGGAGGATCACCGTTGTACAAGGCTTGAGCTCCACCTTGCCGGAGAAGGCGAACGGAGAAAGATAGTGGATTCCCTCGTCTTGGTGACTTGGGAGTGGCTATACCCTTTGGTGGGTGCCACAACGTGGACGTAGGAAGATTTTTGTGATCTTACCGAACCACGGGAAAAATCGCCGTGTCTCCGAGTCTCCGCGGGAGTTTGCATTTCTCTCCTCACCCCTTACTATTACGCTTTTACTATTCCGCACTTAACTCTCTTGCTTGCGTAGTTAGTTTGCATAGGGAATTGGGCTTCAACCATTAAAGTTTTAAATTGCTCTAAAATTTTAAAAAGCCCAATTCACCCCCCCTCTTGGGCGTTTCGATCCTTACAATTGGTATCAGAGCGTGGTTGCTCATTGGATCATTCTATCTTCACCGCTAGAGAGCGAAAATGGCCAAGAATGGGGGTTCGGTTCCTACCTTCGAGGGCAAGAACTTTGCTTATTGGAAAGCACGCATGCGCGCTTACCTTGAGGTAATTGCTCCCGAAGTGTGGGAAGCGACCCATGCGGGGTTTGGAAATCTTGACTATGTTGGTGACCAACTAAAATGGGATGCTAAGGCTAGAAATGCCATATACGAATGCATTAGTCAAGATGTCTTTGCTAGGATTGCTAGTAAAGAAAAAGCGTGTGAAATTTGGGCATGTCTAATTGAAATACATGAGGGCTCATCTCGTGTTAAAGAACTCAAATATCACATGCTTAAATCAAAATATGATGAATTTAAGATGTTTCCTCATGAGAACGTTAACCAAATGTTTTCTCGTTTAAATGTGCTCATTGAGGAAATTAACGCACTTGACATTGCTTCTCTTGGCAAGGGACTTATCAATCGCAAGATCCTCATGCTTCTACCCAAGCCCAAGTACAACATTATCAATTCAATGCTCCAAAAAGAGTCACTAGACAACATGGAAGTTTCGGAGCTCATTGGAGAAATCCATGCTCATGAGATGAGCGTACTTGGAATGATGGAGGAGTCATCATCAAAAACCATTGCTCTCAAGGCTTCAACCAAGAAGACAACTTCCAAGAAGAAGAAAGTGGTTGAGCCTAGCTCAAGTGAAGAAGAGCAAGAAACAAGCGAAGATGATGATGATGATGAACTTGCTTTGATGATGAGGAAATTCTCACGCCTCAACTCCAAGATTGCAAAGAAGGGATACTCTTTTGATCCTAAAAAGAAAGCCTTCTTGCCAAGAAAAGATGAAAACAAGACGTGCTACAATTGTGGTGATCTAGGCCACATATCATATGATTGTCCAAGACCAGACAAAAGGAAGGAAAATGGGAAGCATCACAAGCTAGAAGAAAGTGATGATGAAGAGGAGGTTAAGCCCAAGCGCTCTTTTGGAAAGAAGAAATTTGACAAAGGCAAGAAAACCAAGCTCTTTCCAAAGAAAAGAAGAGGGCCTCAAAAGGTCTTCATGTGTGAAGCAAATGAGTGGATCACGGATGAAGAGTCAAGCGACGAAGATAGTGAAGATGAAGAAAACTTGGCGGGCCTCGCCATCTTCAACAAGGATGACTCACCTCTTCGTCCACCTCCTATGTGCCTAATGGCGAAAGGTAACTCAAAGGTATGTGAAGACTCTAGCGATGATGATGAGGAGCTTTCACCCGATGAATTAGCATCTATGATTAATGAATATCATGCCATGATAAAAAGGGAAAAGGCTAAGGTTAAGGCTCTTGAGCTAGCTCGTGCTAAGCTTGAAAGTGCTAACCTCGATTTGCATGACAAATATGTAACCATACTTAAAGAGCATGACACGCTCAAATCAAATGTCAAACAAATCGTGGATGAAAATGCTACAATCAAGCTTAAGTATCATGAGCTTGACTTAACTAACTTAGCACTCTTGGCAAAGCACAATGAGTTGGTTCAAGAACATGAAGTGCTTAACCGTGCTTATGAAGCTATTGAACTTAAATTGAAAAACACAAAGAAAGAAACCCTTGATGGCAAAATATCATCTAATTCACATGCCACTAATGTTTTGGATAAGTCTTTGCCTTTGAAAGCAAGCCCTAGGGAGAAGGAGCTAATGGACGAAATTGAAAGTCTTCGCACTAGTGTGGCAAGACTCTCTAAGGGGGAGGACAAGCACAAGAAAATCCTCTACCAACAAGCGAAAAGCTTCAACAAGAGAGGACTTGGATCCTTCCCGGTACCCAACAAAGGAAAGGTGCCCTCACCGGAGCTTAGGACAAGCTTCATCAAGGAAGTTGGGTCATATTGCCAACATTGTGAGGTCACCGGACATCACACGAGGGAGTGTCCTCTTCCCAACCGTCCTTCTCCCAAATTGCCTCCTAACTACAAATCTACGTTCAATGATTATCACTATCTATTGAGCAAAGTAGGTGGAAAAGTGAAGGCAAGGTTCATCGGCAAAGACATCAAGGGCATGAAGGGGAAGCTCCCCAAGCAACTTTAGGTTCCAAAAACACTTGTATCACACATACAAGGACCTAAGTTGGCTTGGGTTCCTAAACTCAAAAACTAACTTCATGTGTGTAGGTGAACTACAAAGCCGGAGGAAAGCATTGGGTACTCGATAGTGGGTGCACTCAACATATGACCGGCAATGATGGTATGTTCACCTCCATAGAAAACCCCGGCAATCATGAACAAGTCACCTTTGGTGATAACTCAAAGGGGAAGGTAATTGGTTTGGGTAAAATTGCTATTTCTCATGGTTTGTCTATCTCTAATGTGCTTTACGTTAAGTCTCTTAGTTTTAATTTACTTTCTATTGCACAATTATGTGATCTTGGACTAACATGCACATTTGACAAGAATGGTGTTGTGGTGACTAGTGATTCAAGCAAAGAACTAATATTCAAAGGTTTTCGGCATGGACACCTTTACTTGGTGGACTTCTCCAACAAGGATGCTAGCTTGACCACTTGTCTTTTCACCAAGACAAGTTTGGGATGGCTATGGCAACGGCGCATTGCTCACATTGGGATGAGCAAGCTCAAGAAGTCATTCAAGCTTGGGATGGTGACCGGCGTGAAGGATGTCACATTCGAAAAGAACAAGCTTTGTAGCGCATGTCAAGCCGGGAAGCAAGTTGCCTCACACCATCCGATGAAGACAATGGTGTCAACCTCCAAGCCACTTGAACTACTTCACATGGACCTCTTCGGACCGTCCACATACCAAAGCCTTGGCGGTAACCCCTATTGTCTTGTCATTGTTGATGACTACTCTCGCTATGCTTGGACATTGTTTCTAGGTGACAAGGGTGAAACTCCGGAAATCTTCAAGACCTTCGTTAAACGAGCGCAAAGGGAATTTCAACTTCCTATCATCAAGGTCCGGAGTGACAACGACACCGAGTTCAAGAACTACAACATTGGGGAGTGGTGTGATCGTGAAGGCGTGAAGCACGAGTTTTCGGCCACATACACCCCTCAACAAAATGGTGTCGTTGAAAGGAAGAACAAGACTCTCATCACCCTTGCAAGAGCAATGCTTGATGTTTATGGCACGTCGGAGAAGTTTTGGGCCGAAGCAATCAACACGGCGTGCCATGCCGCAAATAGGGTCTATCTTCATCGACTACTTCAAAAGACCCCATATGAGCTCCTCATTGGGAGAAAGCCCAACATCTCCTACTTCCGAGTCTTCGGGTGCAAGTGCTACATCTACCGCAAGAGAAGGCTCGGTAAGTTTGAAAGAAGGTGTGATGTTGGTATCTTTCTTGGTTATGCGTCAAACTCAAAAGCATATCGAGTATTCAACCAAACCTCCGGGTTAGTTAAAGAAAGTTGTGATGTTGAGTTTGATGAGACTAATGGCTCCCAAGAGGAGAGTTTTGGTCATGATGATATAGATGATGAGCCTCTACGAGAAGCTATGAAGAACATGACCATAGGAGACATCAAGCCCGAAGTTGAGGAGAGCCATGATCAAGGGGGAGCCTCAAGTTCCAACATCAACACCTCCATGGCGCCTCAAATTGATGAAGAAGAAGAGAAAGATGATCCATTGCCAATGCAAGATTCACATGCCACACAACACCAAGAAGAAGAAGAAGTCCAAGGTCAAGTCCAACCACAAGACGAGCAAGATGCCTCACCACCACCAAGTGCCTCACAACCTCTTATGAGGCATGGGCGCATCTCCAAGGCACATCCGATGGATCAAATCATCGGAAGTCCGTCACGGGGAGTAAGTACTCGTTCTCGCCATGTTGCTTCATTTTGTGAGCACTACTCCTTTGTTTCGTGTGTAGAACCCACAAATATTGAGGAAGCACTCCAAGATCCCAATTGGGTGATGGCTATGCAAGAAGAACTCAACAACTTCACCCGCAATAAAGTTTGGGTATTGGAGGAGCGACCTAAGGACAAGAACGTCATCGGAACGAAGTGGGTGTACCGCAACAAACAAGACGAGAATGGCGTGGTGGTCCGCAACAAGGCAAGGCTTGTGGCCAAGGGTTTTTCACAAGTTGAAGGACTAGATTTTGGAGAGACATTTGCCCCGGTCGCACGGTTAGAAGCTATTCGCATACTCCTTGCTTTTGCTTAACATCACAATATTATGCTTTACCAAATGGATGTGAAAAGTGCCTTCCTCAATGGTTATATTAACGAGCTTGTTTTCGTTGAGCAACCTCTCGGGTTTGAAGATCCGAGGAATCCTAACCATGTGTATAGGTTACACAAGGCGCTCTACGGGTTCAAGCAAGCACCTAGGGCATGGTATGAACGTCTAAGGGATTTCCTAGTCATGCAAGGATTCAAGATCGGGAGGGTTGATACCACACTCTTCACCAAAGACATCAACGGGGATTTATTTCTTTGTCAAATTTACGTTGATGACATTATTTTTGGCTCAACTAACAAATCTCTTAGCCTTGAGTTTGGCACCATGATGTCTAGGGAGTTCGAGATGTCAATGATTGGAGAGCTCAATTTCTTCCTAGGATTTCAAATCAAGCAACTTCAAGAGGGGACTTTCATCTACCAAGAGAAGTATACCAAAGACCTCTTGAAGAAGTTTGAAATGAAAAATTGTAGCTCAAGAAGTACTCCAATGGCGACAAATTGTCATCTCGACGCGGACATGGACGGTAAACCTATTGATCAATCTCATTACTGTTCCATGATTGGTTCATTGTTATATCTTACCGCATCTAGGCCCGATGTCATGTTTAGTGTGTGCTTGTGCGCTCGCTTTCAAGCGGCACCTAAAGAATCGCATCGTAAGGCGATCTTTAGGTTACTTAGGTATCTCAAGCATACAAGTGTAGGTTTGTGGTACCCCAAGAACGCTAGTTTCCATCTCTTGGGTTACTCGGATTCGGACTTTGCCGGATGCCGTGTGGATCGCAAGAGTACCTCCGGTGGGTGCCACTTACTTGGGCGTTCCCTAGTATCTTGGTCGAGCAAAAAGCAAAACTCCGTGGCTTTGTCCACCGCGGAGGCAGAATATATAGCGGCCGGTGCATGTTGTGCCCAAATTCTATATATGAAGCAAACCCTTTTGGACTTTGGAATTAAATTTGATTGTGTGCCTCTCCTTTGTGACAATGAAAGTGCGGTTAAGATAGCTAGAAACCCCGTTCAACACTCCCGCACTAAGCACATAGATATTCGCCATCACTTCTTACGGGACCATGAGGCTAAAGGAGACATCTCTTTGCAAGGTGTTAGGTCTGAAGAACAATTGGCGGATATCTTCACTAAACCACTTGATGAGAAAACTTTTTCTAGACTTAGAAGTGAATTAAATGTGCTAGATGCATCTAACGTCATGTAAGTTGCCATGTTCATGTAAGGTTGCATATCAAATAGGTCTTGTCTAACTCCCAAAGGATAGGGGCAAGCTAGAAATAGTTTTCCCTGAGGAAGCCTTTGGCAGGTTTAAACTTGGCAAGATAGATTTACATTACGCCTTGCATGATTCCTGCCATATAGACTTGCACTCATTCAATATCTTGCATCATTTTGGTTGGCATTGCATACGGTAGATTGTCACAAAGGGGAACCCACATCATGAGAAGGAGACTTGTTCAAAATGCAATATCTCAACTCATATGATGTGGATAGAGCAAAATTATAAAGGTACATGCTTTAAAGAGATAGAAGTTTTCCACACTCTAGCTCACAAAGCATGGGCCTTACATTTTCATGGTTTCCCTCCTAACCTTGTGTGTTCTCTTTGCTTAAGGGCTTAGCCAATATGTGGCACTATATTTGAAGCCTTCTATTAGAGGTTAGGAGTTGCCCAAAAAGTCCTAGGACCCATCCTTATCTTTGTGTGTTTAAGTCCAAGGACACATATGGGCAGTCTTAGGTTTTCTGTAGTCATCGGATTATCCGATGCCAGGGCCAGCAGATCATCGGATCAATTGGTGCTTCAGTTCAAGTTAGATGTCACAAATCAACCGATGAGTTCATTTCAGAAGACATCGGAGCATCCGGTGTTCAGTTTTCCTGGTGCCCTGCAGAAATCGACCGATGATCGCCACCTCAACGTCGGTCCATCCGGTGTTCAAAGAGAGTTTTTGGAACAACTCTCTGTTGAACTCGACCGATGCATCCTCCGATGATCATCGGTCCATCCGGTGTTAGGGTATGCCCGTACAGTTTAAAAAGCGGTTCGGCCGCCCTTCGGTTTTTTTCTTTTTCTTTCCCCGAGCTCCACCGCCGCCCGACGCCCTCGCCGCCGTCCTCACGCCCCCCAAGCGCCGCCGCCGCCGCCCTCCCCCCAGGCGCCGCCACCGCCGCCTCTCCTACGCCGCCGCCTTCCAGCAGCCGCCGCCACCACCTCTCCCGCGCCGTGCCGCCTCCCAGCCGCCGCCACCGCCTTCCAGCAGCCGCCACCGCCGCCTCTTCCGCGCACGCCGGCTCCAGGCGCCACCGTCAGCCCGTGCCAGCGCAGCCGCCGTTCCACCGCGCCGCCGCAGATCGCCTCCCTCGCCGTCTCCCCTCCACCACTCGCCGCCGGCCCGCATCACCCTCGCCGCTAGGGTTTCGCCGTACTTCGCGCGTTCGTCGCTAAGATGGGTCGCGATCGCAAAGGAAAGGGGAAGGCTATTGAGGAGCCCGCCGCGAAGAAGCGCAAGATGTCCAAGGACGCGCATCGTGCGGAGTTGGCCGCTCGCGCCGCGGAGGAGCGTGAGCGCGGCCATCGCGGTTCCTTACGGATCCACGAGTCCCGGCAGAGGCAGGAGCAGCCTCCGATCCAGCCGGTGCCTCCCGAGGGCTCCGACGAGGAAGAGACCGAGGTGCCGCCCCTGATTTGCCGGCGCACCCCGAGGACTCGTGGGGGTGGACAGACTCCTACGGCGAGTCGGCGCCCCTCTGCGGCTGACCGCGCCGAGGACAGAGAGGACGAAAGGGCCATCCACCTGATGGACACAGCGGTCCGAGTTGCCGAAGAGGTCAGACTCACTGACTACAGGAAGATGAAGGCAAGGCAACTAAAGAAGCTCAGATGGTCAGCGTTGATCGAGGAGTGGTTCCCACGGCCTAGGGACGCTCGAGTGGACTCCCGCTTCTGGACCCTGACACAGGCGTCCCTGTACGAGACTTACAGGCGTCGGGGTCACAAGCTATTCCAGCATAACAGCATTGACTGGGATCAGCTTGCAGTGGCAGCAGGACACGGGATCAGGCCACTTTTTGAGAGATACAGAGGCCTTGTGGACCTACTCTCGCACCAGAGGAGTGCCTACGTCGAGCAGTGGGTCAGAGTGTTCTACACGACACTCTACGTCTGTGAGGGCCGTCGCTCGATTCACTTCATGTTCATGGGGCGGATCCACGACGTATCTCGAGACCTGTTGGGCAGACTGCTTGGTGTGGAGCTCTCTACTACGTGCCTGCACTAGATAGTCTACGGAGACGCAGACCCGCCGAGGAGACCACTGACTGGAGGAGTGGCACCGCCTTTTGAGGAGATCAGAGGTCTGTTCACTCAGCCGTTCACTCCAGACCAGCGGAGGGTGCCAGCGCTTCTCACCCCAGCAGCTCGGACAGTTCACCACATCCTCAGGCGTACCCTGCTACCGAGGTCCGACTACTTGGAGGGTTTCACGAGCCTTCAGCAGACCATCCTGTTCTATGTGATGAACGGGATGGAGTTCGACATAGTAGACATTCTGATCTGCGAGATGGAGGACGTGATCACCGACGGAGTTGGGATGCTATGACAGCTGGTCTTTGGTCACTGGATCTGTTACCTTCTTCACCAGCTGGTTCCAGAGGACACTCCAGGAGTCTCTCAGCTGACGGAGATGCACGTGACCCGGTTCAGCCACTACCGAGTCCCCACTCCGGGAGACCGCCGCCTTGGCCGTCCCGTCGAGTGTGAGGTTCGAGCCAGACTGTCAGAGGAGGACTGGGCAGAGCTGACTCAGGAGGACGCAGAGCTGGCACAGGCAGAGGCTCAGGGAGGAGACCTACAGCACGTATGGTCGGACAGCGACACCAGCGACAGTGTCGAGGAGTACTTCCCTCCTGCTCCTCCCTCACCGAGGCAGCACGACGCAGAGGCAGGAGGCTCAGCAGCTCCACCACCTACACCTCCTCCAGTGTCAGAGGCTCAGGTGACTCAGCTGTCAGAGCTCACTGCCATACTTCAGCGGATGGCTCAGCAGCAGGAGCAGCAAGCAGCTCGACAGGAGCAGCTTCAGAGGCAGCAGCAGGAGATGCAGCTGGAGATCGCCCGACAGAGGCGAGAGGACACTGACAGGTTCACCAACCTTGTCGACCAGATGACGCGACGCACTCTGGACCAGCAGCAGCAGACTCAGCAGATGCTGTTGGGCATCCTGGGGTTGGTCACCAACCTCTACCAGCAGACAGGAGTCACTCTTCCACCTCAGCACTCAGGACTCGGTCAGGTTCCTGGTGTACCGCCACTGGCACCAGCTCCAGTACTGCCGCCGACGCCGTTCCAGTCCTCACCCCTTCCAGCAGTACCTCCTCCACCGGCGCCAGCAGTCTCAGCGGATCCACCAGCAGCTCCAGCTCCAGCTCCAGCTCCAGCTCCCCCCGCTCCAGCTCCAGCACCAGCGACCTCCACCTCCAGCAGCTCCGGCGACAGCACCGTCGACGCCGACCGCTTCACCATCGCCAGGAGCGCGCCTGAGTCGTAGTCACTCGACTTTCCTTTTTGGTGTCTTGATGCCAAAGGGGGAGAAGAGTTAGAGTCAGGGGGAGGTTAGCTTAGTTCTAGGGGAAGTACTTGGTTCTAGGGGGAGTGTCTATCCCTTTTGCTACTTTATTGGAGATTGTTACTTTATTTGAGATTGTCTATTATTATTATTTGCTATTATTGTACTCCGGGTGCTACTCTGTGCTCTTACGTTTCATTGATTATTATTTGAGCCTTCGAGCCACTTGTGTTGCAATTTGTACCTGTTATATTTCTTTTTGAGCATTGCGTTTTAATTCCATTAATTCTATGCTCTACTCGTTGTGTTGTCATCAATCACCAAAAAGTGGGAGATTGAAAGCATCTAGGCCCCCGTGAGATATGGTTTCGGTGATTAATGACAACCGTTCGTTATTACTAATGAGTTTGTGGATGCGAGGTTTCACATATATCATATCAACCGTTAATGAACTATCTATTCACACCATCTACTGCTCATTGGATACAAATGGAGACCCCTCAACGATCTATTCTAAGGGGTCATTCGATATGAAGAACTCATACAAACAAATCTATTCTATCAAAATTAGCAACACAAGAAGCTTACACTTTACCGTAATATCATTTCAAACAAGTGTCAAAGAGGTCACTCAAGAAGATTCCAAAAGATCAACTCAAAACAACTCGAAGCAAACAAGTTGCAAGCACCGAATCATCCGATGTCTTGCAAAATGACTACATCGGTCGAGTTTGAGTTGGCAGAAGAAGAAGACCTCAGAGCCCAGTACACACCGGATCATCCGATGTGAAGGAAGTGGCACATCGGTTGATTTCAACAGAAGGATAATTTCTGAGTAATTCTGAAGATCAACTCACCGGATCATCCGATGATAAAGTAAGTGAACATCGGTCAATTTCAACCGAAACATTATTTCTGAACCAATTCTGAAGATCAACTCACCGGATCATCCGATGATGAGTTAAAGTAACATCGGTCGATTAAAAGATCCAACGGTTATATCCAATGGTCACATCTGACACATGACATCAGCTAATTTGGAAATCGACCGATGATCATATAAAGGGGTGCATCGGAGGATCCGATGTTAACTGACAAAAGTCTGCCCACTTTTCTAACGGCTATCTCATGTGGGCTGGCTATAAATACCCCTCCAACCGGCCATTTCGACATGTCTTGATCTCCAGAGCCTCACTACACATTCTCAAGCATTCAAGACCAAGAGCTACCACTTCCACACTTCAAAACCTCTTGTACTCCAACTATAGGTTATATCTAGCTAGAGAGAAGCTTGTGTGCGTCCATTCTTGGTGATTGGAATCTCTAGGCTAGTGAGAGAGAGTGTCTTGGTGACTTCTCTCACCTTGTAAACGTTGGAGGAAGAAGAGATCACTCCGGAGCTTACCAAGGTGTTTGTGGAAGCCCGGAGGATCACTGTTGTACAAGGCTTGAGCTCCACCTTGCCGGAGAAGGCGAACGGAGAAAGATAGTGGATTCCCTCGTCTTGGTGACTTGGGAATGGCTATACCCTTTGGTGGGTGCCACAACGTGGACGTAGGAAGATTTTTGTGATCTTACCGAACCACGGGAAAAATCGCCGTGTCTCCGAGTCTCCGCGGGAGTTTGCATTTCTCTCCTCACCCCTTACTATTACGCTTTTACTATTCCGCACTTAACTCTCTTGCTTGTGTAGTTAGTTTGCATAGGGAATTGGGCTTCAACCATTAAAGTTTTAAATTGCTCTAAAATTTTAAAAAGCCCAATTCACCCCCCCTCTTGGGCGTTTCGATCCTTACAATTGGTATCAGAGCGTGGTTGCTCATTGGATCATTCTATCTTCACCGCTAGAGAGCGAAAATGGCCAAGAATGGGGGTTCGGTTCCTACCTTCGAGGGCAAGAACTTTGCTTATTGGAAAGCACGCATGCGCGCTTACCTTGAGGTAATTGCTCCCGAAGTGTGGGAAGCGACCCATGCGGGGTTTGGAAATCTTGACTATGTTGGTGACCAACTAAAATGGGATGCTAAGGCTAGAAATGCCATATACGAATGCATTAGTCAAGATGTCTTTGCTAGGATTGCTAGTAAGGAAAAAGCGTGTGAAATTTGGGCATGTCTAATTGAAATACATGAGTGCTCATCTCGTGTTAAAGAACTCAAATATCACATGCTTAAATCAAAATATGATGAATTTAAGATGTTTCCTCATGAGAACGTTAACCAAATGTTTTCTCGTTTAAATGTGCTCATTGAGGAAATTAACGCACTTGACATTGCTTCTCTTGGCAAGGGACTTATCAATCGCAAGATCCTCATGCTTCTACCCAAGCCCAAGTACAACATCATCAATTCAATGCTCCAAAAAGAGTCACTAGACAACATGGAAGTTTCGGAGCTCATTGGAGAAATCCATGCTCATGAGATGAGCGTACTTGGAATGATGGAGGAGTCATCATCAAAAACCATTGCTCTCAAGGCTTCAACCAAGAAGACAACTTCCAAGAAGAAGAAAGTGGTTGAGCCTAGCTCAAGTGAAGAAGAGCAAGAAACAAGCGAAGATGATGATGATGAACTTGCTTTGATGATGAGGAAATTCTCACGCCTCAACTCCAAGATTGCAAAGAAGGGATACTCTTTTGATCCTAAAAAGAAAGCCTTCTTGCCAAGAAAAGATGAAAACAAGACGTGCTACAATTGTGGTGATCTAGGCCACATATCATATGATTGTCCAAGACCAGACAAAAGGAAGGAAAATGGGAAGCATCACAAGCTAGAAGAAAGTGATGATGAAGAGGAGGTTAAGCCCAAGCGCTCTTTTGGAAAGAAGAAATTTGACAAAGGCAAGAAAACCAAGCTCTTTCCAAAGAAAAGAAGAGGGCCTCAAAAGGTCTTCATGTGTGAAGCAAATGAGTGGATCACGGATGAAGAGTCAAGCGACGAAGATAGTGAAGATGAAGAAAACTTGGCGGGCCTCGCCATCGTCAACAAGGATGACTCACCTCTTCGTCCACCTCCTATGTGCCTAATGGCGAAAGGTAACTCAAAGGTATGTGAAGACTCTAGCGATGATGATGAGGAGATTTCACCCGATGAATTAGCATCTATGATTAATGAATATCATGCCATGATAAAAAGGGAAAAGGCTAAGGTTAAGGCTCTTGAGCTAGCTCGTGCTAAGCTTGAAAGTGCTAACCTCGATTTGCATGACAAATATGTAACCATACTTAAAGAGCATGACACGCTCAAATCAAATGTCAAACAAATCGAGGATGAAAATGCTACAATCAAGCTTAAGTATCATGAGCTTGACTTAGCTAACTTAGCACTCTTGACAAAGCACAATGAGTTGGTTCAAGAACATGAAGTGCTTAACCGTGCTTATGAAGCTATTGAACTTAAATTGAAAAACACAAAGAAAGAAACCCTTGATGGCAAAATATCATCTAATTCACATGCCACTAATGTTTTGGATAAGTCTTTGCCTTTGAAAGCAAGCCCTAGGGAGAAGGAGCTAATGGACGAAATTGAAAGTCTTCGCACTAGTGTGGCAAGACTCTCTAAGGGGGAGGACAAGCACAAGGAAATCCTCTACCAACAAGCGAAAAGCTTCAACAAGAGAGGACTTGGATCCTTCCCGGTACCCAACAAAGGAAAGGTGCCCTCACCGGAGCTTAGGACAAGCTTCATCAAGGAAGTTGGGTCATATTGCCAACATTGTGAGGTCACCGGACATCACACGAGGGAGTGTCCTCTTCCCAACCGTCCTTCTCCCAAATTGCCTCCTAACTGCAAATCTACGTTCAATGATTATCACTATCTATTGAGCAAAGTAGGTGGAAAAGTGAAGGCAAGGTTCATCGGCAAAGACATCAAGGGCATGAAGGGGAAGCTCCCCAAGCAACTTTAGGTTCCAAAAACACTTGTATCACACATACAAGGACCTAAGTTGGCTTGGGTTCCTAAACTCAAAAACTAACTTCATGTGTGTAGGTGAACTACAAAGCCGGAGGAAAGCATTGGGTACTCGATAGTGGGTGCACTCAACATATGACCGGCAATGATGGTATGTTCACCTCCATAGAAAACCCCGGCAATCATGAACAAGTCACCTTTGGTGATAACTCAAAGGGGAAGGTAATTGGTTTGGGTAAAATTGCTATTTCTCATGGTTTGTCTATCTCTAATGTGCTTTACGTTAAGTCTCTTAGTTTTAATTTACTTTCTATTGCACAATTATGTGATCTTGGACTAACATGCACATTTGACAAGAATGGTGTTGTGGTGACTAGTGATTCAAGCAAAGAACTAATATTCAAAGGTTTTCGGCATGGACACCTTTACTTGGTGGACTTCTCCAACAAGGATGCTAGCTTGACCACTTGTCTTTTCACCAAGACAAGTTTGGGATGGCTATGGCAACGGCGCATTGCTCACATTGGGATGAGCAAGCTCAAGAAGTCATTCAAGCTTGGGATGGTGACCGGCGTGAAGGATGTCACATTCGAAAAGAACAAGCTTTGTAGCGCATGTCAAGCCGGGAAGCAAGTTGCCTCACACCATCCGATGAAGACAATGGTGTCAACCTCCAAGCCACTTGAACTACTTCACATGGACCTCTTCGGACCGTCCACATACCAAAGCCTTGGCGGTAACCCCTATTGTCTTGTCATTGTTGATGACTACTCTCGCTATGCTTGGACATTGTTTCTAGGTGACAAGGGTGAAACTCCGGAAATCTTCAAGACCTTCGCTAAACGAGCGCAAAGGGAATTTCAACTTCCTATCATCAAGGTCCGGAGTGACAACGGCACCGAGTTCAAGAACTACAACATTGGGGAGTGGTGTGATCGTGAAGGCGTGAAGCACGAGTTTTCGGCCACATACACCCCTCAACAAAATGGTGTCGTTGAAAGGAAGAACAAGACTCTCATCACCCTTGCAAGAGCAATGCTTGATGACTATGGCACGTCGGAGAAGTTTTGGGCCGAAGCAATCAACACGGCGTGCCATGCCGCAAATAGGGTCTATCTTCATCGACTACTTCAAAAGACCCCATATGAGCTCCTCATTGGGAGAAAGCCCAACATCTCCTACTTCCGAGTCTTCGGGTGCAAGTGCTACATCTACCGCAAGAGAAGGCTCGGTAAGTTTGAAAGAAGGTGTGATGTTGGTATCTTTCTTGGTTATGCGTCAAACTCAAAAGCATATCGAGTATTCAACCAAACCTCCGGGTTAGTTGAAGAAAGTTGTGATGTTGAGTTTGATGAGACTAATGGCTCCCAAGAGGAGAGTTTTGATCATGATGATATAGATGATGAGCCTCTACGAGAAGCTATGAAGAACATGACCATAGGAGACATCAAGCCCGAAGTTGAGGAGAGCCATGATCAAGGGGGAGCCTCAAGTTCCAACATCAACACCTCCATGGCGCCTCAAATTGATGAAGAAGAAGAGAAAGATGATCCATTGCCAATGCAAGATTCACATGCCACACAACACCAAGAAGAAGAAGAAGTCCAAGGTCAAGTCCAACCACAAGACGAGCAAGATGCCTCACCACCACCAAGTGCCTCACAACCTCTTATGAGGCATGGGCGCATCTCCAAGGCACATCCGATGGATCAAATCATCGGAAGTCCGTCACGGGGAGTAAGTACTCGTTCTCGCCATGTTGCTTCATTTTGTGAGCACTACTCCTTTGTTTCGTGCGTAGAACCCACAAATATTGAGGAAGCACTCCAAGATCCCAATTGGGTGATGGCTATGCAAGAAGAACTCAACAACTTCACCCGCAATAAAGTTTGGGTATTGGAGGAGCGACCTAAGGACAAGAACGTCATCGGAACGAAGTGGGTGTACCGCAACAAACAAGACGAGAATGGCGTGGTGGTCCGCAACAAGGCAAGGCTTGTGGCCAAGGTTTTTTCACAAGTTGAAGGACTAGATTTTGGAGAGACATTTGCCCCGGTCGCACGGTTAGAAGCTATTCACATACTCCTTGCTTTTGCTTCACATCACAATATTATGCTTTACCAAATGGATGTGAAAAGTGCCTTCCTCAATGGTTATATTAACGAGCTTGTTTTCGTTGAGCAACCTCCCGGGTTTGAAGATCCGAGGAATCCTAACCATGTGTATAGGTTACACAAGGCGCTCTACGGGCTCAAGCAAGCACCTAGGGCATGGTATGAACGTCTAAGGGATTTCCTAGTCATGCAAGGATTCAAGATCGGGAGGGTTGATACCACACTCTTCACCAAAGACATCAACGGGGATTTATTTCTTTGTCAAATTTACGTTGATGACATTATTTTTGGCTCAACTAACAAATCTCTTAGCCTTGAGTTTGGCACCATGATGTCTAGGGAGTTCGAGATGTCAATGATTGGAGAGCTCAATTTCTTCCTAGGATTTCAAATCAAGCAACTTCAAGAGGGGACTTTCATCTACCAAGAGAAGTATACCAAAGACCTCTTGAAGAAGTTTGAAATGAAAAATTGTAGCTCAAGAAGTACTCCAATGGCGACAAATTGTCATCTCGACGCGGACATGGATGGTAAACCTATTGATCAATCTCATTACCGTTCCATGATTGGTTCATTGTTATATCTTACCGCATCTAGGCCCGATGTCATGTTTAGTGTGTGCTTGTGCGCTCGCTTTCAAGCGGCACCTAAAGAATCGCATCGTAAGGCGGTCTTTAGGATACTTAGGTATCTCAAGCATACCCCAAGTGTAGGTTTGTGGTACCCCAAGAACGCTAGTTTCCATCTCTTGGGTTACTCGGATTCGGACTTTGCCGGATGCCGTGTGGATCTCAAGAGTACCTCCGGTGGGTGCCACTTACTTGGGCGTTCCCTAGTATCTTGGTCGAGCAAAAAGCAAAACTCCGTGGCTTTGTCCACCGCGGAGGCAGAATATATAGCGGCCGGTGCATGTTGTGCCCAAATTCTATATATGAAGCAAACCCTTTTGGACTTTGGAATTAAATTTGATTGTGTGCCTCTCCTTTGTGACAATGAAAGTGCGGTTAAGATAGCTAGAAACCCCGTTCAACACTCCCGCACTAAGCACATAGATATTCGCCATCACTTCTTACGGGACCATGAGGCTAAAGGAGACATCTCTTTGCAAGGTGTTAGGTCTGAAGAACAATTGGCGGATATCTTCACTAAACCACTTGATGAGAAAACTTTTTCTAGACTTAGAAGTGAATTAAATGTGCTAGATGCATCTAACGTCATGTAAGTTGCCATGTTCATGTAAGGTTGCATATCAAATAGGTCTTGCCTAACTCCCAAAGGATAGGGGCAAGCTAGAAATAGTTTTCCCTGAGGAAGCCTTTGGCAGGTTTAAACTTGGCAAGATAGATTTACATTACGCCTTGCATGATTCCTGCCATATAGACTTGCACTCATTCAATATCTTGCATCATTTTGGTTGGCATTGCATACGGTAGATTGTCACAAAGGGGAACCCACATCATGAGAAGGAGACTTGTTCAAAATGCAATATCTCAACTCATATGATGTGGATAGAGCAAAATTCTAAAGGTACATGCTTTAAAGAGATAGAAGTTTTCCACACTCTAGCTCACAAAGCATGGGCCTTACATTTTCATGGTTTCCCTCCTAACCTTGTGTGTTCTCTTTGCTTAAGGGCTTAGCCAATATGTGGCACTATATTTGAAGCCTTCTATTAGAGGTTTGGAGTTGCCCAAAAAGTCCTAGGACCCATCCTTATCTTTGTGTGTTTAAGTCCAAGGACACATATGGGCAGTCTTAGGTTTTCTGTAGTCATCGGATTATCCGATGCCAGGGCCAGCAAATCATCGGATCAATTGGTGCTTCAGTTCAAGTCAGATGTCACAAATCAACCGATGAGTTCATTTCAGAAGACATCGGAGCATCCGGTGTTCAGTTTTCCTGGTGCCCTGCAGAAATCGACCGATGATCGCCACCTCAACGTCGGTCCATCCGGTGTTCAAAGAGAGTTTTTGGAACAACTCTCTGTTGAACTCGACCGATGCATCCTACGATGATCATCGGTCCATCCGGTGTTAGGGTTTGCCCGTACAGTTTAAAAAGCTGTTCGGCCGCCCTTCGGTTTTTTTCTTTTTCTTTCCCCGAGCTCCACCGCCGCCCGACGCCCTCGCCGCCGTCCTCACGCCCCCCAAGCGCCGCCGCCGCCTCTCCTACGCCGCCGCCTTCCAGCAGCCGCCGCCACCACCTCTCCCGCGCCGCGCCGCCTCCCAGTCGCCGCCACCGCCTTCCAGCAGCCGCCACCGCCGCCTCTTCTGCGCACGCCGGCTCCAGGCGCCACCGTCAGCCCGTGCCAGCGCAGCCGCCGTTCCACCGCGCCGCCGCAGATCGCCTCCCTCGCCGTCTCCCCTCCACCACTCGCCGCCGGCCCGCATCAGCCTCGCCGCTAGGGTTTCGCCGTACTTCGCGCGTTCGTCGCTAAGATGGGTCGCGATCGCAAAGGAAAGGGGAAGGCTATTGAGGAGCCCGCCGCGAAGAAGCGCAAGATGTCCAAGGACGCGCGTCGTGCGGAGTTGGCCGCTCGCGCTGCCGAGGAGCGTGAGCGCGGCCATCGCGGTTCCTTACGGATCCGCGAGTCCCGGCAGAGGCAGGAGCAGCCTCCGATCCAACCGGTGCCTCCCGAGGGCTCCGACGAGGAAGAGACCGAGGTGCCGCCCCTGATCCGCCGGCGCACCCCGAGGACTCGTGGGGGTGGACAGACTCCTACGGCGAGTCGGCGCCCCTCTGCGGCTGACCGCGCCGAGGACAGAGGGGCCGAAAGGGCCATCCACCTGATGGACATAGCAGTCCGAGTTGCCGAAGAGGTCAGACTCACTGACTACAGGAAGATGAAGGCAAGGCAACTAAAGAAGCTCAGATGGTCAGCGTTGATCGAGGAGTGGTTCCCACGGCCTAGGGACGCTCGAGTGGACTCCCGCTTCTGGACCCTGACACAGGCGTCCCTGTACGAGACTTACAGGCGTCGGGGTCACAAGCTATTCCAGCATAACAGCATTGACTGGGATCAGCTTGCAGTGGCAGCAGGACACGGGATCAGGCCACTTTTTGAGAGATACAGAGGCCTTGTGGACCTACTCTCGCACCAGAGGAGTGCCTACGTCGAGGAGTGGGTCAGAGTGTTCTACGCGACACTCTACGTCTCTGAGGGTCGTCGCTCGATTCACTTCATGTTCATGGGGCGGATCCATGACGTATCTCGAGACCTGTTGGGCAGACTGCTTGGTGTGGAGCTCTCTACTACGTGCCTGCACCAGATAGTCTACGGAGACGCAGACCCGCCGAGGAGACCACTGACTGGAGGAGTGGCACCGCCTTTTGAGGAGATCAGAGGTCTGTTCACTCAGCCGTTCACTCCAGACCAGCCGAGGGTGCCAGCGCTTCTCACCCCAGCAGCTCGGACAGTTCACCACGTCCTCAGGCGTACCCTGCTACCGAGGTCCGGCTACTTGGAGGGTTTCACGAGCCTTCAGCAGACCATCCTGTTCTATGTGATGAACGGGATGGAGTTCGACATAGTAGACATTCTGATCTGCGAGATGGAGGACGTGATCACCGACGGAGTTGGGATGCTACGACAGCTGGTCTTTGGTCACTGGATCTGTCACCTTCTTCACCAGCTGGTTCCAGAGGACACTCCAGGAGTTTCTCAGCTGACGGAGATGCACGTGACCCGGTTCAGCCACTACCGAGTCCCCACTCCGGGAGACCGCCGCCTTGGCTGTCCCGTCGAGCGTGAGGTTCGAGCCAGACTGTCAGAGGAGGACTGGGCAGAGCTGACTCAGGAGGACGCAGAGCTGGCACAGGCAGAGGCTCAAGGAGGAGACCTACAGCACGTATGGTCGGACAGCGACACCAGCGACAGTGTCGAGGAGTACTTCCCTCCTGCTCTTCCCTCACCGAGGCAGCACGAGCAGAGGCAGGAGGCTCAGCAGCTCCACCACCTACACCTCCTCCAGTGTTAGAGGCTCAGGTGACTCAGCCGTCAGAGCTCACTGCCATACTTCAGCGGATGGCTCAGCAGCAGGAGCAGCAAGCAGCTCGACAGGAGCAGCTTCAGAGGCAGCAGCAGGAGATGCAGCTGGAGATCGCCCGACAGAGGCGAGAGGACACCGACAGGTTCACCAACCTTGTCGACCAGATGACGCGACGCACTCTGGACCAGCAGCAGCAGACTCAGCAGATGCTGTTGGGCATCCTGGGGTTGGTCACCAACCTCTACCAGCAGACAGGAGTCGCTCTTCCACCTCAGCACTCAGGACTCGGTCAGGTTCCAGGTGTACCGCCACTGGCACCAGCTCCAGTACTGCCGCCGACGCCGTTCCAGTCCTCACCCCTTCCGGCAGTACCTCCTCCACCGGCGCCAGCAGTCTCAGCGGATCCACCAGCAGCTCCAGCTCCAGCTCCCCCCGCTCCAGCTCCAGCACCAGCGACCTCCACCTCCAGTAGCTCCGGCGACAGCACCGTCGACGCCGACCGCTTCACCATCGCCAGGAGCGCGCCTGAGTCGTAGTCACTCGACTTTCCTTTTTGTTGTCTTGATGCCAAAGGGGGAGAAGAGTTAGAGTCAGGGGGAGGTTAGCTTAGTTCTAGGGGAAGTACTTGGTTCTAGGGGGAGTGTCTATCCCTTTTGCTACTTTATTGGAGATTGTTACTTTATTTGAGATTGCCTGTTATTATTATTTGCTATTATTGTACTCCGGGTGCTACTCTGTGCTCTTACGTTTCATTGATTATTATTTGAGCCTTCGAGCCACTTGTGTTGCAATTTGTACCTGTTATATTTCTTTTTGAGCATTGCGTTTTAATTCCATTAATTCTATGCTCTACTCGTTGTGTTGTCATCAATCACCAAAAAGGGGGAGATTGAAAGCATCTAGGCCCCCGTGAGATATGGTTTCGGTGATTAATGACAACCGTTCGTTATTACTAATGAGTTTGTGGATGCGAGGTTTCACATGTATCATATCAACCGTTAATGAACTATCTATTCACACCATCTACTGCTCATTGGATACAAATGGAGACCCCTCAACGATCTATTCTAAGGGGTCATTCGATATGAAGAACTCATACAAACAAATCTATTCTATCAAAATTGGCAACACAAGAAGCTTACACTTTACCGTAATATCATTTCAAACAAGTGTCAAAGAGGTCACTCAAGAAGATTCCAAAAGATCAACTCAAAACAACTCGAAGCAAACAAGTTGCAAGCACCGGATCATCCGATGTCTTGCAAAATGACTACATCGGTCGAGTTTGAGTTGGCAGAAGAGGAAGACCTCAGAGCCCAGTACACACCGGATCATCCGATGTGAAGGAAGTGGCACATCGGTTGATTTCAACAGAAGGATAATTTCTGAGTAATTCTGAAGATCAACTCACCGGATCATCCGATGATAAAGTAAGTGAACATCGGTCAATTTCAACCGAAACATTATTTCTGAACCAATTCTGAAGATCAACTCACCGGATCATCCGATGATGAGTTAAAGTAACATCGGTCGATTAAAAGATCCAACGGTTATATCCAACGGTCACATCTGACACATGACATCAGCTAATTTGGAATTCGACCGATGATCATATAAAGGGGTGCATCGGAGGATCCGATGTTAACTGACAAAAGTCTGCCCACTTTTCTAATGGCTATCTCGTGTGGGCTGGCTATAAATACCCCTCCAACCGGCCATTTCGACATGTCTTGATCTCCAGAGCCTCACTACACATTCTCAAGCATTCAAGACCAAGAGCTACCACTTCCACACTTCAAAACCTCTTGTACTCCAACTATAGGTTATATCTAGCTAGAGAGAAGCTTGTGTGCGTCCATTCTTGGTGATTGGAATCTCTAGGCTAGTGAGAGAGAGTGTCTTGGTGACTTCTCTCACCTTGTAAACGTTGGAGGAAGAAGAGATCACTCCGGAGCTTACCAAGGTGTTTGTGGAAGCCCGGAGGATCACCATTGTACAAGGCTTGAGCTCCACCTTGCCGGAGAAGGCGAACGGAGAAAGATAGTGGATTCCCTCGTCTTGGTGACTTGGGAGTGGCTATACCCTTTGGTGGGTGCCACAACGTGGACGTAGGAAGATTTTTGTGATCTTACCGAACCACGGGAAAAATCGCCGTGTCTCCGAGTCTCCGCGGGAGTTTGCATTTCTCTCCTCACCCCTTACTATTACGCTTTTACTATTCCGCACTTAACTCTCTTGCTTGCGTAGTTAGTTTGCATAGGGAATTGGGCTTCAACCATTAAAGTTTTAAATTGCTCTAAAATTTTAAAAAGCCCAATTCACCCCCCCCCTCTTGGGCGTTTCGATCCTTACAACTAGTCCGGTCTAAAACCGGACTTGTCCGTTGCTTTCCAGTAAGCTGACCGGACTAGTCCGATTCACAAGGCGGACTAGTCCGGTGCACTATGTCTGCGACTTCCAGAAAGTTAAACAATGTCCAGTGGATTTTAGTTGATTTTTAAACCCCTTACCCTTACGCAAAGTCATGAGCTCTTGGGACGTGTCTCTCACACACACCCTATACATTTAAATCTACTTTGCCCTTCTAAATTCCATTAAAGTCTTGCTTTTCGGACACCACTCTATTTTTCACCTTTTTGTGTGCACCGAGCTAGTTCACTTTGTTTGTCCTGCAATCATCTCAATAATTTCATTAGGATCTCATATGCTTGTCATCAATTCTCCAAAACCCACAAGGGATACCCTAGATGCACTTTCAATCTCCCCCTTTTTGGTGATTGATGACAACCATTTGAGATATCACAATTAAGAAGAAAAAATTGATTTTTCATAAAGTGTGCATATATGAGAATAATGAATAACTAACAAGAAAAACTTCTCTCATATACGCACACCTTATGGTTGGGTGCCTAACAAGTGTGTGATCAACAAAAATGTGATGAACGAGGATAAAGGATAACAACCATAGATGTAAGCATCACAATACTATGAAGCATCACACATAAGGTGAATAGTCAAATTACAATAGTTTTAAAAATAAGTACAAGTCCTCGATCACAAGTCCTTGATAACTTATCCTAGATAGCTATTCTAGTCTCAATCTCTCCCCCTTTGGCATCAAGGCACCAAAAAGGGAAAAATTGAGTGGAATCACTCATCGCCGTTCCCACTTTCACTCTCAGTCCTATCTTCATCTTCCTCTTCACCTTGATCTTCATCATCTTGACCATGTAGAGGGTTAGTAGCTGAACCACCACCAAACCCAAAGGAGCTCAACTCTTGGTCAGTGAAAGTTGGCATTTCAGTGAAGTCTTCAGCTGAGTCCTCAGAAACCTCAAGTGACCCTTGTGGCTCAATTTCCAGTTTGGCACAGATGGCCTGGATATTGGCTTTTACATATCTTTGATGCTTCTTCCTGGCCAATCTCTCTTCATGTTGCTTAACTTCAACTTTGCGGCAAGAGGCAAAGATAGAAGATAGCATCTTGAAGATGCCACTTCAGGATTCCCGAGTAGATGAGGTTGCATGAGTGGTAGCTGCAGCCTCAGATCTTGTCTCCTCTTGAGCTCTCTTGGACCTTCTTTCTCCTCCGGGTGAGACAGGAGCAGAAGGAGCATAATATATAGTGGGCTTCTGGGGCCTAAGTCTAGTGTGAGGCACATCCTTTACGAACTCCAGTCCTGTCACTTTTTCAATCATGAACATTATGTAGGGTGCATAGCCACAAGACCGCATGGGATTGATAGAGATATTGACAATGTCATTGTAAATGTACTCAAACACATTGAATGTCCTCTTCTTGCTTATGACCTTCATCAAGGTTCTGAGGGTGCCCTGAACAGTCCCTGCATCTCCCTCTTTGGGAGCTATAGTCTTCCTCAATATACGATTGAGAACTACAAAGAAAGGCTTCATGTATTTAGTGGTTGGAGGCTTGAATGGCATTCGTGTATCATAGAGAAAGTCCAGTTGATCTTTCTCCAGTGGTTTCAGGTTGTGAATTACAAGTTCATTGTCCAAGGTATGCTCAAGATGAAGGATTCTTGCGAATTCTTCATAGGTGACACTGTACTGAGACCCATGTGTCATCCAAATCATCCTGTCGTTGTCATCACGAGCGAAGTAGAGAGTAGAGTAGAATTGCGTGATGACTTCATCATTCCAGTCACACTGGAAGGAGAATAGGTCTTTCAGCCCGTGAAGCTCGAGGGCTGTCACAACCTCCTGATAAGCTTGACATCTCTAGGACTGAAGATAAGCAATATCAACCCACTGACTTTCGACAACTGGATGCTTCATCTTCCGATACACATGTTCATAGTAGTCAGCATGAAAATTACTCCAAAATCTGGGGTCAGCTGACTCTCTGGGCTGATTATACACTTCTACTTTTCTGAACTTGTCAGCTAGTTCACCCCCTTTTCCAGTGTAATCATTATTCGAAAGTTGCCTGTTGCGATGAATGGGATTTTTCATTTTTAGAGGCCCAATGGGGCCACTAGCAAGCCCCTTCCCTTTATTGGGAGCCCTCTTAGGTCCCGAGGAGCTCTCGGCAATAGCCTTTCCTTGAGGCTTCTTCACAATCACCTTCCTCTTCTTAGGCAAATTTTCATCGGAAGGTGGAGAGTGGACATTGACATCATGTCTTTTCTTCATCACTCTCTCCTTGGCTCTCCTCACTCTTTCACGTTGAACCTCTTCATCAAGGTGGAAAGAGGTGTCATCTGAGCCTGAAGACATGGTGCCTGATAAGGAGTTCAAGGATTAGATAGAAATGGACTCATTATCGACTTCAAATAGGAATGTAGGGGTTCAACTGTCAGAGATCGGACTTGTCCGGTGTACCGGACTTGTCCGCATCTGCGCGCCGGACTAGTCCGGCCTGGCATAAGAACCCTAACGTTTCCATTTGAATCAAATCTCCTATCTAAAGACACAAAGGCAGGAAAGTAGTAGGAATACATCTCTGGAGGCAATGTACATCCTTTTGAAATCAAAGAAAACGAGCTAGAATTAGAAAAGTTTGAGAGTTAGGTTTTAGGGGGGAATTTACCAAGAATTGTAGATTCACGTTGAAGGAGCAAGAATCTATCCGGATGAGTCCAGAGAGGAGAATCCACTCGTCGAGGAGAGGATTTTCCATGGAGAAAACTCCAAGTTTGAGGGCTCAACCCGAAAATCACTTTGGGAGCTAGGGTTTTAGGAGAGGAGGGGAGACCAAATGCTTATGAGTGGAGAAGGAGGGGTCTGGACCGGCCAAACGCTTATATATGCGACTGACCGGACTAGTCCGGTCATGGTAGCGGACTAGTCCGGTGCCCCTGAGTTAACCTAACTATATCGTTTGTCCGGACTAGTCCGGTTGACAACCGGACAAGTCCGGTTCCAACAGACCTGATACAGATAGTAAAGTTTAAAAGTGATCCAAGGACACTAATTTTTGCAAATAATCTTGGTAATTACGACCAGTAGGCAAGCAACAATCAAACAATGGTCATATTTCATAAGATTTCTTCTTTAAAATAGTTTTCTTAGAGGAAAAAGAGATGAGGAGCAGTTTTTACAATAAAATGTAACATTTGAGGTTGCAACCAGATATGCAATGTTTCAAGCCACGTTTCGAGAGTCAAGAATATTAAGTTCATTTCTTAGCTCACAAAACCTTTTCTCATCTAATGGTTTGGTAAAGATATTTGCTAGTTGTTTTTCAGTTCTAACATGTGAAATTTCAATGTCACCTTTTAATGAATGATCTCTAAGAAAGTTATGACGAATATCTATGTTCTAAGTTCTTGAGTGCTCTACTAGGTTGTGTGCAATTTTTATAGCGCTTTCATTATCACATAGAAGCAGAATATGATTTAGATTGTAGTCGTAGTCTCTAAGAGTCTGTCGCATCCAAAGTAGTTGTGCACAACAACTACCAGCTGCAACATACTCTGCTTCCGCTGTTGAAAGAGCAATAGAGTTTTTCTTTTTAGATGACCAAGAAACTAGTGATCTGCCAAGAAATTGACAAGTCCCTGAAGTGCTCTTTCTATCGACTTTGCATCCTGCATAGTCGGCATCGGAATAACCTATCAAGTTAAACTTGGATCCTTTGGGATACCAAAGGCCCAAGTTAGGTGTGTGAACAAGATACCTTATGATTCTTTTTACAGCTATTAAGTGACACTCTTTAGGTGCGGCTTGAAACCTTGCACACATGCATACGCTAAGCATAATATCTGGCCTAGATGCACATAAGTAAAGTAAGGAGCCGATCATTGACCTATATACCTTTTGGTCCACATTTGGACCTTCTTCATTGAGGTCGAGATGTCCGTTGATTGCCATGGGTGTCTTGATGGGCTTGGCTTTGTCCATATTGAATTTCTTGAGGATGTCCTGTGTGTATTTGGTTTGGCTTATAAATGTGCCTTCTCTCAGTTACTTCACTTGGAATCCCAAGAAGAACTTCAATTCGCCCATCATCGACATCTCGAACCTATCTGTCATAATTTTGCTAAATTCCTCACAGAAAGACTTGTTAGTGGATCCAAAGATAATATCATCAACGTAAATTTGACATACAAATAGATGATCATCAAAATGTTTAGTGAAGAGTGTATAGTCAGCCTTACCAATTTTGAATCCATTTTGAGTTAGAAAATCTCTAAGGCACTCATACCAAGCTCGAGGAGCTTGTTTGAGGCCATAGAGAGCCTTACACAGTTTATAGACGTGGTTAGGATACTCTTGGTCTTCGAATCCTGGTGGCTGCTCCACATAAACTTCCTCATTTATCGGACCGTTGAGGAAGGCACTTTTGACGTCCATTTGATACAACTTAAAATTATGGTGAGTAGCATATGCCAATAAAATACGAATGGACTCAAGTCTAGCTACGGGAGCGAAAGTTTCATCGAAGTCCAAACCTTCGACCTGAGAATAACCCTTGGCCACCAGCCTCGCTTTATTTCTTGTTACTACTCCATGTTCATCTTGCTTGTTCCGAAAGACCCATTTGGTTCCAACGATGTTCGCCCTTGGTCTTTCCACCAGCTCCCACACTTCATTTCTTTTGAAGTTGTTCAATTCTTCTTGCATTACAATCACCCAGTCTGGATCCCTTAAGGCTTCATCTACCCTGTATGGTTCCAGAAAAGAGACAAAAGAATAGTATTCACAGAAATTTGCAACGCGAGATCTAGTAGTTACTCCCTTAGCAATATCACCAATGATATTGTTGACAGGATGGTCTCTTTGCACACTCTGATGTACTCTTGGGTGAGGAACTTGTGTAGCTGCTTGTTCTTCATCATCTTCATGTTCATTGTCTCCCCCTAGATCATTGCTTCCATGATTATCTTGATCTTCTTGATCTTCCTCCACTTGATCTTGTGTAAAAGCTCCCCCTTGATCATTGCTTCCTTGTGGAGGTTCACCTTGTGCATTTGAGTCTTGCGTTTGCTCTTGTGGTAGAATATCACCAAGTGCCATTTTCTTCAGCGCTTCACATGGAGCTTCCTCTTTATCTAGCATACACTTATCGAATTGCTCCACTTGTGAGCCGTTAGTTTCATCGAACACTACGTCATGTGCTACTTCAACAAGACCAGACACCATGTTGAAGACACGATAGGCGTAGGCATTCGATTCATAGCCGAGCAAGAACCCTTCATCGGACTTTGAAGCAAACTTCAAAGCCCTCGGTTTCTTGTTCAGAATAAAACATTTACAACCACAAACTTTGAAATAATAAACATTAGGCTTTTTACCGGTAAGGAGCTCATATGGAGTTTTCTTCAGTAGTCAGTGAAGGTACATCCGATTTGTGGCATGACAAGCGGTGTTCACCGCTTCTGCCCAAAATCGATCTGATGTCTTGTATTCGTCCAACATTGTTCTTGCCATTTCAATCAATGTTTTGTTCTTCCTTTCGGCCACCCCGTTTTGTTGAGGAGAGTAGGGTGCCGAGAACTCATACTTTATCCCTTCTTCATCGAGATACTCTTTAACTTGTGTATTCTTGGATTCTGTCCCGTTGTCACTTCTGATGTTCTTCACGGTTGATGAGAATTTGTTTTGGGCTCTTTTCAGGAACTTCTTGAGGATTCCCTGAGTTTCTGATTTATCATACAAGAAAAATACCCAGGTAAATCTTAAAAAATTATCAACAATTACTAAACCGTATTTGTTACCACCGATACTTATGCAAGCAATTGGACCAAATAGATCCATATGAAGAAGTTCCAGTGGTCTTGTAGTGGTCATTACGTTCTTGGCGGGGTGTGGTGCTCCGACTTTTTTCCCGCCTGGCAAGCGCTGCACGACCTGTCTTTCTCAAAAACCACATCCTTTAGACCTCGGATGTGACCACCTTTTAGAAGTTTCTGCAGATTTCTCATCCCAACATGGGCTAGCCGTCTATGCCACAGCCATCCCATGTTGGTCTTAGCAACCAAGTAAGTGTTGAGTTCGGCTTTATCTTTGTTGAAATCAACAAGATAAAGCTTTCCCTTCAACATTCCCTTGAATGCAATCGAGCCATCACTTCTTCTAAAAACGGTCACACCCTCATTAGTGAATAAACAGTTATAACCGTTGTCGCATAGTTGAGATATTGACAAAAGGTTATAATCTAGGGAGTCTACATATAAAACATTAGATAAAGTGTGTTGAGGAGATATTTCAATGTTACCGCTACCAAGGACCTTTCCTTGGCTGTTGTCTCCAAAGTATATGCCTTCACTTGGATCCTCGTTGTACTCGTACTCCACAAACATATCTCTCTCTCCGGTCATGTGATTTGTGCATCCGCTATCTGGCACCCACTTAGATCCACCGGAGGAGTAAGCCTCTTTCTTGCCTTCTTTAGCCACAAGGCAAGTATGGTTGTTCATATCCCGTCCTCCCATGTTTGGGAAGAGTGTAGCTCTCATGGTGGGTTTCTTAATGACAATGGTGGCCATCTCCTCTTCTTCATCGGAGGAGGACTCATCGTTTGAGTCCCACTACTTGCCAATGTGAGCTTGATGAGCTTGTCTCCTTTTTCTGAAAATTTTCTTCTCATGTGCTTTTGTTTCCTTCTTCTTCTTGTTTTCTTCATAAGTACAGTCCACCATGAAGTGACCGTACTCTCCACAATTATAGCAAGTACGTCGAGCCTTGGATTTCCCTTTATCCTTGCTTTTCCATTCATTTGAGTTGTTGCCATGTCTTCTCCTCATCATGCGCTTGAACTTTTTGATAAAGAGTACCATTTCCTCATCATCTAGATCGGTACTCATGTCGCTTGTATCTCCGTCATCTTGGTCTTCATGGGTTTCTTTGAGTTTGGGTCTACACGTTGCTTTGAGAGCAACTTCTTTCTTTTTGGAAGAGGTAAGCTCGGCTAAGTCTTTGACGTATTGAGCCTCCTTCTCCATCATTTCATGATTTATGATCTTCCCCAATAACTCATCGGGAGTCATTTTGTGAAACCCGGGGCTTTCTCTAATCATTGAGCAAAGTGTGACGTTTCTTGGCATGAAGGCTCTAATCATCCTTTTGACCACCTCGTGATCAGTCCATTTCTTACTTCCATAGGCACGGATTTTGTTGATGAGTGCCTTCATCCGGTTGTACATGTCTTGAGGTGATTCGCCTTCTTCAATAGCAAATCTCCCCAACTCTCCTTCAAGCATCTCAATTTTGGCTTCACGTACAGATCTATTTCCTTTATGAGCTGTTTTGAGTGTATCCCAGATTTCTTTTGCACTCTCTAGTCCATCGATCTTGGTGAATTCTTCCCTGCTCAGTGACGATGTGATTACTGCAACGGCTTGTGCATTTCTGTGAATCTCTTGTTCTTGTTCCGGAGTGAGTTCTTCATCCGTGTCTGGGATATCTATACCTGTGCAGACAATATGCCAAAGGCTAGGATTCACTTCTGTAAAACTGCGGGGGCCTTCCCATAGGAATGGAGAGATAGTGATTATTTGAATTGAGACGGTTGTAGTTGTAAGGATATCGGGAGTAGTCGTGATGACCACTCCCCATCGTCTTTTCTTCCTCTTTTCCCTTTTGTGCCAATAATTTCTTTCTCAGTAGTGCCTTTAGCTGTCTCACTTCTTCATCGTCATGTGGACTTTCTTTCAGCACATTGAAGGCTTTGGCTTCTTGCTCCTCATCGTTGATGTTCGTCTTCAAGATATCGTTGTTCTTCTCAGAGGCCGTTAATCTCTCCGAGATGTGAGTCTCGTTGGTGGAGAACCTTGCTCTGATACCAATTGAATGTGGCCTAAAGGGGGGGTGAATAGGCCTTACAGAGTTTCCTGCACACTTAATGTAGTTGTCAAAAACTTGCTTGACCGGACTAGTCCGGTTGTGTGAGCGGACTAGTCCGGTGTGCCTGAAGTGTGTAGATTGTATTAAGTGTTGTTCAGGAAAATTAACTTGTTTAGCAGCGGAAATAAGAACAACAGTTATTTTATTTTGAGTTTACAATGTGAGGTGTGATTATGCCCGTGAATGAAACTTAGCAATTCAAATTATGAAGTTTAGCAACTAGATGTTCTAATCAACAAAAATAAAGAGCCACGCGAGACACAAATTTTACCGAGGTTCGATCTCACCAAGAGATCTACGTCCTCGTTGAGGAAGCTCACACAGAGCCGGGTCTCTAACCCTTTCCCTCTTCAAGTCACCACACAAGGCCGACTTGACTCCACTAGCACGGGTAATCACCGAGTTTGTGGGGCAACCTCACACAGTGAGGGCTCCCACGAGAATTACAATGAAAAACCGATCAAATACACTCAAAAAGATTACAATGCAGAATATGAGTGTAGAGAGATCAAACCCCAAGAGCTCACAACGAAGGAACGACGATCTCCCAATCCCAAATCCAAGTGTTTAATTGATTTTCACCTTTTTCGCACCTTAGATGTGTGGGGGGATGTGTTTTTGGGCTCTTGGGACATGTGACGGCGCTAGGGTTTTAGTTTCTAGCAGTGTGAGTCGTGTTTCTTTGTTGAAAGGCTGTGGATCACCAATTTATATGGTTTCCAAAAAAGTTACCGTTGTAAAACCTAATACCGGACTAGTCCGGTGTATGTTCGGACTTGTCCGGTCTACTTCCAGTGGGCTAAGCGGACTAGTCCGGTCTAAAACCAGACTTGTCCGGTGCTTTCCAGTAAGCTGACCGGACTAGTCCGGTTCACAAGGCGGACTAGTCCGGTGCACTATGTCTGCGACTTCCAGAAAGTTAAACGGTGTCCAGTGGATTTTAGTTGATTTTTAAACCCCTTACCCTTACGCAAAGTCATGAGCTCTTGGGACGTGTCTCTCACACACACCCTATACATTTAAATCTACTTTGCCCTTTTAAATTCCATTAAAGTCTTCCTTTTCGGACACCACTCTATTTTTCACCTTTTTGTGTGCACCGAGCTAGTTCACTTTGTTTGTCCTGCAATCATCTCAATAATTTCATTAGGATCTCATATGCTTGTCATCAATTCTCCAAAACCCACAAGGGATACCCTAGATGCACTTTCAATCTCCCCCTTTTTGGTGATTGATGACAACCATTTGAGATATCACAATTAAGAAGAAAAAATTGATTTTTCATAAAGTGTGCACATATGAGAATAATGAATAACTAACAAGAAAAACTTCTCTCATATACGCACACCTTATGGTTGGGTGCCTAACAAGTGTGTGATCAACAAAAATGTGATGAACGAGGATAAAGGATAACAACCATAGATGTAAGCATCACAATACTATGAAGCATCACACATAAGGTGAATAGTCAAATTACAATAGTTTTAAAAATAAGTACAAGTCCTCGATCACAAGTCCTTGATAACTTATCCTAGATAGATATTCTAGTCTCAATCTCTCCCCCGTTGGCATCAAGGCACCAAAAAGGGAAAAATCGAGTGGAATCACTCATCGCCGTTCCCACTTTCACAGCCGACTCCCGAAGCTCCAGCTCCTCAGCCCGTACCTTCAGGTCACCCTTGCTGGCCTCCAGTTGTGCGGCAACCTTCTTCTCCTTGGCCGCCACAGCACGCTCCCAATCCACGACGGCGCACTCCCGGCGCGCTAGCTGCAGCCGCAGCGCCTCCATAGCAGCGGAGCGTGCCTAAGCCCTAGTATGAGCCTCGCGGGTCTCCTGGTGGAGCCGCCGGGTCTCGGAGCCCAGGCAGTCAATGACCTTCTTCTCAGCGTCGAGGAGCGCCTCCATGGCATCAAGCCTGATTGCCTCGAGGCAAGCTCCGCCCTAACCTCCTGAGTCCACTGCACCAGGAGGTGCCCCAAGCTGAAGAGCCGATCCCTCTCCCCTGTCAGCACCTCCCGTTCGCCCTCAAGCGTGCCCAGTACCTGCCGGATACTTGCTTGGGCAAGCCCCAAGGCATCTGCCAGGGGCAGCGGGGTGGCAGAAGCCGAAGCCGCGCCCCGACCTCCTCAATCATGTCGTCGTCTGGTGGAGGAGATGCCAACATCTCGGTGACCGAAGTGAGGCGCCGATCTGGAGAAGTCGGGGGGGGGGGGGGGGGCTGTTGCTGCTCCCCCCGCCTCAGTACCGGAGGGCTGGACGCCTCCAGCTGGCTCTAGGAACCGGGCATGTTTCTTCTCCAGCAAACCGGGGGCCGGCTCCCTGCCCTTCACCCCGTTGGTGGTCCGAGCTCCGTCGACCTTCGGCGTAGGCTGGGCATCAGGTGATGTCTCGCGCTCCTATCCGGAGCACTCAACCCTAGGTATTGTGATCCCCCGGGAGACACCGCCAACCTGGCGTGCGGCAATCCCGATGTCATCCAAAGCCGGCAACTCCCGCAACAACCTCGCCCTCAGCAACGGCTGCCGGGAGAGAGGGCGACAGGAAGCTGGCACCGCAAGAAAACTTCCTTCAAGGGGATCGCTGCTGATACGCGCCAGAGTCTTCTTCAGCTCCTCCTCCGACGGAGCTGAGTCCAAACCCCTCTTCACTCTGGTGCCATCGTGATGCCGAAGAAATACCACGCCGGGTGGTAGCGCTGCTGCAATGGCGCTAAGCGCCGCAACAAGAAGTTTTCCAGCACCATCAAAGACGTCAACCCATGCTCCGCCAAGAACCGCATCCGCGCCAAGATCGGCGCGTACTCAGGCTCCAGCACCGGGTTGTCCTCCCAGAAGCGACGCCCAGTGGTTGGGGCATAAGTCGGCAGCTGGAGACGATCGTGCTCGTCGGTCTTCACGATCACCCAGTTGTCCCTCCAGCCATCCCACCTCGCCGCGCTAAAAGGCAGAGGGTACTCGGAAACTTTCGGGTCCTTGCAGCGGTGTTGGAAATAGTAGGCTCCCAGCTGGTTCTTCGATCCACGCCTAGTTGTTTGCAGCACAAAGAAGTGGCGGAAGAGCGTCACTGAGGCGCGCACCCCCATGAACATCTCGCAGAAGTGCACGAAGACAGCGGCCATGGCAAAGGAATTGGGAGAGAGGTGGTGAAGCTGGAGTCCGTACGTCTCCAACAGCGTCAAGAAGAACGAAGAAATTGGCGGGACGAGCCCCGCCAACCCATAAGCGACGAAGAAGACAATCTCCCCTGCTTCTAGATGCAGGGGGAGAGTCCCTCTCCGGAGGCATCGTCGTTGCTCCTCCGTATGCAACCCCAACAACTTTCGCATCGGCCTAAGCTCTGCCGACCGAGCGATACGCGGGGGAGGCAAGTTGGAAGCCATGGCAGATGCAAGCTCAGGGAAGTGCGAAGGGAAGCCGTGATGCGGGTGAGATCCCCTTTTAAACTTCCCAGGCGCAATTCAAAGCGATTCGAAACTCTTCGAATACGCCGCTTGGACAACCGCTTCAGCTCCGAGACCAAGCGTCGATGACAAGTGGACCCAAGCCGTCCAGCTGAAGCGGTGGGCCAAGAAGTCAGTCTCCCAAGGAGACGAGCCGGCAAGATGCTTCGGCGGTTCCCGAAAAAGCGCTGCGACGTGCAGAAGTGGCAGCCTTGGGAACCGCTGCAGTAAAAGCAGCCATCAAGTGGGGCACACGCTCCCACGATCCCGCGACTGTTCGTGCTCCGGCAACGGTCAGTGCGGGTCTTCGAGAAGGTGTGCGGAGTAGAAGAGACGGGCGCCCTACCTCGGGCTCACTATCTCCCCCGAGATGGGCCCGGGGGCCACTGTCGGTACCCTCAATATGGGGTACCCCCGCGCATAGGGGAAACTGCCTAAGGACCTCGCCTTCTTCGCAGGGAGAGCTCCAAAGGCGCCATGTGTCCAGCGGGGCCGGACATCCCTCTCCTTAGAGGTAAGCTCCGGGCCCGCCACATGGCCAACTGAGCCGGACCTCCCCCCTCCGCGGGGAGAGCTCCGAAGGCTCCACGAGTCCAGCGGGGCCGGACCTCCCTCTCCTCAGAGGAGAGCTCTGGGCCCGCCACGTGGCCAACTGAGCCGTACCTCCCCTTCCGTGGGGAGAGCTCCGGAGGCTCCACGTGACCAGCGGGGCCGGACCTCCCTCTCCTCAGAGGAGAGCTCCGGGCCCGCCATGTGGCCAGCAGAGCCGGACCTCCCCCCTCCACGAGGAGAGCTCCGAAGGCTCCACGTGTCCAGCGGGGCCGTACCTCCCTCTCCTCACAGGAGAGCTCCGGGCCCGCCACGTGGCCAGCAGAGCAGCGCTACCTGCCCCCGCGCGGTAGGCGGCAAGAGTAAAGACGCGCCATACCTTCCCGTACAAGGTATTCAAGACCCTCGCCTTCCCAAGGCGCAGAGACGCGGAGCACGCCTCTGTCAGGTGTCGTTGCGCCCAATCACATCGCAGTGAAGACTGGCGCGCTGCATCAGAGGCTGCACGCCAATAAACACAGCGACAAGACATCCCCTGCCGCCCCTGCCATCATCAACCACTACGACTAGCTTGCGGCATGGGCAGGGCGGCAAAACGAAGACTTAGAAGCCCTCGCCATAGACAACTTCCGGTGTAACTGCAGATACGGTAGATGGAAGGCAATCCCCCCGGGACCACCTGTTGGGTCCCGGGCCCACCTTGTAAGCCACCTGAGCCTTAGACTATAAAAGGCTCGGGTAGGCGACGTTAGCAAGGGTTCACCTTTTTCACACTCTCACGAAGGGTTCACACTTTAGCCATTTGACATCTTACACCCTCAAGCTCAGGACTCCGGTTCTGAGCAACAAGCAATACAACGAGCACCTCTGCTCACCGTGTACGTAGGGTATTACGCTCCGGCGGCCTGAACAACGTAAAAATACCTGTGTCAAGCTTCTCCCTCCATTGTCCCTAATGCGTATGCTCTCCGTTAGTGACTAGCCCCTCCGAAAAAGAACCTCCGCGGGCTGCCCAGAGCAGGCCCGGGGGAAGTGTCGGCTACACACTTTGAGAGGGATTTTTACGTGGTTCAGGCCGCCGGAGCGTAAAACCCTACGTCCATGGTGAGCAGAGATGCTCGTTGTATTGCTTGGTGCTCAGAACCGGAGTTCTGAGCTTGAGGATAAGTTGGGTGCACGGATGCTAGAGCGTAAGTGTGCAAAGAGTCGAACCCTCAGGTGCGAATGGCTGAGGAGCGAACCCTTGCTAACGTGGCCTACCCGAGCCTTTTATAGTCTAAGGCTCAGGTGGCTTACAAGGTGGGCCCGGGACCCGACAGGTGGTCTCTGGGGGGGATTGCCTTCCATCTACCATATCTGCAGTTACGCCGGTAGTTGTCTCTGACGAGGGCTTCTAAGTCTTTGTTCTGCCGCCCTGCCCATGCCTCAAGCTAGTCGTAGTGGTTGATAATGGCAGGGACGATAGGGGATGTCTTGTCACTATGTTTATTGGCGTATAGCCTCTGACGCGGCGTGCCAGTCTTCACTGCGATGTGATTGGACGCAACGGCACCTGACAGAAGTGGGCTCCGCGCCTCCGTGTCTTGGGAAGGCGCGGGTCTTGAATACCTTGTACGGACAAGGCATGGCGTGTCTTTACTCTTGCTGCCTACCGCACGGGGGTAGGTAGCGCTGTTCTGCTGGCCACGTGGCGGGCCCGGAGCTCTCCTCTGAGGAGGGGGAGGTCCGGCCCCGCTGGACACGTGGAGCCTTCGGAGCTCTCCCCGCGGAGGGGGGAGGTCTGGCTCTGCTGGCCACGTGGCGGCCCCGAAGCTCTCCTCTGAGGAGAGGGAGGTCCGGCCCCGCTGGACACGTGGAGCCTTCGGAGCTCTCCCTGCGGAGGGGGGAGGTCCGACTCAGTTGGCCACGTGGCGGGCCCGGAGATATCCTCTGAGGAAAGGGAGGTCCGATCCCGCTGGACACGTGGCACACTCGGAGCTCTCCCTGCGGAGAGGGGCGAGGTCCTTAGGCAGTCTCCCCTGTGCGCGGGGGTACACCATATTGAGGGTACCGACAGTGGCCCCCGGGCCCAACTCGGGGCAGATAGCGAGCCCGAGGTGGGGGCCCCGTCTCTTCCACTTTGCGCACCTTCTCGAAGACCCGCATTGACTGTTGCCGGAGCATGAATAGTCACGGGATCGTGGGAGCGTGTGCCCCATTTGATGGCTGCTTTTACTGCGGCGGTTCCCAAGGCTGCCACTTCTGCACGTCATCGCGCCCTTTCGGGAACCGCCAAAGCGTCTTGCCGGTTCGTCTTCTTGAGAGGCTGACTTCTTGGCCCACCGCTTCAGCTGGACGGCTCGGGTCCACTTGTCATCGGCGCTTGGTCTTGGAGCTGAAGCGGTTGTCCCAAGCAGCGTATTCGAAGAGTTTCGAATCGCTTTGAATCGCGCCTGGGAAGTTTAAAAGGGGATCTCACCCGCATCGCGGCTTCCCGTCGCACTTCCCTGCGCTTGAATCTTCCTTGTGTTCCTTGAGCTCTTGCGCCCTTGTCTTCCCTGTTCTTGAGCTTCCATCTACCATGGCTTCCAACTTGCCTCCGCCGCGCCCTACCCGACCGGCCGAGCTCGGGGCAGTGCGCAGGCTGCTGGGATGGCACGCGGAGGAGCAGAAGTGCTGGCTCCGGCAGGGATCTCTCCCCCTGCTCCTGGAGAAGGGGGTGATAGTCTTCTTCACCGCCTACGCCATAGCGGGGTTTGCCCCACCGATTTCTTCCTTCTTCGCGACGCTGCTGGAGATGTAAGGTCTCCAGCTCCATCATGTCTCCCCTAACTCCTTCGCGATGGCCGCCGTCTTCGTGCACTTATGAGAGATGTTCGTGGGGGTGCGCACTTCAGTGACGCTCTTCCGCTACTTCTTCGTGTTGCGGACAACCGGGCGCAACTCCAAGAATCAGCTGGTGGCGTACTACTTCCAGCATCGCTGCAAGGATCCGAAGGCCTCTGGGTACCTTCTACCTTTCGGTGCGGCTAGGTGGGAAAACTAGAGGGAGAACTGGGTGATCGTGCTGACCGACGAGCATGATCGCCTGCAGCTGCCAACTGTCGGCCCGACCACCGAGCGTCGCTTCTGGAAGGAGATCCCGGAGCTGGAGCCAGAGTAGCGCCGGTCTTGGAGCGGATCCGGTTCCTGGCCAACGAGGGGCTGACGCCCCTGATGGTGCTGATAGACTTCTTGTCACGCCGTATTGCACCCTTGCAACAGCGCAACCGCCCGACGTGGTACTACACCGGCGAGCATGACTGCACCAGGCTGGGGACGGGTCTCGGCTCCGACCCATCTGAGGAGGTGTTGTACGAGATGGTGGCCAGGGTAAGCGGCGACTTCGTCACCGGCGACGACCTCACTTTCCCGGCCTCTTGCACTCCCCTCTTCTTGGAATCGCATTGGAGGGCGGAGTTGCTGCGGAAGATGCCGAACCTAGACGACATCGGGATCATCGTGCGTCAGGTTGGAGATGCCTTCCGGGGGATCTCGATCCCCGGGGTCGAGCGCTCCGGGGCGGAGTGCGAGGCGTCAGCTGCTGCCCGACCCACACCGAGGGTTGATGGAGCTCGGACCGTCGACAAGGGGAAGGGAAAGGAGCCGGCCCCTGGGCAGCCAGAGAAGAAACATGCTCGGTCCCCTCCGAGGGCGTCGTTTGCGTCGAGTTAGGGGGCCGGGGTACCCTTGCGCCCATCTTCCGGAGGCGCTGGTTCATCGGACGGCGACCCAAAGAGACCTTGGGTCTGCAGTTTTGGCGGGGCTCCTCTCGAACAGCGGCGGTCCGAGGAGCTCCGGGCGTCCCGCCTTCCTTCTTCAGGCGGAGGAGCTTCAAGGAGGGACGCCGGTGGGGCGATGCCCGGGGGTGAGCCGAGGGCTCAGGCGCCACAACTGGTGAGCGTCCCGGCTGCAGGCTCGACAAGCAGTGGCGCCGGAAGGAGCAGTGCTGGGACTCATCCGGGGCGCAGGTGCCCCGGGCCTCAGGAGCCGGATCGGTGAGCAGCGCTAGGGGCGCCACCGACGGGGGCCCTACTACTCTGCCTCCTACCGCACCAGTCCGGGTACCTGCGGCGCAGGCGCAGGCGCCGGCGGCAGGCTCCGGTGGTTCTGTCCCGGCTCAGACGCCGGGGCTCCATGCCCGTTGGAGCGCTCACGTCCCTCGGTATGTGTTGCTCTTTCCGGATTTTAGAACTAGCGTTATCTTCTCCTTTCTTATCCCGAGAGCTTCTTATGTCGGCAGGGACTCATCGGTTGCCGGGGGCGAGTCTGTTCCCCGGCCATCTCCGGCTAGCGGAGCTTCTGCGCCGCAGCGTCCGGGAGCTGCGGCGGCTTCATCGGCCCCCAAGTTGGTGGGGGCTTGTTCCGTTCCGGTGGGACCATCCCCCGCGGTGGCGGCGGCAGCACCCGCTCGTCCCCCTTCACCAACTCAGAAGCCGGCGGCTGTCGAGGGCTCGGCGAAGCCGGCCGGCGACGCCCGACCTTCCGGTGCTGAGGCTGGAGGGGCAGCTGCAGGTGCAGCTGCTGGCCCCCCAGCTTCCCCAGATCGGCTCCTCACCTCGGTTGCCGAGGCACCGACATCTCCACCGGTCGAGGACGTGATGGAGGAGGTCGGGGGTGCGGCTTCGTCCTCCGCCGCCCCGCTGCCCCTAGCAGATGCCTTGGGGCTTGCCCAGGCTGGCGTTCGGCAGGTCCAGGCCGCCCAAGAGCGAGGGCGGGAGGTGCTGGCTTGAGAGAGGGACCGCCTCCTCAGCTTGGGGCATCTCTTGAAGTAGCGGACTCAGGAGACTAGGGCAGTGCTCGTCTCGAGGCAGTCGAGGCTTGATGCCATGGAGGCGCTTCTCTACGCTCAGAAGAAGGCTGTCGACCGCCTGGGCTCCGAGACCCGGCGGCTCCGTCAGGAGACCCGTGAAGCTCACGCCAGGGCCGAGGCGCGCTCCACTGCCATGGAGGAACTGCGGTTGCAGGTGGCGCATCGCGAGTGTGCCGTCGTGGATCGAGAGCGCGATGTGGCGGCCGAGGAGAAGAAGGTCGCTGCACAGCTGGAGGCCAGCGAGGGCGAGCTGAAGGCCCGAGCCGAGGAACTGAGACTTCGGGAGACGACCCTTGCCGTGAGGGAGGAGCAGGCCTCCCGGGAGCGCCAGGCGGCTGATCTCCGGGCGTCTGAGCTGGAGCGGCTTACCCAAGATCTCTAGCTTCGGGAGAGCTCGCTGGCAGCCAAGGAGAAGAGATTCTCTAGGGAGGGGCTCGACGCCCTGCTGGCAGCCAGCCAAGAGGTGGAGAAGCTGCAGGCTTCACGGTCCGTCGAGGCTCGGGCGGTCTGGAGCTTTGTCGGCCAGGCGGGGTCCGCGCTGGTTCCCCTTGGATTCAGCTCAGTGAGGACGGAGGCTCCGGCGCAGGAGGTGGCTGAGGCAATCCCGGCGCTTGAGTCCATCAGCGCCAAGCTGGGCAAGCTCGAAGCTGTGATTCCGACGAGCTCGAGGCGGAGGGACAGGGCCTAGCAAAGGAGGTCGCTACGCACGTGCTGGCGTGCTTCCGAAGTCAAGACCCTTGCTTCTCTCTGGAGTCGGCGAGACTCGGCCCTGTCGCCGAGCGGAAGGAAGCTGCCAGGGCCGAAGTCAGGGACGTGGCCGCCCTCATGGCCTCTAGGTTCCAGCGGGAGTCCGGGGACTCTTAGGTAGTCGCCCCTGCGGCCGGAAGGCCCTGTAACTCTTCTTTTTTACTTTTGTCGAGTCTGTAGTCCAGCTCATGGAGCTTTGAATGAATGAACGGACTCTTTGTTTTTTGTGTCCGTGCTTATCTTCTTCCTGGCTTGGCCTGGCCGAGTCCTTAGCTCCGCAAGGACCTCGGAGGTCTCCACCAATCTTGAAGTCTTGCACACACACCTTCCTCGGGTCCTTATTGTGTTAAGGGCCCAAAGGGTCTTCGGAGTTCGCCCCGTGAGGATGGGGAGGTCCAGATCTGCCGGCCATGTGGCGGGCCCAGAGCTCTCCTCTGAGGAGAGGGAGCCTTCGGAGCTCCCCCCACGGAGGTGGGAGGTCCGGCTCTGCTGGCCACGTGGCGGGCCTGGAGCTCTCCTCTGAGGAGAGGGAGGTCCAGCCCTGCGGGACACGTGGAGCCTTCGGAGCTGCCCCTGCGGAGGGGGCGAGGCCCGGCTCTGCTGGCCACGTGGAGGGCCCGGAGCTATCCTCTGAGGAGAGGGGAGCTCTGGCCCCGCCGGACACGTGGGACCTTTGGAACCCGCCCCTGTGGAGGGGGCGAGGTCTGGATCCTCCAGTCTTGCGTTGGAGCTCCAGTCTTTCCTTGCGCGGCCCCCGTAGTCGTGGCCCCCTGGTAGGTGTGGCCAATGGATTGGGCACACCTACCATACTCCTGTGGGGGAGCTAAGGCCGGGAGGTCCTGCACACAAGTAAGGGAACTGTAATTCTCCTTGGGGCTCTCCCTTCCCTATCTCATAGTCTTATTTTGCTTACGGTCCTGATCCGGTATACGGGGCTTGGGCAATTCAGTTCGCCCGGCGCCGGTGGTCCGACTCCCTCTGAGGTCAGGGTACGACCGTCCAGCCTCTAGTACTGGACCGTAACGCTGGGGAGGCAGAGTGCATAGGCTTTCGGTACGGAACCAGACAGAGCAGGTTGTACTCCCCTGGACCTCCGGAGGGCAGGATGCGCACGCTTAGGGTCGGAAGCAGGCAAAGCAGGCTACGCACCCTGGATCCCCCATGGACAGCGCAGGTTTTTCCTAGAGGTGACCAACTGGCATCGCAACACTTGACTGGGGGAGGCCCGAGAGGCCCCCTGGCCATCGGCAGGTACCTCAAGTGCAACCGCCTTTGGTAGGATAGCAAATGCCGACTATGGATGAGAGCGGGAAAGGGGAGCTAAATGTATGGTGAGCATACATGGAAAGTGCGGTCATTGAAATTAATGCGTAATTTAAATGAGCACATAAGTAAGAGCATGGTAGCACAGGTTTCTGTGTAAATGCCCATAGGAGGAAGGTAGGCTGAACATGGAGGCAACGACCCGCCTCATTAAGAAGGGAAGCAAGACTCTACGCGCTTGGGGTTGGAACCAGGCCAAGCTGAACGTAGTCCTGGACCGTCCACTGAGGCTTAGCTGCTTCGAGCGCTGTTCCTGGAGCCTATGGGATCTGTTACAGAAGGGAAAAGGCTTGTACTACTAATGCTCAGGGGATAGAACTTATTGTGATGTTCCATGTTCCAAGGGTTCGGGAGCGGATCCCGTCCTTGGTGGAGAGGCATATGTACCTGAGGCGGCAACTTCGTGATTCGGAAGGGACCTTCCCGACTGGGGGAGAATTTATAGGTCCTTCACAGGAAAGTGTGCGCCTCGGCTCTAGGTCGCCTCCTTGTAGCTCCCAGACGCGCTTGGTCCATTGGCGGTAGCGCCGGAGCACCAGCCGGGACCGTGCGTTGCGGAGTGTTGTTTGTAATCGTGCCTCGTTGACGAGGTCGATATCTTCACGTCGGAGCTGGTCCTGCGCGGCTTCTCCCGGGAGCCCCGGGGTACCTTCCTCTATTGGCTCAGGCCGACAAGAGGCAGGCAACCCGGACCCTTCTTGGAGGACCCAGGGTGTCTTCCTCCATTGGCTCAGGCCGACAGGAGGTAGGTGAACCCGAGCCCTCCTTGGGGGACCTAGGATGTCTTCTTCCATTGACTCAGGCCGACAGGAAGTTGACGGATCCTGGGCGGCCCCCAGGAGGTGAGGCCGAGGCACGGGGGCGTGCACTCGGGTGGAGCTGGCCCGGTTCTGCACCGCTGGGGGCTGGTGCTTGGGCTGCTGCAAATGCTTGGAGCTTTTCCAAGGCTGATACTACAGCAGTGCAGTCTCCACAGATCTTTGGAGCAGTCGTGTGGACTACCGCCATGACTCGTCGTCGCTGGAGTTGGAGTCCTCACGGTTGTGTACCGCCTTCACGGCGCGCTGGGGCTCCTGGAACTCCACCTGGTGGTCGACGTTGTCTTGGGTGTCGACCTTCTGCTTGCCCTCCCTTTGGCAGAAGGGAGGGGCGTCAGCACACGATTGCTTCCCCTTGCGGAAGCGCTCCGCGAGCTTCTAAATCTCCCGGCACTCTGCAGCTGTATGGCTGCTGGTGTTGTGCATGGGGCACGGCTCGCCTTGGTCACCATCTGGAGCGGGTGACTGTCGCTTCCTATTGTCAGGGCATGGACCCCGAGCCCCACTGGGCGCTGCCGCTGCAGCAACGGGAGCTGCGGTCGGTGGCTTCATATTGCCACCGCCCCGGTTCCTAATCTTCTTGCTGCTTCCATGGGAAGCAACGCCAGATTCAGGCTGTCCTCCTGAGTCGGAGGCTGGCTGTGAGTGCCAGTTCCGCCCTTCAGCTGCCCTGGCGCACTTGTCCGCCAGGCTGAAGAGCTCTGAGACGTCGCGAACTTCTCTGGTTGCGAGCTTCTCGAGCATCTTCTTGTCCCGTACACCCTGCCAGAACGCCACCACCACAGAAGCATTTTAGATATGCGGGATGGTGTTCCGCACCTGGGAGAACCGCTGGATGAAGGAGCGCAGCGTCTCTCCAGGCTGTTGTTGGATGGCGTGGAGGTCGAGCTCCGTGCCAGGCCGGGTGTAGGAGCTACCGAAGTTCGCAGTGAACTGCCGGCAGAGCTCTCCCCAGGAGGTTATGGAACCCTGGGGGAGATTCATGAGCCAAGACCGAGCTGGGCCGGTCAAGGAGATGGGGAAGTAGTTAGCCATAACGGCCTCGTCCCCTCCCGCAGCAAGGATTGTGGTGGAGTAGATCTAGAGGAACTCCGCCGGGTTGACGCTGCCATCGTACTTCTCGGGCAGGTGCGGCCGGAACTTGCGCGGCCACTTCACGAAGCGAAGGTGTGGCACCAGTGCCGCACATCCTGCTCCTGTTGCTGCAGGTGTTTGTGCCGTGAACGCTTGGTCCGCTGTCGGCACTGCGTACCCCGGTATGGACAAGGCTGCGCCATAGACCGGGGGCACCATTTGCAGGGCATATGGCTGGGGCATATGCTGTGTGGCGTATGCCTGGGGCAGAGATCGCGTAGCGAACGTCTACGGCTCAGGCTGGTTCGAGGCGGTTGACATGCTGTCGCCGGCCTGTTGGTTGCGACGCCTTTCTCGTCGTCGCTCGATGACCACTCGGGCATCTTTGCCCAGGTGGCGTCGTTCTAGCTCCGACCTCAGGTCCGCCGATGGGAGCCTGGTGGAGCGGGAGTTTGCCGTCTGCCCGTCAACCGTTGGCGTGCGCGTCAGCGACACAGCCGGTTGACTGGGACGTCGTCCCCGCCGAAGTTGAGGGTTGGCGGCGACGACGATGAGACGGTCTACGTCGCGAATCCACTGCTGGGTCGCTGACTGAGGTGCGTCCCCAGCAGGTTGATTGCGCAGTAGCGCTCGTGCTGCAGCTAGTGCGCTCTCGTGGGAGACACTCAGCGCTGTAGTAGATCTTGGGCTTGCTGGAGTCTGCACTGCCAAAGTTGGCGCTGCCGGAGTTGGCTGTTGGCTTCCATCTTGCCCCGACACACTCCGTCCTGTGTGTGTCGAGACGTAGTCCCCGCTAGTCACCGTTCGTTGTGAACGTGGGCGGGGAGAGCTTGCCGCTGAAGGGAGCTTCGTCATCTTCATCGGTGAAAGCTCGTCGCGCAAGGGAAAAGCCCCTTCCTGGTGCGCCAAATGTCAAAGTGTGTTGTCGACACTTCCCCCGGGCCTGCTCTGGGCAGCCCACGGAGGTTCTTTTTCGGAGGGGCTAGTCACTCACGGAGAGCATATGCGTTAGGGACGATTGAGGGAGAAGCTTGACACAAGGATTCTTACGTGGTTCAGGCCGCCGGAGCGTAAAACCCTATGTCCACGGTGAGCAGAGATGCTCGTTGTATTGCTTGGTGCTCAGAACCGGAGTTTTGAGCTTGAGAATAAGTCGGGTGCTCAGATGCTAGAGCGTAAGTGTGCAAAGAGTCGAACCCTCAGGTGCGAATGGCTGAGGAGCGAACCCTTGCTAACGTCGCCTACCCTAGCCTTTTATAGTCTAAGGCTTAGGTGGCTTACAAGGTGGGCCCGGGACCCGACAGGTGGTCCCGAGGGGATTGCCTTCCATCTACCGTATCTGCAGTTACGCGGGCAGTTGTCTCTGGCGAGGGCTTCTAAGTCTTCGTTCTGCCGCCCTGCCCATGCCGCAAGCTAGTCGTAGTGGTTGATGATGGCAGGGGTGGCAGGGGATGTCTTGTCACTGTGTTTATTGGCGTACAGCCTCTGACGTGGCGTGCCAGTCTTCACTGCGATGTGATTGGGCGCAACGGCACCTGACAGAGGTGTTCTCCGCGCCTCCGCGTCTTGGGAAGGCGCTGGTCTTGAATACCTTGTACGGACAAGGCATGGTGTGTCTTTACTCTTGCTGCCTACCGCACGGGGGCAGGTAGCGTTGTTCTGCTGGCCACGTGGCGGGCCTGGAGCTCTCCTCTGAGTAGTGGGAGGTCCGACCCCGCTGGACACGTGGATCCTTCGGAGCTCTCCCCACGGAGGGAGGAGGTCTGGCTCTGCTGGCCACGTGGCGGGCCCGGAGCTCTCCTCTGAGGATAGGGAGGCCCGGCCCCGCTGGACACATGGAGCCTTCGGAGCTGTCCCCACGGAGGGGGGAGGTCCGGCTCAGTTGGCCACGTGGCGGGCCCGGAGCTATCCTCTGAGGAGAGGGAGGTCCGACCCAGCTGGACACGTGGCGCCCTCGGAGCTCTCCCTGCGGAGAGGGGCGAGGTCCTTAGGAAGTTTCCCCTATGCGCGGGGGTACCCCATATTGAGGGTACCGACAGACTCTTTGTCAAATATGGTCATTGTTTGTTTGATGTATGCTTACTGACCATGTTTGCCAAAGATATTTGCAAAAACTTTTCCAAAAGGATCATATTCTTGAGCTAAAATTTAAATTATATGAATTTCAGCATGTAGACAGACTAGTCCATCTGGGAGGCCGGACAAGTCCGGCCCTAGAGAAGTCCGGCTCTGGTCCGCCAACTGGACTTGTCCGGACACCAAGCCGGACTAGTCCAGCCCCGCCAGACACGTGTCGTTCGGAGCTCACCCCTGCGAAAGGGATGAGGTCCAGCCCCGCGGGACAGGTGTCGCCACCGGAGCTCGCCTCTGAGGAGAGGAGAGGCCCCGACCCGCTAGACACGTGTCGCCACCGGAGCTCGCCTCTCAGGGGAGGAGAGGCCCCGGCCCGCTGGACATGTGTCACCACCGGAGCTCGCCTCTCAGGAGAGGCCCCGACCCGCTGGACACGTGTCGCCACCGGAGCTAGCCTCTGAGAAGAGGAGAGGCCCTGGCCCGCTGGACACGTGTCACCACCGGAGCTCGCCTCTGAGGAGAGGAGAGGCCCTGACCCGCTGGACACATGTTGCCACCGGAGCTCGCCTCTGAGGAGAGGAGAGGCCTCGGCCCACTGGACACGTGTCGCCATGGGAGCTCGCCTATGAGGAGAGGGGAGGTCCGGCCCCGCCGGACACGTGACGTCCTCGGAGCTCGCATGTGAGGAGAGGGGAGGCCTGACCCCGCTGGACACGTGGTGCCCTTGGAGCTCACCCTGGCAGTGGCCACGTGGCAGGGTCGGACTTCACAGTGGACAAGTCCAAACCGAACTAGTCCACCTGGGAGGCCGGACAAGTCCGACCCTAGAGAAGTCCGGCTCTAGTCCGCTAACCGGACTTGTCCGAACACCATGCCGGACTAGTCCGGCCCCTGGGGACTTAACCTCCCAGGGGCGGCCAGACTTCTCTCTTCAAAGACTAGTCCGCTCACATCCTCTCTCAAGCCAGAAGCGCCAACAAATTAGCGATTTTCGCTTTCCCCCACCAAAAATCTCGTCCAATCCACGGATTGGAGACCTAAGGAGTGCGGAAACCCTTCCCCGGGCTTCGTTGCTCTAGTTTCGACTCCAAATTCATCACATTTGAAGATTTCAAGAGGTATTCTTGACCTAACCAAAAATCCTTTCTTTTCTTCATTCTTAGGTCTTTTGCTAGAAACCTCTTGACAAATGTTGTTCCTAGTGTCGATGCGATCATAGCCTAGGAGTATTGCAACTTAATTCAAAGTTTTTGCGAAAAATTTTTAGGGTTATGGTTCTTCCTGTATAACCCGGACTAGTCCAATTTTGGGCGGACAAATCCGTTCTCGAGCGGACTAGTCCGGTCCTTTGACGGACAAGCCCAGTCTACACAGAATAAACTCCAACTTTAGCCATTTATAGTGAATTCTCTTGCAATATTGCACTTCCTTGACCTCTAATCTCCTGTCTCTCAGGAAATATGTCGAACTCCGACAAAAGCTCTCCCCTTCCAAGTCCCACCGCCGAGGAGGCTCGACAAGCCCTTCATCGGTGCATCGCCGAAGCAACGGCAGCAAAGGAGGCGCAAGCGGCTAAAGAAGTCGTCCGTCCAGAGGCAAGAACAAAGAAGAAGCATGATCTCGATGAGGAGGCACAAATTGCCCAAACCGTTGAAGAATCCTTGAAGGATCAACGGAGAAAGAAAAGGGCCGAACGTGAATCCCAAAGCTCCCAAGCTGCTAGTGCCTTAGAGCCCAAGAGAAAGCGGTTGGTCACCTTGGGAGATAAAGAGCGGGAAAAGGAGAAGGAAAAGGAATCCGAGGGTAGGGTTCCTCGTGATCCAAAGAAGGGTAAGACTCCACTTCCTGAGGAGCCCAAGAACAAAAAGGCAACTACCAAAGCACCGACAAACAGAGCAGGAGGGATAATAATCAGAGAGAAAGGGAAACTGAAGCCCATCGGCCCCTTAAAGATGTTTGCCCCTGCTAGAGACCCAAACGGGCAGCCCAACAATCTGGCTGTCGAAGTGTGTTGTCGACACTTCCCCCGGACCTGCTCTGGGCAGCCCACGGAGGTTCTTTTTTGGAGGGGCTAGCCGCTTGCGGAAAGCATAAGCGTTAGGGACGAGTGAGGGAGAAGCTTGACACGGTGAGTTTTACGTGGTTCGGACCGCCGGAGCGTAAAACCCTACGTCCACGATGAGCAGAAGGTGCTCGCTGTATTGCTTGTTGCTCAGAACCGGAGTCCTGAGCTTGAGGGTGAGTAGTGCCTAGGATGCGAGTTCACAGAGTTTGAACCGTTGCTAACGTTGCCTACCCGAGCCTTTTATAGTCCAAGGCCCGAGTGGCTTACAAGGGGGCCCGGGACCCGATAGGTGGTCCCGGGGAGATTTCCTGCCATCTACCGTATCTGCAGTTATGCCGGTAGTTGTCTCTAGCGAAGGCTTCTGAGTCTTCGTTCTGCCGCCCTGCCCATGCCGCAAGCTAGCCGTAGTGGTTGATGACGGCAGGGCGGCTCGGGATGTCTTGCTGCTGTGTTTATTGGTGGACAGGCTCTGACACAGCGCGCCAATGTGTGATGCGACTGGCCGCAACGGCACTTGACAGAGGCGTGCTCCGCGTCTTCGCGTCTTGGGAAGGCGCGAGCCTTGAATACCTTGTACGGGCAAGGTATGGTGCGTCTTTACGCCTGCTGCCTACCGCGCGGGGGCAAGCAGCGCCGTCCTGCTGGCCACGTGGCGGGCCTGGAGCTCTCCTCTGAGGAGAGGGAGGTCCGGCCCCACGGGACACGTGGAGCCTTCGGACCTCTCCCCGCGGAGGGGGGAGGTCCGGCTTCTGTCGGCCACGTGGCGGGCCCGGAGCTCTCCTCTGAGGATAGGGAGGTCCGGCCACGCGGGACACGTGGCGCCCTCGGAGCTCTCCCCGCGGAGGGGGGAGGTCTGGCTGCTGCTGGCCACGTGGCGGGCCCGGAGCTCTCCTCTGAGGAGAGGGAGGTCCGGCCTCGCTGGACACGTGGCGCCTTCAGAGCTCTCCCTGCGGAGAAGGGAAAGATCCTTAGGCATTTTCCCCTGTGCGCGGGGGTACCCCATATCGAGGGTACCGACAGTGGCCCCCGGGCCCATCTCGGGGGAGATAGCGAGCCCGAGGTGGGGCCTCCGTCTCTTCTGTTCCGCGCACTTTCTCTACGTCCCGTGTTGACCGTTGCCAGAGCACAAACAGTTGCGGGATTGTGGGAGCGTGCGCCCACTTGATGGTTGCTTTTACTGCGGCGGTTCCCAAGGCTGCCACTTCTGCATGTTGCGGCACTTTTCTCGGGAACCGCCGAAGCGCCTTGCCGGCTCGTCTCCTTGGGAGACTGACTTCTTGACCCAGCGCTTCAGCTGGATGACTTGGGTCCACCTGTCATCGGCGCTCAGTATCGGACCCGAAATGGTTGCCCATGCGGTGTATTCGAAGAGTTTCAAACCGCTTCGAATCGTACCTGGAAAGTGTGAAGGGAAGCCGCAACACGGGTAGGTTCCCCTTATAGGACTTCCAGCGCTTGCACCTTCCTTGAGTCCCTGCGGCCTTGTCTTCTACCATGGCTTTTAACCTGCCTTCGGAGGAGGAGCGCGCTCGATTTTCTCCGGCGGCGGCGTCTGCGCGAAGTCAGGGATCCAGGGAGCCTGCACGCCCTGCTTCTGTTGGTGGCGCCCCATCCGGTGGCGACCCCAAGAGGCCTCGGGTTCATCATCCCGACGGGACTCTTCTTGAGCGACAACAGGCTGAAGGTTCCCAGGCGTTGCGTCCTCCCTCCTCAGGCGGTGGAGTCTTCGAGGAAACTGTTGATGCATCGAGGAAGGCTTCAAGCGGTGGAGTCTCCAAGGAAACTGCTGACACGCAGAGGAGGGCTTCAGGCGGAGGAGTCTCCAAGGAAACTACTGAAGCGCTGAGGAGGACTTCAGGCGGTGGAGTCTCCAAGGAAACTGCTGAAGCGGCGGAGGGGGCTTCAGAAGCATCCCCTGCGCTGTCAGTTCGAGCGCCTGCGGGGCGGCTGTCGGCGGCGACGGCGGGCTCTAGCGGCCCTTGATGACAGCAGCCCTTGCGCTGGTGGTGGCCGAGGTGATCCCCACGCTCGAGTCGCAGAGCGGGAGAACGCCGGCAGGGCTGAAGTCGGGGACGTGGCCGCTCTTGTAGCTTCTAGGTTCTGGACGTGCCAGGGAAACCCTAGGACTCTTCTCTTTATTATATTTTTTTTCGAGCCTGTAGTCCAGCTCATGGAGTCATGAATAATTAGACTCTTGTAACCTTTTGTGCCTGTTATGCCTATCTTCTTCTTGGTTTCGCCTGGCCGAGCCCTTAGCTCCACAAGGTACTCAGAGGCCTTCACCAATCTCGAAGCTCTGCACAGACACCTTCCGTGGATCCTTATTGTATTAAGGGCCCCGGAGGTCTCCGGAGCTTGCCCCATGAGGATGGGGAGGCCCGGATCTGCCGGCCACGTGGCGGGTCCGGAGCTACCCGCTGGGTAGGGGGGGCTCCGACCCTGCCAGGTACGTGGGGCCTCTGGAGCCCGCCCCTGCGGAGGGGGCGGGATCCGGATCTCTCGGTCTTGCGCGGTCCGTAGCGGCCCCCTGGTAGGTGTGGCCAATTGCTTGGGTACTCCTACTGTCAAAGTGTGTGGTCGACACTTCCCCCGGATCTGCACTGGGCAGCCCGCGGAGGTTCTTTTTTGGAGGGGCTAGTCACTTGCGGAGAGCTTGAGCGTAGGGACGAGTTAAGGAGGAGCTTGACACGGCGAGTTTTACGTGGTTCGGGCCGCCGGAGCGTAAAACCCTACGTCCACGGTGAGCTGAGGTGCTCGTTGTATTGCTTGTTGCTCAGAACCGGAGTCCTGAGCTTGAGGATGAGTTACGCCTAGGGTGTGAGTTGCTATAGTGCGAACCCAGGGTGCGAGTGGCTAGAGTGCGAACCCTTGCTAACGTTGCCTACCCGAGCCTTTTATAGTCCAAGGCTCGTGTGGCTTACAAGGGGGGCCCGGGACCCGACAAGTGGTCCCAGGGAGATTTCCTGCCGAGTATCGTATCCACAGTTATGTCGGTAGTTGTCTCTGGCGAAGGCTTCCGAGTCTTCGTCCTGCCGCCCTGCCCATGCCGCATGCTAGTCGTAGTGGTTGATGACGGCGGGGGCGGCAGGAGATGTCTTGTCGCTGTATTTATTGGCTGGCAGGTTCTGACACTGCGCGCCAGTCTGCGATGCGACTGGGCGCAACGACACCTGACAGAGGTGTGCTCCGCGTCTTGGGAAGGCGCGGGTCTTGAATGCTTTGTACGGTAAAGGCATGGCGCGCCTTTACTCCTGCTGCCTCCCGCGCCGGGCGGCAGCACTGCTCTGCTGGCCACGTGTCGGACTCGGAGCTCTCCTCTGAGGAGGGGGGGGGCTCCGACTCCGCTGGACACGTGGAGCCTTCGGAGCTCACCCCCACGGAGGGGGCGAGGTCCGGTCTTCCGGGCCACGCGGCAGGCTCGGAGCTATCCTTTGAGGAGAGGAGATCCCCGGCCCTGCCGGACACGTGGCGCCTTCGGAGCTCGCCCTTGCGGAGGGGGTGAGGTCCAGCCTCCTGGGCCACGTGGCAGGCTCGAAGCTATCCTCCGTGGGGAGGGGAGCTCCGGCCCCGCTGGACACGTGGCGCCTTCAAACCTCGCCCTGCAGAGGGAGCGAGGTCATTAGAAAGTTTTACGCTGTGCGCGGGGGTACCCGGTATTGAGGGTACCGACAGTGGCCCCCGGGCTCACCTCGGGGGAGGTAACGAGCCTGAGGTGGGGCCTTCTCCTACCCGCACACTTTCTTGTATTGAGTACTCCCTGTGCTGGCAGGGTCTTGATGGCTTCGGAGTTCAGCCTTTGAGGAGAGGGTGAAGCCTGGCATCAGAGCTTTGCCCTTGTGAAAAGGGGAGGTCCGGCCTTGGAGCTCGCCTCTGAGAAGAGGGGTGGTCTAGGAAGTTATCGGAGCTCAGGCCCACGAAGGGCGTGAGGTCCGGCATCAGGGCTCGCCTCTGAAAGGAGGCCGAGGGCTGGCGTCGGAGCTCGGCCCAGCTGTGGGGGCGGAGGTCCGGAAGTCATCGGAGCTCAGGCCCACGAAGGGCGTGAGGTCCGGCATCAGGGCTCGCCTCTGAAAGGAGGGCGAGGGCTGGCATCGGAGCTCGGCCCAGCTGCGGGGGCGGAGGTCCGTAAGTCATCGGAGCTCAGGCCAGCGAAGGGCTTGAGGTCCGGAGGTCATCGGAGCTCAGGCCAGCGAAGGGCATGAGGTCCGGAGGTCATCGGAGCTCAGGCCAGCGAAGGGCGTGAGGTCCAACATCAGCGCTCGCCTTTGAAAGGAGGGCGAGGGCTGGCCTCGGACCTCGGCCCAGCTGTGGGGGGGCGGAGGTCCGGAAGTCATCGGAGCTGAGGCCAGCGAAGGGCGTGAGGTCCAGAAGTCATCGGAGCTCAGGCCAGCGAAGGGTGTGAGGTCCGGAGGTCATCGGAGCTCAGGCCAGCGAAGGGCGTGAGGTCCGGAAGTCATCGGAGCTCAGGCCAGCGAAGGGCGTGAGGTCTGGCATCAGCCCTCGCCTCTGAAAAGAGGGCGAGGGCTGGCCTCGGAGCTCGGCCCAGCTGTGGGGGGCGGAGGTCCGGAAGTCATCGGAGCTCAGGCCAGCGAAGGGCGTGAGGTCCGGCATCAGCGCTCGCCTCTGAAAGGAGGGCGAGGGCTGGCCTCAGAGCTCGGCCCAACTGTGGGGGGCGGAGGTCCGGAAGTCATCGGAGCTCAGGCCAGCGAAGGGCGTGAGGTCCGGCATCAGCGCTCGCCTCTAAAAGGAGGGCGAGGGCTGGCCTCGGAGCTCGGCGCAGCTGTGGGGAGCGGAGGTCCGGAAGTCATCGGAGCTCAGGCCAGCGAAGGGCGTGAGGTCCGGAGGTCATCGGAGCTCAGGCCAGTGAAAGGCGTGAGGTCCGGAAGTCATCGGAGCTCAAGCCAGCGAAGGGCGTGAGGTCCGGCATCAGCGCTCGCCTCTAAAAAGAGGGCGAGGGCTGGCCTCGGAGCTCGACCCAGCTGTGGGGGGCGGAGGTCCGGAAGTCATCGGAGCTCAGGCCAGCGAAGGGCGTGAGGTCCGGAGGTCATCGGAGCTCAGGCCTGCGAAGGGCGTGAGGTCTGGAAGTCATCGGAGCTCAGGCCAGCGAAGGGCGTGAGGTCCGGCATTAGCGCTCGCCTCTGAAAGGAGGGCGAAGGCTGGCCTCGGAGCTCGGCCCAGCTGTGGGGGGCGGAGGTCCGGAAGTCATCGGAGCTCAGGCCAGCGAAGGGCGTGAGGTCCGGCATCAGCGCTCGCCTCTGAAAGGAGGGCGAGGGCTGGCCTCGGAGCTCGGCCCAGCTGTGGGGGGCGGAGGTCCGGAAGTCATCGGAGCTCAGGCCAGGGAAGGGCGTGAGGTCCGGCATCAGCGCTCGCCTCTAAAAGGAGGGCGAGGGCTGGCCTCGGAGCTCGGCCCAGCTGTGGGGGCGGAGTCCGGTACTGCTCAGAAGTCCTCCCTTTCCTGTCCCTTAGTCTCATTTGGCTTACTATCCCGGGCCAGAATACGGGGCTTGGGTAATCCAGTGCACTTGGTCCCGGAGGTCTGGCCCCCAACCCCAGTCAGGGTGCAACCATCCGGCCCCCTGGTACTCAGACCGTAGTGCTGGGGGGCAGAGTGCGCATGCTTTGGGTGCAGGACCGTGCAAAGCAAGGCTCCTGACCCCCCGATCTAGCGTAGGTCTTTTCTCGGAGGAGACCAACTGGCGGTACAGTACCCTTACAGGGGGAGGTCCGAAAGGCCCCCAGGCCTCTGGCAGGTATCCCAAGCACTACCGCCTTCGGCAGGATGGCAAATATCGATTATGCATGAGCGCAGGAAAGAGGAACCGAGTGTACAATGGATGTACACTGTCTAGAGCGTGGGAAGGTGATCATATAAATTAATGCGTAATTTAAATAAACACCTAAGTAAGCATGGTGAACTTACTGGGGTAGCGTCGGAGCGCCATGTCATCACGCAGAGCGGGTCATGCGTGGCTTCGTCGTACGCTCGGACACGGGGGGACCCCCATGGCGATCTCAGGGGGAAGCATGGCTTCGGCCCCGCACACCATGTAGAAGGGTAGTTCCCGTGACCCGGCCCTGGGAAGTCCGGCTGGCCCTCGACATAGAGGAGCCGGTATCCCCCGACGGCTTTGGGTGCGCGTCTGCACCGGTTGTGTGGGTCTGCTTGGCGTGGACCTGGCACGCATTGCATCTCCTAACCGGTTTGACGGCGTCCAGGTGGCTCTCAGTCAGTAGGAGCCATGCCGGGTGGCTTAACCGACCAGCGTGCGGGACGATGAGCGTTCCCAGCACTCGGCTCCGTGGACTACTGCGAGCTAGTCGCAGCCTTCCTCCTGGGTTATGCACCGCAATAGAATGCCGTGGCGCCACGCCAGTAAAGATACCAGCGCGTAGCACTTAGCCATCCGCACAATCCGTTCAGCAAATGCACGTTCATCAGGAAGGATGTCCTTCAAGGAGTCCCGGACCTCCGTGGTCCATGCATCAGGACTACTTGAGCTTCTGGATCTTGAGCGCTGGGTTGCACGGAGTCCCCAGTGACGCTTACGATCCTTTGGCGGCGTCCATGGCTGCAGGGCCGTCGGGACCGGCAGCTTCGAGGTGCTGGTCCAGCCCCCTTCGCCCGGCTCAGCGGGCCGGGCTGTGGGCCGCAGCAACGTCCTCTCAAAGACTCCTTCGGGCACAGGGGCTCCGGTGGAGGCCTTCGTTGAGAGGTCGTCAACTGCGGCCTTGCCAGCGCGCGGTACATGGCGCAGGTCCAAGGCGAGGAAGTCTTTCTCCAACATCCGCACGTGGAGCAGATAAGCAGCTAGTTGTGGGTCATTGCAGGGGCATTCACCCTTAACTTGCTTGATAACTAGCTGGGAGTCGCCCTGCGCCAACAACTGGCGAGCTCCCAGAGACAGGACTGTCTTTTAGGCCAAGGATGAGTGCTTCATACTCTGCCAAGTTGTTGGTTGCCTTGGAATTGAGATGCACCATGTACCCAGACTGCTCCCCCGATGGCATGAGAAGCAGTACGCCGGCACTGGCCCCCTGCTTTCGCAAGGAGCCGTCGAAGAAGAGCGTCCAGTGAGGCCCGGTGAAGACCGGAGCTCGGTGCTTTGGTTCACCGTCTTCGTGGCCCCCTGGGTCAACCTTCGTTGGCGTCCATTCAGCCACAAAGTCAGCCAATGCTTGGCTCTTGACTGTCTGACGTGGTCGGGAGCTCAGCTTGAACTCCGCCGTCTTCGAGCTGTCTTCCGGCTTCAGAAGCTGGCAGTGAGTGCCAATGACGCCCGTATTCTGCTCCGGCGCACTTGTCCGCCAGGCTGAAGAGCCCCGAGATGTCTTGCACCTCCCTGGTGGCCAACTTCTCGAGCATCTTCTTGTCCCTCACACCTTGTCGGAATGCGACCACCGCTGATGCATTCAGGATGTGGGGGATGGTGTTGCGCACCTGGGAGAACCGGGGGCACCGTGCATGGCATATGGCTGTGGCATATGCTGTGTGGCGTATGCCTGGGGCAGAGATCGCGTGGCGAAGGTCTGCGCCTCAGGCAGGGTCGCGGCTGACGTCATGCTGTCGCCAGCCTCTTGGTTGCGACGCCTTTCTCGACGTCGCTCGAGGAACACTCGGGCATCTTGGCCCAAGTGGCATCGTTCCAGCTCTGTCCTCAAGTCCGTCGATGGGAGCCTGGTGGAGCTGGAACCCGCCGTCTGCCCGTCAACCGTTGGCGTGCGCGTCAGCGACACAGCCGGTTGGCCAGAGCGTCATCCCCGCCGAAGTAGAGGGTTTGCGGCGGCGATGACGAGACGGTCTACCTCACAAATCCACTGTTGGGTCGCTGACTAAGGCGCGTCCCTAGCAGGTGGATTGCGCAATAGCGCTCTTGCTGCAGCTAGCGCGCCTCTGTGGGGGATGCTCAGCGCTGCAGAAGATCTGACGCTTGCTGGAGCCTGCGTTGCAGGAGTCGGCTGCTGGCTTCCATCTTGCACCGACACACTCCGTCCAGAGTGCGTCGAGATGTAGTCTCTGCTTGTCACGGTCCGTCGTGAACGCGGGGGAGGAGAGCTTGCCGCTGAAGGAAGCTTTGTCATCTTCGTCGGCAGAAACCCGTCGCGCAAGGGAAAAGCCCCCTTCCTGGCGCACCAAATGTCGAAGTGTGTGGTCGACACTTCCCCCGGACCTGCTCTGGGCAGCCCGTGGAGGTTCTTTTTCGGAGGGCCTAGTCGCTTGCGGAGAGCTTAAGCGTTAGGGACGAGTGAGGGAGAAGCTTGACACGGCGAGTTTTACGTGGTTCGGGCCGCCGGAGCGTAAAACCCTACATCCACGGTGAGCAGAAGGTGCTCGCTGTATTGCTTGTTGCTCATAACCGGAGTCCTGAGCTTGAGGGTGAGTAGTGCCTAGGATGCGAGTTCACAGAGTTCGAACCCTTGCTAACGTTGCCTACCCGATCCTTTTATAGTCCAAGGCCCGACTGGCTTACAAGGGGGCCCGGGACCCGACAGGTGGTCCCGGGGAGATTTCCTGCCATCTACCGTATCTGCAGTTATGCCGGTAGTTGTCTCTAGCGAAGGCTTCTGAGTCTTCGTTCTTCCGCCCTGCCCATGCCGCAAGCTAGCCATAGTGGTTGATGACGGCAGGGGCGGCAGGGGATGTCTTGTCGCTGTGTTTATTGGTGGACAGGCTCTGACACGGTGCGCCAGTCTGTGATGCGACTGGCCGCAACGGCACCTGACGGAGGCGTGCTCCGCGTCTTCGCGTCTTGGGAAGGCGCGGGCCTTGAATACCTTGTACGGGCAATGTATGGTGCGTCTTTACGCCTGCTGCCTACCGCGCGGGGGCAGGCAGCGCCGTCCTGCTGGCCACGTGGCGGGCCCGGAGCTCTCCTCTAAGTAGAGGGAGGTCCGACCCCGCGGGACACGTGGAGCCTTTGGACCTCTCCCCGCGGAGGGGAGAGGTTTGGCTTCTGTCGGCCACGTGGCGGGCCCGGAGCTCTCCTGTGTGGAGAGGGAGGTCCGGCCCCGCGGGACACGTGGCGCCCTCGGAGCTCTCCCCGCGGAGGGGGGAGGTCCGGCTGCTGCTGGCGACGTGGCGGGCCCGGAGCTCTCCTGTGAGGAGAGGGAGGTCCGGCCCCGCTGGACACGTGGCGCCTTCGGAGCTCTCCCTGCGGAGAAGGGCGAGATCCTTAGGCATTTTCCCCTATGCACGGGGGTACCCCATATCGAGGGTACCGACACCGACATTTGTATTCAAAGGAAAGGGGGCTGAAAAGGCGAGAAGGCTGAGGATGGATAAACTCTATTACTATGAGAAGCACACAGCCTACCCTAGGTTTTGGTGTGACTTTCACTGTGATACTACCGCATGGTGTACCTAAAAACGAATACCCCAGTCACTCAAGCTCAATGGGTAGATTGGGACTACATGGTCAAAAGGGAGCACAAAGCTTTTGATGCAGTGATTGAAGCCGCAGAGCGCTATAGAATCAAGGAAATCATGGGCTTCAAGTATTACTAGAACATTGAGGTAATTGTGCAGTTCTACACCACTGTGTACTTCTCCACCTACGGTGACCGGAAAATCACTTGGATGACTCATGGAGAGCAGTACTCAGTCACCTATGAGATGTTTGCACAGATACTTGGCCTTTAGGAGCACTTGGATCATGAGATTATCATTTCCAATCTCAAGGCAATGGACAGGGATCATCTTGACTATATGTATCCTAGTCATGTTCCCTATGAGGCCGGGCTTGCTAGGAACATCAAGCCGTTCTATAGAATCCTAAACCGGATTCTAAGGAGGACCATTGCCCCCAAGGATGGAGATGCAGGGTAATTCAAGGAAACTTAAGGCATCTCCTCCTTGATAGATGGTGAAGAGAAGTTCAACCTTGTTGAGCACATTTATAATGACATCTTCAACATCTCTCACACTCCCAACCGCTCATGTGGTTATGCACCGTACATCATGTGCCTAATTGAGAAGGTGTCGGGGATAATCTTTGTCAAGGATGTCACTCATCGACCTCTCCGTCCTCAGCTACCCCCCATTGTGCCAGAATCCTAAAGGAGGAAAAATGCTCAACCTCCATCCAGCTCAGCGGCCCCTTCTAGCTCAGCGGCTCCCCCATCATCTCCTCCTCCGCAGTCCATGAGCGGATTCTTCAAGTGCTTCAACGCACTTTCCGCCTCCTGTCGGCGTGTGGAGGTCTTGACTCGACGCATGGAGAGGTGTCAGGAGAAGTACCTCAAGGATGTGTGTGACAAGCTTGAGGTACCCATGTCTCCCCCTGAGGAGAGTGATGGGGAACTCACTCCATATCCAAAGTTCACCGCTCATGAGCTCGCCCAGTTTAGGGAAGATGGAAGCTCTTCCATGGCCGTGCCTCCATCCACCACCGCCGACGAAGAAGAAGAGGATACGGAGGCTACGGAGAGCGATGAAAATGGCGATGAAGAAGAAGACGAAGAAGATGACGAGTAGACTTAGGCATATCTTCTTCCCTCTTTTTCTTTTTGGTGCCTTGAAGCCAAAGGGGGAGAAATGTGAAAAGGATGTCCTATTTTTATCATCTTCTAGTCTTGTAATAGATCTTTTAAACATGACCATCTTGTAATAGATCTTTGGACATGGCTATCTATGTTTTATATTTTATGCATGACTATCTTTTGTGTAACACTACGTGTTGGATTTTATGGTTGTTTTATGCTTATTGTCTTATCACATTTTTTAGCACAACACGTAGGCACCCCACCATAACATGTGAATGTATGCCAACTCCCCTCTTTTACTCTTGCATACATCCAGGGGAGTTTTGCATACGTACACTTGTTATAAAAATAAATTTTTACCTCTTATGTTGAAACTTAATGTGTTCTCATCAATCACCAAAAAGGAGGACATTGTAAGTGCATCTAGGCATCCCCGTGGGTTTTGGATGATTGATGACGATAAATTAAGAGACTAATGAGCTGAGATGATCATAAGCACATGACATTTCCTAGGCTGACACCTAAACTCTCAAAAAGTAAAAAGATGAAGAACGGCGTCGAAGACTCGAAGAGTAGAAATTAGGGTTTCACTTGAGTCATTAGTAGGCTAGTCGTGTAAAAGAAAGAGTGTGTGTGTCAAGTGAATTGAGATCATAGAAGAGAGCTCAAAGCGTTAGAAGTGTCAAATCCTTAGTGGAGAGAGGTAAAGTTGGGCAGGCCGGACTTATCCGGGGAAGAGGCCGGACTAGTCCGGAAGTCCTACGGCTTAGTCCGTTTTGGGGCGGACTAAGAGTTTCTGACTGAGATCGGACTTGTCCGTTTTGGGACGGACTAGTCCGTTTCTCTCTTGGTGAGAGTGTTTTTGGAGCTAAGTCCTGGTAGACCGGACTTATCCGCCTCAGTGGCCGGACTAATCCAGGCTAGCCAGACTTGTCCGTTTTCACACGGACAAAGAGTTCCTGTGTGAGTCCGGGTTAGTCTGTTCTAAGGCGGACTAGTCCATATGAGTGTTGTAACACCCCAAAATCCTGTTAAGAGGGGAATTTAAAAAATTTTGGACGTATTGCATGTGTTGTAAAAATTTAAATTCAAACTGGAATTCAAATTAAACTCAAAACATAAATGAAAAAGAAAAAGAAAAGGAAAAAAAATAAACCTCCCCGGCCAGTGCGCCGAAACCCACCAGCCGGCCCACCCAGCCCCCGCGCCAGCCTGCAGCCACGCGCCCGCACTTTCTCTCGCAGACAGGTGGGACCCACCTGTCATCCCTAACCCCGATCGTCCGAAACCCGGACTGTTTACCCGCGCGCGCGATCGCATCCGACCGGAAAATCCCGCGTTCCCAGCCGACTTCCGGACCCCGAAGACTCCAGCTCGATCTAAACCAACCCGCCGCCCTCCCCCGTCTATAAAAACCCCGGCATCGTCCCGTTTTCCCCCACGATCCGCCGATTTTCTCTCCGGTGAGAACCCGAGCCCTCCCCCGGCCTGTGGGCCGAAACCCACCAGCCGGCCCACCCAGCCCCGCGCCAGCCCGCAGCCGCACGCCCGCGCTTCCTCTCGCAGACATGTGGGACCCACCTGTCATCCCTAACCCTGATCGTCCGAAACCCAGACTGTTTCCCCCGCCCGCGCGCGATCGCAACCGACCGGAAAATCCCGCGTTCCCAGCCGACTTCCGGACCCCGAAGACTCCAACTCGATCTAAACCAACCCGCCGCCCTCCCGGTCTATAAAAACCCCAACATCGTCCCGTTTTCCCCCACGATCCGCCGATTTTCTCTCCGGTGAGAACCCGAGCCCCTCCGGCGAATTCTGCTCGATCTACGCTCGGGAATTCTGATCTAACTCGCTGGTCTTGATCCACCGCCTCCGGGGAACCTTGCAGGTGCAGAAAACTCGATGATTTGCGGTTCAAACACAGCGCCGACGAGCCTCGCCGTGAATTCACCTCGGACCTCGTCGCCAATCGCTTTTTGGGACCTCCGAGCTCAAGAAAACCCCCGAGGTGAGATCCCCGACCTCTCCTCTACCGATCTATGCCATAAAATCACAGTTCTAGGAAGAATTTACGAAGATCCAAAACTCTCCGGCGAGATCGCCGCCTCCCGCCGCCTCCCGCCGCCGGGCAGCGCCGCCCGCGCTCGATCAGAGCGACGTGGCCGTTTGTGCGCCGTTTATTTTAAGTCGCACGGTAGAGTTTAAATCCCCGCGTACCGGTTCGATGTTATAATCTCAGCCGTCTGTTTTAAATCGGACGGTCCACGTCAGCCCCACGTTAAAAAGACTGTAATTCTTACGCGCTACCCCCTGGGGTTCTCGGAAAATAAGAGCTAGCCCCGGAAACTTCTGATCTAGCCCCTAGAAGTTCAGAAAATCATGTAAATTCATTTAAAAATCAGTTTTGACCCCTGGACTTAATAAAAATTAGGAAAACCCCCTCTGTTATGTGTAGCTAGACCCCTGAAAATTCTTAAAATAATATTATAGACCCTGTAGTGGGGTGAGTTTACCTTTTTAACCCTAATTGATATTAAATTTAGGAAATTGAATATGTGGTTAGTATTTAAAATTTAAAAGAGGGGACAAACATATTGCCAATTCAAATTAAAAACTTTCCTAGTACTTGGAAAACTTTGGAATGAGATAAAAATAGATTTTTGGCTGAAATGAGTTTGTTTAATTGATTAATCACATTTATTGGTTATAGGGACACATTTTTAAGTATAGAATAATTCTGAAAATTTGTAAAATAAATGTAGAATAGTTCACATCAGAAGAGAAGTTCAAAAATATATTATTTAATATTTTAGACCCAAAACTATTCTGTTTAGATGAGGTGTCTTACTATTTTCATAATAAAGTGCACATTTAGGCATAGGAAATAAATCTGAAAATATAGCAAACTAGGTATAAATAACTAGAAAATGATAAATAAAGTTTCCAAAATCCAAAGAATTCAGTTTAGGGTTGGTAGAAGGTTTGAAGACACATATGGAGTAGGAAAATGCCTTTCATGCATACTTGGTAGCTAAAAGATGTAGTAATTGAATATAAGGAATTTATTTAAATTGGAAACTCATATATATAGTATGCAAGCATAAATATGAATACAAAAGTAGAAATCATATACACATGTTTAAAAGTGCATGTAAGCCAGAAATCAACACACATAGAGTAACCACAACTCATAGAATTTGTGAATGGCTTTCATAAATGTGAATGTGTGGTTTATATGAAGTGGAAGTGTGAACTATGTATTATGGATTGTTGCTTTTCTTTTGCTATGTGTGATGGTATGATGTAGAACCTTCTCCAGAGCAAGTTCTTCCTTTCCAAGATCAGGACTACCCATTCCAAGAGCAGCAGGAAGGAGGCAAGTGTCCTTGACCACTTTGATCCTATGTTAGGGTGTGTAGATAGAATTATTTGCATTGTCAAATGAAATATGAAACCCATGCTAGGAAGTTTCCCTAGAATTGCATTATCTTGTTTCCTTGTAGCTTGGGTTGGGATTTATTTTATCTTGACATTTATTTACATGCTTATGCTTAGCCATGCTTAGAATGGGATATTTGGGATGTGAGATCATCAGTTTATTTTACCATACTCTTGAATGAGGTATTATGAGTTATGTAGAGGTAGGGATCAAGGCAAGTTGGATGTTTTGGTTGGTGCTGGGTGCACGAGACTCGGGTTTGTGTTTAGTACTTGCCTGGATCCTAAGGACCGGTTCATGGACCATGTAACCTGGCTTTACTGTGCCAACCACATGCTGAGATGGGGCAGCTTGGCCAATTAATTAGGTGTATCCCCGGCGTAGTATGGGTGTGTTGGATGGTGTGGGGAATAGGTGTCAGCTGGACTACCATATGAACCGCAAGGCTCAATAGGGGGCCACTGCAGCGGGGTTGGAGCCTCTTGTATGCTGTTAGGGGTGAAACCTCAGTGGGCCCACGCTCGTCGGGAATCCCTTTGTAAAGGCTTCGTAGTGATCTCCTGGCTACACACCTGGGAAGTGTGAATGTGGTTCGTAGCCACTGGCATAATGGAGGTTCTTTTAGTCCACCCGACAATGGGGGATGAAATCACTACATGTGGGTACAGTGGTGCAAACTCTGCAGAGTCAAAACTGTCATGACAGCCGTGCTCACGGTCAAGAGCGGCTTGGACTTATTCATGATTAGAGGATAATGACTTTGGAAGTTGTGGATGTTAAGCGGGGAGCTTAACATTGGAAATGATGTTATGGTTATTTGATTATGATGATGGGATGGGAGATTGGGACCATTTCACCTGTGTAGTAATGTAGGTGCTTAATAAGCTAAGGTGTTAGGTATTAATTGCATAGTGCTTTAACCATGAGTTCAACCTCCCCTTGTTCTAGCCATGCATGACATAACTTTCCCACACTTGCTGAGTTCCATTGGTACTCAACCTTGCATATTTGTTGGTTTATATTGCTGCTCAGGTCAAGATAATGAGGTGGTGTATAATGATCAAGACTTCGGACCCGAAGAAGGTTTCTAGGTTCATGGAGTCCCCCGGGCAACGCCTGTGACGGAGCCCACGAAAATAATTATTCCGCTGCTAGTTTATTTACTTGTGATGAACTTATTATTATCCACCGAGACATTTGCTATGTAAGACTTATTTATATTCGACACCTGGCTTGTAATAAATGATGCTTCACTATTTGTCATCACATGTATGAGAAAATGATCCTGGCATACATGTGATATTCATTCGGTTGTTCTTCGGATAAACCGGGTGTGACAGGTGTGAGATGAGAGCTCCCACGGCTAAGTCTTGGTGGACCGGACTTGTCCACCTTAATGGTCGGACTAGTCCGGCTCCTCCAGACTTGTCCGTTCTCACCCGGATAAATAGTTCTTGTGTGAGATCAGACTAGTCCGGTGTGAGGCCGGCTAGTCCGGATTTTCGGTAGGTGGCAACGGTTGGCTTCGAGACTTCTATAAAAGGAGATGCCCCGACTTCATTTAAATACCCTTGGAACCCTAGCGCCTCCACAGCCTTCCTAGAGCCTCTCCAAGCCTTATCCATTGCCTACTCACCCTCTTGAATCAAATCCTAAGTGAATTTGGGTGTGTGAGAAGAGGAGAAGGAAGAACTTCGCGTTTAAGGCTCTCGGAGTGATCTCGTGCACTTGGTGTGACCTGTGGCTTGTAAGATCGGTGAAGCTTTTTGGAAATGGTCAAGTGGGAGCCTCGGATTGTGAGCGGGTCCAAAACTTTGTAAGTTCACTCTTGAGATAGTGAAGAACCGGGTTGGCCTTAGTGGCGACTTGGTGAGAAAAGGGTTGTTAGACCCGGTCCTTTATAGACTCCTCAACAGGGACGTAGATTCTTGAGTGGAATCGATCCTCGGGAAAAAAATCCTTAGTGTCTCTCTTGTGTGTACATTTCTTTGAAGATCAATATTGCTTAGGATTTGTTTTAATTATTTCACTATACATCATCACAATTTTGCAATTTATTTCAATATTCTGTCACACTTGTCATATATAATTGCTAGTTATTTTATTCACATTTTCTTAAATTAAAATCTGGAGAAAAACCCATAAAATCAAGCTTTAGACCCTTCTAGCAGTTTGACCAGACTAGTCCGCCCCTGAGCCAGACTAGTCCGACCCTGAGCCAGACTAGTCCGACCCTTTTAGGCCTTTCCAACAAGCAAACCGAACTAGTCCGCCCTTGAGCCAGATTAGTCCGGCCCTTGTGTACTAATCTCATTTAATTAAGCCATTTCAGGTGTTTTAGCCTATTCACCCCCTCTAGGCAATTTCGGATTTAATTTTCTATTATAAAATATTAATTTAGCGTGTTGTTTAAAACACCAATGTATGTATTATTTTCAAGTTTAAGCAACATAAGCAACCTGAAAAAATTATATTCCTCCATTTTCTTTTTATTTGACATCGATCAATGACTTTTAACATCATTTTTATTCATTTGTTTTATTCAACAGATTAGTCGAAATATGAAAAATTATAAATTATGATTCAAATATTTTTTAGAATAAAAACAAACCATAACAAAATATATGATATTTATTACAATTTCTAAATGAGATAAATGGTCAAACATAACTTAAAATCAATCGTATCAAATAAAACATAAGGGCATACATAAAATTTTGATGACAAGAAAAACATGATAATTCTACTCAATATAAAAAATACGTTATTTAAAAGTTATTAGCATTGTTTGTTTCTCATGTGATATATAGTTCAGCCCACTCTACACTTGTAGTCTGGATCCGCCACTGAAGGCATTGTTCCGGACTGCAACACTTGGAATTTGCCAAGACCAGTACGGGATGGCTGAGGATCATCACTAAAGGAAACGTATTATTTTCGCCTGGCCAAATTTATTTCAAGCTATTTTCGTGGGCCACGATCAAAGCACACGAAAACACAAGGATTTTCGTCAGCCAGCGTGACACACAAAAATAAATGTATTGTCGTCGACCTACGTGAAGCACATGAAAATATTAGTTTTAATTTCGTGGGCACAATCAAAAGCACACCAAACACTTGTTATTTTCGTTGGCCTGCTTGAAGCACATGAAAATAGCAGTTTTAATTTGTTAAAACACACGAAAATACTTTTATTTTTGTCGGCTTATCTGAAACACACGAAAATACGTGGTGTATAGGGCTCGACCCGCGCTGTTTCTTCTCGCCCGAGCCACAAGCAAATCCTCTGCTGCGCCGCCGCCGCAGCTGCCTGCCCTTGCACTGGTCTCCGGGCCTTGCGCTGCGCCACCGGCGGCCCGAGCGCCGCGCCACCTTGGAGGATCCGTGCGCCGCGTGCCCCGAGCTTCGCCACCACGTTCTTGCGCCGCCGCCCCGTCGATTGCCCGTTCCAAAGGTAATATCATTGTAGGTAACGGCAACCTATTGTTGAATCTGGATTGCACACTGCTTAAGGCGTATCTCATTGTATGTACCTTTTATAGTTTCCTATTTAATAAAGTGTTTTGTGCATATTTACTAAGATTTGGGCCTAGTGTCTTCATAACGAATACAAGTGCTATTTATAACACAAGTTACCATGCCAAACCAATTAACCAGATATTTGTACTCTATTAATTGCTTATTAGACTTGCTGAATTATTAGGTTATATAGCACCAGCAGCATGCCACGGTGGTTGTACGCACGCTGGCAATGAGTCTTCGATGAACTAAGTGCATGTAGCATACCGTGACTGACGAGTCACTATAACTATTAAGAATAACACACATTTGTGCAAGCAGGTCTACGGAATATATCCCCTTTCTTTCCATCACTAAGATTCTTCAACATTTCTTTCAGGCGGATGACATTGCTATCGCCTTTAATATGTGGATCTGCAGCAGCTGCTGCGGAGGGTTAGCAATAATTGAAACTAGGATATTGAAGCTGATTTTTTAAGTCCAGAAAGTATTAAGTCGACTAAACTTCTAATGAATGATGGGAATATATTAATAACAGAATACAATCAATGCTCCTCATCTGATTAAAGACAAAGAAAAGTTTGCAAAGTTAGCAAGCCATGTAATATGAATGAGCACAAAAATTCTAGTGTTAAAATAGCCCTTAAAAGAAGTCGTACCGTTAAAGGAAAGGTAAAGGACACACCTGTTTGGTGTTGCATCCCAGGGACTCCTTTTTGAGTGGTATATACAACAACAACCAAACCTTTATCCCAAGCATGTTGGGGTCGGCTAGACATGAAACCCAATATCAATGAAGTAAAAGAGAGGAAGAGATATAAGAACAAGAAAAAAGAAAAAAAAAGAAAAAGAAAAAAAAAGAAAAAGAAAAAAGACTAAGATTTTGGCACATGAATTGCTACTTTTCATGCAGTCCTATCATGAGCTAAGTCTCTAGATACATTCTAATCCCTCAAATCTCGTTTTACCGCCTCCTCCCAAGTCAACCTTAGTCGTCCTCTACCCCTCCTAATATTTTCTCTACCTCTTAAAATTTCACTATTAACCGGTGCTTCTAGAGGCCTCCGCTGGTTATGTCCAAACCACCTAAGTCGATGTTGGACTAACTTCTCTTCAATCGGCGCCACCCCTACCTTATCACGAATCGCCTCATTCCTTATTCGGTCTCTTCTCTTGTGCCCGCACATCCATCGTAGCATGCGCATATCTGCGACACTCATTTGTTGGACATGTTGCCATTTAGTTAGCCAATATTCTGCCCCATAAAGCATCGCGGGTCTGATCACCGTCCTATAGAACTTTCCTTTTAGCTTTTGTGGGACCTTCCTATCACATAGGATTCCAGAGGCTTGTCGCCATTTCATCCACCCTACCTTGATCCTGTGACAAACATCCTCATCAATATTGCCATTGCTTTGTAACATTGATCCTAAGTGTCGGAAAGAGTCCCTTCTAGGTACTATTTGTCCTTGTAGACTAACATTTCCCTCTTCACGAGCAACACCACTAAAGTCACACCTCATATACTCAGTCTTGGTCCTACTAAGTCTAAACCCCTTGGACTCTAAGGTTTGTCTTCATAACTCTAATTTCTTATCAACACCATCACTAGTTTCATCTACCAGCACTACATCATCGGCAAAGAGCATGCACCAAGGGATATCTCCTTGTATATCCTTCGACACCTCATCCATCACCAAGTAAAAGATGTATGGGCTCAAAGCTGATCCTTGATGTAGTCCTACTGTGATAGGAAATGCATCAGTCTCACTATCACTTACGCGCACACTTGTCCTAGCATTATTGTACATATCCTTGATAAGGGTAATGTACTTTGTTGGCACTTTATGTTTCTCTAGTGCCCACCACATGACTGACCTTGGTATCTTGTCGTACGCCTTCTCCAAGTCAATGAACACCATATGAAAGTCATTCTTCTGCTCCCTATATCTCTCCATAAGGTGACGAAGCAAGAAAATCGCCTCTATTGTAGACCTCCCAAGCATAAAACCAAACTGGTTTTTAGTGACATTAGTCACTTTCCTCAGGCGGTGTTCAATCACTCTCTCCCAAAGCTTCATAGTATGACTCATAAGCTTGATCCCTCGATAATTAGTACAACTTTGAATATCTCCTTTATTTTTGAAGATAGGTACTAATATACTTTTCCTCCATTCTTCAGACATCTTGTTTGACTGGAAAATGTGGTTGAATAGCTTTGTGAGCCATACTATTGCCACATCCCCAAGGTGTGGTGTCACACCCGGTTTTTCCGAAGAACAACCAAGTGAATATCACATGTATGCCAGGATCATTTTCTCATACATGTGATGACATATAGTGAAGCATCATTTATTACAAGCCAGGTGTCGAATATAAATAAGTCTTACATCACAAATGTCTCAATGAACACTAATGCTTCATCACAAGTAAATAAACTAGCAGCGGAATATTATTCTTTAGGGCTCCATCACAGGTGTTGCCCGGGGGTCTTCATGAACCTAGAAACCTTCCTCGGGTCCAAAATCTTGGTCATTATACACCATCTCATTATCTTGACCTGAGCAGCAATATAAACCAACAAATATGCAAGGTTGAGTACCAATGGTACTCAGCAAGTGTGGGAAAATTATATCATGCATGGCTAGAACAAGGAGAGGTTGAACTCATGGTTAAAGCACTACGCAATTAATACCTATCACCTTAGCTTATTAAGCACCAACATTACTACACAGGTGAAATGGTCCCAATCTCCCATCCCATCATCATAACCAAATAACCATAACATCATTTCCAATGTTAAGCTCCCCGCTTAACATCCAAAACCATCATTCCTCTAATCATGAATAAGTCCAGGCCGCTCTTAACCGTGAGCACGGCTGTCAAGACAGTTTTTAACTCTGCAGAGTTTGTACCACTGTACCCACAAGTAGTGATTTCATCCCCCGTTGCCGGGTGGACTAAAAGAACCTCCATTATGCCAGTAGCTACGATCCACATTCACACTTCCCAGGTGTGTGGCCAAGAGATCACTACGAAGCCTTTACAAAGGGATTCCCGACGAGCGTGGGCCCACTGAGGTTTCACCCCTAACAGCATACAAGAGGCTCCAACCCCGCTGCAGTGGCCCCCTCTTGAGCCTTGCGGTTCATATGGTAGTACAGCTGACACCTACTCCCCGCACCATCCAACACACCCATACTACGTCGGGGATACACCTAATTAATTGGCTAAGCTGCCCCATCTCAGCATGTGGTTGGCACTGTAAAGCCGGGTTACATGCTCCATGAACCGGTCCTTAGGATCCAGGCAAGTACTAAACACAAACCCAAGTCTCGTGCACCCAGCACACAACCAAAACATCCAACTTGCCTTGATCCCTACCTCTACATAACTCACAATGTCTCATTCAAGAGTATGGTAATATAAACTGATGATCTCATGTCCCAAATATCCCATTCTAAGCATGGCTAAGCATATGCATGTGTATAAATGACATGACAATATAAATCCCAACCCAAGCTTCAAGGAAACAAGGTAATGCAATTCTAGGAAACTTCCTAGCATGGGTTTCATATTTAACTTGACAATGCAAATAATTCTATCTACACATCCTAGCATAGGATCAAAGTGGTCAAGGACACTTGCCTCCTTCTTGCTGCTCTTGAAATGGGTAGTCTTGGTCTTGGAATTGAATAACTTGCTCTTGAGCAGGTTCTACTTCATACCATCACACATAGCAAAAGAAAAACAACAATCATAAGACATAGTTCACACTTCCACTTCATACAAACCACACATTCACATTTATGAAAGTTTCTTTACCATTTTATGTGTTGTGGATACTCTATGTGTGTTGATTTGGGGCTTGCATACACTTTCATTTACATGTGTAGGATTCCTACTTTGGTGTTCATATTTATACTCACATACTATATATATATATATATATATATATACATATATATATGTGTGTTTCAGTTTTAAATAAATTCCTTATATATTAAACTACCAAGTATGTATGAAAAGTATTTTTCTTCTCCATATGTGCCTTCATAATTTCTATCAACCCTAAACTGAATTCTTTATACTTTAGAAACTCCATTTATCATTTACTAGTTTCTATATTTTCAGATTTATATTCTTATGCATAATTGTGTATTTTATTATTAAATTAGTAATACACACTACCTAAACAGATTAGGTTCTGGTCCTAAATAATTTAAGATCATATTTTGACCTTGGCTTCTGATGTATACTATTTCATAATTATTTTCCCTATTTTTCTTTAACTATTCTTTACTTAAAAATGTGTCCCTACACTATTAAATGTGAATAATAGATGAAACAGATTTATTTCAGCCCAAAAATATATTTTTATCTCACTCCAAAGTTTTTTAAGTACTGAGAAAGTTTTTAATAAGTTTGACAATTATGTTTGTCCCCCTTTTTAATATTTAAACACTAGTTACATATTCAATTTTCTAAATTAAATACTAAACAGAGCTAGAATAATGAATTCATCCCATTACAGGGTCTATAATATCATTTTCATAATTTCCAGGGGTCTAGCTACACTTTTCAGAGGTGTTTTTCTTAATTTCTATTAAGTCCAGGGGCTAAAACTGATTTTTAAATGAATTTACATGATTTTCTGGAGTTCCAGGGGCTAGATCTGAAGTTTCCGGGGCTAGCTCTCAATTCCAGAGAACCCCAGGGGGTAGCACGTAAGAATTCCAGTCTTTATAACGCGGGGCTGACGTGGACCGTCTGATTTTAAACCGACGGCTGAGATTATAACATCGAACCGGTACGCGGGGTTTTAAAGTCTACCGTGCGATTTAAAATAAACGGCGCACAAGCGGCCACGTCGCTCTGATCGAGCGCGGGCGGCGCTGCCGGCGGCGCACGGCGGCGGGAAGCGGCGATCTCGCCGGAAACTTTCGGATCCTCGAGAATTCTGCCTAGAACTGTGATCTTATGGCCTAGATCGGTAGAGGGGAGGTCAGGGATCTCACCTCGGGGGTTTTCTCGAGCTCGGGGGTCCTGGAAAGTGCTCGGCGGCGAGGTCCGAGGCAAAACCACGGCGAAGCTCGTCGGAGCTGGATTTGCACCGTAAGTCTTCGGGTTTTCTGCACCTGCAAAGTTCCCCGGAGGCGGTGGATCAAGACCAACGAGTTAGATCAGAGTTTCCGAGCTTAGATCGGCCAGAATTCACCGGCGAAGTCTCGGTGCTCACCGGAGCGAAAATCGGCGATCGCGTGAGGAAAACTGATCGGATCGGTTGTTTTTATAGCCGGGGGAGGGCGGTGGTTCTGTTGTGATCGAGTTAGAGTCCTCAGGGTCCAGAATTCTGCTGCGGAGCGCGGTTTCCCGATCGGTTGCGATCGCGCGCGCGCGGAGAAGAGTCCGGGGTCGCGGGGTTAGGGATGACAGGCGGGTCCCACCCGTCAGCGAGGGGCAGCGCGGCGCGCGCGGGGGCGGGCTGCGCGGGAGGTTGCTGGGCCGGCTGGGGTTTCGGCCCACTGGCCAGTTTTTTTCCGGTTTTCCTTTTTCTTTTTCATTTCTTTTCTGTTTTGAGTATAATTTGAATTCCAGTTTGAATTTGAATTTTTGCAAAACATGCAATACGTCCAAAAATTTCTAAATTCCCCTCTGAACATGTTTTATGGTTCTAAATCCAAAGATTTGAATCTTGACTAAAAATTTGGGGTGTTACAGCTCTACCCCCCTTAAAAGAAATCTCGTCCTCGAGATTGGTGTTTCTAAGAAAATAATTCCGGAAATTGTGCCTTAAGCTCATCTTCCCGTTCCCAGGTGGCTTCCTCTTCTGAGTGATGCTTCCACTGCACCTTGCACATCCTGATTCTCTTATTTCTGGTGAGGCGTTCCATTGTCTCCAAAATCTTGTATGGTTGCTCGGCATAAGACAAATCCTCAGCTACATCCACTTCGTTCATGGGTAACACCTCCTCAGGCGTCCTCAGACATTTCTTGAGTTGCGACACATGGAACACATCGTGCACGTCCGACAGATGAACCGGCAACTCTAGTTGGTACGCCACTTCGCCTTTTCTTTCCAAAACTTGAAAGGGTCCGATGTATCGAGGTGACAACTTCCCTTTTACTTTGAACCGACGAAGTCCTCTGATAGGGGACACCTTGAGATAAACATAGTCTCCCACGTTGAAAACGAGCTCTCTTCTTCGTACATCAGCATAACTCTTCTGGCGTGTCTGTGCTATCCTCAAGTTGTTGCGAATTTCCCTCACCTTTGCTTCGGCTTCTTGTAGCACTTCGGGACCAAACACTTTACTTTCTCCTGTTTGGTTCCAAAATAGGGGAGTTCTGCATTTCCTTCCATACAAAGCTTCAAACGGTGACATCTTCATACTAGCTTGATAACTGTTGTTATAGGAAAACTCCGCATACGGTAAGTTCTTGTCCCAACTCCTATTGTTTTTGAGTGCACATGCCCTTAACATATCTTCAAGGATCTGATTGGTTCTCTCCGTCTGCCCGTCAGTTTGGGGATGATAGGCAGAGCTGAAATTCAGATGGGTTCCCATGGTTTCATGCAACTTCTGCCAAAACCTCGAGGTGAACTGTGTCCCTCGGTCCGACACTATCTTCTTTGGCACTCCATGGTAACACACAATCCTTGACATGTACAATTCTGCCAATTTGGATCCGCTGTAGCTTTCTTTCACAGGGATGAAATGAGCTACCTTGGTTAGCCTATCAATAATGACCCATATTGAATCATACCCGGATTGGGTCCTACGCAATCCCACGACAAAATCCATGCTGATTTCTTCCCACTTCCATTCAGGTACTTTGAGTGGTTGCAATAATCCCGCGGGTCGTTGATGTTCTGCTTTCACCAACTGACATGTGTCACATAGGGCAACATGTTCCGCGACATCTCGCTTCATGCCATACCACCAATACCTGCTCTTGAGATCCTGGTACATCTTCGTACTCCCAGGATGAATGGAATAGTCGGAATCGTGAGCCTCCTCCAAAATTAATTTACGAATCTCCTTTACTTCTGGCACACAGATCCTTTTCCCGTGCCACACCGTCCCTTGTTCATCCTCTCTAAAACCAGGAGCTTTATTTTCCTTGATGAGCTGTCTGATCTCTTGTATCTTCTCATCATTCTTTTGTCCCTCGCGTATGTCTCGCTCAAGTGTGGAGTCCACTTCCATGGCGATGGCTTCACCACTATTTACTAGACATAGATTGAGCCTTATAACCTCGTCCTTCAATTCTGCAGGCATATCCTTCAAGCTCAACTTATTGACCTGCGCTTTCCGACTCAAGGCATCGGCCACGACGTTTGCTTTCCCGGGATGATAGTTGATGCCTACATCAAAGTCATTGATTAGCTCTAACCATCTCCTTTGTCTAAGGTTGAGATCTGGCTGTGTGAATATGTACTTCAAACTCTTATGATCCGTATATATCTCTGTCCTCTTCCCCATCAAATAGTGCCGCCAAATTTTCAACGCGTGTACCACTGCAGCTAGTTCTAAGTCATGTGTAGGATAGTTCTTCTCGTGCTTCCGAAGCTGCCGGGATGCATATGCCACGACATGTCCCTCTTGCATGAGAACACATCCCAACCCGTTTCCAGAGGCATCGCAGTACACCGTGAAATTCTTCTGCATATCTGGCATAACCAACACGGGGGCTGTTGTCAATCTCTTCTTTAGCTCCTGAAAGCTCGTATCGCACTGTGGCGTCCAAGTGAATGTGATTCCCTTTTCCAACAGTTTGGTGAGAGGTCTCGAGATCTTGGAGAATCCCTCAATAAACCGTCGATAGTATCCAGCCAATCCCAAAAAGCTTCGAACTTCCCCGGCATTTTCAGGGGTTTTCCATTTCTGGATATCTTCGATTTTGGTGGGATCTACGGAGATTCCTCCCTCCGAGATTATATGTCCCAAAAAGGGAACTCTCTTTAGCCAAAACTCACACTTGCTCAACTTGGCATATAGTTGGTGTTCTCTCAGCCTCTGTAACACCAACCTTAGATGTTTCTCATGTTCTTCTTCATCTTTGGAGAAGACGAGAATATCATCTATGAAAACCACCACAAATTTGTCCAGATATTCCATGAATACCTTGTTCATGAGGTACATGAAATATGCCGGGGCATTGGTTAGCCCGAAAGGCATGACAGTGTATTCATACAGTCCGTACCGAGATACGAAAGCTGTCTTGGGAATATCAGATTGCCTTATCTTGAGTTGGTGGTATCCCGACCTGAGATCAATTTTCGAGAACACGCAAGCTCCCCTCAACTGATCAAACAAGTCTTCAATGCGGGGTAATGGATACTTGTTCTTGATGGTCACCTCATTCAAGGCACGGTAATCCACGCATAATCTTTGAGTTCCATCTTTCTTAGGCACAAATATTACCGGAGCTCCCCATGGTGAGGAACTAGGGCGAACATACCCCTTTTCCGTCAATTCCCTCAAATGATCCTTGAGCTCTTCTAGCTGCTTGGAGTCCATTCGATAAGGTCTCTTGTATATCGGGGCTGTTCCCGGTACTAGCTCGATTGCGAATTCCACGTCACGGTCGGGAGGCATTCCTGGCAACTCCTCCGGAAAAACATCTGGATATTCCCTGATAGTCCTGATTTCCTCAACTTTCACCTCCACTTGATTTAATTTAATGTCCCTCCTAGGCTCGTGTATCGTTATGAACTTTACTCTTGTGCCACTAGGGTGAGTTAGTTCCACCGTTCTGGTCGAACAATGGATGATTCCTTTATGTTTGGTCAACCAATCCATACCCAAAATAATATCTATCCCTTGTGAATCGATCACTATGAGGTTAGCGGTAAATACTACCCCATTAATGTCTAGGTTCACTTTGGGACACACTTGTCTTGTCCTTATTTCTCCACCTGGAGAATTTACCGCTAGCATATGGTTCATTTGTGTGGTTGCTAGGTCATGCTTCTTAACAAACCCTTGAGCAATGAACGAATGGGTAGCACCAGAATCAAACAGCAGAGTTGCAAGGTGTAAATTGGCAGGAAACTTACCAACTACCACGTCGGGTGCCCCTTGTGCTTCCTCCAGAGTGACGTGGTTCACCCGTCCTCTCATTACGTTCTGCTGCTGTGGCTGCGTGGGCTTCTTCTTTGGACACTTATGGGCGTAGTGCCCCACTTCACCACAGCTGAAACATTGCACCCCAATCTTAGATGCTTGGCCCTTGTTGTCTTGGGGTTGGTTTGGGGGTCCTTGCACCGCTGGTCGAGGTGGATATGCGGGGCGAGGCTGTTGTACAAACTGACGTTGCGGCTGTGCTGGTGCTGCGGGAGGCCTGTAGTTTGGGTTGTACCCTCTTGTTTTTGAGTTCACCTCTTGGGATGTAATGGTTGCGGAAGCTACGTTTGAACTCTTCCCAAGTGATGCTCTCAGGGTCATGATGGGCGGCCACGTAGGCGGTCCACCAATCAGCAGCAGGTCCCTGCAATTGATGAGAGGCAAACAGCACCCTCTCATACCCTTGGCATTGTATGATTCTCATCTTACTTTCAATGGTCTTCAGCCAATCATCTGCCTCCAGAGGTTCAGCAGCACTTGCAAACTTTGGAGGTTGAGTTCCTAGAAACTCACTCAACCTTGGTTGGCGTGGTGCAGCTTGTGGAGGTGGAACTTGATGCAAGTTGGCCACTACTTGAGTCAAGTTCTGGATGAGCTGATTTTGATTCTCCAGCATTTGGTGGAGAGGATCAACTTCTTCACGGCGACCACCCCGGTTCTGGCCTCCAGAAAGATGAGAGTTGCATGCCTCATCATTGTTGTTGGCGGGGTTGGCAGCACGTCCTCTTCCTCTTCCGGCCATCTGGCAGAATCACAAATGTTAATTTGAAAGCATTTGGTATCATCTTACTACTTTCACTTGTTTATACTTTGAAGTGTTGAAGTTTTGTTAAATCTTACGAGGGTTTTATATCTCACACCCAATAAATGCACTATTATTTCCTGTGGGTTCACACACCAAAGCAAAACAATCTGAAGACGAGGCTGTGGACACTTGCTCATGGCTTCCACAACTCTCGTCACACACCAAGCATCATCACACCATTAACTACGTAACGACTCGACTACTCGACCTCTTGCTAGCTAGGGGAAAGACTCTACACTACTCATCCTCTTGAGCTGGCTCCTCGGGATCTTCCTCCTCATTTCGGCTACCTTCTGACTCTGCTTTGGGTGGGGAGGCTGCTGGTGGAGAAGTGCGACGACGCCTGATCGCTCGGCGATCCAGGGAGTCAGGGGTCCATGGATCACTTACGGTGACACACAGTTCATTCCCATCTCCTCTTTCTCTCGCTTTTAAGCACGCTCGCAGCAATGCCTCCGTCTCCTTCAGAGTATCTCGGACATCCTGAAGCTCTTGTTGACACTCCTGCAGTCGAGTGCTGAGCATAGCAGCATCTCCCAAGCATAAGTCCATGTGCTCATGGGAAGTCCCTTGCTGCACCGGTGGGTACTTGTACTCCGTGGTACCACTCTCACGTTGGAGGACATACATGTACTCAGTTTTGTCCAAGTGGCGACGATAGATGTGGCTCTGGCAGGTGATGGCCTCCCAAGTGACATCTCTCTCCGCGTCAACTTGTGTTGCTCGACAAGCTGGAGAGTGGTGGATCTTAAGCAGCTGATTCTCGTGTATAATCCTCATCTCCGAACTCCATTCTTCCCTCTTCTCACGGATGGTCCTGGTGGAGTTATAGTGGATGATGAGCTTGCCCGTATTGCCGGCGGCTTCGAGCATACGTCGAAGACGGCGCAACAAATCTCCCACTGCCAATCCGTAGGAAAGGTACGTCACTGGACGACTCTCCTCTCTTTCAGCAAGGGCAACTACGGGAACTCTCCCTCCCGTGGATTTACGAGCGGTGCGAATCATGCGAACCATCTAAAACAAAAGAATTTAAAATTAGGTTAGATAAAATTTCAAACAAAAATCCTATTTTGAATGAAAGTTGGGGTAAGATGAAGAAAATGACTCTTTTGATAACACTTTTTCACCCACACCTTGGAAAATAGTTTTTAAGAAAATAGGGCCCTTAAATACGTCCATTTCTACCTAGGTCCACGTTCCTACGGGCAACCTGGGCTCTGATACCACCTCTGTCACACCCGGTTTTTCCGAAGAACAACCAAGTGAATATCACATGTATGCCAGGATCATTTTCTCATACATGTGATGACATATAGTGAAGCATCATTTATTACAAGCCAGGTGTCGAATATAAATAAGTCTTACATCACAAATGTCTCAATGAACACTAATGCTTCATCACAAGTAAATAAACTAGCAGCGGAATATTATTCTTTAGGGCTCCATCACAGGTGTTGCCCGGGGGTCTTCATGAACCTAGAAACCTTCCTCGGGTCCAAAATCTTGGTCATTATACACCATCTCATTATCTTGACCTGAGCAGCAATATAAACCAACAAATATGCAAGGTTGAGTACCAATGGTACTCAGCAAGTGTGGGAAAATTATATCATGCATGGCTAGAACAAGGAGAGGTTGAACTCATGGTTAAAGCACTACGCAATTAATACCTATCACCTTAGCTTATTAAGCACCAACATTACTACACAGGTGAAATGGTCCCAATCTCCCATCCCATCATCATAACCAAATAACCATAACATCATTTCCAATGTTAAGCTCCCCGCTTAACATCCAAAACCATCATTCCTCTAATCATGAATAAGTCCAGGCCGCTCTTAACCGTGAGCACGGCTGTCAAGACAGTTTTTAACTCTGCAGAGTTTGTACCACTGTACCCACAAGTAGTGATTTCATCCCCCGTTGCCGGGTGGACTAAAAGAACCTCCATTATGCCAGTGGCTACGATCCACATTCACACTTCCCAGGTGTGTGGCCAAGAGATCACTACGAAGCCTTTACAAAGGGATTCCCGACGAGCGTGGGCCCACTGAGGTTTCACCCCTAACAGCATACAAGAGGCTCCAACCCCGCTGCAGTGGCCCCCTCTTGAGCCTTGCGGTTCATATGGTAGTACAGCTGACACCTACTCCCCGCACCATCCAACACACCCATACTACGTCGGGGATACACCTAATTAATTGGCTAAGCTGCCCCATCTCAGCATGTGGTTGGCACTGTAAAGCCGGGTTACATGCTCCATGAACCGGTCCTTAGGATCCAGGCAAGTACTAAACACAAACCCAAGTCTCGTGCACCCAGCACACAACCAAAACATCCAACTTGCCTTGATCCCTACCTCTACATAACTCACAATGTCTCATTCAAGAGTATGGTAATATAAACTGATGATCTCATGTCCCAAATATCCCATTCTAAGCATGGCTAAGCATATGCATGTGTATAAATGACATGACAATATAAATCCCAACCCAAGCTTCAAGGAAACAAGGTAATGCAATTCTAGGAAACTTCCTAGCATGGGTTTCATATTTAACTTGACAATGCAAATAATTCTATCTACACATCCTAGCATAGGATCAAAGTGGTCAAGGACACTTGCCTCCTTCTTGCTGCTCTTGAAATGGGTAGTCTTGGTCTTGGAATTGAATAACTTGCTCTTGAGCAGGTTCTACTTCATACCATCACACATAGCAAAAGAAAAACAACAATCATAAGACATAGTTCACACTTCCACTTCATACAAACCACACATTCACATTTATGAAAGTTTCTTTACCATTTTATGTGTTGTGGATACTCTATGTGTGTTGATTTGGGGCTTGCATACACTTTCATTTACATGTGTAGGATTCCTACTTTGGTGTTCATATTTATACTCACATACTATATATATATATATATACATATATATATGTGTGTTTCAGTTTTAAATAAATTCCTTATATATTAAACTACCAAGTATGTATGAAAAGTATTTTTCTTCTCCATATGTGCCTTCATAATTTCTATCAACCCTAAACTGAATTCTTTATACTTTAGAAACTCCATTTATCATTTACTAGTTTCTATATTTTCAGATTTATATTCTTATGCATAATTGTGTATTTTATTATTAAATTAGTAATACACACTACCTAAACAGATTAGGTTCTGGTCCTAAATAATTTAAGATCATATTTTGACCTTGGCTTCTGATGTATACTATTTCATAATTATTTTCCCTATTTTTCTTTAACTATTCTTTACTTAAAAATGTGTCCCTACACTATTAAATGTGAATAATAGATGAAACAGATTTATTTCAGCCCAAAAATATATTTTTATCTCACTCCAAAGTTTTTTAAGTACTGAGAAAGTTTTTAATAAGTTTGACAATTATGTTTGTCCCCCTTTTTAATATTTAAACACTAGTTACATATTCAATTTTCTAAATTAAATACTAAACAGAGCTAGAATAATGAATTCATCCCATTACAGGGTCTATAATATCATTTTCATAATTTCCAGGGGTCTAGCTACACTTTTCAGAGGTGTTTTTCTTAATTTCTATTAAGTCCAGGGGCTAAAACTGATTTTTAAATGAATTTACATGATTTTCTGGAGTTCCAGGGGCTAGATCTGAAGTTTCCGGGGCTAGCTCTCAATTCCAGAGAACCCCAGGGGGTAGCACGTAAGAATTCCAGTCTTTATAACGCGGGGCTGACGTGGACCGTCTGATTTTAAACCGACGGCTGAGATTATAACATCGAACCGGTACGCGGGGTTTTAAAGTCTACCGTGCGATTTAAAATAAACGGCGCACAAGCGGCCACGTCGCTCTGATCGAGAACGGGCGGCGCTGCCGGCGGCGCACGGCGGCGGGAAGCGGCGATCTCGCCGGAAACTTTCGGATCCTCGAGAATTCTGCCTAGAACTGTGATCTTATGGCCTAGATCGGTAGAGGGGAGGTCAGGGATCTCACCTCGGGGGTTTTCTCGAGCTCGGGGGTCCTGGAAAGTGCTCGGCGGCGAGGTCCGAGGCAAAACCACGGCGAAGCTCGTCGGAGCTGGATTTGCACCGTAAGTCTTCGGGTTTTCTGCACCTGCAAAGTTCCCCGGAGGCGGTGGATCAAGACCAACGAGTTAGATCAGAGTTTCCGAGCTTAGATCGGCCAGAATTCACCGGCGAAGTCTCGGTGCTCACCGGAGCGAAAATCGGCGATCGCGTGAGGAAAACTGATCGGATCGGTTGTTTTTATAGCCGGGGGAGGGCGGTGGTTCTGTTGTGATCGAGTTAGAGTCCTCAGGGTCCAGAATTCTGCTGCGGAGCGCGGTTTCCCGATCGGTTGCGATCGCGCGCGCGCGGAGAAGAGTCCGGGGTCGCGGGGTTAGGGATGACAGGCGGGTCCCACCCGTCAGCGAGGGGCAGCGCGGCGCGCGCGGGGGCGGGCTGCGCGGGAGGTTGCTGGGCCGGCTGGGGTTTCGGCCCACTGGCCAGTTTTTTTCCGGTTTTCCTTTTTCTTTTTCATTTCTTTTCTGTTTTGAGTATAATTTGAATTCCAGTTTGAATTTGAATTTTTGCAAAACATGCAATACGTCCAAAAATTTCTAAATTCCCCTCTGAACATGTTTTATGGTTCTAAATCCAAAGATTTGAATCTTGACTAAAAATTTGGGGTGTTACATGTGGCGGACCGGAATCCGCTCATCCAGGATCGCAGAGGGTGGTGCCGCGCGATGCGACACCCGACAGCACACGTCATAAGAACACAATATATTACATGGGAAAAACAGCTGAAACTGTACAAATAAGTACAAACTTCAGTTACAACTATTGTTCTATTACACAGCGGAAGACTACACTATACAACTCACGCCCGTCTATTTAGCAAAAGTCGGTTGCCCAGCCCTAGGGCAACCCACACTAGCTGCACGTCTCAGCTCAGCGCGGCATGTACGGCTCCCACTCAGCCGTGGTCCCCGACGGAGGGTAACCCTCGCCGGTGGACTCGTACTCCGAGTCCGTGGGTGGCTCCTCACCTGAAAAACACTTAAGCAGCAACCGTGAGCACAAAGGCTCAGCAAGGCTCAACCGACTTACCTAAGCATGAAACTCTACATGAGGTGTACAATGGACATAGGATAGTAACATTTCCGCAAAACGACACGCCTACAAGTTCATCCTTAATTCATCTTTTAGCAACAAGTTAACAGTTCATGAAATCTGAAATTTAGTAAGCAGTATTTGGTGGCACACATGTAGCAATACAATTATATCAATCAGCATCATTGAATCAACATATTTCATCCATTAGTCTACGTTACGACACAGTGAACAAGCAGTACTCGTCACCGCGAGGGACGGCGAATCGACTCGATATACACCTGCAGGGAAAACCCAAAAAGCACGTCACGTACGCCCATCCGTGGAGCTGCACAGCACGCTCACTCGATGTCGTACGGGACAACCTTTCACCCAACAGCCCAAACGTCGAACCGGTCGCACCGAAACGAGCAGGAGGTTCCCCACACGGAGCATCTCTCTATGCCCGTTGGCAGATTTCCACCTTGCTGCCCTCAACCTACACCTATAAATCGGTGTGCTATGCCTCGACGCCCGGAGGTTTAGGCTACATCGGTTTATCGGGGCCCATATATCCGATATGCTTTCGGTACGTTCAATACTTGTTCAGCAGGGCCGCACACGGATCGGTCCTCAATCGACACGGGCAGGGCTGCGCACACAAGACTCTCTCTTGCTGCGCCCTAGCCCCTGCCTAGTCTCATTTTCATTACTAAAGTGATCTCACATCACTCAACCGAACCCGTGTGTCCCCAGCCTATCTCGCGAGTAGATTCCAACTACTCGACTTGTACCGAAGTCCTATGACTCATTAAGCATAGCCTGTCTACTCGAGGTCCTTAACACTACCCTCACTCTTTTAGGAACCTTTGGTTATGCAAGTGGGGTTTCATTCATCCTATACCTAATGCACATACATACTTCATATGACACATGTAAACAAAGTAAAACTTTTAAAAGGGTTAATGCAAACCGGGGCTTGCCTTGTTGCTGCTGGTCAGGAGTTAGTTCTTCGTCCGGAAGAAGGAAGTCCAGCACTTCCGGAGTCTCTTCTTCAACGGCTACACGTTAATGAAATACTACATGTTAATTTAGATGCAAATGTGAGTTCTAGAGTAAGACTCCTACTATTAGTTCTAATAACCAGCCTCTAATACCTGGAACTTTGTTTAAGAATTTAAATATGAACTGGTGTTGGTGGTTTGGCTTGGCCTTAATCACATGGTTAAATGCTAAGTGGTTTTCCCCCTTTTCCATATTAATTCCCTTAAGTGGTTAAACAGGACAGGGGTGATCTGGAGCTCCAATGGAGCTGAGAATTTTTGTGTGAGTTCCTTGTCACAAGAAAACTCTCTGGACCAAACATTAGCACTTTTCATGGAGTGGTTTGCTCAGAATAATTCTCTTGGCAAATCAGCAAGGAAGAATTAATTCTGAGGTAATACCCCTGTTCATGCTCAACTTAATGAACTACAATTTCTATTATAGCTCATAGAGTTTGCATGAATTTTTCCTAGCATTTTTGGAGTCAAGGTTTTGCCCAGAATTGAATTTCCAAGTTTTGGAAATTCTCTGAAAATGTTTCTGCATTCAAATGAACACAGCACCTTCCAATTTGAATTGCTCTGACCAATTCAACTCCAAATGGTCTGAAACTTTTACAGGGGTTTACTAATGTCCTAAAGAACATTCTGGCAAAATTTGGGGATTTTTGGATGAACCAAACTCCCTCTAAAATTCTTTTGCTGAAAAGCTTTAAAGAATTTTCCAGAATTAATTAATGGGTTTCATACAAATTGGGTTGTATCTCTGGACAGAGCTAGGCAAGATGAATCCAACCCAATTTGAATCACTAAATTTGGAGCTTCCTAGAAGAAGTTATGGATTTCTAAAGTTTGAGTAGAAACTGGAATTGTTTTACTATTGGAAAAGAACCCGGGCCCACTCTTTAAATCGCAGCCAGTGAGAATCGAGGACACACAGGGTTACTGGGTTTTCCTGTGCACAGCCACACGGAATCCTGGCCATATTCGATCCCGTTTTAAACTCGCCCTCACTGACTGGTGGGCCTGCCCCACCCTTCTTCTTCCTCCGAGCCCCCCTTCCCGCGCGCGCGCTAACCTCGCCGGAGCGAGGCGGCGTCTCACCGGCTAAGTGTCTCCGGCCGTCTCCCGGCCGGAGGCTCGCCGCCTGGGGGTTTTTGGGGTCAGGAAACATGTCTGTTGGCTCGGTTTAGGCGCTAGAGGATCGGAACGGTGTCGGCAGCGTGCGGCGGCCTCGGGGAACGATCGGCATCGTCGCCCGGTGGTCCTAGCCTACCCACGACTCAGCCCATCCGTTCTAGAGCACCAGTGGGTGCTAGGGACACTCGGCAAGTAAAGGCCAGCGCATGGCAACACCTCCAGAGGAGTTCTCACCGTGCGCCCGACTCCTGCCGCGCGTTTGAGCATGGAATGACATGAAATACCCCGAACTGGGTCGGTTTTCTAGCTAGGGTTGCGAAGAGAAATTGAACGCTAGCCAGTCTAGGTCCTGTGTGCACGCTTTGGTGGCCTAAGAACGAAGATTGAGGATGAATTCGATGGATTCTTACCCGGAGGTCCGAGTGGATGTGCCGGGAGGAAAACGTCAAATTGACGCCCAACGGTCCACCGTCGGGGCTGTGGCTTGGCTAGTAGCAGCGTGACTATCCGGCGCGTCTCTGAGTGGCCTAGCTTGGCCAGGAAAGCCTCGGGTTCGAGCTGCCCACGGTGAGCCCGTGCCGGCTGTTTTTCTCGGTCACCGCCGATAGTCCCCGGCTAGGTTCTGGGCAGCTAAACTCGGTTGTCTTCGGCCGGAGGAGGTAGAGGGCGAGTAGTTGGTGTGGTTTTTGGGCTAGGGGAGGCGCTGCTCACGGTGAATTTCCGGTTTCTCGATCGAATGGAAACGGCGGCGAGCGTAGCGCTCTCTGTTCACGCGTAAAAGACCCGAGCCTCGGTGGTTTCGTGCTGTGGGCGACCGACCGCCTAGTGGTCGATCGATCCGGGAGCAGCTCGCCAGCTCGGGCAGGAGACCAGGAGGTGGCAGCGCGAGGGGGTTCCGGCGCCGGCGTCCCGGTGTGCTGTCTCGGCCGAGAGAGGAAAAGATCAGAGGTATACTTCTCTGTGAAGTCTACTGACAGGTGGGGCCCCCTCTCCCCCTAATTCTTTTTCCAAATTTTTTTCCAATTCTGTTATGCCAAATATTCTCAGCTACTCACAATTTAATGTGAGACTTAGTCACCAAGTCTTAGTTTAAATTTGAAGTCTCAAATTTGAACTGTGTTTGGCTAAATTTGCTGCATGTTTAAACTGAAATTCAAATTCAGTTTTGAATTCTAGCAATTTTAGCTCTTGACAAGATGAGCTCCAATGGGGATGAAAATTGGTGGGTTTACTCAGAAAAATGTGCTGAGTATAGATATGGAGCTAACTTTTGAATTTGGATGATGAAAGTTGCTGCAATTTGAATTTACATTCAAATTGGCCTCTTTTTGAAATAACCCAAAAGTGCCTCAAAAATTGCTGAATTTGCATGAGCTTTGGACTGAACCTTCCCAAGACTTTTTAAATCCTAGGGTGAGCTCAACCTCTCATGTTCATGTGCAGAAACCCTACTTTGTGAAAGTGAAGGCTTTCCCTTCTAATCACTCCTTTGATGGAGGTCACTTGCTCTTCACAATATTTCACAATCTACCCACAACAAAACTGTTGTGTTGTGAGGTGCATAAAAAAAATTTTTTTAACCAGTCCCTTTTCTTGGGCTTTTACATCCCTCCCCCCTTAAAAGAATCTCGTCCCGAGATTACAAAAGAAGAGATAGCGATGTAATAGGGACTTACCCGTGTTGAGAAGCCATGAACTCCGGGTAATTTGAGCGAAGGAACTCCTCGCTCTCCCACGTCGCTTCCTCGGCGGTGTGGTTGCTCCAGAGTATTTTGTAGAACCACAACGTTCTGCTACGCGTGGTCCTGGCTTTCTCATCAAGAATTCCCACCGGATATTCATCATATGTTAAATCCGGCTTCAGCTCGCCGATGTCTTTGGTAGGAACAACAGTTGTATGCTTCAAGCATTTTCGCAGTTGCGAAACATGGAAAATATCATGGACACCAGCCAGAGATGCCGGTAGCTCCAACCGATACGCTGCTGGTCCACACTTCTCGGTGATAGCGTAGGGTCCAATGAAACGGGGAGCGAGCTTCCCCTTCACACCGAATCGGGGCACGCCCTTCATTGGAGACACGCGGAGGTACACGTGTTCTCCAACGTCAAAGTGCAACGGTCTACGCCTCTTATCAGCGTAGCTCTTCTGTCGGGATTGAGCGGCCTTCAAATTGGCTTGAATTGTCCGAACGCGCTCTTCGGCGTCGTTCACCACATCAACTCCGAATGTGACCCTTTCACCGGACTCGCACCAATTTAATGGGGTGCGGCATTTACGACCGTAGAGAGCTTCGTAAGGTGCCATCTTGATACTCGCCTGATACCCGTTGTTGTACGAGAATTCCGCCAATGGTAGGTGATCATCCCAGTTCCTACCATGGTGGATGGCACATGCTCTCAACATGTCTTCCAGAACTTGATTCACCCTCTCTGTCTGGCCATCTGTCTGAGGGTGATAAGCGGAGCTCCTGATCAACTTAGTACCCAATGCAGCGTGTAGCTGCTCCCAAAAGCGAGATACAAATAACGCACCTCGATCTGAGACAATGGTCTTGGGTACCCCGTATAGGCATAGAATCTTCGCTATGTATAGCTCCGCATATTTGCCGGCATTGTAACGTGTATTCACCGGAATGAAGTGAGCCGTTTTGGTTAACCGATCAACGATTACCCATATGGAATCATGTTTGTTGGCTGTTAGGGGTAATCCCACAATGAAATCCATGCTCACATCTTCCCATTTCCATGCCGGGATCTTCAGGGGTTGCAGCAGCCCTGATTTCTTCATATGATCAGCTTTCACTCGTCTACACGTATCGCACTCGGATACGTACTTAGCTACCTCCCGCTTCATCCGTGTCCACCAAAATTTCTTTTTCAAATCTTGGTACATTTTGTTGCTGCCCGGATGAATGGAGTATTTGGACAAGTGAGCTTCATCGAGGATCTTTTTCCTCAACTTCATATCTCGGGGTACGACTATGCGGTCATTGAACCACAACGTCCCCTCACCATCTTTCCGGAAACATTTGATCTCCCCATTGTCAATTCGTCTCCGGAGATGTGCCATACCTCTATCCGTTTTCTGAGCTGCAATGATGTCCTCCCTAATAGTAGGGATGAGGGCAAGGTTGTACAGCGATCCATAAGGAACCAAGTATAAACTTGGCTCTTCCTCCTCCACCGGTGTAATGGTGAGGTGATGGACATGTGATTTCCGACTCAGCGCGTCGGCAACCACATTCGCCTTGCCGGGGTGGTAATGGATCTCAATTTCATAATCTTTGATCAGTTCTAACCACCTCCTCTGCCTCATGTTCAGCTCCTTCTGGGTGAAAATGTATTTCAAGCTCTTGTGGTCGGTGTAGAGATGCACCAAGTTCCCCAGGAGATAGTGCCTCCACATTTTCAACGCCAAAACCACTGCAGCAAGCTCCAGGTCATGAGTAGGATAATGCTGCTCATGGTTCCGAAGTTGGCGTGAGCCATAAGCGACCACACGTCCTTCCTGCATCAACACGCAGCCAAGCCCAATACCGGACGCGTCACAATACACGTCGAAGGGCTTTGTTGTATCCGGCTGAGCTAACACCGGGGCTGTGGTGAGATGCTTCACCAATGTTCGGAACGCTCCTTCACACGCCGTGTTCCAAACATATTTTGTCCCTTTCTTCAGCAACTCTGTCATTGGCTTAGCGAGCTTGGAGAAGCTTGGAATGAATCTCCGGTAGTATCCCGCTAACCCGAGGAAGCTTCTGACTTCATGGACTGAAGTGGGAGCTTTCCATTTCAACACTTGCTCGATTTTACTTGGGTCAACCGCAATGCCTTCAGCTGAGATGATATGTCCCAAGAATGGCACTTGGCTGATCCAAAATTCGCATTTGCTGAACTTGGCGTAGAGCTTGTGGTCTTGCAATCGTTGAAGAACGATCCGTAAGTGTTCGGCATGCTCGGCTTCTGTCTTGGAGTAAACCAAGATATCGTCGATGAACACTACCACGAACTTGTCCAGCTCCGGCATGAACACCGAGTTCATGAGATACATGAAATGGGCTGGAGCATTTGTGAGACCAAAGGACATGACGAGATATTCGTATAAGCCGTATCTCGTCGAGAACGCCGTCTTCGGAATGTCCTCCGCCCGGATCTTGATCTGGTGATATCCAGAGCGAAGGTCCATCTTTGAGAATACACTTGCCCCCACCAGTTGATCAAACAAGATGTCAATACGGGGCAGTGGGTACTTATTCTTGATGGTGACGGCGTTGAGCGGCCGGTAATCCACACACAGCCTCAGGGTCTCATCCTTTTTCTTCACGAATAGCGCCGAGCATCCCCAAGGCGATGAACTCGGCCTAATGAAACCCTTGCTCAACAGATCATTGAGCTGTTCTTTCAGTTCAGCCAGCTCATTCGGAGCCATCTTGTATGGTCTCCGTGAGATGGGCGTAGTCCCGGGTGCAAGTTCAATCTTGAACTCGACATCCCGCTCAGGTGGCATGCCCGGAAGATCATCTGGGAACACGTCGGGATACTCCCGAACTACAGGGATGTCTTCTAACTTGAGAACTTCAGCATTATTAATTGCTAAAACTTCCCGGACTGGTGTGTCTAACACCATGGAATGCGGACGGTGGAATGGAGAATTTAAGTGAACCGTCCGTGTCCGAGTCTCTAGGACAGCGCCATGGTATTGCAGCCATGACATCCCTAAGATTGCATCAATCTTTTGTCCCATAAGGATTATCAAGGTGGTGGGATATAGTTTCCCACCTAAGCACAGAGGTGCCTTTGGAATCATCATATTAGCTGAAATCTTCCCTCCCGGTGAGCAGATCATATAAGTGCAGTCGGTTGGGAAGACTTGCAATTGATGTTTAGCCACATAGGATGCACTTATAAAGCTGTGGGTTGCACCCGAATCAAATAATATGACTATGGCTTGATGGTTGAGAGTAAACGTACCCGCCAGCACGTTGTCTCCCTCTGGGGCGTCCTCATTGTCGAGGTTGCGGACGCCTCCAGTCCGCTGACCAACCTTCTTCGCCGGAGGTCGGCCTCGAGCACCGCCCTGAAACTGGGCTTGCCCGCTGCTCTGCTGCCCCTGGGGACAGTCCTTCGCAAAGTGGCCCGCCTGGCCACACATGAAACAGGTGAAACGGGGCGGTCCCCTGCTGATCGGTGGACGGAATCCCGGGGCGCGTTGTGGCGGTGGAAACGCCCGGGGTACCGTCTGCTGTTGCTGTCTTGGTGGTGGCATCGGCGGACGGAACGGGGGTGCTTGGCACGAACGTCCCCCGAACTGCTGAGGTCGCGCCGGTGGACGCCACTGCTGCCCGGATGGTGTCCGATACACCATACGGTATTTCTGGGGAGCGCCACTTCCACCGCTGCTAGGTGGAGCGCTGCGCTTCCTCTGCTCAGCTGCTAACTCCCGCTGAGCGTCCTCTTGCATGATGGCGGCATTGACTAGATCGTTGAATGTGCCGCGGTTCCATTGTACGAGGTGGGTCTTCATTTCGGGATGTAACCCCAGATAGAAGTGCTCCCTCTTCTTCTCCTCCGTGGAGATGTAGTCTGACGCATACTGCGCCAGATGGTTGAAGGCACGGGAGTAGTCATGGGCACTCCTCCCGCCCTGCTTCAGTTCCAAAAATTCTTGGAACTTCCTCTTCATTATTCCGGGAGGAATGTGATAGGCGCGGAACGCCTCCCGGAACTCTTGCCATTCCACGGCATGGCCAGCCGTACGTGAGGCGACATAATTCGCCCACCACGCACCAGCGGCACCGTGGAGCTGCTGTGCTGCGAACAGCGTCTTCTGCCGCTCCGTACACTGGAGCAGCCCGAACTTGGACTCGATAGTCCGCAGCCAGTTGTCCGCCTCCAGTGGTTCTTCAGCTTCGGTGAACACTGGAGGGTGCGTACTCATGAAATCCGAGTACGACACTTCGCGGGGCTCACGAGGCCCTCGCTCTTGACGTCCTCCCGCCTGGGACGTATTCTGCACGATCGTGCGGAGCAGGTCGGTCTGCTCCTCACGACCTCCCACCAATGCCGCTATCACATCCGCAAGAGTAAGCGGAGGCGGCGGTGGTGGCTGCTGCTGCGGGGTGCTGTCGTAGGCCGGTGGCTGGGAGTCATCGCCTCCACCTTGGCTAGAGCCACCAACCTCGTGCGTGGTCCTAGTACGAACCATCTGCAACCATACGACATTAACCATCAGTCCCGAAACCTTTTGCATGCAGTCCAATAGAACTGGGTGGAAAAACATTATGACAACAAAACATGCGAAATATCTCGTAAGTAGATAATGTAATAACTTTGCACAAGCTACATCATTACCAGACCAAACACAAGTTAGTTTAATCCAACTTGATGAACCCCCTCTTTGGAAGCTCACCATAACTGGGTTTGGTCTCTACGAGACATTATTATTGCGTTGTCATCACGTATAACACCCTTAGGGTACAACACCCTTTTCAATGAGTTCAACTGTCATTCTTCTGTCAGAATGACCAATTGCTACCTATTCCAAGTTTTGATCTGGTTCTGGGCATTTTCATGACTCAAGTTGAATACCAAAGTTAAAGTTAACTTTAGTATCTTTCCAACGAGTATGCATTTGCCCCCAGATCAGATTTGGCTAAAAAGTTATGCTAATTCAAAGTCAGCAGAATTTCTGGAAGAATTTTAACAGCACCTCCCTTGGAAGTGGCTGTCTTCAACCCTAATTCTCCCTAATTTCTGTGCTGAAACTTCCGAAACTTTGAATTGCAAAGATGTCACACATCTTCTACTCTTCCTAAGGATGTATCATATGGCAATTTTAGATTTTTCTACTGGGAGTTATGTTTGAAAAACAGATCAGTTCAGAGGATGTTTTACTCTGCCCTGGTTCTGGACAGTTTACATTCCTCTGGGATTTCAGTCCTCTTAAGGCGAGTTTCAGCTCTGGAAGTCTACAACAAAGTTGTAGAGTACTTGAATACCTTTCCAGAGCTATATAGCACACCTCCCTGGGCTAAAAGACCTGTGAGTTATGCCCTGTTGAAAATCAGCAAACTTGCTGTCCAAAACAGAGCACTCTGTTTTTTTCATCCCTTTAGCTATCCTGGTCCACTATCCCATTCTTATACCCAACCAGGGTCCTAAATGTTGAACCTATAGATTTTAATTCTTTGTTATCATTATACTCATGCATATGCCTACAATATCTCGGTACTACGTTCCTCACAAAAGAAAATCCTAACCGGATCATACCGGCATATACGTCTCGAGTGTGGCACTAAACGGTCTCTCGCACACGTTTTCTACACGGATACATACGTGGTTAGTACCTGCAGAAGACCACACAATGATGGTGCACTCAACGGTTGTTCATTTCAGGCAGTTCCATATTTAAAAGTAGATACACACGCCCGTATCATTTCCATACGGCCGTCCTTGAGCTAAGTCACGTCTCAAGGCACGTGATCGTGTTTCAACACCACACGACAGGGAACCCGAGTATGTCATGAACGGGTCGTCACGGTTGGGAATGTTATCAACCCAACAGATACCACCTACTGCCCTGCAGGGCACGCCGATGGCAAGCGCTGCGTATGTCCTCCTGGGCTATTTCCAGACGAACACACTCTCGCGTTACTGACCACGCGATGGGGTCTCCACTTACTTGCCTAATGCACGCTAGGGATCAGCGTTTCATATGAACTCAGGAACATGAAGAGTTCAAGAGATTCATATTGACGTCTCACACCAAGCTATGAGACAAATCCCTGAACCACGTTCCTCGTCAGGGAGAGCTAACCGAAATTGAACCGCTTTCGGTGGCGTTCCTTACCATACTTACCAGAGCGTAGGTGCGTCGTTACATAATTGAAATTCAGAATTATAACACATAAGTTAGTCCTTGCCACTTTAAGTAACTATGCTAATATAGTCCTTACTTGGGCAACTACCGAATCCTCACCGTATACCTAAGTTTTTCCCATAATGCAGTTCTTTAGTACTGTGCTATCCCCACTGCAGCTCTGATACCAGGCTGTGGCGGACCGGAATCCGCTCATCCAGGATCGCAGAGGGTGGTGCCGCGCGATGCGACACCCGACAGCACACGTCATAAGAACACAATATATTACATGGGAAAAACAGCTGAAACTGTACAAATAAGTACAAACTTCAGTTACAACTATTGTTCTATTACACAGCGGAAGACTACACTATACAACTCACGCCCGTCTATTTAGCAAAAGTCGGTTGCCCAGCCCTAGGGCAACCCACACTAGCTGCACGTCTCAGCTCAGCGCGGCATGTACGGCTCCCACTCAGCCGTGGTCCCCGACGGAGGGTAACCCTCGCCGGTGGACTCGTACTCCGAGTCCGTGGGTGGCTCCTCACCTGAAAAACACTTAAGCAACAACCGTGAGCACAAAGGCTCAGCAAGGCTCAACCGACTTACCTAAGCATGAAACTCTACATGAGGTGTACAATGGACATAGGATAGTAACATTTCCGCAAAACGACACGCCTACAAGTTCATCCTTAATTCATCTTTTAGCAACAAGTTAACAGTTCATGAAATCTGAAATTTAGTAAGCAGTATTTGGTGGCACACATGTAGCAATACAATTATATCAATCAGCATCATTGAATCAACATATTTCATCCATTAGTCTACGTTACGACACAGTGAACAAGCAGTACTCGTCACCGCGAGGGACGGCGAATCGACTCGATATACACCTGCAGGGAAAACCCAAAAAGCACGTCACGTACGCCCATCCGTGGAGCTGCACAGCACGCTCACTCGATGTCGTACGGGACAACCTTTCACCCAACAGCCCAAACGTCGAACCGGTCGCACCGAAACGAGCAGGAGGTTCCCCACACGGAGCATCTCTCTATGCCCGTTGGCAGATTTCCACCTTGCTGCCCTCAACCTACACCTATAAATCGGTGTGCTATGCCTCGACGCCCGGAGGTTTAGGCTACATCGGTTTATCGGGGCCCATATATCCGATATGCTTTCGGTACGTTCAATACTTGTTCAGCAGGGCCGCACACGGATCGGTCCTCAATCGACACGGGCAGGGCTGCGCACACAAGACTCTCTCTTGCTGCGCCCTAGCCCCTGCCTAGTCTCATTTTCATTACTAAAGTGATCTCACATCACTCAACCGAACCCGTGTGTCCCCAGCCTATCTCGCGAGTAGATTCCAACTACTCGACTTGTACCGAAGTCCTATGACTCATTAAGCATAGCCTGTCTACTCGAGGTCCTTAACACTACCCTCACTCTTTTAGGAACCTTTGGTTATGCAAGTGGGGTTTCATTCATCCTATACCTAATGCACATACATACTTCATATGACACATGTAAACAAAGTAAAACTTTTAAAAGGGTTAATGCAAACCGGGGCTTGCCTTGTTGCTGCTGGTCAGGAGTTAGTTCTTCGTCCGGAAGAAGGAAGTCCAGCACTTCCGGAGTCTCTTCTTCAACGGCTACACGTTAATGAAATACTACATGTTAATTTAGATGCAAATGTGAGTTCTAGAGTAAGACTCCTACTATTAGTTCTAATAACCAGCCTCTAATACCTGGAACTTTGTTTAAGAATTTAAATATGAACTGGTGTTGGTGGTTTGGCTTGGCCTTAATCACATGGTTAAATGCTAAGTGGTTTTCCCCCTTTTCCATATTAATTCCCTTAAGTGGTTAAACAGGACAGGGGTGATCTGGAGCTCCAATGGAGCTGAGAATTTTTGTGTGAGTTCCTTGTCACAAGAAAACTCTCTGGACCAAACATTAGCACTTTTCATGGAGTGGTTTGCTCAGAATAATTCTCTTGGCAAATCAGCAAGGAAGAATTAATTCTGAGGTAATACCCCTGTTCATGCTCAACTTAATGAACTACAATTTCTATTATAGCTCATAGAGTTTGCATGAATTTTTCCTAGCATTTTTGGAGTCAAGGTTTTGCCCAGAATTGAATTTCCAAGTTTTGGAAATTCTCTGAAAATGTTTCTGCATTCAAATGAACACAGCACCTTCCAATTTGAATTGCTCTGACCAATTCAACTCCAAATGGTCTGAAACTTTTACAGGGGTTTACTAATGTCCTAAAGAACATTCTGGCAAAATTTGGGGATTTTTGGATGAACCAAACTCCCTCTAAAATTCTTTTGCTGAAAAGCTTTAAAGAATTTTCCAGAATTAATTAATGGGTTTCATACAAATTGGGTTGTATCTCTGGACAGAGCTAGGCAAGATGAATCCAACCCAATTTGAATCACTAAATTTGGAGCTTCCTAGCAGAAGTTATGGATTTCTAAAGTTTGAGTAGAAACTGGAATTGTTTTACTATTGGAAAAGAACCCGGGCCCACTCTTTAAATCGCAGCCAGTGAGAATCGAGGACACACAGGGTTACTGGGTTTTCCTGTGCACAGCCACACGGAATCCTGGCCATATTCGATCCCGTTTTAAACTCGCCCTCACTGACTGGTGGGCCTGCCCCACCCTTCTTCTTCCTCCGAGCCCCCCTTCCCGCGCGCGCGCTAACCTCGCCGGAGCGAGGCGGCGTCTCACCGGCTAAGTGTCTCCGGCCGTCTCCCGGCCGGAGGCTCGCCGCCTGGGGGTTTTTGGGGTCAGGAAACATGTCTGTTGGCTCGGTTTAGGCGCTAGAGGATCGGAACGGTGTCGGCAGCGTGCGGCGGCCTCGGGGAACGATCGGCATCGTCGCCCGGTGGTCCTAGCCTACCCACGACTCAGCCCATCCGTTCTAGAGCACCAGTGGGTGCTAGGGACACTCGGCAAGTAAAGGCCAGCGCATGGCAACACCTCCAGAGGAGTTCTCACCGTGCGCCCGACTCCTGCCGCGCGTTTGAGCATGGAATGACATGAAATACCCCGAACTGGGTCGGTTTTCTAGCTAGGGTTGCGAAGAGAAATTGAACGCTAGCCAGTCTAGGTCCTGTGTGCACGCTTTGGTGGCCTAAGAACGAAGATTGAGGATGAATTCGATGGATTCTTACCCGGAGGTCCGAGTGGATGTGCCGGGAGGAAAACGTCAAATTGACGCCCAACGGTCCACCGTCGGGGCTGTGGCTTGGCTAGTAGCAGCGTGACTATCCGGCGCGTCTCTGAGTGGCCTAGCTTGGCCAGGAAAGCCTCGGGTTCGAGCTGCCCACGGTGAGCCCGTGCCGGCTGTTTTTCTCGGTCACCGCCGATAGTCCCCGGCTAGGTTCTGGGCAGCTAAACTCGGTTGTCTTCGGCCGGAGGAGGTAGAGGGCGAGTAGTTGGTGTGGTTTTTGGGCTAGGGGAGGCGCTGCTCACGGTGAATTTCCGGTTTCTCGATCGAATGGAAACGGCGGCGAGCGTAGCGCTCTCTGTTCACGCGTAAAAGACCCGAGCCTCGGTGGTTTCGTGCTGTGGGCGACCGACCGCCTAGTGGTCGATCGATCCGGGAGCAGCTCGCCAGCTCGGGCAGGAGACCAGGAGGTGGCAGCGCGAGGGGGTTCCGGCGCCGGCGTCCCGGTGTGCTGTCTCGGCCGAGAGAGGAAAAGATCAGAGGTATACTTCTCTGTGAAGTCTACTGACAGGTGGGACCCCCTCTCCCCCTAATTCTTTTTCCAAATTTTTTTCCAATTCTGTTATGCCAAATATTCTCAGCTACTCACAATTTAATGTGAGACTTAGTCACCAAGTCTTAGTTTAAATTTGAAGTCTCAAATTTGAACTGTGTTTGGCTAAATTTGCTGCATGTTTAAACTGAAATTCAAATTCAGTTTTGAATTCTAGCAATTTTAGCTCTTGACAAGATGAGCTCCAATGGGGATGAAAATTGGTGGGTTTACTCAGAAAAATGTGCTGAGTATAGATATGGAGCTAACTTTTGAATTTGGATGATGAAAGTTGCTGCAATTTGAATTTACATTCAAATTGGCCTCTTTTTGAAATAACCCAAAAGTGCCTCAAAAATTGCTGAATTTGCATGAGCTTTGGACTGAACCTTCCCAAGACTTTTTAAATCCTAGGGTGAGCTCAACCTCTCATGTTCATGTGCAGAAACCCTACTTTGTGAAAGTGAAGGCTTTCCCTTCTAATCACTCCTTTGATGGAGGTCACTTGCTCTTCACAATATTTCACAATCTACCCACAACAAAACTGTTGTGTTGTGAGGTGCATAAAAAAAAATTTTTAACCAGTCCCTTTTCTTGGGCTTTTACACAAGGCATCTCCACACCTCAATAGGGACATCATCAGGGCCGAGAGCCTTTCCTCCTTTCATCCTTTTTAAGACCTCCTCAATCTCAAATTCTTGTATCCTCTGCACGAACCGCCTGTTGGACTCATCAAAGGAGTCATCCAACTGAACCATAGTGCTCCCATTCCCATCATTGAATAGCCCATTAAAGTAATCCCGCCATCTATTCTTAATCTCTTCATCCTTCACTAGAATGCGGTCAGTCTCATCTTTGATGCATTTAACTTGATTGAAATCCCTCATCTTTCTCTCGCGGATTTTTGCTATCTTATATATGTCCTTTTCACCTTCTTTTGCCTCTAGTCTCTCATATAACTCATCATAGGTTTGTCCTCTTGCCTTACTCACAGCCCGCCTTGCATTTTTCTTGGCCTCTTTGTACTTAAGCATGTTGCTTGCGCTTCTATCATTATGCCAACTCTTGAAACACTCTTTCTTCTCCTTAATGGCTTTTTGTACATCCTCATTCCACCACCAAGTGTCTTTATCTACAAATTTCCTTCCTTTTGTCACACCGAATACCTCACTAGCTACCTTCCTAATGCAAGTTGCCATCTTCACCCACATACTATCTGCATCTCCATTTTCTACCCAGAGTCCTTCTGTGATCACCCTATTTTTAAAAGGTTCTTGTGATTCTCTTTTCAACTTCCACCACTTTGTTCTTGTGATTTTGACACCTTTGTCCCGCAAAGAACATGTATGGAAGCGAAAGTCAACTACCACAAGATTATGTTGTGTCACAACACACTCCCCGGGGATCACCTTACAATCTAGACACTCCTTTCTATCCCTTCTCCTAGTGAGGACAAAGTCAATCTGGCTAGAGTGTTGGGAACTACTAAAGGTCACTAGGTGAGATTGCCTCTTCCTAAAGAGGGTGTTAGCTACCAATAGATCATAGGCTACGGCAAAGTCTAGGATGTCCTTACCCTCTTGGTTTCTATCGCCGCATCCAAAGCCTCCATGTACTCCCTCAAATCCTAAGTTAGTTGCACCCACATGACCATTGAGATCTCCTCTTATGAGGAGTGTCTCGGTTATCGGTACACTACTAACCATATCCTCCAAGTCCTCCCAAAATTGCCTCTTAGCACTCATGTTGAGCCCAACTTGTGGGGCATAAGCACTAATGACGTTCAAGACAATGTCCCCAATTACTATCTTGATTAAGATGATCATATCCTCTCGTCTTCGAACATCCACTACTCCATCCTTAAGACTCTTATCTATTAGAACACCTACGCCATGTCTAGTCCCAGCCGATCCAGAATACCAAAGCTTGAAACCGGTATTCTCGACTTCTCTCGCCTTTTGACCCACCCACCTAGTCTCTTGTACATAAAAGATATTTACTCGTCTCCTAATGGCAACATCTACTAACTCACGTAGCTTCCCCGTTAACGATCCTACATTCCAACTACCCACCTGAAATCTATGTTCCTCGGCTAGCTTCCTTACGCTTTGCACCCGTCGAGTAAGATGTAAAGACACTTGCTCACTTATCACTACATCCGGGCGATGATGTAGCACGCCACTAAGGTGGTGGCGCAAAGACACTTGCTCACTTATCACTACATCCGGGCGATGATGTAGCACGCCACTAAGGCGGTGGCGATCCGTCCCTTGCTCATTTAACACCATATCCGGGTTCCGATATGGCGCGTCACTAAGGCGGTGGTGACCCGACTCTTGCCCACTTAGCACCATACCCGGGTTCCAATATGGTGCGTCGCTAAGAGGGTTACGCCCCAACGAATTTCTATTGGGTTTTATTTCCATGAGAATGGCTAAGTGTAGTTGTTGGCTCGCCAAGCCTATCACAAACCCTTCTCCTTTACCCGAGCTTGGGAACGGCTATGTTATTACAACATAGGCGAAGTTCAGGGACTCCTTTTTGAGTGGTATATATGTTATTTATTATTCTTTTATAAATAACATAGTTTATATGCTTCTTTTATAAACATCTATCATATGTGCAATAATGATATACTCAAACTCTCTTTCACCTGATTATTGAGTACACTAATAAGCTATGTATATTTTTCAGAATTGTACGCAGTGCAAGCAAAGTACAACAATCGACCGCACCGCCGCTTCCGACGCACCGACTGCCGCCTTGCTGCCTCCGCACCTTGCAGGTAACAAGAGATTTCACTTGTCATATATTAGCACTTGGTTTAGCAATATTAATATAGTTTAGCATTTTAACGAGCTTATTTAAATTTTTTTATGTTGTATTACTATCTACATTTCTTAGTTCTATGTTCTTGTATTATATAGTCTAGAATATGGGTGATGATAGACGATAGATGTATGATGGTTGGCGGAAGAATGTTGCGTCTTCGGATGAATGGGCTGTCAATACTAAGACTTTTATGAGTCAAACTTTCTCTTTATCGTCCAACTGTTTTGTGAAATATTCGTGCAACATGTGTCGTAATTTTTTACGCAAGTTGATGTTCGAGATAGAACGAGATCTTTGTAAATTTGCTTTTATGTCAGGTTATAAAACATGGTATGAGCATGAAAAGTTGTACCATAGTAATATTTCTGTTGATGAGAGAGAAGGTGAAAACGGGGATAGAATGGGTGACATGGTCGAAGCAATAGATCGTGAATGTGGTGTCGAAGAATCTGTGGAAATTCCTAGACCTGAAGTTGAAGAGTCTATAGAATTCTCTCAGCATCGCATGAAGAGTTGCATGAGCATACTAAAGTAGCTGTCCTTACGACCGTGATTTGACTCATGTCTATAAAATCAAAGTACAATTTGTCGAACAAGTGTTATAATGATCTTATCGACTTCATATCGAACATTCTTCCTATAAATCATAAGTTGCCGAGAGGTATGTACCAGTCCAAGAAATTATTGGCACAGCTTGGTATGAAGTATGAAATAATTGATTGGTGTCCCAATAATTGCATGTTTTTTAGAAGGAGAACGCAAATGGTACACATTGTTCGGTATGTAAACAATCTCGATACATTATGTGAAACCTAATTTCTCTAATTAAAGCTGAAGCGGGAGATTCAGGAGTCGGATGGTCACTAGGAAGATCTAGGGGGAGGTGTTTCTGCGCGGGAAGAACAACAAACAGGAGTAAGAGACTATATTGATGAGGAAGCTGAGGATGATGATGAGGGAGATGACGAGGGGGATGACAGAGATATGGGAGACTTGGCACCATCATTTAGGTATCGGTCTTCAAACACTCTCCCGTTGGTTGTGCCTCCACAACAGAGAATAAGGATCACTCTAATGTGGACATCACTCCTGCAGATATACACAACACTCACATGGTAGACATGCAAGGTCCAATTACTAGAGCTCGAGCACGACAATTGAACTTAGAGGTGAGCTCGTTCCTGAACAATTCTTTATATGTGAATTTTGAGAGTATGTTACTACCTAATGGATTAATTATGATTAGGAACCATGGAGAGGACATGGAGATACATGGAGAGGGGTTTGGAGGCGTGGAGGACCAGAAAATACGCTAACAAGAAGTTAGAGACCGAGCCCAACTCAAACTCGGGCCCAGGAGCAGTCCACTTTAAAATAGATGCACAGGAGGCATACAAACTCCGTTTTTGACGTTCTACATATGCACGGAAAGCTGAGAAGATAAACTTTCCAATGGAATTGACCCTACGTTAAAATTCCCTCGGAGTCGACGGGAAACTTTGAAACAATATAAAGTTTAGAGTCTGTCAGGGTGTTACATCACCTAGTTGGCCCATTGGGCCTTGTATCGAGTCCAAGTCCATTATGTATGTGTCTTAGGATTAGGTCACGACCCCAGCACCCCCCTGGTCGTCCTCCACCTCCTTTATACCCCCTAGCCGCCGTCACAAACAGCTGGGTTTTGCTTAGATTATTCTGTCAAGAACAGTTTCGCCGTTCATCGGTTTGTGAGACCCCAACTTGAGTGCTTCATATCTTTCAGCAATTTGGTTGCATTCTTTCTTGTTCTTACTTGTGTTCTTCGATTCGCAGGCAAGAATTAGCCTTCTTGGCGAGGTCAACCGCGCAATATAGGTTGATAATCTGAGGAGACGTGGTGTTACGATTGCAGGGTTCAGAACGTGTTGTTCGGAAGCCGGATCGATTTGTGTCAAGTCTCCACCAAATCGAGAGTTATCAGAACCTTTCGAAATATCAGGACTCCTGTACACATCAAGTGGTATCAGAGCTTTAGGTGCACCGTCAAGTTCGAGTTCCCCTAGTTTTGTTTATCTTGAACTCGTCCTATCATCCACGAAAAAGCCAAAAAAATAATAGTCATAGGTTTCCCCATCCCAGACCAGGTTTAGCCTTTTGCACAATTCTATTTTAGAGCCCATAGTGTTGAATTTGTGTCTTAGTTCGTGTTTTGTTGCTGGTTTAATCGTGTTTTGTTCCTACTTTGTTATTCCATCCGCTGCATTCCATCGAAACCCTAGCTGCCACAATCGTTATCAAATCGATCACCATAACTATTAATTGTGCTAGGGTTATCCTTGTTCTTCAGTTTTCATCACATATTGTGTGAGTTTATCCTCCTTGATATACGCACACCATCCCACACGTTGTCACCATCATATCCATTTTTTTCTCACCACCGTTTCCAATTCAGCTCCACCAAAAACATAATCTTGTGGTGCTGTCTTAAAACAGCCATAACCTTCGCATTGAGTTAAATTACATTGCCCAGATTCACTTTGGAAGATTGATTATTTGGCATCTAAAGGCTCAACAATAATCATAAAGAAACATATTGAATTTCTGTTGTCCACATCTTCTTTTGTCAAGTAAACTGAAAATTTGTGCGACGTGTATATTAGTGCTCCTGATTTCACGGCAGATATAAAAAAATCAAAGAAAAATATAGAAAAGAAAATTTGTGAAGAGGAGCACAAATATCAAAACCTGGGTGTGTTATTTTGCCTTGTGGTGCAATTGTTTTTGCTCAATTATTGTCCTTATCATTCATACTTCTTGCTGTCTTGTTCATAACATCCGGGATAAGACACGAGTAGGCCAGCAACTAGGACAAGTGTTTGGACATCTATCTATCATTACTATCTGTTATTGAATTGTGTGCTACTCACATATATTTGGCCATCCAAACTCCACATTCATCCTTTCGAACAGCACAAGTTTTTGACCCTTGCAATCGCTGAATCAACTTGGTGAGTTCTGAATTGGTCAAGAAGCTTAGCTTGAATACACGACCACACCCACATCTATACTATATTCAATGGTTGAATGATTCTGGAAGAGCTAAGGTAACACAAACTTGCAGAATTTCATTTTCCATTGGTACATATGTTGATTCCGTTGATTCTGATGTGGTACCCACGCAAGCGTGTAAATTTTTATTGGGTCGACCTTGGGAACATGATAAGGATGCTTTGCACCATGGTAGAAGTAATAAATATACTTTTATGCATAAAGGAAAGAAAATTACTTTGCTACCTTTGACTCCTGCTGAAATTGTACAAGCTGATAGGGAGAGAGCTGAAATTTCTAGTAGTTCTAAATCAGAAAATCAACAAGTCATTAATTCTGTGTTACCACCAAATAATAAGAGATCTACACCTAGTTCTAAGACTGAGGGAATTAAATTGAAGGGTCGTGTAATGCTTGCTACAAAATCAGACCTTGCTGAAATTTCTGATCATGATATTTGTTGTGCATTGGTGTGCAAACAAGTTTTGTTCTCCATTAATGATATTGCTAGGTCTTTGCCTCCAGCAGTTACTAACTGGTTGCAAGAGTATGAGGATATTTTTCCAACTGAGATACCCCAGGACTTCCACCTTTGAGAGGGATTTAATATCAAATTGATTTGATTCTAGGTGCAATTATGCCAAACCGTGCTGCATATAGGACCAACCCCGAGGAGACTAAGGAAATTCAGCGGCAAGTCCAAGACCTTTTGGATCGTGGGTATGTATGTGAAAGCCTTAGTCCTTGTGTTGTTCCTGTACTTTTGGTTCCTAAGAAAGATGGTACTTGGCGTATGTGTGTTGATTGTAGAGCCATTAACAATATTATTATAAGGTATCGTCATCCTATTCCTAGGCTAGACGACATGCTTGATGAGTTGTGTGGTTCTATAATTTTCACTAAGATTGACTTGCGTAGTGGTTACCACCAAATAAGAATGAAATTGGGAGATGAATGGAAAACAGCTTTCAAAACCAAATTTGGGTTGTATGAGTGGTTAGTAATGCCTTTTGGTTTAACTAATGCACCAAGTACATTCATGCGTTTGATGAATGAGGTTTTGAGAGCTTTTGTTCGAAAATTTGTTGTGGTTTACTTTGATGATATCTTGATTTATAGCAAGTCATTGGATGAACATATGTATCATTTACGTGCAGTTTTTAATGCTTTGAGAGATGCACGTTTATTTGGTAACCTTGAGAAGTGCATCTTTTGTATGAATCGAGTTTCCTTTCTTGGCTATGTTGTGACTCCACAGGGAATTGAGGTGGATGAGATGAAAATTCAAGCGATCAAGAGCTGGCCAATACCTCAAACCATCACACAGGTAAGGAGTTTTCTTGGTCTTGCAGGTTTCTACCGACGTTTCGTCAAGGATTTTAGCACTATTGCTGCCCCATTGCATGAGTTGACTAACAAAGATGTGGTGTTCCATTGGGGGAAAGCACAAGAGGAGTCCTTTGACACCTTGAAGGACAAGATTACACACGCATCATTGCTGCAACTTCCTGATTTTAGTAAGACTTTTGAACTTGAATGCGATGCTATTGGAGTTGGCATTGGTGGTGTCTTACTACAAGGTGGTAAACGGGTTGCATACTTTAGTGAAAAACTTAATGGTCCTTTCCTGAATTACTCCACATATGATAAAGAATTTTATGCTCTCATACGATGCTTAGAGACATGGCGTCATTATTTATGGCCTAAAGAATTTGTTATTCATTCTGATCATGAATCGCTAAAGCATATTCATTCTCAAAATAATCTGAATCGTAGACATGCAAAATGGATTGAATTGATTGAGTCTTTTCCTTATGTCATTAAACATAAGAAAGGGAAGGATAATTTGATCGTTGATGCATTGTCTAGACGATATAATATGTTGTCCCAACTTGATTGTCGAATTTTTGGACTTGAATCAATTAAAGAACAATATGCTCTTGATGTTGATTTTAAAGATGTGTTGCTGCATTGTAGAAAAGGTTATACCTGGAATAAATTTGTACTGGATGATGGATTCTTGTTTAGAGTTAACCGCCTATGCATTCCAGTTGGTTCCATTCGTCTTTTGTTATTACAGGAGGCACATGGTGGAGGTTTGATGGGCCATTTTGGTGCAAAGAAGACGGTGGATGTTCTGCCCACACATTTCTTTTGGCCAAAGATGAGGAGAGATGTAGAGCGGTTTGTAGCTCGCTGCACCACATGTCAGAAAGCTAAGTCCCGTTTGAATCCACATGGTTTATACATGGCTCTTCCCACTCCTTCCATTCCTTGGGCGGATATCTCTATGGACTTTGTTTTGGGATTGCCTAGGACTAAGAGGGGGAGGGACAACATTTTTGTTGTGGTGGATCATTTTTTCTAAGATGGCATATTTTATACCGTGTCAGAAAAGTAATGATGTTGTACATATTGCCGACCTTTTTTTCAAAGAGATTGTTCGCTTGCATGGTATGCCATCTACTATTGTTTCAGATCGTGATGCTAAATTTTTGAGTCACTTTTGGTGCACCCTATGGAACAAGTTGGGTACAAAACTGTTGTTCTCTACAACATGTCACCCACAAACTGATGGGCAAACAGAAGTAGTGAACCGCACTTTGGGCACCATGTTGAGAGCTGTTTTGAAGAAAAATTTAAAGATGTGGGAAGAATGTTTGCCACATGTGGAGTTTGCATATAATCGGGCAACACATTCTACCACGAAGGTAAGTCCTTTTCGGGTAGTGTATGGATTCAATCCTCGTGCTTCTATTGATATCTTGCCTTTACCTACTAGTGAGAGAACTCATAATGATGCAACGGAACGTGCTGATTTTATTTTGAAAATTCATGAGACCACTAAACACAATATTGAAAAGATGAATGAAAAATATAGAATTGCCGGTAGTAAAGGTAGGCAGGAAGTTAGACTTGAACATGGTGATTTAGTTTGGTTACACTTGAAAAAGGATAGATTTCCAGAACTGAGAAAGTCTAAATTGATGCCTAGAGCTGATGGTCCTTTTAAAATACTTGAGAAGATTAATGATAATGCATATAAACTTGAGTTGCCTCCCGAGTTTGGGGTTAGTCCCACCTTTAACATTTCAGATTTGAGACCATATTTGGGAGAAGAATATGAGCTTGAGTCGAGGACGACTCCAATGCAAGAGGGGGAGGATGATGTGTACATCACTCCTGCAGATATATACAACACTCACATGGTAGACATGCAAGGTCCAATTACTAGAGCTCGAGCACGACAATTGAATTTAGAGGTGAGCTCGTTCCTGAACAATTCTTTATATGTGAATTTTGAGAGTATGTTGCTACCTAATAGATTAATTATGATTAGGAACCATGGAGAGGACATGGAGATACATGGAGAGGGGTTTGGAGGCGTGGAGGACCAGAAAATACGCTAACAAGAAGTTAGAGACCGAGCCCAACTCAAACTCGAGTCCAACTTGGTCCCAGGAGTAGTCCACCTTAAAATGGATGCACGGGAGGCATACGGACTCTGTTTTTGACGTTCTACATATGCACGGAAATCTGAGAGGATAAACTTTCCAATGGAGCTGGCCCCACGTTAAAATTCCCTCGGAGTCGTCGGGAAACTTCGAAACAACATAAAGTTTAGAGTCTGTCAGGGTGTTGCATCACCTAGTTGGGCCATTGGGCCTTGTATCGAGTCCAAGTCCATTATGTACGTGTCTTCGGGTTAGGTCACGACCCCAGCACCCCCCTGGTTGCCCTCCACCTCCTTTATACCCCTAGCCGCCGTCACAAATAGTTGGGTTTTGCTTAGATTATTCTGTCAAGAACAGTTTCGCCGTTCATCGATTTGTGAGACCCCAACTTGAGTGCTTCATATCTTTCAGCAATTTGGTTGCATTATTTCTTGTTCTTGCTTGTGTTCTTCGATTCGCAGGCAAGGATTAGCCTTCTTGGCGAGGTCAACCGCGCAATATCGGTTGATAACCTGAGGAGACGTTGTGCTGCGATTGCAGGGTTCAGAACGTGTTGTTCGGAAGCCGGATCGATTTGTGTCAAGTCTCCACCAAATCGAGAGTTATCAGAACCTTTCGGAAGATCGGGACCTCTGTACACATCACACTCCTATCGTTGACTGGTTAGTAATATATAATTTAGTATTAAATTAGTGATATGATTTTTTTGACAAATATAATATCTTGTTAAAATGACTTGCAGGCAATGAGATGACTTGGATTGGGATGACAAACCTCACAATAGCAAGCCTAATGCGGTGTTGGGTGCTATTTGTCGTCACCATTATCCCGGTCTTGTTATTATAAAAGGCGAAGAAAAACTTGCAACAAATTGGAAGCACTACAAGATTGCTCCACATGCCGTGCATGAAAATGTGACAGGAGCTATCTGACACAACTTTTGGATATGATTTTCTTATAACTCATCATGTTTTCTTAATAATATTTCTCTAATGGATTTAATATTATCCTTAAAGAAATGATATCGCTTGCTCGATGACCATGACGCTACTCTCGAGTCACAAACACATAAAGTCTTTCACAAAGCAACACGCAAAATCATAAATGACATGATATCCAATGCACGAGTCACAGTTGTGTGCATGTACTACAAGGAGAAGCTTGGACAAATGATGAACAAACGTCTAGGAGCTTCAAAAATTTACGTAGAAGAGGATCAATACCGTCAGGTAATGATTTCGTGGATGGTTAAGTGCACTGACGCTTATTATGCTTTCTGTTCTTATTGGGTATCGAAGGAGTATAAAGATAAATCTATCTTGAAAAGAATGAAACGTGGAGCTGGTGGTCAAGTTCTTCATCGTTACCATCGAAGTTTTATCCTGCGACACTTCTCACGGTCTGTCAGAGCAGCCTGAACTTTTTTAGGAGGGGCTTAGTGGTTTCGAGCGTCGGAGCACGATGGCGAGGATGAACACGGAGATTTACATGGTTCGGACCGCCGAAGTGTAATACCCTACGTTCATGGAGAGGTTGTTGTATTGCTTGCGCATATGAGAGAGTGAGTTGGCTGGGTTGCGAACCTGGGTTGTGAACCCCCGGAGGCTGCCCTGGTCCTTTTATAGCCAAAGGTCGGGGCAGTTACAATGTGGCCCGAGGCCCGATAGGTGGCCCTGCGGCTGTCTGTACCCTATACATGAGCTAGGGCCTTTACAACTACATGCAACGTCGCTGTCGGAGGAGTTAAGGCACGCCGCCTAACACGCCAGGCGCCTCTGACCGAGTAGCCGGTAATGATGAAGTCCCCGTCCTGTCGCCGTGTCTCCTCGCTCCTCAGAGCATCTTTGTGCCGTTGGGTGGCACTGTTTTGTTGTCACGCCTCGCCGCCCTGTCTCGTGACCGTAATGGTGAGCAGTCGGAGGACGGAGGCGTACACCGTATACCATGCTTCTGGGGAAGGCGTGAACCTTGAATGCACGGCCTGACAGAGCACCTTCCTCTTTTCTCCTTGGCTACTTGTTCGTTGCTTGTCCGCGTGGCATCTAGGTGGTTCTCCCTCGGGGCCTACGTCATCACCGGAGCTGTCTTGCGGAGGAGGGAGAGGTCCGGAGTCGTTGGACACGTGGCAGCACCGGAGCCCTCCCAGACACGTGGCAACCTCGGAGCCCTCCTTAGCAGGTGGTCGGGACTGAGGCCTAGGGCACACTCCTCTTATGTGTTCCTTAGCTGGCGGTTGGGCCCAGCCAGCAAGCTGGGTCCCTGTTTTCTGCTCACGTGCTGACGCATGACTTCTATTGCACTTACACGTGGGGTACCCAGTTTTGAGGGTACCGACAGTTGTGGTGGAGATGGTTATATTCGTCTTTCAAAGCGAATGGTGAGTTTTGTATATTTACAAGTTGTTGATAGTATATATGCTTTAAAGCATTCTGTTTCTTTAATATGTCTGTGTAGGCTACTGAAAGTGGCGAGGAGCCATATTATATTGATACTTATATAAAAGAGAATAGGGGCATCGACGACAATCAACTTTGTACTCCGGCAGCCACTCAAAACTTGGTGTGTCATATTACTTAATTCGATGATCCGACAATAAAATTGTTGTATAGCTGGTTTACAATTATTTTTTCTTGCAGGAGAAATATGCTAAAGAGGTGGTGCGACGTCATGGAGATGACTATGATTGGAGAAAGTAAGACGTCAACGTCGTTGCTTGGTACCAATCCAGTGGTGGAAAACGTCACGGGTGGTGAGTTGTACCTCTCTTATTTCTTCATTCTCATACATAAATTGTTTTCAAGTGTCAATCTTACAATTATGATTGTAGGTATTCGATGTCCAATGGTATCATGAACTCTGATGTGGTTCTCACGTAGTCACAGTCAAATAGAGTGGAAAGAGTTCTACACAGCGATTGCGTTCAGAAGATGAGTCTCGATTAAGAATAGTGGAGGAACGTATGAGACAACAGGAAGAGTTTATAAAATCACAAAATGAATACTTCTCCAGTCTTGCAACATGGCAACAACAGATGTACGTACGTTATTAAGAGTTGAAGTATTTATATGAACAATTTAGATAAAGATTGTGCCAAACAATTTAGAAACAATTTAGGAATATTTTTCTCAACTTGGACTGCATGTTGCCGCCGCCTCCACAGTTTCTGGCGTATCCCCCGCAATCGATGTCTACATCGCCTCTTACCGCTGGAACACAGGTATATGTACTCGTTAGATTCTCCTTTTATTATAAAATGTTAGTAATATTATGTAAGGGGTCATCGTCAATGTGAGTTAGAAATTTGTAAACTTCGTCTCCAGGAGGACAATGTGGAGAAGACAACTCTACCGATCAGTACTTTGCTCATGGCGGTAGCAGCTAGGTAAGTTGTTCAAATGATTACTATTTTGTGAGACAAATTGGCTAGCATTTTCATATAATAACTTATATTTTCACACTTGCAGTCCGGCTATAGAAAATACTACTTGTTGCTGAAGGGGAGAGGTTGACGGCCAATCAATTTAATTTAGAGTGAATGTGTGTTGTTGGTCAAACATGAATGCACCATATTAACAATTGTAATAAACTGTTTGTGATAATTGTGATGATCGGTATTTTATTAATCGTTTAATCCTGTTTTATGTATTTTATGTTTGTTAAATATGTCTATATTTGTCTATGTATTAAATATTTTGTGTGTAATGTGCCGAAAATTATTGATTTAGGCACAAATCAAATTCCTATTTTTGTGGGTCAGGAAAAAACCCACGATAATATGACCACAGTATTTTCGTGGGCCTGAAGCACATGACAATGTAACTAGAATATTTCGTGAGCCTTGCTTGACCCATGAAAATATTATTTCCATGAGCCAGGTCTGGCTCATGAAAATATTATTTTCGTGAGCCAAGTTTAGCCCATGAAAAAATACATATTATTTTCGTGGGCCTTGTTTAGCCGACGAAAATAAGTCTATTTTCGACAGTTTTATTTCGTGGGCCGTAGGCCCACAAAAATAATGTAAAAGCCTATGAAAATACATATTATCGTGAGCTTTGTGGTTATTGTCATAAGTTCTCGGCCTATGAAAATAAGTCAGTTTTCCATAGTGCATGCCATGCTTGGCCTTGCTGAGGTGTACGGCTGCTCAAAGTCTGACTAAAAGCAAATCTAGAAAGCCCATGATGTGGCTTCCAATGGCGATATTGTAGCCTTGGCCGAGGTGCTGGCAATGCCTTTTTTCCAAAAGCTTTCTAATTTCTTCCTAGCGATCAACATTCTTCGAAATGTCAACATCATACTCATGGATCTCTAGAGGAGCCACAACACCACCCCTTGCCATGTCCATCACTAGATCTAGTGCTCAGTGGCGGATCCACCGGGGGTTCTAGGGGGCACAACATAAAACTTCTCTTCACTTCTTGTTTTTGTTTTGCCATGGAAGAAAGAAATTAAAGAATTAGAAATAAAAGACAACTAAATAAATAGTAGACAACACCAATTTCACACTTGGCTTCATCTTATAAACAAATTAATTTCATTATCACATGTTGTCCAACCCAACAGTCAAATAATAACAATAGTCTATTTCAATATCTTGGAGTCTATAAACCTTTAATACTAAAAGCGAGATGTGACGAGCAGTGCCACCACCACGCTGTCCGACGATGTTATGCAACTCCTTAGAGAGAGACCCAAGGATCTAGGCAAGAACCAAAATATCAATGCCGAACCAGGAGTCGTCCAGCGGTGAATCATCCCGGAGGACGTGGTCGTCGAGTCACAAGCGTCGAAGGGTGAGGATGAGCAGCTGACGTCACCTGGCGTACGAAGTGGAGTTGGTGCTAAGGACAACCGGGACGTGTGCATGGATGTTCTGGACGCCAACAGCCTTGGTGTGGAGAGCGGCGATGAGGGAAGCCGCGTAGGTGGTGTAAGCTGCTCCATCACCTAGAGAGGACTCGTGGGTGGCACTCGACTATTGGTTCGTGTCCTCCTCGAGCTGGTGAGTAAGGGCCACCATGGACGCATGCTCCTGCTCCAAGGCAAGAGCGAGAGCCCGCTCTCGCTCACGAGAGGCGGCTAGAGCGGCGACGCCGAAGGTGGTTGCAGAAAGTTGTCCGACACAACTGGCGGGGTCCACTAAATTGTCGAGAATGGTGAAGGTGGCGGCCAACGGCGAAGAGAATCCGCGCGAGACAGTGCCTAGCGGCGGCGGCGCACGCAGGACGGGACCAACGGTGGCGCTGGACCCAACGGTGCGGCAGCGTGCATCTAGGGGCCGGATCCCAGCGCGTGCATCCAAGGAGCGGCAGCCCGGAGGAGGAGGAGTTGAAGAGGAGAAGAGGCGGCCCAGATTCGGTGCCGCGGAGGCGGCGGCGACCCACAGGGCGGTGGCCCTATCCGCGACAGCGCTAGAGGAGAGGGGGAGGGGACGGTGCCCCCAATCCCGACCACGACGGCGCCACACGAAGGGGGAAAGGGACGGTGCCCCCAATCCTAGCCGCGGCGGCATCGGGGGAGAGGGGGAAGGGGGTGGCACCCCCAATCTCGACCGCGACAGCGTGTTGGGGGAGTGCGGCGACGGCGATGGGGAAGGCTAGGGGCGCAAGAGGCGCGCGAGCGCCTGCCAAGGAGGCAGAACCGGCGTCGGCCAGGGGCGGCCGCGGGGCGCCGACGGAGGCAGGAGCGCTAGCCGGAGGGGCGACCGTGAGGGCAGGGAGGCCCGACGGCTCGTCAATGACGCCAACCATATGACGGCAGCTATAGGGAAGAGAGAGAGGAGGGAAGAGAGAGGTAGGGTTTCAACCTAATCTAATACATATTGGAGGAAAATAATCTCATTCACATAGATAGGCTGTGAAGAGGGTTACATATAAGCTGTCAAGCCTCACTCAAAAGACCAAAATATCCCTTTCTAATGACAATATTATCCCTAATACAATAAATACTCTAAGAAATATGACATGTTTATCGATCAACTGATGAACATCTTGTGGCACTCTCCACAACATACCCACGAAACTCAGGAGGAGGCACAACACCACCTCTTGCCATGTCCACCACTAGGTCTCTTGCTCGATCCAAGTTCCCTTCCTTGCATAAGGCTTTAACAAGAATATCAAAGGTCGTGCTGTTTGGTTTGATCTCCTTGTCAGGCATCCTCCCATATACCTTCAAGGCATCATCAATTCGGCCAGCTTCTGTAAGACCTTCAAACATGCGATTGAAGAAACCGATGTTGAACTTTGGCCCATGCTCCCTCCCGTCAGCCATTTTGTAGAAGTACTGCATCGTATCATCCACACGGCCTTCCTTGAAACATGAATCTACAAGGTAAGTGTAGGTGTACACATCTGGAAGGACCGACTTAGTCTCCATCTCCTCAAAGAGCTTCTCCGCCTCAGCAAGCATCCCGTTCTCACAAAGCTTACCAATGATGTTGTTGAAGCAACCAACGTCCATCTGGACGTTCTTCCTGGGCTGGCGGTGGAAGACTTCAATTGCCTCCTGGAACTTTCCCTCCTTGAAGCATTGGTTGACCATGACGTTATAGGATTCGGCGTTGATGCCGATGAAACTTGGTGGGGTGTGGTTGTCCATCATGGTCTCCCACAGATCATTGGCCTCCTTGTGCTTGTCATGCTTGAACAGCGTCTCCAGCAGGATGTTGCATGTGCCAGGCGTCATCTTGAAGCCCCTATCGAGCAGAGACTGGTAATTTTCCATGGCCTCCTTGTCCTTTCCCTGCTTCCAGTAGCCCTCCATGAAGGTGGAGTGGACGACACCGTCGTAGACGAGACACCTCTCGGCGAGCTCGTTGAAGAGCTCGAACGCCTTGTCCCAATTGCCAAGATCGATGTAGCCAGCAATGAGGTTGTTGTAGACAAGGGAGTCGGCGCCCGCGCCGCGTGCCAGCATCTCGCGGAGAAGATCGAGGGCATCGCCGATGCGGTCAGCGGAGACGAGACCCTTGGTGAGGTGGCGATAGGTGACTGCCGACGGGGAGAAGGGCGCGGATTGGAGTATGTTGTGGTAGACCTGTATCGCGGTGTCGACTCGGCCAGCCTCGCAGTGGGCGAGGATGACGGTGTTGTAGGAGACAATGTTGGGGACGATGTTGGAGCGCTTGAAGAAGAAGTCGAAGAGCCCGACGGCGTCGCCGTGGCGGGCGGCGCCGACCATGGCCGCGGCGACGGCGTTGCAGGTGAAGACTGTGGGGCGCACGCGGGAGAAGACGGCCGCGCGGGCGGCCGCGGAAGCGCCGTCGAGGTCCCCGGAGCGGATGAGGGATTGGACGCGGTTGTGGAGGCTGAGGCGCGGGCCGACGAGGGCGGAGGTGGTGTCGGGGAGGCGGGGGCGCCGGGGTCCCGCGGGGGCGGCGGATCGCGGCGGAGGGCGTGGAGCGGCGGCTCGATGCGGAGGCGGCGCTTGCGACGCCGGCGCTCGGCGGCGGCCTCCTCGGCCGATGAGAAGGCGAAGTGGCGGTGCCCCAGGGGGCTGAGGAGCCCTGCGAGGGCGGGATGCGGTGGGGAGGAGATGGCGGGGGCGGGCGCGGGATGGAGGTGGGAGAGGCGGCGGAGGAGAAGGAGACGGCGGTAGAGCGCCATGTCTAGCTGGTGGAACGAGCCTCGATTTGGTCGGGGTCGGCGGCGGCAGCGGCGGCGGTGGCGGAAGAAGAACGGTGTGCGTGCGTCTGCGCAGTGCGGCGGCGGCGGGTGCAACGAGCAAGGAGGTTAGTCAGGTTACTAGAAAACCCTCACACTGGACGGCTGACAAGTGAAAGCGGCCCTCATTCAGTTAGGTGGGCCGAAGATTTCTTCTGCACCATAGGCCTAATAGGAATCGACTCTGTACTTTTATTTTACAAAAACAGAGGAGTACCCGTTTTTCCAAAAATAAAATTACTCCACCGTTTTTAATAATTTGACGTTTGACAGATTTTTTATATTAAATTGAACTGTCCTAACATCAAATAACATAGAACGGATAAAGTATTAAATCTACACATTGATTTCTCCAGAGCAAAAAACAAGAAATTTCCCTCATCAAAATAAAAATTTAATAATTCCTGGAAAAGCAACAAATTACTGAGACTTTCTAATTGAGCTGCACAAGATCTGTGATTTGGACGTGTTCGGACCTAATTTACTGTGACGAAAATCCTCACACCAGCTGGCGCCCTTCCTCGCTCGCTCTCTTTCCTGTTTTCAGTGACGTCCAGTGGTTGATGACAAGTTAAATGACCTGCAGAGCTCTGCGTAAGCATTTTCGATCAGCGTGGAAGGCCTGTCCGAAATGTCTCCTGGTAATAAGCTCCCCTAATAAAAGGAAAAAATGTAATGAGAGAGTGCACTGATCTTCCTCGAGTCAAAAAATGGCACCTAACAATGATCATTATCGTTGACATAGTTATTAAGGCGGTAAGACGACATTTGGCGACCTACTCTTTTTTATCTTTTAAGCGATAAGGCGTAAGACGAGGCGACACCTTAGTAATATATAGACATAAGACCAATACAAATAGTTCAACAAATAGCAACATAATATTGTTTCCCGGCCAGCCTCTTCTGTGGCCTCAACCCAGCCCATGGGCCGCTCACCCAAGCCCGATTTATTTCTAGGGTGACCCCCCCCCCCCCACCCCCCACCCCCCGGCGGCAGCCTCCCCGCCCGCCTGCTGCCTTCCTCCGCTGACGCCCCCCCTCCCGATTCTGAGGCTCCAAGCGGATCTGCTCCACAGACGGCACCCGCCCCGACTCAGGCACGGATCGGCAGCGGCCTCCCCCCGCCCGGTGTGCTTCCTTCCTCCGCCAGCACCCCCCAACTCACGCAAGGATCGGAGGCGGCCTCCCCCCACCCGGCGTGCTGCCTTCCTTCGTCAGGCGCCTCTCCAAAAGGGCGGCTCTGCACCCCCCCTCCCCCCCACCCGCCTTACGCCGGAAACCAAGGCGACCCGGACGCCTTACCTCCGCTGGGCGCCTTAGCACTTAAGCGACGCCTTGAAATCCATGATCGTCGATAATAGTACATGGAGATGAGCAAGGATAATGCATGTTCAAAATGCAAACCCAGTCGGTTCACCTGAATCAATACCTCACTCAAAGTAAGCAGATTAAGAAAATAATAAAAAAAACTTAGCTGAAAATGGAAATTAACAAAACAGACCATGCTCTTCATGTTCAAGAATAAAATAGAACGAGCTCCATGGTTCAGGAAAAATAGAACAGGTTCTGAGCAACAGAACGAATACTGGTTTTACATAATCAATCGATCAACTGATGAACATCTTGTGGCACGCTTATTGTTCGATTGGAAAAAAATATATTTATGTCGCGACAATGTACAAGAAAAAATTAATCACGTGCTACTTTGACAAACGATAAAATACCTGGGGGAGAAAGCTGTGCACATATATGGCAGGACCAGATGTATCTGAAAACAGTAGGGAAACTGAATCGCCCTGGTGCTCGGCTAGGGCGAGCTCCGTCTCGCTGGGTTGTCTGCTGCCATCACCAGCAAAGACGCCGGCGCAGTAGGGACTGCCTCATCTAATGTCGTCCATCTTGAACATGCCTGAACCGAAGGTATAGCCGATCGGAACAAAGAGCATTCCGTGGTGCACTAACTGGGTGATTGCCGTCCAACTACAATAAACAAGCAAAGCGAGTTCAGAAATGGACAGGCATGATCAAGATAAATAATACTGCAGCCAACTGAATCAGGACAGAGAATAAGAAGACGTAATTCTACAGCCAATCAAAAAAGGGAGAGAGAAGCCCAGGACTGTGCAGTTCTGGACTAATTTATAGACAACAACCATAGAAGTAAATTGGTGCCAATTATTTTGATTTATTTACGTTTCCTGTGGAAAAAGAATACAACAGGTGGCTATAACTGGCAGCAGGAACTTCTACTAAAGAATACAAAATGTCATATTCATTTGCCACAAATAGGACAAATATTTGGTTTATTCAATAGGAATTTAAATAAGTAAGCAGTAATTTAATTAGCCTGAGCTTGGACGCAAGAAGGTGGATTAGACTCAGTCACAGTTTAGTGAATTATAAACACAGCTGGTATCAAGCAGATTTCCTGACAGCAACTGATAATCGCTATTTGATTTAAAGTGGTAAATTCGTTTTCTCACAGGATGTTTTAATAATGTACCAAATGTACAAGTTCATCACAGACAGGCCTACCAATTTTGGATTTGGTATCTGTGCTTAGGACTGCACTACACACTGCAGTCTGAATCGCACTACAGCAGATCTAATCACTACAGGCCCAAAAAGTACCTGTAAGGCTGTAACATGCATTAAGTCAATCCTTTTGTACAGATCATATCCAATGTTATTTAAGTTCGCCTTCGATCACACTATCATCGTTATTAATAATTCACTGTACAAAGGCACTATCATAAATAACAGGGGAAATAATGTGACAACATCTAAAATATCCATATTTATATCTAGCGAGCCATTGTTAGCATTACCATGGCATGGACATTGTAACTTGCTGAGTAAGCACTTGGTAGAGAATTAGGGGCACACGCAGTTACATGTTGCTGCTGTAGTAAGTGTTCCAGTTCTAATATGCTATAAATTAAAGTCTCTCCTAGTTGTAAGCATGCATTCACTGAATTGACCATAAGGTTAGATTAAGTACAAGAGCAAGTGATCAAACACAACATAAGTAAAACATACCATGCTGAGATCGGTAAAGGGACACATCAAGAAAAAGACTTCTATAAACAAAGGCACAAAATGAGTGTGAAGTCATGACATATGAATCGAACAAAAGTGTTCCAATGTAGTCACTACAAGAATCAATACACCGTTTTCTGCATCGTAACAAGGATTATTACCAATAAACTGGGGAGTAAGAAAGTGCTTACGCAGTGGTCTCCTGGCCGCCGCCCTGCGTGCCAGTGCTGACGAAGAATCCGGCGGGCTTGCCAGCCAGCCTCTGCTCCTCCCAGAGTGAGCCGGTGGAGTCGAAGAACGCCTTCATCTGCGCGGCCATGGCACCGTAGCGCGTCGGGAACCCGAAGAGCACCCCGTCGGCCTCCTCCAGCTCCGCGGCGGACGCGATGGCGGGGACAGCGGGGTCCTTGGCCGGCGCCTGCATCTTCTCGAGCACGTTCGGCGGGAGCGTCTCGGGGACCCGCCGCAGCACTGCCTCGACGCAAAGTCCACCGCGCCGGCGCCCGCCGCGGCCCGCCGCGCCAGCGCCTCCACGTGCCCGTACATCGAGTAGAACACGATGTAGAGCTGCGGCCTCCGCCGCGGCAACCTCCTCCTCGGGCGCCTCGCGCGGCGCCGCCATCACCGCCGCCGCAGCCGCAGCGCCGGACGACGACGAGGGCGCGCCTGCCGGCGGCTGGCGCTTCTTGCTGGGGACGCCGCCCTTGCCCATCTCCGGCGGCCGCGCTAGTCAACCACCGGCGCTCTGACTGCCCCCCCCCCCTGGATCCGATCCGATCCCCGCCCGCAGCCGCCGCGCGCGAGAAACCTGCGCAGACACCAAAGTACCGGCAATTCAGCGACGCCTCTGAGGAAACCGCGGATCCGAGGGTATAGTTCCCGAATGGCCAGGCGAGGTTTCGTGACCAGGAACCTGAAAAATGCGATTTCGGGAGGAGCTGCTCGCCTGTTCGTACGGGGTGGAGTGAAGGTGCCGCCAGCTCACTCACGGAGGGCGCTGGAGGAAAATGGAACGGTCAACTAGGGATGGCAATCACACCCGCGCATGCTGGTACTTGACGGATTTTCCACCCGCGGGTCTAACCCGCACTCGACTCGACTTGTCGCGGGTGCGGGTGCGGGTTTTATTTTGCACCCGCGGGTACCTGACGGGTACCCGAAATGATTTATGTTTATATTTTTAAAGTCAAGTTCGATTGTGTTATATTATTTAATTGTTCCATATTACTTATCAAGACCTATATTTATAATTTTTATAAGTAACTTAATATTTTTTATTGTATTGTCATTCAAAATGGATGATTTTTTAGACTTATTTTATTAAATGTTTTAGTATGTTTATAAAAAAAAGTCAAACCCGATGGACACCCGAAACCCGACGGATGCGGGTGCGAATTTTCACCCGCGGATGCGGGTGCGGGTCTCAAATTCCACCCGCAACCTTTTTTTATTTCGGGCGGGTTTTTGCTCCACCCGACCCGAGCCCGACCCATTACCATCCCTACGGTCAATGGCCTCGATTGGATGCATAGGCTTGGTTCATGCAAAATAGCGGAGATCAGATTATCATCATGCTGCAATGGCTGTCACCTCTTCTGCATCCGATCGATTTGTTTTCTTCGGGCCCGTACATTATCTATCGATAGGTTCATGCGTTTAGTAGCATCTTTGTCCATGGATGTTGCAAAACCCAGCCATGGTTGGTGAGCACGCGCGCGCCTTCTAGAAGCTCCTCATTGACGGGCACAGGCAGCCGATCTCTACATATATATATACACTAAAATTAGCATTAAATTGATACATTCAAAAGAGCTCACATCCGATCTCTACATATAGAGTATAAGGTATGCGCACAGGCGAAAGGTAAAACAAAAACAAAACTAGGCACGATGCAAGCGATATGTTTCTCATAACAGCATCATGTAAGTTGATAACTTGTACGTACGTGTCAACAAAGTTCTTAATAGTAAGTTGCTTGCGCCCAAGTGTGAGGTCTCAGTTTCAGACTGAACCGGTCCCTGTTTTTCAGTTTCCGAGTCGGCCACTCTCCCTCTACAAAGGCGATCACACTTAGGGCCCTTTTTAGTACAGTTTTCACAACCTGATTTTTTATTCATTTCTAAATCTCCGGTGAAGTGATTCTTCTGATTCTACTAGTGAAATAGAATATGTTATAAAAATCGTTTGGCAAGATAATTAAATTCATGAGTAGATGAAATGATTTGATGTTCGATGATATTTACGGGTAAATAGTTAACAAGTATAAGGGGAGATTTGTATTTAGTTAGTTGAGAAGCTGTTTTGAGATTAGAGAAGCAGATTTTTTATTCACGGTTCCTACATAAAAATAAAGAATCGATTCACCTCATTCTACAGTGAATCAGGTACGCAAATTACTTGTTTGACGGAGCTCCTCTGATTCTCATCGAGAAGCAGGAGCTCGGAGCCCTGGCAAAGGGAGCCTTAATAACATGAGGTTGGGGTGTCTTCACGGGCGATCCTATGGATATATCCATCGAACTGTCCACGGTGATGTATGGCGTGCGGGTTGCATAGCAAGCATGTGTGCTGCAGATCAACTCGCACAAATTAGATGATAAGAAGTTGCAGCAAGCAAAAGTTGCATAATCTGTTCAGGATGGCGAGTGGTCTAAGGCGCTAAACTCAAGTGCTGATCCTGTAATGAGGGCGTGAGTTCAAATGTCACTTCAAATAAAAATTTCCATTCCATTTTTTTCTCCTCTAACGGCGGCGGGGCCATGACACCACACGTTCTTGTTCTCTAAGGGCCTGTTTCGAAGCCCAATAACTCAGGGGTATCCCGGCCAAATCCGCGGCCCAGGAAATCTCGGGCCAAAAAATCTCACACGTGCATTTGGTAACAAATTATCCCAGCCCAATCCTCGGGGGAGCCCTTGGCTTTTTGCCCCGACATCGCGAGGTCGGGGAAGAAACCCTCGTCCCCCCCCCACGCCGCTCGCCTCTCTGCTTCCCACTCGCACCCCCGCCTCCACCACCCGTCTCCCCTGCTCCGGTCGCCTGCCGCGCGCCTCACCACGGGCGACGCTCGCCCGGCACCGCGCGGCTCTCCCCGCGGGTGACGCTCGCTCGACATCGCGTGCTCCCCCTACCCCCGCGGGCGAAGCTCGGTCGACACCGCGCACCACCCTCCAGCTCGCCGACCCCTCCCTCCGGCATCCTCGCGTGCTCCCCACTCGGCCCCCCAACACTCGGCCGACACCGCAACCCCCCCACCCCAGCTTTTGGGCGGCACCGCAACCCCCCACCCTAGCGTTCGGACGGCGCCGCACCCCCCCCTGACCGGACGACCTTTCCTAGGGCCGACATCGCTCGACCGGCCGATCTGCTCCGCCCACCGCTGGACGACCTGACCTAGGGCAGGCATCGCTCGACCGGTGCTCCCCCTGCCGATTTGCTTCCCCCGCCGGTAGTAGTTGTTCATTTTCTTTTTGATTTCTTTGTTTAAATCCTGCTACTAGGTAGTACTTGCTCATTAGTTCTTTACTTGTTGAGATTCTAGAGTTTGCTAATTACCCTACTAGAAATTTGATATGATTGTGCTAGCGTTTGTGTACTCATTATTCTGAATATTAGCATGTATTAGGGAATGGTATTTCCTTCCTTGAGCATAACCATTTGATGCTCATGGTGTTGTAGGTTGATTGCTCTACAAATTTGAAACCAAGTGATACCAGCTGAACTTTTGGATACCTAAATACTACAAGTAAGTCATATAACTTTTGTTCCTTTTGCATTTTGTCTCATCTTGTAGATTAGTTAAAACTAGATATTACTATGTTATAGGGATATTATACAATGGGTTCTAGAAATGAGTTAATAAAGAAATTTATGGAGGAAGAGTATGACCAGTTGTTTTTTGTGTTAGTTCCAACTTTATATTCATGGCTTCATACCGAGAAAAGCCCGGTACACACTTCTTGTCATAGTGGCGCACAAAAAGTTAGGGAAATCTTGGACGGACATGAGAATTGGTGTAAAGTATAGTTTCGAATGGTGCCAGAGATCTTTAGAGCCATAGCAAGTTATCTTAGAAGGGAACAATTATTGCATGAAACCTTAAAAATTAGCATTGAGGAGCAACTTGGGATTTTCATGTATATGATATTTCAAAATGCTAGCAATGGGATCTTACAAAAAGAATTTCAGCACAGCGGTGAAACGATCCATAGGAAGATAAATGAGTTTTTTGATATAATTCCTACTCTAACTCAGAGATTTGTGAAGCTCCCAAGTCTAGATCAACCCCATGTAAAAATTGTGTCCAACCCTAGGTTTTGGCCATATTTTCATAATTGCATTGGTGCAATTGATGGTACATATATTCCCATAACTATGAGTGAAGAGAAAGCCCCTCCATATAGAAATCGAAAAGGAACTCTGTCCCAAAATGTAATGTTAGTGTGTGACTTTGAGCTCAACTTTACATTTATCTCTTGTGGGTGGGAAGGGTCTACATCAGATGCAGGAGTTCTTCAATCTACTCTAAGAAAGGGTTTTCGAGTGCCGGACGGTAAATTCCACCTGGTAGATGGAGGATATGCAAACACACCTTCTTTTATTGCCACGTATCGAGGAGTTTGGTATCATCTTATTGAATATCGGAGGCAAGGATCGAGAGTTCAATACGCTGATCATAAAGAGTTGTTTAAGCATTCTCATGCACTCCTTCGCAATCACATAGAAAGAGTCATCGATGTCTTGAAGAAGCGGTTTCCTATCCTCAAAGTGGGCACATTTTATCCTATAAAATCTCAGACTTTAATTGTAGCAGCAGTAGTTTCATTTCACAATATTATTAGAGGTATAAATGGTGAAGATGGATGGTTGGATCAGGACCCAACTACCATCAATCTAGATCAATTTATTGAATTACCAGAGGGAGACAACAATTATCAACATGATGTTCAGTCAAATGGTGGAAATATTCTTAGAGATCAAATTGCTATGCAGATGTGAAATGATTATTGTAATCATTAGTATCTTATATTATGTAGCCATGGCAAGGGATTTATGGAATATGAACTATGAGAAGACTCTAGTAGACATCCTTCATGAACACAATAATCCAAGATATAGAGGACAGAACAGTTGGATACCTGAAGGGTGGCAAAGTATAACTCAAATGTTCAATGAAAGGTTTCCATTGGCTAATTTTTCAAAGGCACAAATTCAAAAGAAATAAAAGGAACTTTAATTAAACTACAAGGTCATAAAGGAAGCTCGCAAGCAAAGTGGTACAGGATGGAACGAATCACTTGGTATGATAGTTCCTGAGCCACCAATATAGGAAAGAATAATTAAAG